>CM053027.1:257944616-259144616 GCA_028564925.1 Lithobates sylvaticus | reverse complement strand
GTGTTGGTCACGAGTGAAGATGTGCTGTGCTGAGCTCCTCTGGAGCAATCCTTGCTGGGGCTAGCTATGCAGCCGGATCCATTCAAAGTGTCTTTTAGGCCGAATTGATTGGTACCCGGGCCTCGTGTTCGAAGAAACAAGGTTTTGTCTGTAAACGCTTCTCTTTTTAGAGAGCTGGACCCCGGGATCCAGTACTTTTGGTATTAAGGCCATAAAGTTTTACTGGCGGAGGTGCTATTACAGGTCCAGGATTGTGGGTTTCCCCAAGGGTCCCCAGCTCCTGAAGGTTTGTTAACGGAACCCACCGTGAAGGGTGAAGATTGGGACTATTGGTTTGCACCACAGAAAACCCTGTGGCGGGAAATGTAAGTGAAGTTTTCTAAGAAATTTTTTGCATTTTCTTATGAAATGTCTCCTTTAATTAGTAAATGTTGTCATGCCTATGTGTCACCACTGGGGGCTGTATGGAGCACATACCTCCTCATGCTTCCTCAAGAGGTCACGGAGCAGCAGGCTTCTTTTTCTCTCTAGCCAGCAGCAGACCTCCGGTAAGTCTGGGTCGGGGGGGTTTCTCTTCACCAGACACCCCCCACCTGTACTGTATTCTCCCCCTCTTCATTAGGAAGAGCGTCAGGAGAAAATAAAAATGATCAGCACAGCGCTCTACTCTGCGGCTTCCAGTCTCTCTCCTTGCCATTTTATTCCCCTCACATGACGATCCTGCAGGATCAGAGGCCTGCGCTCTTCTGGTAGTACCTCTGCTTTGTGCATCGGACTATGGTCAGAAGGAGGGGTTGAAACACCCCCAAAAAAGAGCTAAAAGGGTCTCCCTCAAGCTCTGGAAAGCCTACTCTACAAATGGCATCCTCCCCTGAGAGGGGGTGACTGGTCAAAGTGAGATCGGGGCCATGAAATGTTTGCAATGGTTTTCAACACTGCAGCCCCTGTTCGTTTTACTAAAGATCTCTTTTACCTCAGCCATGGTAGGTTTTTAAAAAAGCGACTTTAATCGCATCCCAGTGTGGTCAAGATGCAACAGGTTCTCTTCCATTTTCCTAGAACCCTCAAACTGAGGCACTAGGGGCAGGAGAAGACGAATTCCCTCAGGGGACCGTGGTGAGGCTGATGACTCCTTCTGAGTTGTCAAATGTGGGAGAGTCAGCTTTCACAATCTGTAAGATTGATGGTACAATTTCTTGCTGAATGATCCGCTCCACATTTATGTACCCTTAACTGAGTGTTTGGGTTTGCTAAAGCCTCCTCAATCTGTGCATGCCTTTTCCTGTCCATTCTTTGTTGGAGGTTTTTTTGTATCTGGAGGATCACCCAGATGACCATTATTTTCCTTTCTAAAAAGTTTTCACACTTTATCCTATGATAGAGAAAATTCACTAAGTAGGGTATACTGACAATTGACACTACTATATCCTTTGTGAATAAGTTTGACTTGTCCGGCAGACAATACTCAAATACTTAAGGATCCAACGGATAAAAGGTTGGAATTTCTATAAAAAAAAAAAAAAAAAAGATTGAGTGTCTCAGTCTGCGCTGACAGTAATTGACCAGTTTAAACAGGAGTTCAAGGTTATCCTGCTCAGCAGGCCCAGGAGGCAGCTTTATGTTTGCAATAGTTGCTATGACAGATTCTATCCTTTAGGCCTTATGCCTTTCACTAAGCGTCATGCAAGAAGCTTCTGGCTGGCTAGTCTTCCTTTTTGCGGGGAAACAGCTATTTCTGGTGAAAAAGTACCCCTTTTGCCATTTAGGTGAAGGAGTAAATGTATTTTTGTTTCAAAGCTCCTTCTTCTGTGCCAGGGGCATCAGCCTCCAGGCAGTCACGACGACTTCCGCCGTCAGGTTCAAAAGGTAATCCTCAGGGTTAACCCCAGGGACAAAAGAGGTCTTGTGGGAGGAAGCCTCCTTATGAGGAGGTGCCCCCACTTGCTCAATAGGGAGAATTCTTCTGCAGTTCTCAGGGATCTGGCAGAAGGAGTGTCAAGACGAATGGGGGACTTCCTCAATGGCTCCAAGGTACAAACTGGAGTTCCAAGAGTTTCCGTCTCCTCGTTTTCTCAGATCAAACATTCCTAAGGATCCAGAGAAAAAAGTCTTTCTCTCAAGCATTGGACCATCTTTTGGCAAAAAGTTTTTATGGTGGCCCCCATGTAAGAGCAGAGGTTGTGGTTTGGTTAAATCCAAATGGACATTCTGGATCTCAAAAATCTAAATTCAATTCCTGAATATAACCACTCTTTTTTTGCATGAAGTCAATCCAATCAGTTATCTCCATCCTACAAGGAGGAGAAAGACATCAAAGATGCATACGCATATGCCTATTTCCTCGCTCACTAGTAATATCTACTTTTCAAAGTGGAAAATCTTCATTTTCAGTGTGTAGCTTTGCTTCCGATCTAGCTACTGCACCTCCAGTACAAAGGTTCTGTCTTCTCTTCTAGCCAGATTGAGGGCCCAAGGTATAACGATTATGGTTTACCTAGTCAATCTGTTCTTGATAGACAAGTCGGTAGCCCACTTAGACCAAAGTATGGTCAGCACATTTGACTACATGGAATATCTAGGTTGGATTCTCAACCTAGGAGAAATCTTCTTTAAAACCATGAAGACGACTAAAATACTTGGGTCTAATCATAGGTACACCCAGAAAAGGGTATTCTTACCCCAGGCAAAGATAAGTGCCATAAAGGAACTGATTTAGGTGGTCGAAGCAAGATGAATTTCTCTTATTCAACTTTGCATGAGGTTGTTGGGAAAGATGGTGGCTTCATTCAAGGCTCTTTCTATGCTCAGTTTCATCAAGACTGCTGCAAAACATTCCCAATGTGTCTGACTCCAAGGCATACGGCCACATCACCCTGATAGCTCCCGATCTCGTCTGATCTTGGAGGCTAAGCAGGGTCGGGCCTGGTTAGTACCCGGATGAAAGACCACCTGGAAATACCAGGTGCTGTAGGCTGTGTGCGCCGGAGCCTCGGTTTATGGTTAATATCCAAAAATCTGCAAAGGAGAAAATCCTTCCTTCAGTTACCTGGGAAATAGTAACAACATATGCCAACCTTTTTTGTTTGGGTTGGGGGAACAGTCCTGAAAGAGGCAACTGTCCAAGAGAAGTGGCCCAGATCAGAAATGGCCTTGCCCATTAACATTTTAGAAATTCAGGCAGAGCACTTGGTCCTGAGGGCCTGAACGTTCAGTTTTCGGTATTGTCCTGCCAGGATTCAATCTGTCAATACCACAGCAATGGTCTATATTAATCACCAAGGGGGCACAAGAAGTTGTGCAGCCCAGAGAAAGATGAATCGTATCCTATCTTGGGCAGAAAACAATGTACTTTGCCTATCAGCAGTCTTCATTCTAGGAATAGAAAATTGGCAGGCGGACTACTTGAGTCGCCAGCAGTTGTTCCCAGGAGAATGGTTCCTTCACCCCGATATCTTCCTGTCAATATGTCAAAGATGGGGGATCCCAGACATAGATCTGTTTGCGTCCAGGATTCAACAAAGAAATCAACAACTTGTGTAAAGAACAAAGGATACGCTAGCATGCGGAACAGATGCCTTGCTATTCCCGTGGAATCGGTTCTCACTGATTACCCTCCTATTCAGCCTGCGTCCACGACTTTTACGCAGGATCAAGCAGGAAGGGAAGTTGTTGATTCTTGTGACCCCGAGCAGGGCCCAGGAAATCTTAGTATGCAGAGATCGTAAAGATGGCAGTAGGGGACCCATGGACCCTACCATCACGGCCAGACCTTCTCTCGCAAGGTCCGGAGTTCCATCCTTCTTTACAAACGCTAAATTTAACGTTTTGGCTATTGAGACCCACACTCTGAAGAAGTGTGGGCTGTCGGGTTCAGTAGTTTTCTACCTTGGTTAAAGGAAGGGAGCCGGCCTCCATAATTATATATTATGAAGTCTGGCAAACATATGTCTCCTGGTGTGAAACCAGGAGCTGCACCCCAGGAAATAGGTCCTTGACTTTCTGCAGATGGGGTGAGAAATAAAGCTGGCCTTGAGTGCTTTCTAAAGACAGGTCTAGGCCTTATCGGTATTATTTCAACAACCACTTGCTTCGCATTCTTTGGTTTGTAACTTTATTCAGGGGGGTAACACGGCTTAATCTCCGGTTAGGTAACCCCTGATCCTTGGAACTTGAATTTAGTTTTGTCGGTATTACAAAACGGCCTTTTTTTGGCCCAATACAACATATTACCTTGGTCCTTTTTTGACAAAACTATTTTTTTCTGGTAACCATATCTGCTGCATAAAAGGTATCAACATTGACTGCTCTTTCTTGTAAAGAGTCATATTTTTATTATTCACAAGGATAAGGTAATATTGCGTCCTCATCTTAACTTTTTACCTTACTTTTTCCACAACCCTGTTCTTTGGAAGAAAAATCACTACATTCTCTTGATGTGATGAGAGCAGTCAGTCTACTTAAAGGCGATTTCTCAGATTCGGAAAACGGATGTTTTGTTCGTGTTGCCTGAAGGTCCTAAAAGAGGACAGGCAGCATCGAAATCTACTATTCTAAATAGATTCGACAAGTAATCGTTCAAGCTTATTTATACTTGTTTATACTGAATGATTGTAATCCAGAGGTGTTTTAATCCAAGCTGCATTCAGCTGTTTTAGGTTTGTTGGTGAAGTGTATGGGGACCATAGATTCTTTGGATTAGGGCTTGAGGACCAATGGGACAGTATAATCAGGTAGCTTAGAGGGAGGTGGATTAAATTTAAGTCCTTCTTTACACCAGTGCAAAGCACATTAAAAGCCTTCTTGAATCAGGATGTAGCTGTATGACTTCAATCACAAATCCAAAAAATAGGGGTTTATTCTTAAAGTGGATGTAAACTCTCACATAGTGAGCAGCCTCAGATGATACACAGAGATGAAACAAATCCTCCTACATACGTTTTACATGTATATCTGCTGTCTCCAGCTTTATATACTGTTTAGAAAGAGCACGTCCTGTTAAAATGTTCTCTTCTTGATTCACCTGTGGGTTTGGATTATTGCCATATACTGTGAGACAGCGGATTGGAGGAAAGGTACACACCCCCCTCCACATAGGCAGAGACTTGCAGAGCTGTGCTGTGAATAGACCAGCTCTCTGCTAATCTATTTATAGAACCCACCCTGACACAAAATTCAGGCTGGTTTTATTTTGTGTGTCAGAGAAGTTGTCAGAAGTTATCATGATAACAGAGGAACGGAGCAGGAGAAAGCCACAGGACTTAGGCTTTGAAGAGAGATACGAAAACACTACAGATATATGTACCCAGCTCAAATTTCATGAATCAGGTATTTTTTTTCAAAATTTGGGGTCTTTTTTTCTTTTTTCAAAATTTGGGGTCTTTTTTTCTTTTTTCAAAATTTGGGGTCTTTTTTTTTTTTTGTAAAAATTACCAAACCCAGCAGAAGCTATATTTGTGTGAAGAAAATGATAAAAAATTCACATGGTTAAAGTGTAGCATGACCGCACAATTGTCATTCAAAGTGTGACACTGCTGAAAGCTGAAAATTGGCCTGAGCAGGAAGGGGGTGAAAGTGCCCTGTAGGCAAGTAGTTAAAAAAGATGTTTTGATTTCTTTACCTTACCAAGCCATAACCTGGTTATACTATTGCAAGCATGTGGAAATGGTACACATTACTACTTTAAAAGCACATTAACTTTGTTCTGTTACCCATTACAGCTTTCCATGAAGTTTCTGTTTACCCAAAGAAGGAGCTGCCTTTCTTTATTCACTTCACAGCTGGTCTGTGCTCCTTTACTGCGATGTTGGCACTTCTTACACATCAATTTCCAGATCTCATGGGAGTTTTTGCAAAAACAGTAAGTGGCTAATAGCTTATTATATTAATATTCCATTCTATTGTCGCATATTCACTTGAAGCCATTAATGTTTCTCTGTGTTTCTCTGCTTGTTATACTATACTAGCATGTGTATATCATTGCAGATAATGAAAACAAAATTATCCCAACTACGCTTTTTTGACTTTTATTTTTAGATGGCAGTCACCCTTTTTTGGGGTTAGGTTAGGAATGTTCATTTGTCAAGATCAGGTATTTATTTACGGTATGGCGTGCCTTAAATTGAAAACTCAAATGCAATGCTTCAAGCCATGTGTAGCATTTAAAGTGTTCTTTAGATGAAAAAGAGATCAACCTGATGTAAATTGTGCTTAATATTTAACAGGTCTTATATTTGGGATAGTTCGCAATTATTTATGTAGGTGGGATATCCATTTTGGTCTGTTACATATTAAAGGAGTTGTAAAGGCAGAAGGTTTTTTATCTTAATGCATTCTATGTATTAAGATAAAAAACTTTCTGTGTGTCCCCCCAGCACCCCCCTAATTACCTACCTGAGCCCCTTCTCTCTCCAGCGATGTCCATGATCTCCTCAGCCATCCAGCACACCTTTCCTGATTTCCTGAGACAGAGCAGTGGCGCCATTGGCCCCTGCAGCAGTCAAAGTCAGTCAGCCAATCGGGGAAGAGAGGGGCGGGGCCAGGTCGGGGCTCCATGTCTGAATAGATACATGGAGCTGTGACTCGGCTTGGGTGACCCCTGTAACAAGCTGCTGGCTGAGGGGCACTTAAAGGTGGGAGGGGCTAGGAGAAGCAAAGAGGGACCCAAGAAGAGGAGGATCAGGGCTGCTGTGTGCAAATCCAACTGCACAGAGAGGAGTCAAGTATAACATGTTTGTTATTTTATTTTTTATTTTTTTTAAACAAGCCTTTACAATCACTTTAAGTCTCTGCTCCCTGTTCTTCAGCGTTATACAATAGTTTTGCTTTCTAGCTCTTTCTCACATTGCAGGTCTAGGAGTCGGTTCACTCACTGAAATCCGTGCAAATCTACACTGTTGTCAAAAATGGTATTCTGATTACTGTATGTGGTTATGACATGCAGTGTTAGTATTTAACATAATATATTTTTTTACCTTTATTTTTGCCATTATTTATATTTTTCCCACATGCCTTCAAAGTGAATATGGACAGAGATATGAGTTTCTCTTTCGTTAATTGGACAGCACAGCTCTCCTTTTGATTGTTACTGTTGGGTATTGTGCCATCTGCAGAAGTAGGATGCTAGGCTCAACTAAAAAGCAAAAGGCAACCTAGGGACAGACCTGCTTATGACCAGTGGGTCTCTGACCTGCTTGTCACAGTACTACTTTTTCTGGACTGGCAGGGCACTGAATCATCATTCTCAAGGCCGTATGTCTACCCCCTACATAAGTAGGCTGTAAAGGCATTAACTTTTTTTGGGCAGAGGGAATGTAGAGGACAGGATGGTGCTTCATATAGCGTTTTTTATACTGTTGCATGTTTTTTTTTTACTGGGGGACGCCAGTGGATGTTTTCTGGGGTTTCCAACTTTGGGGGAGTTTAAAGTGCAGCTGCCATTTTGATGTTTATCATTCTGTGTGTTACTAATTTGCCTTTGTCACTTCCTGTTCTATGCACAGGAAGTTCCTCTGGGTACAGAAAGTAGGAGGTTCTTCCAACAGCTAGCGATTTTCAGCATGCTGAACGTGTAGTCCTTTCTTGCTCTTCCACATTGCATCTACATGACTGTTGCTTTGTCATGATCCACAGTTTCCTTATAGTCAGTCGGTAAACTGATGCCTGCAGTAAGTACTCTACACAAATAGAAGCCTGCTGCACTTTGCTTCTTAAAGGGTCCTTTATTGTGTTGCCTTATATTATATTACACCTGCTTATACAAAAGTAAAGGCACAGGCATTAAAGCCCAAGCAACGACCATGTTGGAAAAAAATAGTGTTAGTAATATTCCAGAGTTTGTCTGAAAAATGTATTAGTACAAAAAATCTCATAAAATACATATCCTTATTACCAAATAAATTATACCACTTATTACCCTCCAACACTTACAGTCCAGCAACAGTAACTTTAGAGTAAACGATTTACCGATGTGAAGCATAAGAGTAGATGAATAGAACAAAAAATCTGGCCATGCAGACAAATTTTTCAAGAAATGGTGCAAGCAAAGATCTAATTTGTTGACTGAATCCAGTAAACCATTCAGTTTTAAATCACCTTGCTTGGTGTAATGCCTGTAGTTAATATGAAATCACACAGCCAAAGCCAGATGCAGATACACCGGCTTCAGCACTTAAACTTGCATCTTAGCCTCCGAGCCAGCCAGGTTACTCTGTTTTCCACATCGTCTAAGGGTAAATTATAGTAGCTGTATTTAGCCATGCAGAGGTATTCGCTGGCCTGTTTTCCGCATCGTTCTCCAGTCAGTTACAGCTCTTGACCTTTTACCGTCACTCGGACATTCCATCATGGCTAGGGGGCATGGCCCCACTGACATTAAAACGCTCTCACGTTCACCAAAGTGGCGTATCTGGCTTTGTCAAGACATATGGAGCTGCCGCATTCTGCTTGCATTTCTCAGTACTGAATTATCATACCTGAGCCCGATCTCAATCCAGCGATGTGCACGAGAGCCCCAGCTCCTTGGTGGCTGAGACACAAAAAGGCCAATGTCACTCACAGTGAGGGGGGGCTGGTGGGCAGGGCCAAGCCCCATTCTGTGTGTTTTATGGATAGACAGAGTGGGGCTCGGGAGCAAGCACACACTAGTGCCCCCATAGCAAGTGGGGGGAGGAGTGCCGGCGGGGGATAAGAAGTGGAGAATCGGGGGCTGCTCAGTTCTAAACCATTGCACAGAGCATGTAAGTAAAACATGTTTGTTATTTTTAAAAAATTGGAGCCTTTAGTACCTCTTTAATTTAGCCTCCATCTTAAAACCATCCAACTTTGCAATTTCTATGCATTTGTAGGAACTGTCTTGGTGGAATTCCATCAATCAAAGATTTTGTGTGATGACTATCCACTCTTAAAAGGGTATTTTCTGATGTTTTTTTTTTTTTCAAGTATGTACGTGTTTCTAGCCTACAATTGTCCCTAATAGTCCATAGATTTAGAAAGGAAATTTGTTTCACATAACTTATGAAGGGGAACAGTTGTCTAACTATGTTAGCCCTATCTACTCAAGGGCATTCCTATACTTGTGCCACTGGTTTTGGGCTAGATGGCATATATTGGAAAAAGGCTTTTATTCTTGGAGTGTTGGGCCCTTTTTGATGACATCACTGTCCTCTTCTTCCTCCAGCATTGGGCAGCCTTAATATGGTAAAATTGTCCAACGCTGCGATTACTTTTCCAAGGCAGCATACATAAAATATAACTTTGCTGTGATAGAGGTTAAAAGGTTAAATGATCCCATCCTCCCCTCTTTCCCCCCCTCCCTTCTTCCCCTCCCCACCCCCCCCCCCCCCGGGACGAGGGGGCTCCACCCCCCCCCCCCCCCCCCCCCCCCGAACTGACCTCCCCCTCCTGAGCGTTCTGACCCACCCCCTTAACAAGGTAGAACACACTGTAGCACCTGTTCTTGATTGTTATGTACCCTCTGAGTCTAGTATCCAGAATGCAGTTGATTGTATCTTTCTCACTATGACTACATGTATACTTGTACCCTTGAATCTGTTCATGCATTGTATGTATCTGTTATTTCGAAATAAACACCTCTTTACTGTTAAAAAAAAAAAAAAAAAAAAGGTTAAATGATAGAGGCCCTCTTCTTCCTCCAGCATTGGGCAGCCTTAATGTGGTAAAATTGTCCAACGCTGAGATTACTTTTCCAAGGCAGCATACATACAATATAACTTTGCTGTGATAGAGGTTAAAAGGTTAAATGATAGAGGCCCTCTTCTTCCTCCAGCATTGGGCAGCCTTAATATGGTAAAATTGTCCAACGCTGCGATTACTTTTCCAAGGCAGCATACATAAAATATAACTTTGCTGTGATAGAGGTTAAAAGGTTAAATGATAGAGGCCCTCTTCTTCCTCCAGCATTGGGCAGCCTTAATATGGTAAAATTGTCCAATGCTGCGATTACTTTTCCAAGGCAGCATACATAAAATATAACTTTTCTGTGATAGAGGTTAAATGATAAAGAGCCCTCTTCTACCTCCAGCATTGGGCAGCCTTAATATGGTAAAATTGTCCAACGCTGCGATTACTTTTCCAAGGCAGCATACATAAAATATAACTTTTCTGTGATAGAGGTTAAATGATAGAGGCCCTCTTCTACCTCCAGCATTGGGCAGATTCTTAATGCTGCAGAGAGAGTCGCAATGTAATGAGGAGGAGCTGCTGAGCCCAGAGTGGAGGCCGGAGCTTTAATGCTCTGAGCTTACAGGAAGTGGGTTGAATATGATGGTGGGCATTCAGCCCTCAAGAAGAGAGGTGGCTGAGAGTCAGAGTAGTGATTTTGCGGGGCACAGTGCCTGAGATCAGGCGTATAAAGCAGCCAAAATTGTTTTTTTTTTTTTTGCAATGTGGAGTCCAGTTAATCTTGGTTGTCACCAGTACAAGTGTATCTATTGCAAGATTTCCATTCTATTGCTGTTGTCATAATTCAAAATTTGTGATTTTCTCTCCCTCTCTGTCCTTGTGAGAATGATCTACAGGAGTGTGAATCTCCCTGTACCACCCATTGACCAAGAAAAAGGATTCAAATAAGGAGTTCTAAACTCACACTAGTTTTACTGGCTGCCTGCTTCTTGGGTCAGTGATTTAGAAAGTATTTAAGCTAGAGACAGCTAGACAAGGCAACTAACGTTTCAAAGATGATCGGCTGTGGCAGCTCACATATTCCTGTCAGCACAGATTTCCCATAAAGCCATATAGTGTACAGAAATGTACCTAACTGAGATCAGTATTGCCACCTTGCTGTCATTTTTGGATGGATGTACCATTTTATTGCACATAGAAGATCAAAACATGTATGATGCCATTGTGAAAATGAAGGCCATAGCTGAGCTGTTCAAATCAGCTAACTATAGCAGCAAGTCTGTTTTATAAAGTCTGCATGTCTTTTACAAGCCTGTTTTATTGCACAGTATTTAAGAGAACTTTTTTTAAACACAATTTTTTATGTAATAAAGCTATTTAAAAGCCTAGTAAAGATTAACCACAGCTTTTAAATATCGTTTTGCACCTGGAGGGGTTAAATTAACAAAACATATTTCTTCCTGGATCTGTGTACTAATTTTTGTCAAAGCAGTTGCAGGCCTGGCAGAGGGGCCTCCTTTCTCCAAACTTCTGCTATGCGTTAAGTGAAAAAATGCAGTTGGACATGGCTGTGATTAATTCCTCTGCAGTCCCTTGCTGGCTGAATTGTAAGCATGGGCTTAGCTATCTTCTCCATCAGTTCCTCTAGGACTACGCGTTCTTTCAGATGTGCGTAAAATAAAGGTTCAGAGACCCGCAGTTCTGTTATCTGGCACGGCCATTCAGAGCATGTCTGATGCACCCATGGTCTATGTGGTTACTTTGTACAGGCAGAGTGGGGCTCATTTGAAACCCTAATTTTGATCAACAATTTGCCATTAGCTTTGGCTAATAGCACAGCACTCATCTAAGCAAAATAAAAAAATAAAAAGTTTAGTACTTTTATTACATTAAGTCACATTCTCGGGTGGTGGAGAAGAGGTTAAGAGCATGACAATTAGAATTAAATGTAAAAACATTCTTGAGAAATAGGTAGCATGGGATATAAACATATATCAAACAGAGCAAAATTCCTTACATATACTATTGCCAAGATAAACTGGTAGTTTCCAAGCCCCCTAAACAAACCCTGCTTACAATCAATTTAGTTTTCTCTATAAACACTGTCTTTTGTCTGTCTGAGTGGGGAAGGCACATGGACAGGCTCAGCGCTGCGGCCATATCTGTGCATGCAGTGATTAGATGTCTGTCTTGTCTTGTGTTATGTCTTCCATTTGCAGGTTAGGAGTGCAAATGTACTGATGAATTTTTTCCTTATCGGTTGTATCGGCTAATTTCATGTATTTAAAGCACAAGTAATGTAGACCACTCTGGTAACTGATACCTTTCCTTTGTACTGTGTTCAATTTTTCTATAGAACTGGTCACATTTGTTACACTGCTTTAGGACATGTAACCTAAGTCTTATGTGGTTTCATTTTAACAGCTCTGCTTTTACTTAACTACCCTGCAATTTCTGAATAAAAATCATATAGCATTTCAAAAATGGTAATAAAATAAAAAAAAAGACCCAAATACACAGAAGCGGTCAATGGTAAATTCTTATTTAATGCATATTTTATGCATTTAGAAGGTTAGTCCTCCCAGGCCTGGTATTTCAGTTTTTGATAGGTGCTGGAGAGGTAAATAACTCATCAATTTTTTATATCTCTCAGAGACTCTGTTGGTGCTTGAGTTTTTTGGTCTGCACATGTTCTGTCATTATCAGGGGAACTACCCTGTTGGATTTGTTATGCATTTTATATAATCTATATGAACAATGCAGCAAGAGGTGCTAGAACATGCTTTGTTCATGGGAACAACTTACACTTTTACTGTATTTACAGTAAAACATAACTGGGAAATGATGGTAGGGAGATTTTGCTGAGAAACGTTAGGGGACAAAGTTTGGCTTGACCCACCACGATCCAACAATTACTAAAATGTAACGCTGAGTGGACTGACCCTTTAAGCTTTAATTAGTGGACCAAAAGTATCATTTAATTAAAAAAAAAAAATCAAGGAAGGGTTAGAGCCTCTTCCGGGTTTTTATTGCCCTCAGAACAAGTAGTGATGGGGAATATTTCAAACGGGTACAGACACACACACACGGAGGTATTGAAGCTTTGCCTACAGCTGACCTTTCCCTATTACTGACTTACCATTTATTGTTCTGCACTATGTGTAAGGCAGCAATGCCTTAGATATCATATTGAAGATATACAACTGTAGTCACAGGCGTACCTAGGCACCCTCATATACCAGGATGTGCACCACTATTTTCTAGTAAATGTTTCAGGGTACTGCTTGGGCATAGATAACATTTCTAAATGTGTCTTATAACATAGTACAGTACACCTTCATTTTTTGATTTTCGGTCTGTGTTGAAGTTACAGAGCCCCTTTAAACAGACTATTGGGTACAATACTAAAAAATCCCAGCACACTTAAAGGAGTTGTAAAGGCAGAAGGTTTTTTATCTTAATGCATTCTGTGCATTAAGATAAACATCCTTCTGTGTGCAGCAGCCTCCCCAGCACTCCCTAATACTTGCCTGAGCCCCATCTCTGTCCAGCGATGTCCACAAGTCCCTCGGCCGTCCGAGACTCTCTCTCCTGATTGGCTGAGACACAGCAGTGGTGCCATTTGGTCCTGTGGCTGTCAAAGTCAGTTAACCAATCAGAGGAGAGAGAGGGCGGGGGGCGAACGGCAGCTCCGTGTCTGAATGGACACATGGAGTTGCAGCTGGGCTTGGGTGCCCCCATAGCAGGCTGCTTGCTGTGGGTGCACTCGACAGGAGGGAGTGGCCAGGAGAGCCGAAGAGGGACCCGAGAAGATTAGGATCAGGGCTGCTCTGTGCAAATCCACTGCACAGAGCAGGCCTGTATAACATGTTTGTAAATTCTCGTTTTTTTAAAAAAAACAATCACAAAAAAATTTGGAACTGTACTGTATATAATTCCACACTGCCATACCAAGCACCTCTGCAAAGTGTGATCCTCAACTATAGTCTAACAAAGCTCCCATTTTAGGACACATATATATATACAGCTATGGCCAAAAGTTTTGAGTATGACACAAATAATAATTTTCACAAAGTATGCTGCTTCAGTGTTTTTAGATCTTTTTGTTAGAAGTTACTATGGGAGTTCTCAATGGGACTAGGGTATGTGGAGTTTTCTGGCCATGGACCCAAAATTGTTATGTTTTGTTCCCCAAGCCACTTAGTTATCACGTTTGCCTTATGGCAAGGTGCTCCATCATGCTGGAAAAGGCATTGTTCTTCACCAAACTGTTCTTGGATGGTTGGGAGAAGTTGCTCTTGGAGGACGTTTTTGTACCATTCTTTATTCATTGATGTGCTCTTAGGCTAAATTGTGAGTGAGCCCACTCCCTTTGCTGAGAAGCAACCCCACACATGAATGGTCTCAGGATGCTATACTGTTGGCATGACACAGATGGTAGTGCTCACCTTATCTTCTCTGGACAAGGTTTTTTTCAGATGCTCCAAACAATCGGAAAGGGGATTCATCAGAGAAAATTATTTTACCCCAGTCCTCAGCAGTCCAATCCCTGTACCTTTTGCAGAATATCAGTCTGTCCCTGATGTTTTTCCTGGAGAGAAGTGGCTTCTTTGCTGCCCCTTTTGACACCAGGCCATCCTCCAAAAGTCTTCTCACTTCTTCACAAATGCATTGGAAAGGTTTTTTTATGGGATTAAGTTAATTTTCATGGCAAAGAGGAACTTTGCAATTCATCTGATCACTCTTCATAACATTCTGGAGTGTATGCAAATTGCCATCATAAACACTGAAGCAGCAGACTTTGTGAAAATGTATATTTGTGTCATTCTCAAAACTTTTGACCACAGCTGTATGTATATACAGTATCTCACAAAAGTGAGTACACCCCTCACATTTTTGTAAATATTTTATTATGTCTTTTCATGTGACAACACGGAAGAAATTACACTTACAATGTAAAGTAGTGCGTGTACAGCTTGTATAACAGTGTAAATTTGCTGTCCCCTCAAAATAACTCAACACACAGCCATTAATGTCTAAACCCGCTGGGAACAAAAGTGAGTACACCCCTAAGTGAAAATGTCCAAATTGGGTCCAATTAGCCATTTTCCCTCCCCGGTGTCATGTGACTCATTAGTGTTACAAGGTCTCAGGTGTGAATGGGGAGCAGGTGTCTTAAATTTGGTGTTATCGCTCTCACTCTCTCATACTGGTCACTGGAAGTTCAACATGGCACCTCATGGCAAAGAACTCTCTCAGGATCTGAAAAAAAAAGAATTGTTGCTCTTCATAAAGATGGCCTAGGCCAGGCATGTCTAAAGTCCGGCCCGCAGGCCATTTGCGGCCCACGTTCCGGTTTGATGTGGCCCCCACTTGGAATTTGCATATATATACATCTGTGGCCCCCAAAGCTCAAGCGTGTTATGTTTTTAATGCTGTTAATATATCTATCTTCTTTAGCCTGATAAATCCCGAGCGCCGTACTCATTCTTAGTATGAACCGGGGCTTGTGGCTGGGCGTGTTCACAAGTCTGTGTGCCTGAGCTGCTATGAAGCTGACAGCGCGAAGAACCAATCACAGGCACTGTGACTATTCCCGATCTGGGAAATGTCACAGTGCCTGTGATTGGCGGTGGTGCTGCACGCTGACGGCTTCCTTGCGGGCCCGGCACATAGACTTGTAAACACGCTCAGCCACACGCCCCGGCTCATACTAAGAATGAGCGCGACGCTCAGGAATTGTTGGGTTAAAGAAGATAGATATATTAACAGCAAAAAAAACATAACACACTTGAGCTTTGGGGGCCACAGATGGATATACTCGGGGGGCCACATCAAACCGGAACGCGGTTCCTTTCCTTTTGAGAGAGAGAAATAGAGAGAGAGATAGCTAGAGAGAGACAGATAGAGAGAGAGAAATAGAAAGCAAGAGAGAGATATAGAGAGAGGGTGAAATAGAGAGATACAGATAGAGAGAGAAATATATATAGTAGGGATGAGCTTCGTGTTCGAGTTCACGCCAAATTCGAGTGGCGTGTCACGGCCCATAATTCACTGCGGCATCGCAGTGCATTGCTGGCTGATGATTGGCCAATCATGCACTATGACCCGCATGCTTTGGCCAATCCCAGCGCCGTTAGCACAGAGGGCCATAATTGGCCAAAGGAAGGGTGCCTTTGGCCAATCATGGCTCAGGGGAGTAGGTTCTCGCCCCACACTATATAAGGCCGCTTGCGTGTCAGCCTTGTGTAGTGTGTTGCGACGTGTGAGAGAAATAGAGTCAGAGTGTCATTTCATTTCAGTTAGATAGAGCAGGCAGTTTAGCTAGTTCTCACTTCAGAGTGTTCATCTTATTCTCAATGCAGTTTATTAAGTCAGTGTACTGTATACTGGGCTCAGTGTGCAGCTAAAGCTGACTGCAGACCATCCCTGTTCTTTGCCTAATATAGGCTGGCAGTTGATTGAGCTAAGCTGCAGTTTATTAAGTCAGTGTACTGAATACTGGGCACAGTGTACAGCTAAAGCTGACTGGAGACTTTTCCTGTTTTATTCCTAATACAGGCAGTTGATTGAGCTAAGCTGCAGTTTATTAAGTCAGTGTACTGTATACTGGGCACAGTGTGCAGGTAAAGCTGACTGCAGACTATTCCTAATAATACAAGCCGTTGATTGAGCTAAGCTGCAGTTTATTAAGTCAGTGTACTGTATAATGGTCACAGTGTGCAGCTAAAGCTGACTGCAGACAATTCCTTGTGTACCTATTCCAATACATCAAAGACAGTATGTCTGGAAGGCCAACAAGGAGAGGCAGACACACACAGGCCAATAAAACAGGGCAAGCAGGCACTGTGTCTAGAGGCAACAGTGCTAGTCGTGGACACAGTGCATCCTCATCAGCATGTGACTGTGGGACACGCTTGTCCTTTTTTTTTCAGCAGCTGGCCATGTTGAGCCGCAACATGCAAAAGAGTTGGTAGATTGGATGACCAAGCGCTCCTCATCCTTTCTTACTCAGGCTCAGGGTACTTTATCTATCAAAGCAACTGCCAAAAAGGCCTCTTCCCTCGGCTCAATGGCATCAGTCACTCCTTCCCTAGCCCCACCATGTCCTGAGGAGTCCCCCGAACTGTTTGACCACAGTGTTGGGTACATGCTGCAGGAGGATAAGCAGCGTTTTGAGGGCTCCGATGATGGTACCCAATTTGAGGAAGGCCGTTACGTGAGCCCAGAGAGAAGAGGGGGTGCCCAAGAAGGACAGCAAACTGGCAGTCATGTTCCCCCAGCTGCAGCATACTGCCAGGTTTGCTCCAGTGACGAGGAGGGAGGGGATGAGGAGGTCACTGACTCTACATGGGTGCCTGATAGGAGAGAGGAGGAGGCGGCACATCTCCAACGAGGCAGTATGCTCTCCAGGGGCCAGCTTTAGGGCAGCCAACAAACTGCATCACACCGCAGAGCTCCGCATGTGCAGGGCGCTGCTGTCTCGCGCGTTATTCCAAAAGTTCTTTGGTGTGGCCCTTTTTTGAGATGTGCAGCAGATCGCACCGCTGCTATTTGCAACATATGTCTGAAGCGTATCTCGCATGGCCAAAACAGCAGGCGCTTGGGCACCACATGCTTGACCAGACATCTGTCGACCTGCCATGCAGTCCGTTGGCAAGCATACATAAAAGACCCACACCAAAGAACAAAGCGGACCTCTCCTTGCTCCTCATCAGCTGGGATCTCCAACCCCACTATACCTTCAGTCCTCTCAGAAATGAAGGTGTAGAAATGCTATCGGTACACAAACGTCCGATTTGTACCAGGCAAATTTCCCTGCCCCAGCTGCTGCACCGCCAAAAGAAGTTCGCTCCCAGCCATCCACATGTCCAGCAGTTGAATGCTAGCTTGGCTAAATTGCTAGCACTTCAACTGCTGCCTTTTCAGTTGGTAGACTCTGCCCCCTTCCGTGAGTTTGTGAAATGTGCGGTTCCTCAGTGGCAGGTTCCCAAACGCCACTTTTTTTCATGGAAGGAGATTCCGGCTCTCTACCGGCATGTGGAGGGCAATGTCTTGGCTTTGCTGGACAGGGCGGTCAGCGGTAAGGTGCATATTACCACTGACTCATGATCCAGCAGGCATTGACAGGGACGTTACCTAGATTTCACGACCCACTGTGTGACTGCTGGCAGCTGGGAAGGATGCAGGACAGGGTGCAGTAGTGTTGGAGGTTGTTCCGCTACCACGCCTCCAAAATGCTACTAGTGGTGATTCTGACACGCCTCTCTCCTCCACCCCCTCCTCCTCTTCGTCTTCCTCCATGGCCTCTTCCTGTGCTGATTTGTCCTCGGAACCAGCGGTCCTCCGTAGGCGTTCAAGGGGCTACGCAAGTACGCAGGCAAAAAGATGCCATGCGGTGCTTGAGTTGTTGTGCCTGGGGGACAGGAGCCACACTGGGGCAGAGATTCTGTCAGCTCTGCAAGGGCAGGCTCAGGGGTGGTTGACACCACGCCAGCTTAAGCCAGGAATGGTGGTTTGCGACAATGGCACCAACCTCCTCTCCGCCCTCACCTGACCCATGTGCCCTGTTTGGCTCACATCCTTAACTTGGTGGTGCACCGGTTCTTGGGCAGGTACCCGGGCTTACAGGATGTCCTGAGGCAGGCCAGGAAAGTCTGTGTGCATTACCGCTGGTCATATAATACCAGTGCTCGGCCGGCTGACCTCCGAAAGGAATTTAACCTGCCCAAGAACCGCCTAATCTGTGACATGCCCACCAGGTGGAACTCAACATTGGCCATGCTGCAGCAGCTGCTCATGCCATCAATGAGTACCTGTGCGACCTATGGCACCAGGACAGGGTCAGGGGAGCTTGTTTTTTTTTTTTACCCACGCCAGTGGGTCATGATCAGGGACGCATGCACTGTCCTGTCACCATTTGAGGAGGCCACGAGGACGGTGAGCAGTGACCGTGCATGCATCAGTGACACTGTCCCTCTTGTCCACCTGTTGGAGCACACGCTGTGTGGAATAGTGGACAGGGAACTCAAGGCCCCCTTTATCCAGACACGTGTTCCTGCTGGCCCGCCGATCACACAGGAAGAGGACAAGGAGGAGGAGGATTGTGTCAGCATGGAGGTGGAGCCTAGCACTCAGCATCAGCAGCAGTCTTCAAGGGATCATTTACAGTCCCAAGAAACCCATGGACTTGTACATGGCTGGGAGGAGGTGGCTTCGGATCATGTCATCCTTAGTGACCCAGAGGACTCCGGACTGAATGCCTCAGCAATCCTACGCTGCATGGCCTCCCTGATCCTGCAAAGCCTGTGGAAGGATCCTCTTTTTTCGTGGTATCAAGGAGAGGGATCATTACTGGCTGGCAACCCTCCTTGATCCACGTTACAAGGGTAAAGTTGCGGACCTTATCTTGCTGTCGCAGAGGGAGCAGAGGATGAAACATCTTCGGGAGGCCTTGCAGAAAGGTTTGTGCAATGCGTTTCCAGAGCCTGGGATGTTACAAATTTCTGGTCCTGGACAACGTGTTGCTGAGGCTTCGGTCAGTCACAGAAGGAGTGGTGGAGAAGGTGGCCGTCTGACCGATGCGTTCAGACAATTTTTTAGTCCACAGCCCCAAGGTATGATCAGTTCCAGCAACCACCGCCAGCGTCTGATTTACATGGTGCAGGAATACCTAGGGGCAAGATCCGACTTGGACACCTTTCCCACCAAAAATCCTCTGGGTTACTGGGTCTTGACGATGGATCACTGGCCAGGACTTACACAGTATGCAGTTGAGCGACTGGCCTGTCCTGCATCCAGCGTTCTTTTGGAACGCACATTCAGTGCTGCTGGAGGCTTTGTAACCGATCACAGGGTACGCCTGTCCACCGAATCGGTTCATCGTGTGACCTTCATAAAAATGAATCGGTCTTGGATCACCAGCTACCAAGCACCTGATGCTGATGTAACCAAATAATTTTTTTTTTAATGTGAGATCCCTTCAAGACTGCCTATGCTGATGCTGAGTGACTATGCTCTTCTTCCTCAATTTTCATGCTGATAGCTTGTAAGAACATTTTTGGTTCTGGGCACCGCCACCAGTGGCTAAGACCCAATTTTTCTGCCCCTGTTTAACAGGGGCGTGTAATTACAATTTTTGATGCAATACTTTGCAGCAGGGCTCGTTCCTGTGCTCCAACTAGAGTATCTGTGAGGGGTTGCAGTGTTGTCGCACAAGTGGCTAAGGCCCAATTTTTCCTCCCCTGTCTAACGGGCGTGTAATTACAATTTTTGATGCAATACTTTGCAGCAGGGCTCATTCCTGCACTCCAACTAGAGTATCTGTGAGGGGTTGCAGTGTGGTGGCCTAAGGCCCAATTTTTCTGCCCCTGTTGAACAGGGGCATGTAATTACAATTCTTGATCTAATATTTCACAGCAGGGCCTGTTCCTGCGCCCACCAAGAGTAACTGTGAGGCTTTACAGTGTTGTGGCAACACCACCACACTGTCCACAACCAAAGGCCCAATTTTTCCGACCCTGTTCAACAGTGGCATGTAATTACAACTCTTGATTAAGGATGAGCACGTGCAGATCCCGCCAGGATGTCGGCACTGAGCTGCGCTAATCACAGGCAGTGAAACATTTCCCGATCTCTGCAGCCGCGCATCGGGACAATGTCTTACTGCCTGTGATCAGCACTCTGCAGTGCTGACTTCCTGGCGGGCTCTGCACGTGCCGTATGCAAACATGCCGGAGCTAATCCTTATTCTTGATCTAATATTTCACAGCAGGGCCCTGTTCCTGCGCCCACCAAGTGTAACTGTGAGGCCTTTACAGTGTTGTGGCAACACCACTACACCGTCCACCACCAAAGGCCCAATTTTTCTGCCCCTGTACAACAGGGGGATGAAATTACAATTCTTGATCTAATATTTCACAGCAGGGCCCGTTCCTGCGCCCACCAAGAGTAACTGTGAGGCCTTTTTAGTGTTGTGGCAACACCACCACACCGTCCACCACCAAAGGCCCAATTTTCATGTAATTACAATTCTTGATCTAATATTTCACAGCAAGGCCCGTTCCTGCACCCACCAAGAGTAACTGTGAGGGCTTACAGTGTTGTGGCAACACCAACACCTAAGGCCCAAATTTCTGCAGAGTATATAGGGCAGGCCCCTACTTTCAAACATCCAACTTACGAACGACTCCTACTTTCAAACAGAAGGAGACCACAGGAAGTGAGAGGAAATCTACCCCTAGGAAGGGAAATTCTCTCCTGTGAGTTCCTTGTTTCACAAAAAAATTGCAAATTTTCAAAATCCAATTGTCATTGGGACAGAAATTGAGGTGAAATCTTCTGAACAGGTGCGCACAGACAGCAAAACAAAGGTTACAGGGGTGATAACCCTTCCCTATGTTTTACAAAAAGCTTAAAAATAGATTTTTTTGGCTGGAGCTACACTTTAAAAATGTACCTGTTCAAAATTACGAACAGATTCTACTTAAGAACAAATCTACAGTCCCTATCTTGTTTGGACCGCCTGTATACTGCTTTTCAGAGTATATAGGGCCTGGGGGCCCCACACCTTTCTTTTTTTAATTTGGGTGCAGGGTTCCCCTTAATATGCATACAAGACCCAAAGGGGCTGGGGGGGGGGGGGGGGGGGGTACCCATGCCTTTTTTCTCAATGATTTTCATCCATATTGCCAGGACCAGACATTACACTACAACCACTACTTAACAGCCGGCCCATAGCCAAAAAACGACTACAGGGCGGTTGCTTAACTCTGAGAGGCCGTTAATTAACGGCCTCACATAATTCCCCTCTTGCCCGCCCCCTGGGGCGCACACTCGAGAACATCTGTGATCGCCGGTTCCAGAGGACCAGGCGGATCATGGATCACGCTGATCGCGGCCGTTTACCACGTGATCGCTCCGTCAAATGATGGAGTGATCACATGTAAGCAAACCGGCGTCATTTGATGACGCCGGTTCCTCTCTCCTCCTCTCTCTGTACCGATCGGTACAGCATGAGAGGAGAGGGATCGGTGGCAGCAGTGCTGTGGGCGGGATCTGTAGTGCCCACAGCCTGCTCTGCAGTCACCACCGATCATCCATCCATGCTCAGCCATCCCTCCATACCCTGCAATACACAGCAATAGCCTGCAGTGTATTGCTGGGTATGGAGGGATGGCTGAGCATGGATGGATGGATACCCAGCAGTACCCAACAATATTCTGCAATACCCTGCAATACCCAGCAATACTCTGCAATACCCAGCAATACTCTGCAATACCCAACAATACTCTGCAATACCCAACAATACTCTGCCATACTCTGCGATACCCTGCGATATTCTGCGATACCCTGCCATACCCTGCGATACCCTGCAATATTCTGCGATACTCGCTACGATCAAAGCCAGGATCGTTTTTTTTTTTTTTTTTCAGGCTTTCCAGCCTAGAGGTGAGATGTGGGGTCTTATTGACCCCATATCTCAATGTAAAGAGGACCTGTCATGTCATATTCCTATTACAAGGGATGTTTACATTCCTTCTAATAGGAATAAAAGTGATCAAAAAATTTTTTGGGGGCAAAAAAAGTGTCAAACTAAATAAAGTAAAATGAACAATAAAATATATATATTTTTTTTTTTAAAGCGCCCCTGTCCCCGTGTGCTCACATGCAGAAGTTAACGCATACGTAAGTCCCACCCACATATGAAAACGGTGTTCAAACCACACATGTGAGGTATCGCTGCGAACGTTGGAGCGAGAACAATAATTTTGGCCCTAGACCTCCTCTGTAACTCAAAACATGTAACCAGTAAAAAAAATTAAAGCCTATGGGGATTTTTAAGTAGCGAAGTTTGGCGCCATTCCACGAGTGTGTGCAATTTTGAAGGGTGACATGTTGGGTATCTATTTACTCAGCGTAACTTCATCTTTCACATTATGCAAAAACATTGGGCTAAATTTACAGTTTTGTTTTTTGTAAAGCACAAAACATTTTGTTTCCAAAAAAAACGCGTTTGAAAAATTGCTGCACAAGTACCGTGCTAGATAAAAAGTTGCAACGACCGCCATTGTATTCTCTAGGGTCTTTGCTAAAAAAACATATATGTAATGTTTTGGGGTTCTATGTAATTTTCGAGCAAATAAATGATGATTTTTACATGTAGGAGAGAAATGTCAGAATTGTCCTGGGTGCTTCAGAACACCTGGCGGTGCTCCCTGCATGTTGGGCCACGCTATGTAAAAGTCTCACACGTGGTATCGCCGTACTCAGGAGTAATAGTAGAATGTGTTTTGGGGTGTAATTTGTGGTATGCATATGCTGTGTGTGAGAAATAACCTTCTAATATGACAATTTTGTGAAAAAGAAAAAAAAAATCTTGATTTTGAAAAGAATTGTGGGGAAAAATGACAACTTAAAAAAACTCACCATGCCTCTTTCTAAATACGTTGGAATGTCTTCTTTCCAAAAAGGTCATTTGGGGGGTATTTGTACTTTTCTGGCATGTTAGGGTCTCAAGAAATGAGATAGGCTGTCAGTACTTCAGGTGTGATCAATTTTCAGATATTGGCACCATAGCTTGTGGACTCTATAACTTTCACAAAGACCAAATAATATACCCCAATTTGTACTTATTTTTACCAAAGATATGTAGCAGTATAAATTTTGGCCAAAATTTATCAAGAAAAATTACAAATTTGCTAAATTTTATAACAGAAACGAAGAAAAATTCATTTTTTTACAGAATTTTCAGTCTTTTTTCTTTTGTAGCGCAAAAAATAAAAAACCCAAACGGTGATTAAATACCAACAAGCTCTATTTGTGTGAAAAAAAGGACAAAAATTTCATATGGGTACAGTGTTGTATGAATGAGTAATTGTCATTCAAAATGTGAGAGCACCGAATGCTAAAAATTGGTCTGGTTATTAAGGGTGTTTAAGTGCCCAGTGGTCAAGTGGTTAAAGCCGCAAGCCGTTTTAAATGACTTAGAAATGTCATTTTGGTCAGGGACAGTTCTAAACACGGGAAACACATGCCACTTTACAGGCATACCATAGACACCACCAGGCACGATATTTAAAGGAATATTTTACTTTTATTTTTTCACTTTAAGCATCATTAAAATCACTGCTCCTTAAAAAAACTTCAGTTTTTAAATCTTTTTTTTTTTTGCATTAATACATGTACCCTGGGGCAGGACCCGGGTCCCCAAACCCTTTTTAGGACAATAACTTGCAAATTAGCCTTTAAAGTTTGCACTTATGATTTCTCACGTTCGAGTCCTATAGACTTTAACGGGGTTCGAAAGTTCGCGCAAACTATCGGTCCGTTCGCAAATTCTGGTGCGAACCGAACCGGGGGGTGTTCGGCTCATCTCTAATAGATATATATATATATATATATATCTATCGATATACCCTATATACTCGAGTATAAGCCGAGGCACCTAATTTTACCACAAAAAAATGGGAAAATGCTCTGCTTCAGTATGTCTGAGGGAACCATGAATACCAACATGTACTCTGACATACTGAAGCAGAGCATGATCCCCTCCCTTCAGAGACTGGGCTGCAGGGCAGTATTCCAACATAACGACCCCAAACACACCTCCAAGACAACCACTGCCTTGCTAAAGAAGCTGAGGGTAAAGGTGATGGACTGGCCAAGCCTGTCTCTAGACCTAAACCCTATTCGGCATCCTCAAACGGAAGGAGGAGGAAGGCAAGGTCTCTAACATCCACCAGCTCAGTTATGTCGTCGTAGAAGAGGACTTCAGTAGCAACCTGTGAAGGTCTGGTGAACTCCATGCCCTAGAGGGTTAAGGCAGTGCTGGCCACACAAAATATTGACACTTTGGGCCCAATGTGCACATTTTCTCTTAGGGGTGTACTCACTTTTGTTGCCAGCGGTTTAGACATTAATGGCTGTGTGTTGAGTTATTTTGAGGGGACACCAAATGTACACTTGGGCATGGAGTTCACCAGAGCTTTACACCGTCCTCTTCCACTCCTCCATGTTGACATCACGGAACTGGTGGATGTTAGAGACCTTGCGCTCCTCCACCTTCTGTTTGAGGATGTCCCACAGATGCTCAATAGGGTTTAGGTCTGGAGACATGCTTGGCCAGTCTATCACCTTAACCCTCAGCTTCTTTAGCAAGGTAGTGGTTGTCTTGGAGGTGTGTTCGGGATCATTATGTTGGATTACTGCCCTGCGGCCCAGTCTCTGAAGGGAGGAGATCATGCTCTGCTTCAGTATGTCACACTGCATACTGGCATTCATGGTTCCCTCAATGAACTGTAGCTCCCCAGTGCTGGCAGCACTCATGCAGCCCCAGACCATGACACTCCCACCAAGTTTGACTGTAGGCAAGACACACTTGTCTTTGTACTCCATCTAGTTGCTGCGACACACTCTTGACACCATGTGAACCAAATCTCATCAGACCACAGGACATGGTTCCAGTAATCTATGTCCTTAGTCTGCTTGTCTTCAGCAAACTGCAGGCTTTCTTGTGCATCATCTTTAGAAGAGGCTTCTTTCTGGGACGACAGCCATGCAGACCAATTTGATGCAGTGTGCGGCATATGGTCTGATCACTGACAGGCTGATTTCCCACACCTTCAACCTCTGCAGCAATTCTGGCAGCACTCTTATATCTATTTCCCAAAGACAACCTTTGGATATGATGCTGAGCACGTGCACTCAACGTCTTTGGTTGACCATGGCGAGGCCAGTTCTGAGTGGAACCTGTCCTGTTAAACTGCTGTATGGTCTTGGCCACTGTGCTGCAGCTCAGTTTCAGGGTCTTGGCAATCTTCTTATAGCCTAGGCCATCTTTATGTAGTGCAACAGTTCTTTTTTTCAGATCCTCAGAGAGTTCTTTGCCATGAGGTGGCATGTTGAACTTCCAGGGACCAGTATAATAGAGTGAGAACGATAAAACCAAATTTAACTCACCTGCTCCCCATTCACAACTGAGACCTTTTAACACTAATGAGTCACATAACACCGGCGAAGGAAAATTGCTAATTGGGCCCAATTTTGACATTTTCACTTAGGGGTGTACTCACTTTTGTTGCCAGAGGTTTAGACATTAATGGCTGTGTGTTGAGTTATTTTGAGGGGACAGCAAATTTACACTGTTATACAAGCTGTACACTCACTACTTTACATTGTAGAAAAGTGTAATTTCTTCAGTGTTGTCACATGAACATAATAAAATATTTACAAAAATATGAGAGGTGTATTTACTTTTGTGAGATACTGTATATCAGCAGGGATGGGGAGGGGGGTTATTGTCAGCGGTTAAATGTGCAGTCAAAGAAAAGTTCCATGTCAGGGGTGCTGGGAGGCAGAGAGGTTCAGAGTCAGGGGTGCAGTCAGAGGTGCTGAGTGGCAGGGGGTACTGGTTGGTAGAAAAGTGTAGTGTATTTGATGTTGGGGGCAGTGTCAGGGGTGCTAGGAAGCAGGAAGGTTCAACGTTAAGGGTGCAGTGGTAGGTGTTGGGTTGCAGGAGGGCTGTACTGGCTGGCAGAAAGCTGCAATATAACTTCTACTTGTGCACCTGTAGGGAGGCTTCTCTAACTGAGCACCACATGATATGATGTAGGCTTAACGTGGCAAGTGGGATAACTAGAATTAAGGTATTTGAAAGTACAATGTGTCACTACTAATGCATGGTAGTATGAACGTTTAAAAGTAGACCAGTGTCATCTTCAACAGCCATACCCTGCAGTAGGCATAGCCAAAGTACCCCCTGCAGGTGTGTCTCGATCAGCTCACCACCCCTTCCCCGGGTTGTGCTGCAGTTTACAAATGCACCATGATCTCCAGCCTGGCAACTCACACCACAAATCTCCCTGCCCAACTTTTGCTGCTAGCAGGTAAGAATGCATCTGGAGTTGCATCTGACAGCTCCTCATAGCACTACTCACCACTATGGCTGCAACCACTCCCTTCACAACTACTGTGGTAGCCCCCCAACATCATCACTATGTCTGCACCGCCCTTCTCAACACCATGCCTAAAACCTCCCAAGCACTGCACCTTTACACCAACTAACCCTATGCTTTCATAACCGCAGCTGCCCAACATCCTCCTTTACCCTCACCAAACCTGTACACAAACCCCTGAATTCACCATTGTGCCTGACCTCCACCCCCCTCAACCCCACCTTCATCACCTCTCCTACATGTCCCCACTTGGCTTACCACTGCCCCCAATGCCTGCCTCTGCACTCACTGCCACTGCACCAACACTTGCTATACCAATGTGCACTTCTGTGCTCTCTGCCACTGCAGTAATGGGTCCTTCTGTATTAAAACTGTTAAATGAACAGGCACACTTTTTTGCTAGCATATACCTTTTTGTAGTAGAAAAAATATTCACCAACATGTTTTAATAGCTCTATAATCACGAAACCCTTTACAAAAATGAATCCATTTTTTTATTTTTATTATGCCGATGTGTTATAATCTCCATCTGCTATTTTACAGCGTGAAATGGTATCGGCATTTACCGCAGAAAGATAAAACTGCTTAAGATGGTGAAGCAGAAAATTGATGGATTATGCCGTGGTGTCTGAACACTGAGATCTGAGACCACACACACACTTAGGCTTTGAAAGATAACACAAAAGCACGAAATGCTGTAGGTGAGAAGCTACTGCACATAGTGTGTTTTTTTTTTCTTTTTGATTTATAAATAGACCTTTTTTTTAACAATATCTAGTGCAACTGTACTTAAAATCTAGGTAGGCGAGTTCAAATTAAACAAAGCAAAGTTATTTTTCTCACTTAGCTCCAGTAGAGTACAATTATGTCTTCAGATTACTTTTCACGTTCCAAAACTGAAAATCCATTCTAAGCATGAGATTTTCATTTTTTTTCTTTTAAGTGGAAAATATTTTGGCACAAGTGCATCTTTCTCTGGACACTGGCCATGCTGCACATTGCCATGTAAGACTGAAATATATTTAGTACAGAATGGCTATGACATACAGCAGCAGACTGTGGAAGTTCCTGTCCAGAGAAATAATGCGTGACCCTTTACAACACATCATTTTTGTACTAAAAATATGTGCCTGTTTGCCACCTGAACATATGCCTTCTGTACCAGCAGCTATATTGGAACTCTGGAGGCCTTTGCTTAAAGCCTAGAAGCAACTCCCTACCTTGGCTTTTCTCCTTACTATATACTTCCAACTTCTGCCCTGTTCATATCAGTCGTGTTTTTGTGACTTCATCTTTTGCACTGTCACTGGCAGTGATATAAAAAGGGCATTGAATCCTCTGAGCATTTAAGGGTGTAGGTTATCTTCAAAGTATGAAACTTGGCCCTCCTCCACCTGTAGTTCAATGTATATGTATTGCTTCCCATTCCTGCGCTAAAGGGCTCTTTTTAATAGCCTGCAGCCCATGTGCACCAGAACTAGAATGTTGTCTCAAAGAATAAATAAACATGTTGACATTCATGGTTCCCTCAATGAACCCTCCCCAGTCCTGGCAGCACTCATGCAGCCCTAGACCATAACACTCTCATCACCATGCTGGACTGTAGGTCTTTGTACTCCTCTCCTGGTTGCCGCGACACACGCTTGACACCATCTGAACCAAATACATTTATCTTGGTCTCATCAGACCACAGGACATGGTTCCAGTAATCCATGTTAGTCTGCTTGTCTTCAGCAAACTGCTTGTTGGCTTTCTTGCGCATCATCTTTAGAAGAGGCTTCCTTCTGGGATGACAGCCATGCAGACCAATTTGATGCAGTGTGCGGCGTATGGTCTAAGCACTGACAGGCTGCCCCCTACTCCTTCAACCTCTGCAGCAATGCTGGCAGCACTGATACGACAGCACTCATACGTCTATCTCCTAAAGACAACCTCTGGATATGACGCTGAGCACGTGCACTCAACTTCTTTGGTCGACCATGGCAAGGCCTGTTCTGAGTGGAACCTGCCCTGTTAAACCATTGTATTGTCTTGGCCACCATGCTGCAGCTCAGTTTCAGGGTCTTGCCAATCTTATAGCCTAGGCCATCTTTATGTAGAGCAGCAATTCTTTTTTTCAGATCCTCAGAGAGTTCTTTGCCACAAGGTGCCATGTTGAACTTCCAGTGACCAGTATCAGAGAGTGAGAGCGACTATAACACCAAATTTATCACACCTGCTTCCTATTCACACCTGAGACCTTGTAACACTATCAAGTCACATGACACCGGGGAGAGAAAACAGCTAATTGGGCCCAATTTGGACATTTTCACTTAGGGGTGTACTCACTTTTGTTGCCAGCAGTTTAGACATTAATGGCTGTGTGTTGAATTATTTTGAGGGGACAGCAAATTTACACTGTTATACAAGCTGTACACTCACTACTTTACATTGTAGCAAAGTGTAATTTCTTCAGTGTTGTCACATGAAAAGATAATAAAATATTTACAAAAATGTGAGGGGTGTACTCACACACTTTAATGTGAGGGGTGTACTCACTTTTTTAGTACCCCGCAATGGAGCCTTCAATCGATCATCAAAGGAAAGGACACCCGCCAGATCTCCGGACAACAGGATCAGAAAATGTCTGCAACATTGAAGGTCCAAATGAGCACAGTGGCCTCCATCATCCATAAATTGAAGAAGTTTGGAACCACCAGGACTCTTTCTAGAGCTTGCTGCCCGGCCAAACTGCGCAATCAGGGGGCAAGGGCCTTAGTCAGGGAGGTAACCAAGAACCCAATGGTCACTCTGACAGAGCTCCAGCATTTCTCTGTGGAGAGAGGAGAACCTTCTAGAAAAACAAACATCTCTGCAGCACTCCACCAATCAGGCCTGTACCTATGGTGGAGTGGCCAGACAGAATCCACCAAAGGCACATGAGAGCTCACCTGGAGTTTGCCGAAAGGCACCTAAAGGACTCTCAGTCCACGAGAAACAAAATTCTCTGATCTGATGAAACAAAGATTGAACTCTTTGGCCTGATTGGCCAATACCATCCCTACAGTGAAGCATGGTGGTGGCAGCATCATGCTGTGGGGATGTTTTTCAGCGGCAAAAACTGGGAGACTAGTTGGGATCAAGGGAAAGATGAATGCAGCAATGTACAGGGGGTCCCCGACTTACGAACACCCGACCTACGAACAACCCCTACCTACGAACGGGGTGCTGCGGGGACCCTCCGCCATTTTTCGGTGGTTTTCGGCCGTTCTGCGCATGCGCGGCCATACGGAGCGTCGGAAAATGCCGAAAATGTCCGTAATTTGCCGCGCATGCGCAGAACGGCATTAGACGGAACATCGGAAATGTCCGGAAATCTCCGTATTTGTCGGTCTGCGCATGCGCGGCCGACTTACGAACATTTCCGACGTAACTCGGGGACCCCCTGTACAGAGACATCCTTGATGAAAACCTGCTCCAGAGCTCTCTGGACCTCAGACTGGGGCAAAGGTTTATCTTCTAACAGGACAACGACCCTAAGCACACAGCCAAGATAACAAAGGAGTGTCTACGGGACAAGTCTGTTAATGTCCTTGAGTGGCCCAGCCAGAGCCCAGACTTGAACCCCATTGAACATCTCTGGAGAGATCTGAAAATGATCATGAAAAAATAAAAGATCTCGGCCTTTCCAGCCGAGTCTCCGGCAATGTTTACTTCCTCCGGGCCGGACATGATGTCATAACATCGTGCCCGTGCCTCTGAAGGCCATAGAGATTGTCGGGGACCATCTGTCCCTTGGAACTCTCTGTGTTCAACTTCCGGCGCCAGTGGATTCCTTCTCTGGCTTGCCGATGACACGGGCAAGCTGGTAGAAAAACTCTACTTCCTTCTGAGACTCAAATCAGCCAGTGGGTGTGGTTCCTGAAACCTAGTGTCATCACTTCCTGGAAGGGACACTGTTCCTGTGTAGCCAGCAGGCATATACAGGATGGGAGGAGCTGATCATAGGTTCCTGCCCAGGGGTCTCTCATTGTACATTTTAATTCATGACAAAATGAAGAAATAAAAATCCCCATGGACACAGGACCCAGGGGGGAGATGCAGTGCACATATACAGTATAGCTGTGCACAGGAGAAGGAAGCTGGACACAGGGGGGGGGGGGGGGGGGGGGGAGTTCAGTGTACCTGGAAGTGCTCTGGGGTCTCGGCTCAAGGTTTATAATGATCGTGGTACAGGCAACCACACTAAGGCTCTGTTTCCACTAGTGCAACTTATCATGTGATTTTTTGACAAATAAAGTCGCATGCCAAGTCACAGCCCATTGATTTCAATGGCACTGGTTCCCATCTACGCGACTTTGCATATCAGCGACTTTGAAAAGGTACCTGCAATGCTTTGATGCGACTTTGATCTGAGAGTGTAAAGTTGGATCAAAGCTGCACTCAGTCACATCAAAGTGGCACTCTAAATCGTGCAACTATGCGGTTGCAATAGTGGAAACATGACTTGTCATGTGACTGTGTGCAAAGTCGCATGACAAGTCACAGCCCATTGATTTTCATGATACCCGTTCCCATCTAGGCGACTGAAAATCAGCGACATTGAATAGGTACCTGCAATGCTTTGATGCGACTTTGATCCAGAGAGTGTAAAGTTGGATCAAAGCTGCACTCAGTCACATCAAAGTCCCACTCTAAATCGTGTAACTTTGGGCTCGTAATAGTGGAAATGTAGACTAAGGCTCTCTTTCCACTAGTATGAATTGTCATGCGACTATGTGTCCAAAGTCGCATGACAAGTCACAGCCCATTGATTTTAATGGCACCTGTTCCCATCTATGTGACTTTGAAAATCAGCGGCTTTAAAAAGGTACCTGCAATGCTTTCAAGCAACTTTTGATGTGACTTTGATCCAGAGAGTGTAAAGTTGGATCAAAACTGCACTCAAAGTTGCATCAAAGTCACACTCCAAAGTCGCACTCTAACCTTAGGCTACGTTTCCACTAGTGCGACTCCAAATCGGTGCGATTTAGAGTGTGACTTTGAGTGCAGCTTTGATCCAACTTTACACTCTGGATCAAAGTTGCATCAAAAGTTGCATCAAAGTAGTGCAGGCGCATTTTCAAAGTTGCATAGATGGGAACGTTTGCCATTGAAATCAATGGGATGTGACTTGTCATGCGACTTTGTGTGTCCAAAGTTGCATGACAAGTTGCACTAGTGGAAACGGAGCCTTAAGCCCCATACACTCCATTCTGTCTGCAGATTTTTGTCTTCAGATTTACCAAAACCATATAATATGAGGTCGAACCTTTAACGTTTCAATTTGTATGCAATCAGGCAGGCCCTTGCACTACATGGTTTTGGTAAATCTAAAGACAAAAATCTGCAGAAAATCTAATAGTGTGTATGGGGTCTTAAGCTCATTACTCACATGTAGCTCCCTCAGCTGGGTGTGTGCCACACAGTGCCCATCACAGTGCCACTGTAGAAAACCTGCAGCATGTTGCATTGTAATCTAACAAACAGAACATCCAACTTCCAAAGCGCTCTCTCTCGGCTATGAAGACAGGATGAGATAGGATGCATTAAGGTGAAAAAACACGAGGGTTTACAATCCCTACAAATGTTAGGCATGTTTTATGCAAGGTTGCTGTAGGAGTCAAGAATGTCAGTTACCACAGGCTTCAAGTCACATTTTTATGCTGAATTATAATATTTGCCCAGAAGAAAATGATTCCATGTATCACTTTTTTTTTTTTTTTTACTAAGTCTGCTTGCTATTAAGAATGATCTTGTATTCTTACCACTTACGTGACTTTAGCACTCGGGTGTCATATACAGATTAAGAATGTATTTTTCCATAAGAGACGGCTCAGCTCCCATCCCTTCGCCATAGAGATCACTAGAAAGCTGGACCCTTCCTGTGGCTTACATCAAAGTCATGCCTTAGTCTGTGTTGACATTAACAATCACCTTGGTGCTACACACAGCTTTGCCAGGGACTTTTGAAAAGATAATACATGTCATCCTCAGGTGGTGTCGGCAACAGAAGTCTATGGTTGAACAGTTGAGTAGGAGATCACTTGCTTGCAAGGGTCAGACTGTGATCTCATCCTGTCTGACTGTGCGCTTCCATTAGGAGAGGATATATTGGGATTTAAAAAACTGTGATGCAGATCAAAGTGGAAGCAGATGTATCCTTACCAGGATTCGTCTAAAAGGCATTAGGGTGACATTTAGAAAATGTATCACGTCTGCTCATGATACGTCTGTGTCTCCATTCAAGGAGAGGGCACTGTGAATCGAAGCATAGTAAAACCTATAGCTGCGTTAGTAACAAGTTATATTTATACATTAAACATAACAAAGGTTGGCTTCTTCATTATATCACTTTTATTATAATAGAATAGAATTACATCTCTCTGTGTTGAATAGATTAAGCATGTTATTGTTACATTAATGTTCATGGCCACATATACATTTTTAAGTAACTGCAAGTTTAATTCATCAGGTTACATTAACTTATAGAATTTGCACTGCTCATTTTTTTATTGCAATCACATAATATAATATTTTCTGATTTGGTGGTTCCCAATAACCAATATTAATTATGTTTGACTTGTTTATTATAATTTGTAATTTAGCTTCACATTAAAACAATTAAAATGCACCTATACTTTGCCTAACCAGAACAAAGCAACGGAATTAATTAAAAATGTCTGCAGTTTATGCTTTCCTTCCCTTCTCTTCCAGGATGCTACAAGTTGATCCTAGTTTGAGATCCCACGTGGCTGAGAAATCTCTCCCAACTCCATGTGATGGCACTGGCAAGCTTCGGTGTTTTCACATGGTAGAAGGAAAAGGAGATCACGTGCCTCCTTATAACTGCACGTAGTTCCCTTTGCTTCTGGCAGAGAAGCAAAGTGAAGGGGAATATAAACTGCTGCAGGGGGCCAGCATTAAAGCAAACCTGTTCCTTTGCTCTGCATGGGGAAAACACAGTCCCCTAATGGGGCATTTGATGTCAGTAGGACAACAGTAAATATCTGGCAGATGTTCTATCTATGGATGCACCAATACCAGTTTTTTGAAGACTGAGTACAATTACCGATACTTTTTCCCCAAGTACTCATTGATATCAATTTTCGATGCCTATTTATAGCATCAGACTTGGTTCACATTTATGCGAATTGGATGTGTTTTGAACTGCACCTGATTCGTATGACACATGAACCAAAATACTTTTCTATATAGCCCGTTCACATATGTGTGAGCTGGCCACAGTGCAATTTTAAAAAGAGTCCAGGACGCTGCTCAGCTCGGGTTCAGGTGCAATTTTGAATGCCATACACTTTAACAATTCGCACTGGAATTGCGCCTGAAACCCTGAATCAAATCGTACTGGACTCTCTTACAAATCGCACTGCAAACTAGCCCCGCACATATATGGACTTGAAGGTATAGGTTTTAGTATTGGATCATTTGCACGAATGCAAGTACTTGTGCAAATGCTTGGTATCGGTATCAGTGCAACACTAGTTCTAACCCTACTCCAACCTTCTCAATACTAAAAAAAAAAAAATGTTTTAAATTAAATCATGCTTTTATGCGTCATACATTTACAGCTAATTTCAAAACCTTAACTCAATTTATTATCGTGCCCAGTGTTTGGACATGGCTGATAAATGAAGGGTGGTTTTAGTGTATTAAACCCAAAACCAAAAATGTACAATATCGCAGCTTACCAGTCATTAGATGTGGTGGCTGCATCTGTTTTCTTTTTTTTTTAGCTTTTCTCCCTCTGTTTTCACCTGGTGATCTGGCCAGTAACATACCTCCAGTATTAGTGAGAAACAACTCTGGAGAAATGAGAACAGGAGGCTCAGCAGACAGAAGCATTGTCAGTCAGTATTAGCTGATTTAGATACACTAACACATGAAAGCCAAACTCCAGCGTACACTTTATAATCATTTTTTTTTTAATTTTGAGATAAAAGTTTTGCATGAATAATTAAAAGCTGATCATTTTAATTAGCTCTGCCAGTGTTAAATGGTTTGTCTCATCCATGTAAACTAATACATTCTGCTGAAGAGCTTGAGTCACAATCGAAGAAAGAAAGAAAGCCTAAAAAAGATAATGAATGCAGCCATCATATCTAAGAATTGGTAATCTGCAATATAATAAATATTTGTATTTGATTTAATACTGCTTTAATCAACCAAAATATGCAAAATTAAGGATTTGCTTCTATGAATTTTCTATGTCTCTGTATCAGTGCACTTTTGTAGAAAAATAAATAATTGGAAATATCTTGTTTTTATGAGAAATACTATGTGATCCAGTAGTTGTACAGTTAGCCTGGGTTCACACTATTGTGAACAGAAATATTGTGTGTGATTCGTACTGCATTGCTGTGCGATGCAAATTCAACCATACAATTTGTATGGCAGAACTTGCATTGCAATCGCATGAAAATGCTGCAGGAACCTTTTTTTCCCATACTGGAATCGGATCGCATGGGTGTGGTTTGCAGGCGCTATTTTTAACGCTATAGCGCCTGCAAAACGTCCCCAGTGTGAAAGGGGTCACTATCTTTTGTATATTACTTGTCCTAGCTATAGATTAGAATATATAATCTGTTCGAATGGTAATAACTGGCAATATGGCTCTGTTTTGGGTGCCAATTCTGGTTCGACCAACATGACTTTAGTAACTTGACTCTAGTAATATACCATGGGACTGGCACTGTCACTGTCACTTTATTTCTTGTTCTGGAAATCTGGTTGAGGCTTTGGAAGTAAGGTTTTGATTCTGTCTTTGATAACTTCAAACTCACTTGATTGGCATTATACTCAATGTCTGTTTTTTGGCAAACATGGCATTGGCTCTGGCAACGTGAGTCAGATCTTCATTTGAACAGCTTTTAAATGAAAACTGTACAATGTGACAAAGTGTTTGGATTCTTGAATGCAGCTCAGAGGTGCATTGTGTGGCTCAGATTTTAGTGGTAATTGTACTACTATGTCACTTACATACAATATTTAACTGCAATATTGTAATCTATTTTTTAATTTTGGCTCCCAATTTTGTTATAAGTTTTACAGTTTAAAGAACCTTCATACTTTTCCTGCTCTATTAAAGGGACCATTTGATAAATAGGAGCTGAAATTGTGGAGTTGGCTTTAAAATGCAGTCTTTTGGGTTGCCATGCTGTTTCTGGCATTTTTACTTATTGGGTCAGAGTCACTGACCTGGAATCAAGAATACAAGTTGTGAGTTCAGATTTTTCAGGCTTCACTGCCTCAAAGTATAGTCTAAATCCGTCACCCACTAGGTAGAATAGCCAGGATAAAGTTGACAGCCCTGTGTGTATTTTGTCAGCTCACATTTCTATCCTTATGGGTTCACATTTGGTATTCAACTGGTATTACTGGTAAGTTAAAGTGATTGTAAACGATCACCTTATTCATTTAAAAAATGAAATGAAAGGCAAAACATGATTGTATATAGGGTTGCACCAATACCACTTTTTTAAGACCGAGAACAAGTACTCGCTGATACCAATTACCAATACTTTTTTTTTAATGTCATGTGGCAGTAGCACTGATGGGCACTGGTAGGTGGCACTGATGAGGTGTGGACTGTGTCAGTAGTTTTAAAAAATATATATATTTTTTTTACAATGTATTTATTTTTTTTTTATTTTTTTTTTTATATATATTTAAGTGTTCTTGCATAGCAGATCACTTATTGTTATCTCACATATATATTATTATTATTATTCTTATAGCCAAATTTACCACCCTAACTCCTCCCACAGTTTTTACGCTACATATACCGAATATATACCAAAACGTGCGGATTGTTCCCGAATGGTGTGCTATTACTTTGTGGAACATTTTTCCGAATGGTTCACGAAATATCGTCATTTTTGCGGCGAAATTTGTCCCATAGGAATGAATGGAGAAATGTTCAAAACTAGAGTGGGAGGTGACAAAAGCTCTGAGGGGAATTATAGCTCCTCCCACACAGCCCTGAGGGCAATTATAGGTAGTCCCACACAGCTCTGAGGGGAATTATAGGTAGTCCCACACAGCTGAGGGAGATTATAGGTAGTCCCACACAGCTGAGGGGGATTATAGGTAGTCCCACACAGCTCTGAGGGGAATTATAGGTAGTCCCACACAGCTCTGAGGGGAATTATAGGTAGTCCCACACAGCTCAGAGGGGAATTATAGGTAGTCCCACACATCTCTAAAGGGGATTATAGGTAGTCCCACACAGCTCTGAGGGGAATTATAGGTAGTCCCACACAGCTCTGAGGGGAATTATAGCTCCTCCAACACAGCTCTGAGGGGAATTATAGGTAGTCCCACACAGCTCTGAGGGGAATTATAGGTAGTCCCACACAGCTCTGAGGGGGGTTATAGGTAGTCCCACACAGCTCTGAGGAGAATTATAGGTAGTCCCACACAGCTCTGAGGGGAATTATAGGTAGTCCAACACAGCTCTGAGGGGGATTATAGGTAGTCCTACACAGCTCTGAGGGGAATTATAGGTAGTCCAACACAGCTCTGAGGGGGATAATAGGTAGTCCCACACATCTCTGAGGGGGATTATAGGTAGTCCCACACAGCTGAGGGGAATTATAGGTAGTCCCTCACAGCTGAGGGGAATTATAGGTAGTCCCACACAGCTGAGGGGGATTATAGGTAGTCCCACACAGCTCTGAGGGGGGTTTATAGGTAGTCCCACACAGCTCTGAGGAGAATTATAGGTAGTCCCACACAGCTCTGAGGGGAATTATAGCTCCTCCAACACAGCTCTGAGGGGAATTATAGGTAGTCTCACACCGCTGAGGGGAATTATAGGTAGTCCCACACAGCTGAGGGGAATTATAGGTAGTCCCACACAGCTGAGGGGGATTATAGGTAGTCCCACACAGCTCTGAGGGGGGTTATAGGTAGTCCCACACAGCTCTGAGGAGAATTATAGGTAGTCCCACACAGCTCTGAGGAGAATTATAGGTAGTCCCACACAGCTCTGAGGGGGATTATAGGTAGTCCTACACAGCTCTGAGGGGAATTATAGGTAGTCCAACACAGCTCTGAGGGGGATTATAGGTAGTCCCACACATCTCTGAGGGGGATTATAGGTAGTCCCAAACAGCTCTGAGGGGAATTATAGCTCCTCCAACACAGCTCTGAGGGGAATTATAGGTAGTCCCACACAGCTGAGGGGGGTTATAGGTAGTCCCACACAGCTGAGGGGGATTATAGGTAGTCCCACACAGCTGAGGGGGATAATAGGTAGTCCCACACAGCTCTGAGGGGAATTATAGGTAGTCCCCACACATCTCTGAGGGAGATTATAGGTAGTCCCACACATCTCTGAGGGAGATTATAGGTAGTCCCACACAGCTCTGAGGGGAATTTTAGGTAGTCCCACACATCTCTGAGGGGAATTATAGGTAGTCCCACACATCTCTGAGGGGAATTATAGGTAGTCCCACACAGCTGAGGGGAATTATAGGTAGTCCCACACATCTGAGGTGGATTATAGGTAGTCCCACACATCTCTGAGGGAGATTATAGGTAGTCCCACACAGCTCTGAGGGGGATTATGAAATTTGAAAAAAAAAATAATAAAAAAATAAAAAAAAAATAATTTTAGAAAAAAAAAATGAAAATTTGGAAATTTGAAAATTCTTTTTTGAAAAAAAAAATAATTTTAGAAAAAATATATAATTAAAAAAAAATAATAATAATTAAAAAAAATCATTAAAAAAAAAATAATTTTTGAAAAAAATATTTTTTATAAAAAAAAAAAAAATCAATCATTTTAGAAAAAAAATGAAAATTTAGGGAATTTGAAGAAAAAAAATTTTTTGAAAAAAAAATCATTTAAAAAAAAATAATAATAATTAAAAAAAATCATAAAAAAAAATTATTTTGAAAAAAATAAAAAAAAAATAATAATAATAAAAAAATAAAAATAAAATAATTTTAGAAAAAAAATGAAAATTAGGAAATTTGAAAAAAAAATGTGAAAAAAAAAATGTGAAAAAAAAAAAATTTTGAAAAAAATAATTTTGAAAAATTTATTTTTAGAAAAAATTGAATAAAAATCTAAAAAATCATTTAAAAAAAATCATTAAAAAAAAAATAATTATTTTTGAAAAAAATAAATAAATGTTTAGTTACTCAAGCCACTCCACCCAGTTTCTCCGCCCACTCCAGTAGGTGGAGGCAAGAACACGTCACACAATTTCCCCAGAAATTGTATTTTTTCTAGTTTATGTTGTTATTTTTACAATGCTTTCTTCTTTTTTTGGAGGGGGGAGGGGCAGGGGGAGAGAGTTGACAGTGTCAGTATTTTATTATTTTTACAATTTTACTTTTAGATATTTATTACAATCTTTCCTTTTTTTCATTTATTTTTTTTTTTTATAAACCCTGTTGGGGGAGAGTCTAAATACACCTGACATCTCCCCTTTGAGACAGGGAAAGGGACTGAACATAGATTCCCTAGTCTTTCTCTGCAGCCTCAGCTGCACTAAAGATAAATAGACAGGAGACAGAGGCTCCTTTCCATTCAGAAACTGAAGCATTGTAAACACAGTTTACGATGCTCAGTTGTGAATGGACAGAGTCAATGACTACATTCAGAAAAAGGAGGCAGTAAATTACATATTTACCGGCTCCTTCTTCCACTCTCAATCCTGACAGATCAGGGGCCGGGGGACACGGAGGGGGAGTGGAGAAGGAGCACAGAAGAACATGGAGGGGGAGCGGAGAAGGAGCAGAGGAGAACATGGAGGGGGAGCGAAGGAGGAGTGGAGGGGGAGCGGAGACGGAGCAGAGAAGCACACAGGGGGAGCGGAGGGGGACCTTAGGAGCATGGAGGAGGACACAGGGACAGTCAGGAGATGATCGGTGTGGCAGTGGGGGCCATTACAAGCACCAAGCTCCCTGTATAGATTTCAGTAAAGCAGTTGAAAGCCCCAGGAGGCAGAGGAGGAGAAGTAGCTGTCAGGTGCTTTATTGAAATCTATACAGGGAAATCCATGCTTGTAACTGCCCCTACCGCCGCATACCGATCATCCCCTGATTGCCTAGGCATCGGAGCATTAGCACGAGTACAAGTACTCATGCAAATGCTCAGTATCTGCACTGATACCGATACTAGTATCGATATCGATGCAATCCTAATTATATTGATGTAAAAAAACATTATATATTCGTTTTTATCCCTTTTTTATAAGTGATCACATTCCCTTTGTTCTCAGCTGCATAAGAGCTGGGGGGAGGAGAAGCAGCAGTACACTGAGCTTCCCAGTAAATGGCTGTGCAGGGGGATGTGTCAGGACATGCCTGATCATTGGAGGAGAGCAGCCTGAGTTCCCAGCATAGAGAAAGCAAGGGGGACTAGCAGGGTCACCAAGGATTTCACACAAATGATGCAATACAAAGAGAACTGGATACTTTCTCATATAAGTACCTGGTACAGCAGGCACATATAAGGAATATGAAATATTGGGGTAACCAACACTTTAAATATTGGGCCTTTCAAAGGCTTAGTAACACCTTTTTCTTTCAAAATTGCATGTCCTTTTATGGACACTTAATCTGAATCTTCGGGCAAACTCTTTAATACACAGTCAACATTTTAAAAAAATCTACACTTTTTGGTTGTTGAGAATGGGCAAATCCCACAGTTCAGTTTCTGCCATCTCAAACACCACTCATTAGGGTCAGGCTAATGCCATCCATGAGAAAGATATTTGCAGTGCCACTTCATAGGGAGAGGCAGATAGTGCTTGAAATATAAAATCATGTAAGTAAAGGTATATGCTAAGCTTAAATTCTCAGCTTTTTTTGGAAAATAATTAGACTTTAGAATACTTTAGGAATTTTTCAATGCACCACAAAACTTTAGCGGTGATATTCAGAACTGCACATTTTCTCATTGCCTTTATTTTGCTTTCTTGAAAAAATGCAGCAATAGTTATAACACATGTGAACAAACCCATTTTGCATAGAACATTTGTTGCTATATGGCACGGGACAATATACAATGTAAGAAGTATTAAGCTTCAGAAATGTTGAACAATTAGCTGACTTGTTTGAAAAGATCCAATTTTTACATTTTGTTACATGGTGCTAAAATTTGAAGACCCAGGATTCAGGTATGAAAATGACAACATGTTTCAATTGAAATTAACTCTGTCCATATGGTAATAAGACAGCACATTTTCTACCTTCGCTTAACACTGACTGCATCCTGTCTTTCTGTTTTACTGCCTTCATATAAGATGAAGGCATTGTTCTCACCTCTGTACAGATGAAGGAGATTTAAGAATCTTTATCCACTTTGATGCTAGCAAGAAACTTCAGAGCCAACACTGCTTCAGCTCAGGCCATAGCTGAAGTTTTTGATTCTCTGATCCCTTTGGTCTGTGGGAATTCAGGATTTTCTTTCAATAAAACCCTGACTGTGAAGGATTTTCTTATTAAATGCTGTGTCTGATGTATTTTCCTCTCTCCTTGTCTGCTCTTTTTTGTTAAACATCTTTTGAAAGGCTTCACAGTGAAGTCTGATCATGACTTTCTAAAAAGCTTTCACTCATCCTCTCACTTTCCAAATCTATATTAGAGTGGCAGTGAAGTGTAATCACTTGGCAAGTAACACTTTCAGTGCCATCACTTAAAATACCAAGCTCTTGTCGTGACCCAAGCTACCGCCTACATTTTTTGTGCACATATGTATTCTGATTTTTTAGAAGACAAAAATAATATCATACACAAAAGGTCCACAAGTGAGTCGGCTCCAGCAGTATGATCTCCTCACTGCAGGGTAACGAAAGGAAAATCCGGATGGCTGCACACCAAACTGAGATCCAAATGCATTTATTTGCATAAAACCATGAAGAGCACTACAAGTTCAAGCAAGAGAGGAACAGCTTACATGTTTTGCACACGAATTGTGCTTTATTAAAAATATCATACAGAGTTTTTTTTTTTTTAAAGCTTAACAACTGATTCATTCAATACCCTGTTTGCATCACATCACTGATTTGAGCAGCCTAAATTCTCCATCTGTAAATGTCTGCCCTAGAGATTAGCAAATTACTAAAATTGGGTTTTATGGGAGTTGTGATTTTTTGGGGTTTTCAGTTCTGCATGGAGCAGTGCAATTATGCCATGATCTCCAATCTATCCAGCTGTTTTAAAAAAAACTGACACCTTTCTAATTTTCAGAGGGTGTCGAACTAGCTAATTTCAAAGGTAAGCCCTCCACACCTAAAATCCCAAGACTTGGCTCTAAAATGAACCGTAATGTTTAATCTTTACCCCCCACACAAACACTCAAAGTGGGTGTAAACAAATCCTCCTACATAAGTTGTACCTGTTTATCTGCAGCCATCTCTCCTCTACAGTCCTGTAAAACACACAGATTAAAGGTTTTTTATCAGCTCCAGAAGGCAGGGGGTGGGGATCTGACATCACACACTGCAGAGCTAGAGCACAGAGCTCAGTTGAAACTTAAAACCTTAGTGGAGGGAATTGACACACACCCCTCTACAAACTGACATATGGAAATATAGACAGCTGAAGCTATGAATAACCTGCTGTGTGCTGGAGGGGGGGGGGGGGTTGTGTTGCTTAGGCATACATGCATGAGTCAGGTTTTTTTCATTCAACCAGCAAGTTGAACAAAAAAAATGACCCAATTCCACCATCCACACATTCGAGGTGGATGATGGAATACACAGATCAGGAGTGCTGGCAATAGCCTAATTGAGCATGGAAAATTTATAGTTTGTTCCCTGCCAAACCGGACTAATTTTGTTCAATGTATGGACAGCTTTAGAGGCTTAGGATGCCCTGTACACACAGTCGGACATTCCAACCACAAAATCCGTCAAATTTTTTCTGACGGATTTTGGCCGAAACTTGTCTTGCACACACACGGTCGCACAAAGTTGTTGGAAAATCTGATCGTTCGGAACGAGGTGACATACAAAACGTATGACGGGACTACGTGGAGGCCAGTAGCCAATAGCTTTCGTCTCCAAATTTTTTTTTTTTTATCTCAATCTTTCCAGCCTGGATAAGACCCCACATCTCTCCATAAAGAGGACCTGTCATGCACCATTCCTATTACAAGGGATGTTTACATTCCTTGTAATATGAATAAAGGTGATAAAAAAAAAAAAAATGTCAAGAGAAAGTGTAAAAATAAAAAAATGAAGGTAAAATAAACAAAAAAAATTTAATTAAAAGCGGCCCAGTGTACAGAAGCGAGCGCACACGTAAGTCGCTCTTGCATATATAAACGCTGTTCAAATCACACAGTGAAGTATCGCCAGGTGCGTTAGAGCGAGAACAACAATTCTAGAACTAGACCTCCTCTGTAACTCTAAACTGGTAACCTGTAAAAAAATTGAAACCGTCGCCTGTGGAGATTTGTGTGCACAATTTTAAAGCGCGACATGTTATGTATCTATTTACTCGGCGTAACATCATCTTTCGCATTATACAAAAAAATTGGGCTAACTTTACTGTTTTGTTATTTTTAATTCATGAAACCTGTTTTTTCGGAAAAAAAAAAACATGTTTGAAAAATTGTTGCGCAAATACCGTGTGACATAAAAAGTTGCAACAACCGCTAGGGCAGTGATGGCGAACCTTGGCACACCAGATGGTTGGAACTACATTTCCCATAATGCTCATGCACTCTGCAGTGTAGTTCAACGTCATGGGAAATGTAGTTCCAAAACATTTGGGGTGCCAAGGTTCGCCATCACTGCCCTAGGGTATCTACTAAAAAAAACATATATAATGTTTGGGGGTTCTGAGTAATTTCCTAGCAAAAAAATTATGATTTATACATGTAGGAGAGAAGTGCCAGAAAAGGCCCGATATGGAAGTGGTTAAAAACACTGCATCCCTAAGTGCTGTTGCTGACCCTGTGTCCCCCTGTATAGGTACTAGATAGGAAAAAACATATAATGCATATATACACACATAAATCTGTCAACAGCTTCACACAACATAGCATGCATTCTCTTCTAGAATAAGTGCAGCAACGTATGAAGAGCTTCTCATTTGTAGAAAAAAAACAACAACTTGAGCACGTTATCTGATGCTTCTTCACATTAAATGCAACCTTGGGGGGGGGACTAAAACTATTAAAAATATTAACTTGCCTGGATAAATTTATATGTTTCATATAATTGGTAGGGGTTATCAGTACACTATTTTTTTCCACCCTAGCAATAGCAGGGGTATAGATAATTTTCAGAGAGAAATAGAAACTACTCCTTTAAATTTTATCATGCGAAGAGAGATTCCTTTAAAAGCTGCTGTCATCACTGGAAGCTAAAATAAAATCATAAGGGATGATTTGCCTGTATGGATCATGTTGAAAACAATGCTGAAGACAGGTGCCAAACTATTTTGCATGCAATTTCATTCCCTAGCATGGGAAGGGAAACTGTAATGCTGGAAACCACACCGTAAAGTAAAAAAAAAAATGCTAAGTTTGCTGATATTCATAAGGGACCCCAGTCTGGCTTTGTAACAGGAATCTGTCGTTTAAACATGTCTATAATGTCAGCACGTTCACAGTGGGCCACATCTTTGAAAAAAGTGTTGAGTAAAATGTGCTTTTGTGTTTCTGAACCTTGCATGTGTTATCTTGTGACATATATTCTATTACTCATACTGGCTTATTGAATAAGGCATCGCAAAGAGTAATGTTGTGCAGAGCACAAGTACAGGAAAAAGATCAGGGAAACAGTTCTGAGTGAATGCTATTGTGTATTACATGTTGGACATGCTGTTTGTTTTATTAATTAATTTGGAACTGCAGCCAAAACTTTTTTTTTTTTGGCGGGGAGGGGTGTATACACTACATTCTATACTCCCCAGCTAAAGTATAGACTGGCCAGTTACTGCATCTGCCCATGTATTCACACAACTGCTACTGTCATCTGCATCAACTTGGCAGGTAGAGCTGGCTATACACTAGTAGAATTTCTCCAATTTTTTTGAGAATGTTCACTTAATTTTCTAATCATTAGTGGGGTCAAACTGATGCTTGTTTTGACCACAGTGACAAGAAAATTTCGAAGGAGCAGGATGGAAATTTTTCACGAACAAACAAATTTCTAACAGTCTTTCATTAGTGAAATTACATTCAATCCAAAATTGAACATTAAAAGCAAACAAAAATGTAAAGTACTTGCAAACAACATTCATCCATCGAATGTATAAAGAATTTTCGTATTAAAATCTACTAGTGTATAGACTGTGTTAGGCTTGTGATAAATATCTGCACCTTTCATTTTTGTCATGGGTGTGTGCAACCAAGTCTATATTAGAACACATCACGTACCCCAGTCTTGAAGCTTACCTGTGCTTTGCCAATGCAGGATAAAGCATATAGTTGCCTTCCATTTGCTTTCATGCCACATACATTACACACCAATTAGTGAAGTCATAGCTTATAGAAAGCTAAGGACTCCCTTTTTGACGGTGTTGATTGGTTCAGCATTGGCAAATGATTCTCCACACCTGGCAATTTTAGTAGGACGTTATTAATTGGCCAAGGAAACTTTCTTACTTGAACTGATCATGGTAAGAAATGGAGTTCAAGTGAATTATGGGGGAAGCAGAGGAGTACTCTAGGGTAGGCCCAGATGGTCAGCTCATCCTGGACTTGGGGTGGCAGAACACTGGTGGTGGACCAGTAGTTATACAAGAGGAAAGAAGGAAGCTGAATGTTACAATGTGCAGAGATGAGCTGTAACAGAACCTACAACATTGTAAGAGAATGCAGAGCTGACCCCATATTTGTGAGGAAAGGAAAAAGTGGTACAATGTGAACTGATCGAGGACTAGCATTCCAGTCAGAAAAACTGCCTTCTATGACCTGCAACTTCCACAACGTAAATCATAATTTCCCTCAAGTTAAGCCTTTGCCTTCCCATAGGTCTCTCATGTGCAGCCCCTACCAGACTGTCAAATTCAGCAAAACCCCCCATAGGCAGTCCCCCTCATAATTATATGCCCTCAGCCCACATCATGTTTCAAAATTATCTAATGCCACCTCCTCATGTGTATCCCCAGTTATATGGTATTCAACCATAGCTAGCAGTCCTCAAATCTGACCCTGACAACTTTCTAATGTGCATGCTTCCTCAGATACAGTGAATACTCCTCCTAAACATTCCCATTCTGTCATATTTTTACCCAGTCACCTCGTTTTCAGAACCTGCCCTATTTCAGCTCACTTGATATACAGACGTTTTACTTTCAGCCCTAACTAGGCCCTCTCATATTCATCCACCACTGGCACTGGTTCAACTACCACCAGGTTCTCAAAATGTACAACTGCTCATATTCTTCCACCCCCATGTACAGCCCCCTCATATTAATTAATCACTTCTTTCATCTTTTTCCTGAACCAGCCTCCCAGTGTGCAGCCCCTGTCATATTTTGTGTCCATAATCATCCTTCATACCTAATTTCTATAGTGTAAAGCTGTTCTTAAATTCTGTAGCAATCGGTCTTCCCCCTGTGGCCCATTTATATTCTGCTTTAACACCCTAATAGGCAGCTTTTACCAGTCAACTTTTTTTTTTCTGCCTCAGATAAACTTCCAAAGCCCTTGCGCTTACCTACTGTGTGCAATGATGTGGTTCTATGTCAGCGTTGAGGACACACAAGCTTTCACCAAGGAAATAGAGAAGGCACAAAAAAGCCAAACAGTACTGATAGGGACATACAGAACTATATGTCAGTGTTGAAGAGGAAGCAACATAGAGCGTGTCTTTTCTTTCTACACACTGTGCTAAATACTTAAAGGATTTGTTACCCTAAAAAATAAAATGGATCCTATTCCCTTAAAGCATGCGTAACAGCACAGTGCTTGTGCTGTGTAATTTGGCCTCCTGTATAACCCAAAAATAAAATGGATCCTGTTCCCTCAAAGCATGCGTAACAGCACAGTGCTTGTGCTGTGTAATTTGGCCTCCTGTACAACCCAAATTAACTGGCGGATCCTGCTTGGTTCTGCCCTCCCCCTGTAAACTGACCACGAATTATCATGGCTGCTGAGCCTTGACACCGTGGTCAGTTTACATGCCTCCGTCCTCTGCAGCTCTCCTCTGTCCTCTCCCCCCTCCCCTCCCTGCCTGTCAGCTCATGACATTGCCACTCTGCTCCCCTCCTGCTGTAATAATAACTATAGTATATTCATGCCATCCCCTCTGTTAAATAACGATATGTGTCCCAGGGTCTGTGGTATATAAAAAAGATGCCAATTTCTACCTTGTTTTAGAGCGTCTCCCGGCGCTCACGTGGCCGCTCGGCTTTCTCACATTTCTCCTCCCCGGCTGACGTCAGCTTGTGTTCTCGGCCCCTCCCATTGTAGCTGTTCGTCTGGGAGAGAAGAGAGGCGAGAAGTCACGTGAGCACCGGGAGACGCTCTGATATAAGGTAGAAATCTGCATTTTTCATGTATAGCACAGACACTGGGACACATATCATTATTGTGGCTTAACACCCAATTTAAGGCACACTTAGAGTGGGTGTCTGGTGTCTTCCTCAAACTGCAGGAAACCCAAGATACTTGACTTTGACTGGTCCTAGTGAGGCCACTATTTAGGTGTGATGGGGTGACGTAATATGAGATTTCCTTTGGTCAAACGGTAGCTTTTCTTTTTCTTTTTTTTTTTTTAAGGCTTTGGCTGCTTTAGTAGTTGGGCACCATGCATCGTTTCTGCTTTAACACTTTTACAGCAAAATCCCCTGCCACTAAAACTGGAAGTTGCTGTCTCAAAGGAGATTTTATATTGTGTAAAATAACTGTTTTGAGTTAGATATGTGCATGTACTATATATTTCCACTTTATACTAGTATGGGGACTGCAATTCCCATTTCCACTTTAATGGCTGAAGTGCCAAAGTTTTCTGCTGTCTTCTCAACAAGTTATGCAGAAAGCCCCAAGTACCCTTATGTCTTTTTTGGGACAACACAGCGGTCAATAGGCCTGGTGCATATTAGCAATGTGCTGATCATTTGTTAAGGGGAGCTTTTTTACGGCCCTTCCTCTTAAAATATGGCAGTTGAAGACATACAGCCAGTTATCTGTATAGCACGATTGCCATATGCTTGCTGACAATTGAGCTGGTTGAATACCAGTCCACTTGCCTTATGTTCCAGGTTGGCTGTCCAGTTTTTTTAATAGTTTGTCAAAAAAAATGTAAAAAAGGTACAGGTGCAAGGTTACTTCTGGGATTTTATTGGTTCTAATTTTATTAGGCATTACAAAAGCATTATCCTGATCCCTTATCTTCATGTATTTTTAGTATCAGGTGATTCTTATTAAGTTTCCTGACACTCCCAGTTGGCTTGCACAGAACTTACTGATTTGTAATTAATTATTGGCTTTAAAAAATCTAATTGCCAAAAGATCTTTTTTTGGTATCCTTCTTGACTCAAAAATGGAAACCGCTTTTTTTCTTGCTTGGGTAGAAACCAAAAATAAATCCAATGTGCTTTAGCCACACAACCATGCAGTTAGTTGGGCCAATGCCAATGCTGGCCAATGTTCACCCCAACCTTTTCAATTGGTTTGTGCCTTTTGAAAGACAGGCAGCCAAATCCAGGGGTCTCTAATGTCATAAACATTCTGCATAAAAGCAGAAAGCTAAGAATCCCCAAAATCTGATTTAAAACATTCAAGGCTTATCTTTCCATTAGTAAGCATGAAGCTGATTTAAACTGGCTTCATATACATAAGCTCACCATACATTGTGCAAATGTGATGATGAACTGGACAGTTTGCTTAATAGGTGGCCCCGTTACACTCCCATTTCTACCAACATCAGTCACCCTACAGAAAGAGAGAAAGCATCAGTTATCAGTCGTATTACATGCTGAATTACTGCACGGATATGGAAAAAAATTACACAAATGTTACCAAGAACACAATATTTCATTAATATTTGTTTAGCCCAGACTTCTGCTCTCAAAAAGTTAAAGTGTGACTAATGGCAAAACTTTTTCTTAATATATATATATATATATATTTATTTTTTATTTTTTTTTTTATATGATTTGGTGAGTGGTTAGAACCACTGTCAGATTTTTCTGTCCCCACTGGGTAGATTTACTTTATTCTAATTATCCTGGCCCCATTGTCCCTGGTTTAGGTAAGGGTAAATCCAGAATTTTGAGTTGCCAAGAGAAAGAAATTGAGGGGGAATTTTTTTCAATGGGGACACTTACCACAAGAACTATCTAAGGCTGGGTTCAAGCCATGGGTCCGGTGCGTCCCTGTTCTCCGTTTCAGGGGAGAATCGGGCCTGAATTAACGACTAGATTCAGACCTGAAACTAAGCCAAAGATTCACAGGATCCCTGTGCAATGTGCTCCGTGGCCGCCTCGGAGATGTGTGAACCGGCTCCATTGAGAGCTGGTCAAAATCTCCTGTCATGCGAATTGGATGCATCCAATTCACATAAGTGTGAACCCAGCTTAAATGGGGATTTCCTCACTTTTGGAAAAATATCTTCTCACTTCCTGTTCAGGTTACAGGACAGGAAGTTAAAGCAAATCTCTCCAATGAGATATAAATGACAAAAATACTGCGGTTATACCCCTCCCCTATCTTATCCAAAATGAAAGAATACATATTGGCTTTAGATGCATTTTAAGCAGTAATGTGAGGGAAATTCCTTTTCATAAAAGTAACTACTAAAGAGACCATGTATAACTATGCACTTGAAATAAAATTTGTAACAATAAGCTAGTAAAATGTGTTATTCATGTGAGACATTGCTTCACAGAAAACATTATAGTCCCAACTCAGACAGGATTATTTTGTTTAAAAGAAAAAAATGTAAAAAACATTGGAAACAAAGGTGGGATTGTTACAGTAGAGACCAATCAATTTTTTGCTAAATTTTCCCAAGGAATAATTTTAAACTTGAGTGGTCACTGTGGTATAAAACTGCATAATGTTCCCATTTACTTCTTTCAAGATGGTAATAAATATCCTCCAAAGTGTGTACACAAAAATATACTATATTTTTCTTTAAAATGAAACCAGAACTGAGGTAAATATGGAGGCTCTGACTGCCATTTGCTTGTCTCTGACTCAGAAATATGTTCTAGCAGAAAGCAATGAAACGTTTGGATCAACATAACAGCTGGACAACTCTGTAAATTCCTCAATAACTGCCTACGTATTTTCTCAGTTCTTAAAATTTCGGCATATTCAAGTGCACGCTTTTGTGCTAGTTAATGCCATTGACTTTAGATAGGCTTTGCTCTGCAATTGCTCGTTAAGAGCATAAAACCATTGTTCCACACAAAAACCTTTTTGGAATAAATAAGTAAGAAATCTAGATTATTAGCTTTTCTACCAAACTGTATCTGGAAACAAAATGCACTCAAACGATTGAGTCTTGTAGCTTATTTATCACTGTATTTAGTTTTTTCTCTCTATATATTTGGTTTACCCTTAGTCGCACTCTTTATCATAAGAACAAGTGTGTCCACAGTAGTTATTGAAATCCAGTAGTGATTCTAAATTTTGTTTCTTTCTTGCAGTGTTTTGTGACGATGTTGGCTCCCTTCAGTTTTATACTAGAAAAAATGGAAAACATCATGCCATCCAGTTTATGGCAACATTTGAGTCGCATGTAATCTTCACCAGAAGTAACAAAAGACAACGAGCAAAAACATTTGTTGATGTACTAAAAAAAAAACTGGACTGGTTTGTATAAACAGGGGAATAGGAAAACTGGAGCAAAGTTTGTAGCTATTGATCATACAACCAATATGCTTCAGTGTTTTCAGATAAAAAAAATATCTGGGAAGTGCTTGCTCCCCTTGGGCTCCAGTATTGATAAATCAGCCCACATTGGTTTTTCTTTTGTTAATCAGTTTTGTCTAGTAACCCTAACCTCAATATTTCTAAAATACAAACACCATTAAAAATTCTGTTTTAAAAAGTAACCATTGTTTGCTTACTCTTATTTTGAGTGTATTATTTTGGCCAATACAAAGATAATTCACTATTCTGTGCTTATTTATTAATCAGTTGCCACTAATATCTGCTTTCCTATAAAGCAGGAAGCCAGGTGTGTGTGGTGTGTTATTTCTTATTTTACAATAATATGTGCATTGCCAATAATTTGTGTGTTTTGTTGTAAAAATAAAGTAGCCTATGCATCTTAGGTGAATATTTTGCAAATCTTGGGTCAAAACATGATAAATAGACCGCATTGTGTGGTATTTTGTCTCTCAATGATTATTGAATTAAGTATTGTATAAGATTTAGTCAGTTGCTTTGGTTATGTAAATCTTGTGATGCACTAGGTGATTGGAATGGTTTTAATACTTTTCAATATAATTGTCGTGAGGGCTTATGTAGTACCTCCATTAAAAAACAAAAACAAAAGTGCTGTATAGCCTAACCACTTCATGACTGCAATGCGACCTTATAGATCCAAATGTAAAATATCCCTTTGCATAAGAGTGCTAATTAACCTCATAGCAGATAACTTGGAATGCACAACTGTGTATGCTCATAGTTCTCAGATCAGCAAAAAATAAAATAACTATAGTTAATGAAGTTAACTGATGCTGGTGAACTTGGTTTGGGCATGTAAACTTCAAAAAATATTCATCAAGAAAGGGCTAAAAGTTAAGTTAAATTACACAAAGTGGACTTCCACTGAAGTCAAAGTGTCCCAAGTATGAGGTTCAAAAGTGAGAAGGGCAAGCCTTACAGCAAAGATTAGAGGAGTTCCATCTCAACGAAGCTGTAGTTAGAACAACACAAATAATTGAAGGTTTTGGGTAATGTTATGTAATTTATTTATTTTTTTCGGCTTTGAATATATACCTTTACCTTTCTTAACAGCTTGCTGGCAAATGATCAGAGAAAAGTACATTGCTGATATTGTGTTTAACAAGGCTCTGGGTAAAAGCCTGTAAATGCCAGCATTCTATAAACTGTTTTCTCAGAGAGTTCTATTATATTGCAAAGCTTTTTCGTAAATAACTGGGTCTTTCCTAAAGATCTGAGCACCCCTTCTACATTCAGATACTGCGCTTAGCATATCTAAAATCAGTGTTTGTTCCTCTAAGATGGAAAAATTCATAAAATATCTATTAGTGTGGCTTTAAAGTATCCAAGTATTGCAGTGAAGTGTGATGTTTGTACTATTGCACATTAGTAGAGGAATGGACAATATATTAAAACAGGACGATGGGAACAGATAGTTTGGAAATCTTTTGTAACCTCTGAGCCACAACCATCCTTTCCAGCACTGAATCAGCTGCCAGACAAGAGATTCTTCCAGTAGTCAGAGTGTTTCCTGGACTATACCCAGTTACCAGACATAAAAACACTGAGGGGGAGGTGTGATTAGCTGCTAGGTAAAACATCAATTAAACAGATATGTTGTGAACAACTCATTGAAGTTATTTATTGCTGACGTTTTTGAGGGAAAAAAAAATGATTAACCTTCCCAAAAACGGTACCAATATTTTTGCATGTGCATCATTATTTAGAAGTAAAATTGCATTTGAAAAGTGGGTTTTATTTTGAAATGTGATACAGAGAAAAAATGTCCCTAGTGTTCTAACAAATTTACACGCTATGGTTTATTGCTTTACAAATTCATAATAGATCTGAATTTAATGAATGCAGTTGGTGACATTCTAAAATGGGCCACAAACCTACACTATGAAAGTTTTGTGAACCCTTTTGGATGGTTCTATAATTTTGCACCTAAATGTGATTAAATCTTCTTAAGTTCTTCTTCCCTTAGGGGTCTATTTATCATAAAAATTGCTTTGCAAATGTCTCAACACTCGTGCCAGCATAACACATTTTTGTAATTCTTGTGTAATAGTTTTTGTTGGCTTTCGCCAGGGCAATGTTACATTCCCTAACATTGGATCCTATGACAAAAAATAGGCATAAGAATCGACCATGAAAGTTAGCATTCACCAGTACAGAAAATAATGTAACAAAATTGGCTAAGAACATTCGATCCTTAGAGGGAATTATATGAAGGAGACCTCAGCACTTTGTACAGTCTTTGGAGAATCCTGTGTAAACTGACAATCGAATAGGTGTTCAGCAGTAATATTATTACCATTGCTAAGTGTGACAGTTTCCCCCTAATTGTTAGGGAGTTTCCACCTGATTGTTAGGGAGCTGGCACCCAGCTGGTAGCCAGGGATTCCTGACTGACAGGTGAATGTAAACAATCAGAAATGGTATACAAAAAAAAAAAAAGCAGGGGGTTCCCAAAACTTATACGAAGTCCTTAAGTTCTGGTATCGATTTTAAGAGGGACCCTATCATAAAAATACAAGCAAACAAAAAAAAAAGTGTGGTGTCCCAAATCTCATACAAGAGTTCGTCCCCCCTCCTCCTGCCCTCAACATGGAGGGATACCTTTCCAGGCAGGGGGCTTATCTGAATCTGGAAGCCCCCTTTAAACCAGATACTGGTTTCCCCCTGCGTGAATGAGTGACAGGTACACAAAACCCCTACTCATTCACAAAATGAAAAAAGTCAATAGTAAATATACACACAATATTTAACAAGTCCTTAATTAATATAAAAAGATAACCCACGATGTAAATCCACCATCAATCACGTCACCCAGAGTTGCAGATCAATCACAATTCTTTATAGTAAGGAATTGTGATATGCAATCAAATCGTTGTCATACCTGAGGGGTTCTGTCTGTTTTAGGTGGGGGGGGGGGGGGGGGTCATGATTCTCATTTTCTCCCAAAACCCAGCTAACAGAAGAAATACTCATTGTGCTGTAAGTTCCCTTTATTTTCAATACTGTTTATGGATGACAGGGTTGAACACTTTGGGATGAATTAGAAGGGAGACTGCGAGCCAGGCCTTCTCTCCAACATCAGTGTCTGACCTCACAAATGCGCTTCTGGAAGAATGGTCGGACATTACCAGACACCAGTGTTTCTCAACTCCAGTCCTCAAGGCGCCCCAACAGGTCATGTTTTCAGGATTTCCCTTGGTTGAAATGGCTGTGGTAATTACTAAGGCAGTGAAACTGATCAAATCACCTGTGCAAAATAATGGAAAGCCTGAAAACATGACCTGTTGAGGGCCCCTACAGGACTGGCGTTGAGAAACCCTGCCATAGACACACTCCAAAACCTTGTGGACAGCCTTCCCAGAAGGGTTGAAGCTGTTATAGCTGCAAAGGGTGGGCCAACTCAATATTGAACCCTATGCACTAAGATTGTGATGCCATTAAAGCCCATGTGTGTGTAAAGGCAGGCGTCCCAATAATTTTGGTAATATAGTGTATATACACAAAATATATATGTGTGTGTTTATGTATGTGTATATATATATGCAATCAGCTGCTTAATAAACATCTGTTTATTGTAGCTTTCACTTTAAAAAGACCAAACACACATTGAAGACACAAATACGTACACCAATTAAAAACATTACTTCCCACTAAGGTCCCTTATATACAGGACAGGCTCTATTGGAGTCTACCTGCTCAGCAGGGAATCTGTCTGTTGATCCCTGCTGAGAAGACAGATGGGTGGTCCGTGTCCGCTTCGCCTATACAGACATAGCCCGCTCTAATCTATGAGCGATCAGATGTAAACGGTCTGCCTGTCCGTTTACTTCCAACTGCCATCTGCTCTGATTTGCCAGACGGTTGGGTGACGGACTCCTATACATCTGGTTTTAGTGGATCGGATTGAATGTCGGCAGGTGTCAATGGACACATGTCCTTTAACGTCTGCCCTCTTGAAAGGAACCTAACTGATTCATAGTAAATAAGTAAATATAAACATCCCAAACAAAAGATATTAACCTCCTCCCGTCCGCACTATAGCCAAAAGACGGCTACAGCGCGGACCTAATTTGCCAGGAGGGCATCCATAGACGTCCTCCCGTGCTCGAGCAGCCTGCACGCCCCCTGCAGGGTGCACGCGGTGTGCTCTGTGATCAGCGAGTCTATGAGACCCCTTACCACGTGATCAGCTGTCAGCTAATGACAGCTGATCATGTGATGTAAACAGAGCCAGTAATCGGTAATCAGAGCTGGTAACGGCTGGCAGCGCGAGGAGAAAAAAAAAAGCCGATCACCGGCGGCTGTGAGAGGGACATCAGTCCCGATCGTGGAGAGCCTCTGCAGAGGCTTCTATGCCACCTAACAGTGCCTACCAGCGCCCACAGTACCACCCATCTGTGCCCACAGTGCTACCTATAAATGTCACCAATCAGTGCCTCATCACCAGTGCTGCCCATCAGCGCCACCTTATCTGTGCCTATTAGTGCAGCCTCATCAGCGAATATCAATGGTGAAAAATTACCCGTTTGCTAAATTTTATAACAAACTATGAAACATGTTTGTTTTTTCAAAAATTTCTATCTTTTTTTGTTTGTTTAGCAAAAAATAAAATCCCAAGTGGTGATTAAATACCACCAAAAGAAAGCTCCATTTGTGTGAAAAAAAATGATACAAATTTCATTTGAGTACAGCGTAGCATGACTGCGCAATTGTCATTCAAAGTGTGACAGCGCTTAAAGCTAAAAATTGGTCTGGGCAGGAGGGGGGTTCAAGTGCCCAGTAAGCAAGAGGTCAATAGAGTTATGATTGATAAATCAAATACATACCGTATTTCCTGTAAATCATAAATCAAAGGATGTATTAAATACACAAAATATATAAAGAGATAGCGGTGCTTTCTTAATATTTCCTAAATTTAAGAGGCAGCTGGTTTCATATACTGTATATATTTTCCCTATTTACTTGTTTATTGAGGGGTGTTACATTTTCTATTTTGAGTTTATATTGATATGACTTCCGTAGTAGCCCTTCAAAGTAGATAGTTATACAAGGTTGGTAATTCATGTTTTTTTCACTGTGCGCTCCCGTTATAAAAAAGAATAATTCGTTTTGTTCGAAAAAAAAATGTGGTTTGTGGTTTGGAGGCCTGTTCAAGTTTTTGTGTCTGTGACATGTGTCATCATTGGAAGTCCCCTGAATTTCTATCTTAATGACAATGGTCAGCGGGACAAATAGCAATGCTGAATCTCCCCACCAGTGACACAGACAACAATAAAAACATGACGAAGATCTAATCCGTTCTACTTTCAGTGGGATATCAATGAAAAAAACTAAATCTTTATTGATGATCTGTGTTGGGTATTGTGTTTATCACTTTTATCCTCAAAAAATGTCTAACTTTCCATACATATATTTATAGAGTAAAATGAATGCCTTAAATTTAAAACATATATTTTTATACAAGTTTTTCTCCTACATTTTTTGCATCTTTGTCGCGTCCTATTATCCACTTCAGATATCTCTAGCCATCTCATAATTGTTCTGTGCTCAGTCCCAGTGTACCTTGTTCTCTTCACTGTGCTGACAGAGTTAGATAAACAGATAATCCTCCTCCATTGCCTGGGAGACCACTTTAAGCGGATTAATTGCAGAAGGGTCTTAATAGAATTGTATTGTCAAGTGATCTAAGCAGGAACCGTCATGCTGAGAGGCATTCTGTAAATACTTATTAGCTTATACTGAGAGCCTCTTGGGTCCTAATCAGTTCAGTTCACTGTGCAGCACTCCCATAGACTATACACCAGTATTTAAAGCTGTGTGCTTTGTTCCTCATCTTTATTTTTTGTTTTGGTCTTTAAGGGATAGTTTGCATACTGTATAAGAGGTTATAACTGGAGTAATAAGATATTTTGTTATCCCTAAAGGCAAATAATACTGAAGGCCATATATATATACAAGTAGGTCAGATGACACTTGAATTGCCCAAATTTTCAGTAAACTGGACACGCTCTGAATGGTTAATGGAAAACATATTTCTTAGTCACACAAGCTCTTAGTCACTAGCATGGATTATATGAAGCTACCTTCAGGTGACTGGACACTTGCAAAAAGTGAAAACTGCAGGGACAACCCCTATATAACCCTCCTCACTTTCTTATGGGGGGGGGGGGGGGTCTTTCCCTGATTCTTTCATTAAGTTCCAGCTGCACTATACCTACTATGAATACTTTTGCAGCTTTTGGATCAGTTGACTCCTGGTCTGTGCCTTGGGGGACCGTATTTGGACCCCCACCAGATTGAAGAAGCAAGGCGGCCTGTAATGTTGCTAAAATGCACTGGATCCTACTGTAGCCAATCTATTGGCCTGTAGTGTAAAGGCATAGAATGAGCCACGGGTTGGTTTACAGGTCCAGGGCTGTGGTCTGCTGGGGCAAAGCCCTGCCCCTTAAGATACCTAATCCTGCCAGCATACAAGCTTCAGATTTAAAGACAGAGTGGAGGCCTTTTAACCTTTAATGCCCAGGGTTCCAAGAACCTATTTAGCATTCTGGGGTGTGACTTCTTGGTGGTTGCATCTTGGAGCTGGGAGTTCCTTTTTTAAATTAAATTTGATGCTGTTTTACTACACAAGCATATTGTGCCTGCATGAGCTTCCCACTACAGTGCCCTAGTGCGCATAAACTGCCTTAGCACACACTTCACCTGCACCGTCTTTCTCATCTCGGTTACTGAGTCCGCACACCCAGCTTCTTCCTTCTTCTGGGCGTTTATGACCAGCAACAGCTCCTTCCCCTCATTTATTGGCACAGCACATCAGAGTCACTGATATCTGGGTTCATAGCAGCCTAAAGTAAAAGGAAGGCCTTTTCTTACCAGCAGCTGAGGTTATAAATACAACTCTGGGGACAATTCACAGATCATGGCAGATCAAGATAAAAGGATCAGTTGTTTTTGCTAGCTAATACTTGGCACATAGCTCTAACAAGGGCTGTAGTAAATCTACATAGGTTTCTAGTACCCATTAATTTGATAGTTCTAATAGTTTACTCCGCACCTTCTTCTGGCCCTTCTGCCACACAAGTCTCCTCTTTTTTATCCATAGAGGAATTTTCGGCCACAATGTCAGATTTAATGGGGATAATCACAGGCCTTATAGAGACCATTGGTAGCAGGGGTCACAACTGTGCTCTTTCAGTCTCCCCTTCAATATTGGTCTTTGAAATTGCCCTTGAGCCAGGCACATTAGCTGAGGATGATCATCTCCTTCAGAGGAATCAGATCGGATGGCACACCTAGGGCAAAGATTTCATCCAAGCTTTAGGATACCACTGATGAATCAGACCATGGATCAGCCGTGGGAAAAGGATTCTTTATATGGGGATTTCTGTCTATTTATTATAGTTTTTTTTTTCTGTTGGTTAAACTAGATGAACTTGTGTTTTTTTTCAACCTGACTAACGGTGCAACCAATGATACACTTAATAATGTTGTATGCACCTGTTTAGCATTAGAGCAGCCTGAATCTGCACACTCCAAGGTCTCCAGCAAAGGTCTCTTAAATTGCCAAACCAGTTAAGACTTTCCTGGTTCACTCACTGGTGGAGACTGTCATATGCTGCGAAGTTGGGCTCATTCAGAGAAGATTTTTACTTATTCAAAATACTTATCTCAGGAATATCCTACAGAGGGAAGTTTTCAGCAAATGTGGGCAGTTACTGTGGTAGATCCTGCCATTTCCGTTCTTAACAAGCTCCTCACAGCCCCCATGGAGGATCATTTTCTGTTCAAGAACCCAGTAGAGAAAAGATTAAATGCCTCCCATTTCCATTAATGAGCCACGCCATGCATGATTGCTTCTATGGCAGTCTGCCAGACCAGTCTGGACTAAATGCATGGCTCCAGATCCCAGTTCTGTACTAACAGATGCCTTAGTCCACAATCAGACCTTTTTATCTGTGGCCTAACACTAATACATGAATGGCTGGGTGGACATTCTTCGTCAGATATCCAGAATGAGTCTCCTCTCTATCCATTTGTGCAAGATATTTTGGCTTAAATACTAGTCAGTTGAACTTCCATTCAAGAAACTTTGAGCAGTTACCTTTTGAAGGCAAGGGCTTGTTTGGTACCTCCTTAGATAAGTACATCAAGTAGATTACGGAAGGTAAGAGTACTCTCCTCCCCTAGAGAAAGAGGACTTACACCCCCACCAGTAGGCATCCTACTCCTGAGGTTATGAAAATGTATTTTTACCCACTCATTCTTCACATCTTAGGCAAGAACAAACTTTCGTAAGAAGCCATGACCCTCCACACCACCTTAGACTGGTTCCAAAGATTCTTCCCATTGAATGGGAATGTCTGTTCGCCTGGTCTCAGAAAATCTCCAACACTTGGATCCAAAGCATAATTTCCAGAAGCTGCTAACTGGAGTTTCACATACTGCCTCCTCCATGCTCCATGCTTTCAACTTATCCTGTTTCCCATAACAATGAGTAGATCTTCTTGCTGATATGCAGCAAATCTTGTCTCAAAGGGCCATTACCCCTGTATCAACAGAAAAACACGTTCAAGGCTTTATTTTGAACCTCTATCCCAAGCCAAATTGAATGGTCAAGACCATTCTGGATCTCAAGACTTTCAACTTGTTCCTGTGGGTTCAAAGGTTCTGCGTGGAGACTGGCAAGTCGGTCATTGGAAAAATGGCAAGTGGACTTTCCCAGTCATGAGTTCCTGGATCAAGGAAAATGGGTTCTCCATTCGGAGGTCTTTCAAGCCCTTTGCCACAGCTAGAGATACTGAATGTATATCTTCTGGTGTCCAGATTCAACTAGCTGGACAGCTGTGACCACTTCCAGGGACCCTCAGGTATTTGCAGTAGTGGATCAATTCAACCTGATCTATATCTTTCCACCCCTGTAGATTTTCTCTCATCTGCTCTGAGGGATGAGCTCCTCACATCAATTTGATCCAAGGAGGATGTTGTACACAGACATGCTCAGACTCCTTGCAGACTCTACGGGCCCTCCTTGATCACTTGGATTTTCTATCTTAAGGGTCAGTGCACCATCCTTCTTCTTGGCCTTACTAGTCTTATACAATTGCAAGGTTGTCTTGAGGTCTAATGCCTTCTTCCTTTGGTCTCTATCTTCCTGCTCTGAAACATCCAAGGGAAATTTCTCTCCACTGTCTTGGCGTGGTACAGGCTGGGAACATGTACACAGGTGCACACATACATACACATGTAAACACAAACAGACACATGTATACGCACACACACAGACACATGTACACACACACGCAAATTAAAACATGTATACAGCCCTTTAAGGAGTTGTAGTACAGTATCTTCCATTACACAACCAGGTACTGCACTGTAGGGGGAGGCAGAGAGCACAGCACACATCCCCCCTCCCTTTACTTTCACTTTGCTGAGTCTGACTGAGCTCCCAGTGCTGATGTACAGTTTGGCTGGGGATCGGGAGCTCGGGCTCATCTGACAGCCTTTCTCTACCAGGATCCTGCTGCACCCCTGAGAACCTCTAGTGGCACCCTGGGTTCGTCTAACCACATAAAAAAACTGATCTAACTTCCTTGCAACAGATTGACCTAGTACTTGTGTTGAACATTATTTTGTTTTAGTTGGTTCAATCATCAACCTTTTTTAGAATAGGGAAATATGAGGGCTTGAAAGCAACTCCAGCAACAATGTAGTAAATCAACTAGCGATCTAATGCAGTCCAGTGAAGTTTCACCATGATTAGTTTGGGGATCCAGGCCATCCTCAGTTTGGGGGGGGGGTGGGGGCGGAGTTGTTTTTGGGTTGTTGACCTGTTTAGTTTTTTGTTTCTACTGATGCTGCATGATTTAGTTCTATCCATGACACACATGACAATGGTATGCCATCTGAATGTATGTTGCCGATCCATCTGGGTTCTTGACTATGTTGTTATCCAGAACCACTCTTGTCTTCCCTTCTTTCTATGCCAAATTTTACTGCAGTCTCTCGGAACACAAGAGGGTTGAACTCCCCTGTCGAGATCTTTGGTTTTTCGCTTCCTGAAGGATCATAATCCTCAGTTATGTATCTTTCAGGAAACTCAATTAGTGGGCAGTAAGACGCTTAGCCTAAAAAAGCCCTGCGTGGGTCTCCACGATCAGTCTAGTTACTCCAATATATCCAGGGAGATGAGTATATTAGTACAAAAATCATTGCCCTTTCAGTTGTTGCATCTAGAGCTTGACCCAGATTGAAGATATATTGTGATACATACAGTAATAGATGGTCTTGAGTTGCTGTTGGTTATTCTGTATCTCCCTCCTCCAGCCTCATCTAAAATACTCCACAAAATAATTTTTATGGTGGCTGCATTTGCCATAGACAACATACTTAAAATTGGTTGATTTTATTATGCCTGTGGATCCTGGGCTGGACAGGCTGTCCTCAGATAAGTGCTTCCATTTGGACCTGGCATCCTGAGTGGAGACCGTTGACGTTTGGCGTTGACAGAATCCGATCTCTAGAGAATATACATGTCATTCTGCCACATACAAAACACTCTCCCGTATAGACCTGGCCTATGGGGGGGGGACACTCCTTATCAGGGTCCGGAATGTTAAGATACTGCCTCAAGGAATCTCCGACCCTTCCCCTGTGCTGGTCCAGATTTCTCTTTCTCGGGAGGTGAGTGACAGGCTATGGAGGCTCTCTAGATTTTGGATCGCTTATCCGGAAGTTGATAATGCCATTCAAAAGCAGTTGCTTGGGTACTGGAGCACTTACTCTGGCTCTGCAGTGGAAGCAGCTGTGTGGGATGCCTTTAAGGCTTTCAGTAGAGGACAATGTCAAGCTATCATTGGCCAAGTACGGCGTAGAATGAGGGTCGCATTAAGTAAGGCAGAAGATGAGGCTATTAGTTTAGAACAACAGTATGTTTCCACTAAAGATCCCCAGAACTACTACATCCCTGACTAAGAAAAAGCTGCTACAACAGAATTTTTGAGCAGGGTGAACGCACAGGTAAACTTTTGGCCTGGTTGGCTCATGAACAGTGTCAGGGACATCTCAGGGACAATCCTTTTGGATTTGACCCCTATTACCGAATGTTTTGCCGATTATGATGCGAGTCTGTATTGAGGGTTAGCTACACTCCTGCCGAGCTGTCCACATATCTTACAGAGATCGACTTTCCGGTGCTGACTGATGAGTATAGAGCCAGATTGGATTATCCAATCACCCTTAACCGCTCCCGACCGCCTCATGCAGATATACTGTGACAGAAGGGCACGTACAGGCAGATTAATGTACCTGTACGTTGCCCTTTAAGAGGTGGCTTTCGGGTGCGCGCAGACTCGATCCCGTGAGCGTCTCAACGTGAGGAAGAACGGGGAGATGCTAATGTAAACAAGCATCTTCCCGTTCTGCCTAATGACACACTTACTGATTACAGCTCCCTGTAATCGGGAGCGGTGATCAGTGATGTGTCACACAAAGCCCCTCCCCCCACACAGTTAGAATCACTCCCTAGGACACAGACACACTTAACCCCTACAGCGCCACCTAGTGGTTAACCCCTTCACTGCCAGTGACATTTTTACAGTAATCAATGCAATTTTTTTGCATTGATCGCTGTATTAATGCCAATGGTCCTAAAAATGTGTCAAAATTGTCCGATGTGTCCGCCATAATGTCGGAGTCGCAATAAAAATCGCTTTACTAGGAAAAAAAAAAAAATTATTAATAAAAATGCCATTAAACTATCCCCTATTTTGTAGACGCTATAACTTTTGAGCAAACCAATCAATAAACGCTTATTGCAATTTTTTTTTACCAAAAATATGTAGAGGAATATGTATCGGCCTAAACTGAAAAAAAACTTAATTTTTTTTATATATCTGTGATGTCGTCATGGAGGATTGGACGAGGACTCCAGTTGCAACCTGTGAAGCTTGCAACTGGAAAAACTGTGAAACTTAATGCCCAAGAGGGTTAAGGCAGTGCTGGAAAATAATGATGGCCAGACAAAATATTGACACTTTGGACATTTCCTCTTAGGGGTGTACTCACTTTTGTTGCCAGCAGCTTAGACATTAATGGCTGAGTCTTGAGTTATTTTGACAGGAAAGAAAATTTACACTGTTATACAAGCTGTACACTTACTACTTTACATTGTAGCAAAGTGTAATTTCTTCAGTGTTGTCACATGAAAAGATGTGAGGGGTGTACTCACTTTTGTGAGATACTGTAGGTACATACCTACATTTACACACTGGAAAACATGCTGTTATATATCATTTTTAAGAAAGCATTATATCCCAATAGTAGCTTGATTACGATTAAGAAATCCCTGAATCATGAATTCTTCTATGTATGCTGAACATCAGGTACTCAGTATTGTTCCTGTGCCAAATAAATCTAAACCGCAAGTACAGTTTCTGACCATGAAATTGTTTCAGTGATTAATAGATATGTGGTAGGCTTCTCTTTTCAAGCCCAGTTTCCTCAGGGGCCCATGTGGTGTGCAGTCCACTGTAATGCTTTTTAGACTTGAACACCTTCCAGAAAATAGTGTGGAGTTATAACTGTGGGGGCTGCTTGTATGCATAGAGCTGTGGCTTTTTTTTCCCTTGACTTGACTTAAATTGACGCAGAAATTATATCTTCTATCCATACTGATAGTTACACTGGGGTTGATTTACTAAAACTGGAGAGTGAAAAATCTGGTGCAGCTGGGCATGGAAGTCACTCAGCTTCAACTTCAACTTGTTCAATTAAGCTTTGGGAAAAAAAATAAATAAAAAAAACTGGAAGCTGTTTGGTTTCTATGCAGAGATGCACCAGAGTTCCCAAGTTTGCACTCTCTAGTTTTAGTAAATCAACCCCACTGTTTCAATAGGCACAAGAAAAAACCAGAAGGTGTCCTAGGAGCCAGCCATTAGCAGACAAGCAGAAAGGGCGACAATGAAAACTTTTTCTCTTTGTTTGCTCAACTCTGGGATGGTTAAAAAAAGAAATGTTATAGCCCCCTGCCTCATCCAGCATATGCAAAATAGAATGCCCATTTTGTTTAGGAGGATCTAACAGAGAGCAATACTTAACCTATTCCACTTTGATCCTATTTCTAGGATCCAAAATGCCGAAAATGTGGACAGGCCCTCAACATCATGTACGTTGCCGGACCAGCGGTTGCCATTGATCTGTTTTTGCATCTGACCAGCAAAAACAGATGCTTGAGGTACCAGTTGCCCTTAATCTTACCTCTGGAAATTAAAAAAGATCTACTCCTACAGATAAGTACTCGTTATGTCAAAGAGGTAAAGGAACAGACAGAATTACCTACCCTATCCCCCACTCCAGCCAGCTCTGGCAGTCCCTCAGCATCATCACATACAATGCAGGGCTATTAACCCTGTACTGTATGTGGTAAGAGTGAGTGCATAGCTGCCAAATGATTTTGAGGGACTGTTCCTGATTTGGAACAAAGTCCCTCTGTCGCCCCCCCCCCCTATTTGTCCTTCATTTTGGTCTGATTTACATAGTTGTATAGAAAATTTACTATTTATATTTTAAAAGGTGTTTCCCAGTGCTAAACCTTTCATCCGTATTCTAAATTGTTACATTTGTAAATTTGAAAAAACAATATTAAAGGTAGTGGTAAAAAAAAGCATTTGTGGATTTAACTAATCTTTTTTTTTTTGTTTAATTCTACTTAAAGGGGGGTGTGAGTCCTATGCCTACATACTCTTGCTAATTGGTGTCTCTCTTTCCGATCTCAAAAAGTTGGGAGGTATGATGAGTGCGTGACTTTGGCCAGGAGAGCCTTAGAAAGGAAGCAAAACGGCCGAAAAAACGGCGTGGGGGTCCCCCCAAAATCCATACCAGACCCTTATCCGAGCATGCAGCCCGGCCAGTCAGGAAAGGCGGTGGGGACAAGCGAGCGCCCCCCCTCTCCGCATGCCACAGGCCCTCAACATGGGGAAGGGTGCTTTGGTGCAGGGGGGCGCACTGCGGCCCCCCACCCCAAAGCACCTTGTCCCCATGTTGATGAGGACAAGGGCCTCTTCCCGACAACCCTGGCCGTTGGTTGTCGGAGTCTGCGGGTGGGGGGGGGCTTTTCGGAATCCGGGAGCCCCCATTAATAAGGGGCCCCCAGATCCCGGCCCCCCACCCTAGGTGAATGATTATGGGGTACATTGTACCCCTAGTATATAAAGGCAAGGCTATATAGGGTATATACAAGGGCAAATAAAAAATAAAATTATGCTATACTTATGAGTCTGCTGCAGTCAGAAAAAAAACTTGTCAGCAGGCTATAATGAAGAAATATGTGTGTGTGAACTGCGCCAACTATTATGAAAATAAATAAATAGAAAAAATAAATAAAAATAGTGTGAATATGCGTGCTTGTACACCAATCCAATCAATTAAGATTTTTTTATAAAAAATCAAAAATATAATAATATATGAAAAAGGAGTGTGCTGGTGGGCCTAAAATTCAAACCATACATCAAATGACAAAATGAAAACAAACAATTTCAAATATAAATAGTTACTACTATAAAGATGAGAAAATGTGGAAATTATTAATAGATTTGTTCAATGAAAAAAAGTCCTGTGTTAAACAGTTCCCATAGAAAATAAATTCCAGGTGAATAGCCTCAGTAAGTGCTCAACCAACTCCTGCAGCTTTATTCCTTAATCGTGCAGCTAAATTCCACCATTATGTGATGCCACTCACCAGAAACAGGTGATTAATCATGCCCCTTATGACGTTACCGCCCGGGGCATGATGGGGCGGTGACATCATAAGGGGTGGGGTCACCAGATGACATCACCCGGTGACCACGCCCCATGCCTATCTAAGTCGTTGCGCACACAGCATTACATCGGGAGAGAGCGTTGTGTCAACATCGGAAGAAGAGTAGAGGGTAGAAGACGACGGAGAAGATCGGGCCAATGCTAGCAAAAGAGCAGAAGATAGCGGAGGAGCCCGGCAGAAGACACCGGAGAGCGGGAGAAGGGGCCGGAGAGAGAGGAGAAGTCGAAAGACACCCCCTAAGTCGGAAGAGACCCCCGGAGTTGCCTAATAAATTACTTTATAAACGGTCTAGTGTGTTTTTTTTATTGACACTTTTTCCCCCCCAGGTGAATGGGTAGGGGTATGATGTACCCCATACTCATTCACATAGGGTGAGGGGCCGGGATCTGGGGCCCCCTTATTAAAGGGGGCTCCCGGATTCCGATAAGCCCCCCACCTGCAGACCCCGAGAACTAACGGTCAGGGTTGTCGGGAAGAGGCCCTTGTCCTCATGAACATGGGGACAAGGTGCTTTGGGGTGGGGGAGCCGAAGTGTGCCCCAAAGCACCAACCCCCCCATGTTGAGGGCATGCAGCCTGGTACGGTTCAGGAGGGGGGTGCTTGCTCGTCCCCACCCCCTTTCCTTACCGGCCGGGCTGCATGCTTGGATAAGGGTTGGTATGGATTTTGGGGGGACCCTTAAAATCCATATCAGACCGAAGGACCTGGTATGCTCTTGGAGGGGGAACCCATGCCAGTTTTTTATTTAAAATTTGGCGTGGAGTTACCCCTCAAGATTATCAGAGCACAAGTCGCATGCCAAAGTCGGATCAGGCAAGACAGTGATCCGATTTTGATCCGACTTCAATGATATTCAATGGGCTGAAGTAGGATCAAAGTCCTACCAAAGTAGTGCAGGGAGCATTTTCAAAGTCAGACCGACTTGTGTCGGACCAGTTAAGACGGGCCCCGTAAGGAAACATTGATTTTCACACGTCATGCGAATGAGCTCCTCCCAATGTCGGAGCGTTTGTTGCACCAGTGTAAACCTGGCCTTAAGCTGCAAGCTTGAAGCGAAGCTCTGCTCAGGTGTGAACAGGCACCTTGAGAACTAGGATTTTGGATGTGGTGTGAACCCAGATAGCAAGGATAACTTTCCACAAATTTGTGGCATTGTTGAATTGTAAGTCTGTTAACTTGCTGCACATTTTTTACTGGCAACTTGTACACTTGCAGAGCACTTGAAACACAAGTTCTAGTTGGCACTTTTCCAATTTTTAGCAAACTTGCGTGGCAAGTCTCTAGCAAGAGCAAAGTTGCAATGATGAGTCTACAGCAAGAGCTCTGCAAGACTACAGCATAAAAATTCAGCCACAGTGACCCCTGTGGTGGGATGACTATTGCACAGCATAACTGAACCAGAACTTGCAGCAGACTTGTAGAATGTTTGCAAATAAAGTTGATCTGGAGTCCTGCAATGTGCACTTGCTGCAATTGTACAATAAACTTGTGAAGCCTGGCAAGTCTAGCAATAGCTTAGAAAGTCATTTTCAAACTTGCATCTCAATTGCTTGCAATCTGGGACTGAGGCCTAAAAGTATCTGCAAGTACAGAAAAAAAACTGTTAAACTGCCAGAAATGCATTCAGCTCCTAAGTCCTGTTGAATGCTGACAACACACAGCATATTTGTAGACTGAGTGGTATCATTCCTGCCCAATTGTTGTTTGCTAAACTATTCAAATTTTCCAACTCTTCTATCCCCATTCTGTAGTTCAAAAATAAGAACTAGGATAAGGTTAGGAGATTTTCAAAATAAATCTGGGGACACCCTACTGACCAAACCCACTTTTAACCTCATACACAAAACACACCCTCATTGGTAGTCACACTCACATTTTTAACATACTCTTAAACAATTGGTCACAGACCAAGTATCACAGAGGGGGTTTATTTACTAAAGCTGGAGAGTGCAAAAATCAGGCTCACTTCTGCACAGAAACCAATCAGCTTCCAGGTTTTATTGCCAAAGCTTAATTGAACAAGCTGAGGTTAGAAGCTGATTGGCTAAAATGCAGAGCTGCACCAGATTCTGAGTGCTCCAGTTTTAGTAAATGTACCCCATTTGTGCAGGAGTCAGGGGAAAGTATTGCACAAATATCAGGGGTCAATATTAAGTACCTCACAGAGCTTAAGAAACCGCAGAGTTAAGGAGTCAAGAGTAGGTAATACACAATGTTCACAGGTCAGGATTAAGCAATGCACAACGTTCAAGGGTCAAGAATAAGTAACCCAGAGGGTTCAGGGGTAACGCTAAGAGCGCAGAGTCAGGATTAGGTAATGCACAGACTTCAAATGTTTTTAAACCCAAAAATGTAATATATTGCAGCTTACCAATCATTAGATGTGGTGACTACATTACTTTTCTTTTTTAGGCTTTTTTCCCTCTTATTTCACCTGGTGATCTGACCAGTAACACACCTCCTGTATGAGGCTGGGTTCACATCTTTGCGAATTGGATGCGGGTTCACTGCATCCAATTCACAATAGCAGGAGATTTTGACTGGCTCTGTATGGAGCCGGTTTACACATCTCCGTTGCGGCCTGTGGCTGAGGGGCAAATATGTACAGCAGCCCTGTGCGTGTTTTGGTCCATTTCAGGTCCGAATTCAGACAAAAATTTGGGCTGAAATCAGACCTGAAATGGTGAACCAGGACGCACCAGACCCCTGCTGGGGCGATGGTGTGAACCCAGCCTAAAGCCCCATACACACGGTCGGATTTTCCGATGGATTCTGTCCTATCGGACAATGTTGTCGGAAATTCCGACCGTGTGTAGGCACCATCGGACAGTTTCCATCGGATTGTCCGACAGACAAAGTTCTATCTCCTGCTGGTTAGATTTTTTGACAACAAAGTCCGATCACACCAAATCCGATCGTGTGTAGCGTAGTCCGACGGACAAAGTGCTACGCATGCTCAGAAGAAATTCTGTGACGGAAGCACTCGGTCAGGTAAAACTACCTTTCCTAATCGACACAGCACATTCGTCACGCTGCAATGTTAAAATGTCTTTAATGCAGCGCATTCTCTTTTTCTTTACAATGCAAGAAGAATGACATGTTTTAGCTGCTCCTATTCACCCGCACTTCTCCCAAACTTAGTTCTTTATTAGTTTTCAGGATTTCTAGACTAGATGTTTATTTTTCCTCAGATCGTTAAAGAATCTTTGTTATATTTTTTGGATGATTTGTCATTTTTGTATTTTGTTTGGAATACATATTTTAAGGATATTTTTTTTTTTTTTTGAGGGGGGTTGTGTGTCTCAACTTAGCAAAACAACATTATTCACATTTCTATTTGTTGCTTAAATTTACTAGGAGTTTGTTTGTTGTTGGTGCCCCTTGTTAATTGGACTTTATGATTTGTGAAATGTACCTGCCTACTCACAAATAAACTGTCATTGTAGAAAAGTAAAACACAATAGGCAATGTTTTTTTCAAATCAAAAATACCTTTATTTAGGTCTCAGCAACAAACCAAAGAGGAACGCAGCGATGGAGAAACTTGGGGAATTTGCAAAGCCTTGGCCCCCCACGGCAAACATCATTTTTGAAGCGTCTAAAATTGGGGGCCTGAGGAGTACCTATCTAAATAATAAGGGAGTGCTATCTGGTCCTGAAGTCCAAAACACCTGGAACTGCAGCAGATGCCATCTAGGTCCCCAGGCTCTGGTCCTACGAGAGGCTCCATCTTCTCTCAGACCAGACTGAATCCAGGTCGTCACTCTCAGGTCTTCCTTGTACGCTTCCTTCCACGCTGTGGTGCTGGTGGGGTGGCAGAAGGAGGAGGAGGAGGCGGAGCATGGTCCCTATCGCAAACATGTGTGAGTGGGGTCATCCCCCCAGCCATACCCTTATTTAGGACCTTGAGGATGACCTCCTCACACATGCTGCGTTGCCCCACCTCCATACCCTTCATTTTTGTGGCAACCAAGGAGGCAAAGGCCTCCTCGTAGGTGGGTGTGGCATATAGGGAGGCTGAAGCATCTCTGATCAGCTGGAGCGCTGACTCTCCCACCTCCCCCACCCTTCTCGCCCTTCTGTAGGGAAGGCGGAGGGGAGGGACTTGGGAGACAGTCAGGCTCCTACGCCTACCCCCCTGTTGGCTGCCACTACCCACCTGTTGGCTGCCACTAACCCCTGCCTCCTCCTGACTGCCACATTCCACAGCCACCTCCTGGCTGAGGTCTTCCTGTGTATGAAAAAGGGACATAGTTTGAGTTATTTGTTCATCAAACACACACAATTTTCATCTAGTGACTGTTGCAAAATGTTTACAAATAGAAAACCATACAATTCTCAGGCCAGCAGTTTAGATTCTTGCCCCAAATGTCTCCAACACTACTGTCTGTTGATATGTCAATCACGTTAGGAACTAAGCAATTGTGGATCCTGAATTAAGTGAACATCATTCATTATTCCCAAAAATGGTTACAAAACTACTATACCTGCCACAAGCTGGGCTCCTCCACATCTTCCAGACTGGAAGGCCCAGGTTGCTCCTCGGAAGCCTCATTAGGGGTGGCGTGCATGGAAGGACGCGTGCAAGGAAGAGTCGAGAGTGACTTCCTGACATTAGCCTGGTCTTTGAGAAAATGGAGCCTGTCATAGTACCAGAGCGTGGGGACATGGACCTGATCTGCTCCAGCTCCAGATGCTTGGGTCTTCAGGACCTTATTGCGCTCCCTGAAATAGGTACTCCTCAGGCTGCCAATTTTTAGTCTTAACTTCTCCACGGTTGCCGTGGGGAACCTTGGCTTTACAAACTCCACAAGTTTCTTCATGGCTGCGTACCTCTTTGGTCTGTTGCTGTAATCTCGGTGTTTCGCCTGCCATAATAGGGGCATTTCCCTATATTTATCAATGAAGAGGGGGAGAAAACTCACTTCGTTGAAGCCGTCCATAATCTCTGCAAGACACAACACCACACAAAACACTATAAATAATGTCAGGCTAAACTCTCCTAATCTTCTCCATAAAGAAGCCTCAAGGTCTAATCAGTCTAGGCTAGTTATGTACCAACGTCAAATTGTACCTTCGTTATAGCGATCGTCTCGTGCGTGAGCTTTCTCTCCCCTCGTCTCACAGATCGTGGCTACGACACAGGCGTGTGACGTTTTATATACAGTGCGCATGCGTCAAACTCCGCCCGCCCCTGACGATCTTTCTCGGCTATTCCCCACCCCTTCTCTTTACGGCGCAGTGGGGAGAGCACATGGCGGGGACACAGCAGGTGCGCCCGAAATATTGCAGCAACGAGGAGGAGGACGAGGAAAGGCCGGAGGCAGAAATGTCCCGATCCCGGAGCCTGAAATTCAAGGCCTCCAATATGTCATTTGGAGAAATGTTGGAGATGGTGGACATATTAAAGAGGAGCGACTATGATGGGAAGTATGGGCCTTACCTCAACCCCAATGTCCGCAAGGCCAAGATCATGTCTAAAGTTGTGAGGAGGCTGTACAATCATTTTGGGGTACAACGATCCAAGGAGCAACTGAGGAAACGCTGGTCAGACCTGAAACTGAGGGAGCCCGATCAGTACAGAAAGATGAAGCGAGTTCTTCAAAAAAGTAAGTAGTTGTGTTTTGTGTTGGATTTTTGGCTTGCATACTGCTCCATGTGTTTGTATTTTTACAAAGTTGTACATTAGAAAATGGCCACTTTCATGTTCGTCTGTGCATTCGATCGTACTCAACCTCGATCTTTCTGCCACTGTCATGTTCGTGTGTGTGTGTCCATTCGATCGTACTCAACCTCGATCGTTCGGCCACTTATAATACGAGGTTTTGGTTTTTTTTGGGGAAAGGAAGTTTGTTCTCACTAGAGATGTCATCAAGAATGTAAAGCCAATTTATTCAATGTAAAGGAGAGGTCACCCAGTAGCTGTTTACCCATCTGGACTCTAGAGCACTAGTGCTGGGACACCCAAACCCACTTTTTGTAATGCTTTCCACACATGTGCTCCAGTGGATACTAGAGGGGGGGGGGGTCTCCATCAGACAAACTTCTACCAAAAAGCTAGTAAGTTTAGCACCTTTACAAAGTGACTACATTCATGTTGTTGTCATTTGTAACTGGCCAACCAAAAATATTGTCCCTCACTTTCAAGCAATGTTTGTCATTTCCTATTTCTGCCCTCAATAGATTGTGTTGCTAAATCTTCCTTTTATACATTCTCATAGGGGAGCGAAAACTCGGGACGTCTGAGGAAACCACAAAACCAACACCTCCCAAAGAAGGGGAAAGACCAGAAGCAGAGGAGGAGGAGGAGGAAGAAGAGATCATAGAAATTGGAGAACTTGTCACCACAACAGGTGAGTGTGGGAGAACACAGCTACTGGTAAGCTAATCAATGTATGCCTGCCTCATTTCCTAGACACATTTTTGTTTTTTTTGGTTGTTTTTAGGTGACGTGGATGTTGTGGAAGAAGAATCGCACTTTACCACAGAGAGTGCCCACGTACTCATCGGGGAGCTAATGGTCTGCAATCGAGATCTAGATGACATAAAGCAAAACATCAATGATGTTCAACAAAAATTGAAGAACATCATTGATGTTTTAGGAAAAATCTGAAAACGCACCAAGTAATTAACACACATCTGTGGCTGTTTCTGAACACATTTGCAACTTAAGAACTGTGTGAAATTTGGAACATGCACACATTGTGTCCACATGTGCTAGCTCCCATCATGGTGGATGAATGACAACGTTTTTTTGGGGGTGCAACCACTTTACGAACTACTAAAGTGGTTGTGGTGAAGGGGTTGCACCCCCAAAAAACGTCCATTCATCCCCATGATGGAAAATGGCACTTTTGAAGATTCTAGGCATGTGTTTTACCATCTAATGTCCATTTTCAGACCAAAATTGTGTGCATGTTCTAAATTTCCAGTTTCCAGGGGTGACCCCCCATGTGATGAAGGCAAGATCAAACACACTTTGAACATATAGTCATGTCTGATCTTGTCTTCACTTTAGAAAGTTGAACTTTCCTAGTTCCTATGTTCTGTTTTGCTCCATGCCTGGTTTTAACAAATGCGGAATGTTTGTAAACAATGTTGTAAAGAACCAAGATCTTGTCAGTTTTGACAAGAAGTTTGTAAACGCACTTGTGAATGTGTTGCAAGTAAACTTTTTTAATTTTTCCTTATTTAAAAACACAAAAGCATTATGTATGTCAAATGTAAAGGATTTGGGGGGCAATGGGTGTTATTTACTAAAGGCAAGTCCAGTTTGCACTGCAAGTTTCTTTTCCAGGGCACTTTTGCACTGCACTTGTAGAGCATAGTGGATTTGACTTATGTAAATGACACCCACAGCGATTTGTACGAAAACACGTAGCACACCATTTTTGGGAATACACACATTTCTGTCATGGTGATGAAAAGGAGTATTTTGGGTGTCAGTTATGCACTACAAACCTTCTCTAGACAAAAGATTAGGTATCAAACACACAACATGAGAAGAATCTTTTTGGGAAGAAGAGACTGTTACCTCCTTTTCCCAGAAAGTGCATTCCCACTGTTGAAGCTAAAGGGCAAAAATGTATATCTCAAATAAGCTAGAATATGGAAATGACAAGAAATCATAGGTTTGGTATAAAAATATATTTATTTAAAAATGCCTCTCACACATCGTCAGGCAGAGCAATGGCCCCCCTACCCACAAAGTACTCCATATATTGCTCGCGGACCTCGCGGGCATTTAGAGGGGGCAAGCCTGGACGTGCCGCTTGAAGGGCTGTGAGTTCGGCATTGGAAGGGCCCTCCACATCTGGGCCAAAGTTAATAGCCGTCAAAAACAGGCGGAAGCGGCTGGCCAGGATCCCGAAGGTGTTCTCCACCACTCTGCGGGCTCTCGACAGCCTGTAATTGAAGACCCTCTGGTCTGGGGTGAGGGTCCTCATCGGGAAGGGCCTCATCAGATGGGGAGTCAACGCAAACGCTTCATCTGCGACAAAGACGAAGGGGAGTCCTTCAGCATTCTCCTCTGTAGGTGGCAAGCACAGACTGACACTTTGGAGACGCCAGTAGAACTCCGTGTGCGCAATGGCACCACCATCCGAGATCCGGCCGTTCATCCCCACGTCCACATACAAAAACTCGTATGTCGCCGACACCACCGCCAACATCACTACACTATTAAACCCCTTGTAATTATAATAGTAGGACCCCGAGTTGGGGGGTGGGACGATGCGGACGTGTTTCCCATCAATTGCACCTCCGCAGTTAGGAAAGTCCCAACGGCTGGCAAAGTGGGAGGCCACAGTCTGCCATTCCTGTGGCGTGGAAGGGAACTGTGGAGTGAAACAAGAAAAAAAAAAATAGTCACTTTGCACATAAACATTGCAAGCAGATTAGACACTAAACATCTTGGAACAAGATCAGACTTTTACATTTTAAGCTGGAAAGTATTTGCAACGCAAAGTATAGGGTCCCCCTTGCAGATTACTCACCCCCCATCAATCCCCCCACTTCTGATGGGCCATTGACAATAACTAGGGGTTTGGGGGGGGGGTTTGGACAGGTAACCCTCTGCACTTCATTGATTGCCAAATGGCTCAATAATGTGTGCTAGTTTGGCCAGACCCTCCTTACTTAACACTATTGGCAGCCCACAGGAAAGATAAAAGAACATTCCAAATCCCCACCACCCCCCACCCCCAAAAAAAGGAACACACATTTGGACATTCTGAAATTACCTAGCAAGCTAATAGGAGGGAAAGAACACCAAAAAAGAGGAAATGGAAAGTATGGAGCCAGCCCCTTGCACTACATGCTTTGCTGAATTCATCCCTAAAGATGCCCACTATAAAGAGGTAGGTATATAGTGTGTATTGACCTTTGGAAAGCCAGCAGATAGAGGATTGGTAGCATCTGACAGAGCAGTTGGGGGAGGGGGTTCCTAATGAGTTTGGCACCCCCCCCCACCAACAAAAAGGTAAAAAAAAAAGGGGCTCTACATGAAGTAAAACACACAGCAAACATTTGTTTGTTTGTTTATTTTAGGGGGTGTTTGGGGGGAAAACAATACTATGCAGCAGACAAAATACATTGCTTAAGTGACTAGGCCATAGGTGTTTATTGGGCCAGAAGAGCATGCTGGGAAGGTAAGTGAAGGGAAAAATGCATGAAGGAGAAAAGGGGCACAGCATATTAGAGCATATTGCAATCATGGTAATTAGGGAAGGAGGTCAAAAATAGAAGACATTAGCAAACAGAGCATACATAGAAGGGAATAGTAAAGGAGAAATGTTACCTTAATATAGTCCTCCTGCAGGACCTGGATGATGGCAGAACAGGTCTCTGGAATAATGATTCCCAGGGCCTGGGGAGAGATACCTGAGGAGAACTTCAAATCCTGAAGGCTTCTCCCTGTCGCCAAGTACCTCAACGTAGCAACAAGCCTCTGCTCCGGAGTGATGGCTTGTCTCATGCAGGTATCCTGCCGGCTGATAAAAGGGTTTTAGCAAAGCCAAAAGACAGTGAAAAACGGGGTCCGTCATCCGGAGAAAGTTCCTGAAATCATCAGGATTATTCTCCCGGATCTCACGAAGCAAAGGCATGTGCGAGAACTGATCACGCTGAAGCAACCAATTCTTGGTCCACATACTCCTCGTCACTCTGTTCATGGACGGGTCTTGGCTCAAAGCTAAAAGCCCGACACCAATTCCGCGTACAGCACGAACTCGGCGACGAGTACGTACGGGAAACATCGCTCACAAATGGTTGGCTGGTCAGAACGGACAAACAGAAAGCACCGATAAACAGCAAGGCCTGAAAGAACGAAATGAATACCAGAAACGAGCAGACAATAAGCAGTGAAAATCAAAGCGTCCTATATCAAGATATAGGCCGCAATGACCAACAAATGCGAACTGACTACACGCACTAATAAACAGATACGCACGACAAGCACAAACTGAAGAGCAGTAACGATCTGAGTCAGAAAACTGAGAAGCGCGAATCGTAAGTCCCCAAACTTCGACTAACTCGCGATAAACACGGGATCAGCAGAAGGAGCCCAACGGGTGCAGGACGTGGTGCTGAACTTCCCTTTTCTAGTCTCGTGGAAGACGACTTACGTCACGACGTTCTTGCAGACCGGAAATTCCAACAACGTTGTCCGACCGTGTGTACGCAAAACCAACATCGGACAAAGTACGACGGACATGATCCGACGGACCTGGTCCTCGGATAATCCGCGCGTGTGTATGGGGCTTTAGTGTGCCCCCCACTCTGGATGAAGAAGCACAGGAGGCACAGCAGCATTGTCTGGGGGGGGGGGGGTTAGTGTATTTAAATCTGCTAGTACATCTAACAAATTGAAGCTGAGCTCCAGATCATACTTGAGTTTTCTTCCTTTTTTGGGTAAAGGTTTTACATAAATAAATGCTGATCATTGTCACCTCTGCCAGTGTTAAATAGTTTGTCCCATCCCTGTAAACTGACACACCTGGAAGAGAGCTTGTTCTTTTGAAAAATAACAGACTTACTGGCTGGATCACTGGATGAAAATAGAAGAAAGCCTAAAAAAGAAAACAAATACAACCATCACATGTAAGCACTGATAAGCTGCCGTATAATAAATGTTAGCTTTCGGGTTTAATACCGATGAGGATGAATAGTAACCTTAAGCTGGCCATAGATGGATCAAAGTTAAGTTCAGCAGGGCCCAGCCAAGTTTTGATCCATCTATGGCTGTTCCTGCTCGACAATAGTTGATTTAATGATCAACTTATGTCGAATTCCATCAGCAACTGCAGCATTGATGGACACTGGTAGGCGGCACTGAAAGGCAGCACTGATAATTGACACTGATGGGCACTGATTGGCAGCATTGATGGGCACTGATAGGTGGCACTGGTGGGCACTGATTCCCAGCACTGGTGGGCACTAAGGGGACTGATGTCCCTCTTACAGAAACCGGATAACGGCTTTATTCTTTTCTTCACGCTAATAGTATGAGGAAAAAAAACGATAACCGGCTTCTGCTTACTTCCATGATCAGCTGTCATTGGCTGACAGCTGATCATGTGGTAAAGGGCCTACTGTGATTAGCCCTTTACCCAATCTGTGATAAGCCAAGTCCCAAGGAACAGGAGGACATCCATGTACACCTTCCCAGCATTTTAAGCCCATGCTGTAGCCATCTTTTGGCTATAGCGTGGGCACCAAGTAGTTAAAAAATTCAAATGAAAAAAAACAATCCCCTTATGCCTAGCTTTAAACTAGTGCCATTTAGACATCAAGAGGTTTGCACAGGACAGCTCAGAATTTGATATGACCAACAGGCATTTTGTTGCACTCAGACAGATATAACAAAATACTTTCATTGGCATGCTGTATTTAACAGACCAACGTTAGCAAATCAGAGGCAGTCAGAAATGACATATAATATAAATTGATAAGAAAAAATTTTAAAATGTTGTTTATGTTTTATAACAGAATGTAAAAAATATTTTTTTTTTCGAAATTGTCGCTCTTTTTTGTTTATAGCACAAAAAATAATCAAATGATCAAGTAAAAAATGGCCTGATCAGGAAGGGGGTAAAACCTCCCGGTCCAGAAGTGGTTAAACTAATACTTTGGTAAAGCACCTTTTTGATTTTATTACAGCACTCAGTCTTTTTGGGTATGAGTCGATCAGCATGGCACATCTTGACACTCTTTTTTGCAAAAACAAATCTGTCAGATTGCGAGGGCATCTCCTGTACACAGCCCTCTTCAGGACACCCCACAGATTTTAAATCAGATTCTAGTCTCAGCTCTGGCTGGGCCATTCCAAAACATTAATCTTCTTCTGGTAAAGCCATTGCTTGTTGATTTGGATGTATGCTTTGGGTCAATGTTATGCTGAAAGATGAAGTTCCTTTTCAGGTTCAGCTTTCTAGCAGAAGCCTGAAGGGTTTTGTACCAATATTAACTGGTATTTGGAACTGTTCATAATACCCTCTACCTTGACTAAGGCTCCTGTTCCAGCTGAAAAAAAACAGCCACAAAGCATGATGCTGTCACCACCATGCTTCACGGTTGGTATGGTGCTCTTTTTGTGATGTGCAGTGTTGTTTTTGCGCCAAACATATCTTTTGGAATTATGGCCAAAAAGTTTAACCTTGGTTTCATCGGACCTTAACATGTTTACCCATGCTTTTGGTGGACTTCAGGTATGTTTTTGCAAAATTTAGCCATGCTTGGATGTTTATCTTTGTAAAAAAAGGATTCCATCTGTCACTCTACCCCATAGCCCAGACATATGAAGAATACGGAAGATTGTTGTCACATGTACCACACAGCCAATACTTTCCAGATATTCCTGCAGCTCCTTTAATGTTGCTGTAGGCCTCTTGGCAGCCTCCCTAACCAGTTTTCTTCTCGTCTTTTCATAAATTTTGGAGCAACATCCAGTTCTTTGTAATGTCACTGTTGTGCCATATTTTCTCCACTTGAAGATGAGTGTCTTCACTGTGTTCCATGGTATATCTAATGCCTTGGAAATTCTTTTGTACCCTTCTCCTGACTGATAGCTTTTAACAATGAGATCCCTCTGATGCTTTGGAATCTCTCTGTGGACCATGGTTTTTGCTGTAGGATGCGACTAAGAAAATGTCAGGAAAGACCTACAAGAACAGCTGAACTTTATTTAGGGTTAACCAGAGGCACTTTAAATGATGGCAGATGTGTACTATCTCCTATTTAACATGCGTTTGAATGTGATTGCTTAATTCTGAACACAGCTACATCCCCAGTTATAAGAGGGTGTGCACACTTTTGAAACTACATTATTTTAGTTTTTTAGTTTTACTCCCCCCCCCTAAAAGATTTAAGTTTGTTCTTCAATTTAGTTGTACAGTTTATAGGTCACATTAAAGGTGGAAAAAGTTCTGAAATGATTTATCTTTGTCTCATTTTTTTTACATCACAGAAACCTGACATTTTAACAGGGGTGTTTAGACTTTTTATATCCACTGTGTATCCGGTATGCATAGTTACCTACTAATATGCTGGAAGGTGACCACTACATACATACAGTCAGGGCTGCTGTTAGAAATCACAGGGCTCCATACAGCTCGTATTACAGGTCCAATCCCCCCATCCTCGCCCTGCTGAAAATATAAAAACAATATTTTTTCTAAAATACTTATTATCTGACACACATTCAACATAAACAAAATCCCTACTAGATCTAAAAGATAAAACTATATAGAGTTAATTAACCACTTCAATACCAGGCACTTACGCCCCTTCCTGCCCATGACAATTTTCAGCTTTCAGCGCTGTCACACTTTGAATGACAATTACACGGTCATCCAACACTGTACCCAAACTAAATTTTTATAATTTTCTTCCCACAGATAGAGCTTTCTTTTGGTGGTATTTGATCACCTCTGCGGTTTTTATTTCTTGCTAAACAAACTAAAAAGGACCCACTTTTGTGGAAAAATTTTTTTTTTAGTTTCTGTCATAAAATTTTGTTTTACCCTTCACTGACGGGCACTGATGAGTTGGCACTGATAAAGTGGCACTGATGGGCACTGATGAGGAGGCACTGATATGTAGAATTGATGGTCACTGATAGGTGGCACTGATATTCAGCACCGATGGGCACTGATATGCAGCATTGATGGGGACTGATAGGCGGCACTGATGGGCACTAATAGGTGGCACTGATGGGCACTGACAGGCGGCTGTGGTGGGCATTGACAGGCGGCTGTGATGGGCACTGACAGGCGGCTGTGATGGGCACTGACAGGCGGCACTGATTGGCACTGATAGGCGGTACTGATTGGCACTAACAGGTGGCACTGATGGGCAGCTCTGATGATGACGTACTGATAAGTACTGACAGGCAGTGATTGTCACTGTGGTGGGCAGTAATTATCACTGTGGTTGGCAGTGAGTGGCACTGTGGTGGGAACTGGCAGAATTTATTGTTTTTACATTGCTGGGCACTGGTTGGCAGGTGATTGGTACATTTGAGGGGGCTGTGCTGATAATGTGCTGATTATCAGCACAGATCTCCCCCTGACAGGGAGAGCTGCCGATCGGCTCTCCCTGTCAGCGCGAACCGAGGAATGCCGTTGTGATTGGTCACAGCTGATCACATGGTAAAAAGCCTCTGACAAAGTCTTCTTATCACAATTGGAGATGCGGGGTGTCAGACTGACACGCCGCACTCACGATCGCCGTGCTGCATGCCCCCACGTTATCCTGCTGGACGTCATATGACACACAGTCAGGATAACAGAACCACTTCCCGGCCATCATTCTGCATATGGCGGGCGGGAAGTGGTTAATAATGTCCTATGTGTATGTCGGGGTTCATTCGCATGGGTGCTGTGGCCTGTACAGTGCAAATCAGTGTGTGTTTTTTTTGTGTGTGTGGCTGGAGCTGTGTGTAGGCAGGCTATGTTACGCTATGGGGACGCAGCAGCTGTACGATTAAACCTGCAGGTCCTACTTTGACAGGAATATGGATGCAGATGTATGGTCCTTAACAGTCATTTGGGGCCACTCACCCACACCTGTTAAATTAGAACCTGCGGCTGTATGTACAGTCACTTCATCCTTATAGAATAACAGATTGCTCCAGATGCATAAATTGATTAATCACACTGTATGGACAAGAGAACCCATGCCCTTAATTTTTTTTTTTTTTATGATTTTTTTTTTTCATGCTGCTGGGCATGGGGGTTTGGTGAAAATATCAGGGGTCTAAACAGACCCATGATGTCTCACTTTTTAGATCGAGAAAGAGGCTGAGGACATAGATTCCTAAATCTCTCTGTAGCCTCAGCTGCACTGGACAGTGAATGAACAGAAAGCACTCTGTACAGAGGCTCCTGTTCATTCATAAACTGAAACATAGTTGAATGCAGTGAGTAATTGGTACTGATCATGACCAGTTCTCTATCCTGAAAAGATCCTCCTGTGTGCCCGCAACAGCAAGCAGGAAGGAGAGGAGGGAAGCCAGCAGTGCTGCAGGGATAGGGGGGCCCAGGCAGTTGGGAGAATCAGACAGTGGACAGGGGGTGAATTGTAAGGCAGAGAGGGCAATTACAGGAACCAATCACCTGTGTAGCTCTCTCTGCAGCAGCTGAAAGCCAGTGGGAGGGAGAGGAGGAGAAGTCAGCTTTCAGCTGCTGCAGGCGGAAACTACAGAGGGTCAGTTCCAGTACATGGCTCCTCTCTCCACTTCCCCCTTCTGGGGGTTTTCAAAAGCCAGCCTCCCAGAGACAGGAAGTGCTAAAACATAATTATACATAACACTGTGATATTAGCAGTGGACAGTAGAGGGAACAGATTCCTACACTCATTACCAGCAGGAAATGATTAGAGCACATGTGTCAAACACAAGGCCCACAGGCCAAATCTGGCCCTCCGGCCATTTCATGTGGCCTCCGCACCTCTTCTGCAGCTGCAGGAAAGCTCCAGCCCTCCCCGTGATATTACTCCACGTAAGGCGGAGTGCTCTGGACATCTAGTCTTAAAGATACAACTGGCCCTTTGAGGGCAACCATAATGCTGATGCGGCCTGCAATGAAATTGCATTTGACACCCCTGGATTAGAGCTTCCATTCTACATTTTTAGGAATCGGCTGATCTGTGGTTCCTAATTGGGTTGCTGGGCCTTCAATCTCTGCCTCTTCAGTGTCCTGTATTTTTATACCTAGGTATTTTAGTCCTTGAGTTGTACCACGTGCATGTAACATTTTCAATACTGACGAGCATGCTAAAATAATGATGCATGTTTTGTATCCTGGATGAACACAGTTGATTAACATAAATATATACAACACTGTTTTTAGATTCTTTTCCTGAGGTTAAGTGAGGACACACAAATAGACCACACATCTTTCATCCACACAGTGCAAGTGACATGCTGTGGTTTGTGTGTTTATATGAGTCTTGGTTTTCTAAGCCACTTTGCAGTAGAATGTATACAAGTGTTTGTCACAGGACAGCTCATTTAAAGTAAACCTTATTTTTAAATAAAAAAATGCTACCAGTGCTGGCTTTAAAGTGATTGTAAAGCCTCACAGTTTTTTTTCATTAAAATAATAAACATGTTACACTTACCTGCTCTGTGCAATGGTTTTGCACAGAGCAGCCCCAATCCTCCTCTTCTCGGGTCCCCAGCTGATTCTCCTGGCCCCTCCCACAGCCAAGGGCCCCCATAGGAAACCGCTTCCTCTGGGGGCACTCGTGCGGGCTCTCGCCCGAACCCAGCTGTTTTCATCTATTCAGACACACAGCCTGGCTCAGCCCCACCCCCCCCCCCCACTCTCTGCTCACAGGTTTTGAATGACAGCAGCGGTAACCAATTACTCTCAGCCAAGCCTCTGAGAGTGGTGACCGGGGGGGGGGGGAGGGGAGCTACTGCAGACATGTACACATTAGCAGCTATAACACCAGCAATTTGAGGGCTTGGGAGCTGTTGAGAGCAGATATAAGCACACTGCTAACTGTGACAGTTACTGCCAGAGGTTCACGCCACAAAAACACACTCTAAATCCATTCTGGATGCACTTCTACATGCACATTTTTTGTGTGTTTTTTGAAGCATTTCCTGGATGCATTCCAGATGCTTTTTTCTTCTTTTTTTCCTGTTTTTTTTATCATTGTACTGGGGTCTGGTGCGTTTTTGATACGTTCCAGTGCATTCCCATGTGTTTTTGATGTGTTTTACTGCGTTCCAGTACAGTTCATTGCCGGGAAAATGCAGCATGTTCTACTTTTTTTTCTGGAACTAGAAAGCCCTGAAACTGATCATACTAGTGTGAACTATGCCTTTGGAAACCATATAACCTACTTTCCAATGCGTTTTTGATGCAGAAAAAAAAACGCACTGGACTGCATGTGGTGTGAACTAGTCCTGAATGTAGCAATCACTGTGCAAATGCTAGTCTGCAATAAAAACACAGCAGAAAACAACATTTGTATGTTTGAATAAAGGTTTATTAACATATATATTGAACAATTCTAACCTGACATTTCTTCTGTGAAACAGTTAAAGTGGTTGTAAAGGTAAGGGTTTTTTTTTACATTAAAGCAGTTGTAAACTCTCTAAGATACCCTATTTAAACAACATTCTAATGTAAATATCGATTTTCAATCAAATGGGCACTTATGCCGTGTACACACGCCAGCAAAAGTCCGATGGAGCATACACACAGTCGCATTTTCCGACCAAAAGCTCTCATCTGTCTTTTGCTGGCCAAATTTCCGCTCGTGTGTACGTGGCATAAGAGTATGCCCAAAAATCGTTCTTACTGTTCTTTTTCTTTTATATTCTAAACGCTTATCATCGATATTAGCCTCCGCCATAGGAACTGTGGTCTTCCGGTTCTGTATTCTATTTTACTTCCGCCCACAGTAGCTATTATTGTCCCTAATCCCGTGCATGCGCAGTACTAGCGCTATCCAAGGTGTCCACGATTTTCTTCACATTGCAAAAGTACAATCAAGTCTCACGTGATGTCGGGGCACTCGGAAATGACCCAGCCCCGGCATAGACCCTTCATTTTTCCGGCAGGGTCTCTGCTTGCAGGAGAAATAGGAAATAGGGCGCATGTGCGGGTGACGTCAGAAGTGAAAAGTATACAGAATACAGGAAAGGCAGGCAGGTAAGGAGACTTTCATATAGCGCAACTCATTTTAAAACCTGCAATTGTCCATTTACATAAAAGTCGTCGGAATGGGTATACAACCACTTTAATGCATTCTCTGCTCTTCCCTGCAGCCACCCCTAAATACTTACCTGAGCCTGATCTCGGTCCATCACTGTGCACGTCTGCAGCAGCTCTTCCCCGGGGTCCCCTCTCTAAAAGGCTTGGCTGAGAGCAGTGGCAGCAATGCTCAACAGGCAGTATGAGTATCATATATAACAGGGATATGCAATTAGCGGACCTTCAGCTGTTGGAAAACTACATGTCCCATCATGCCTCTGCCTCTGGGTGTCATGCTTGTGGTTATCAGAGTCTTGCTATGCCTCATGGGACTTGTAGTTCTGCAACAGCTGGAGGTCCGCTAATTGCATATCCCTGATACATAATATATAAATATAAATATATATATATATACATGTATAATCTCAAATTAAAAAGTCGCTCTGTTCAGGTGTGAATGCAACCTAAATGATGAAACTGTTGTGGGCACATTTGTTTCCAAACAAGTCCAGTTTGCAGGAAACTTCAGTCATGGAAATGATGTGTATGTATCACACCTTAGAGTAGTGCGCTGAATACAAATTGACTTTAATAAAAGGGTCATTAACTACAAGGAGCAACCAGTTATATACTAGCTGTTGTTAAAAAAAACAGGCACTATGAGGTCTGATTACAGTCTGAGCCAGTTGCACACAATTAAATTGATGGTAAAGTCAAATTTTTTGTTATACTTACCTGCTCTGTGTAGTGGATTTGCACAGAGCAGCCCCAATCCTCCTCTTCTCGAGTCCCTCTTTGGTGCTCCTGAACCCTCCCTCCTGTTGAGTTCCTCCACAGCAAGCAGCTTACTATGGGGGCACCCGAGCCGAGTCACAGCTCCCTGTGTCCATTCAAACATGGAGCTGCAGTTCAGCCCCACCCCCTTCCCCTATTTGGCTAACTGACTATGATTGACAGCAGCAGCAGCCAATGGCGCCGCTGCTGTGTTTCAGCCAATCAGGAGGGAGAGTCCTGGACGGCTGAGGGACTCGTGGACGTCGCTGGACAGAGATGGGCTCAGGTAAGTATTAGAGGGGCTGCTGCACATAGAAGGCTTTTTATTGTAATGCATAGATTGCAATAAGATAAAAAACCTTCTGACTTTGCAACCCCTTTAATGCCAGGAAAGAAGGGCTTTGGCATTATAGTCACAAGATTATAAGGTAAATGTTCAGCAGAGACACAGAAAAAAGAAAAAGCTGACTAGCTTTCTCCCACTATACTAAAAAATATTCTGTCTGTGTTACTGTTGGCAATTTTCTCCTAAAATACACATATACAATTCTCTCTTAAAACCTGGCACACTTTTTTTGTCATTCAACCCAGCTTGCTGAACAAAAAAAATAAATCAGGAGTTCAGGAGGAGACACTGTACTAACAATCCATTGTTAGTACAGTGATCTCCCCCAGCTGTGCTATTGTGTTTTGACAGGGGGATGGCCCCTTTGCCAGAACACTCCGGTCAGCGCTCTCAGCCATTGGCCTTTTTTAGTCGTGCCCCTTCGTCAGACCGGCTGCCGTACACACTGGCCGAATGTCGACCACTTTCTATTGAACCAGCTGAAGCCGTCTGATATTCCACCAGTGTGTATTAGGCTTTACTTTGACATGTCTTAGACACAGTCCTGGATAGAAGTAAAAAACCTGAGCTTGAAAATCGAGTCACCAAAGTGTTATGCCGTGTATACACGGCCGGACTTTGCATCGGGCAAAACTCAGACGGCATTTTCGATGGAAAAATGTAAAACAGGCTCTATATCTAAGTCCGTCGGAAATGTCGACAGAAAAAGCTGCCGGAAAGTCCGACCGTGTGTACGCGGCATAAGTCCAAAATAAGGTTTTACTCCAAACGTTTAATAGGTGCTACAGCCAATGTGTTTCGAGGACCACACATTATCCCCTTCATCAGTTTCCGCTGGTAAGGACTTAAAATATTAATTTAAACTCTTTATTGTGAGTGCTTTAACACATTAATAATTAGGAAAAAAAACATAGCAATTAATTGTTGCGGTTAAATATACTCTTGTATTTACAGTATATTAGCAAGCTAGCAATCTTTTAGAGGTTTTAACTTCTGTACCAAATGTACATTATGTAACCAATGTTATTTGGCTTATTAAGTTCATGTTCTCTAGTTTGCTTCCAGAGCCTTCACTGTCTGGCACTTATTTACTTAAGAGATGACTGAATTTTGATAAAACTGTGTTGAAGCAGTACACCCTCTTCAATATCCAAAGACGGTTATAACTACTAGTAATGGAAATAAAAAATAATTAAAAAAATCATGTAAAACAGAAAGATCAGTTTGAATGCATTGAAACAAGAATGTCAGATTTTTCTGGTACAATGTTTTTATTAAAATATAAAGGGAAAAAAAGAGGTGACAACTTCCCATGCAGGGGGATATAAACATAAAACATAAGAAAGAGGTTCACTTAAAAGTACAAAATAGAACATATATTATGAGAGTATAGATTATAGACTGACACCGGCCCACCAGCCGAAGCCGGGGGCCAGTGCATTATGCCTGAGTCATGAGATCCAGGGCTAAGGCGGGCAAAGGGATACGGGGTTGGCCGCACAACAGAAAAGAAAAAAACAATGAAAAATAAACAAAAAACAAAACTAAAAACAGAAAAAAAACAACAGGTAAAAAAAAGGGGGGGGGGGCGGTGGGGAAGGGGGATGATAGGTATAGAACAGAGCAGCGAGCAAGAGGCCCAGAGACAGAGAGATAGTGGGGAAGAGAAGTGAGGGTCCCCCAGGCTGGAGGTGGGGTCAATTTGAATCTAGAGACCTAGACTAGTCAGATTTAGATTAGGGAGTGCAAAGGACCACCACGGGGCCCATACTTTAAGAAATTTAGCATGGGAGTCGTGGAGGATGCTGGACATTTTTTCGTGGATCATGGGCCCCATTCACACCTGAGCATTTTGTAGCTTGAGGCCTGAAGCTACAAAACGCTGGAGGGGAAAAAATCTATTATTCTCAATGGAGATGGTTCAAATCTCCACTCCATGTCGCCTGAAGTCGAACGCCTGAAGCTCAAACAAGTTCTGGACCCTTTTTTGTCGCTCGAATCGGGCAGATTTGGGTGTTTTTCTTCTTTTTACATTGGTGACCTTTTGCCCTGCACAAAATCGCAGCAAAACGCTGTGAAAAACACTGCAAAATCGTGGTAAAAAATGCTGCAAAAAACTCTGCAAATTTGCAGTAAAATCGTGTGATTTTCTGCCTGAAAACGCTCAGGTGTGAATGGGGTCTTTGGGTCGTCAGGGTATTCTTTACCTCTGCAAATGAGACAGAAGGTTTTTTCCAAGCCCTCGCTATTGTTCGCTTGGCTGCAAAAAAATAGGTATGTGGCTAGTTTCTGTTGGTGACAGAAAAGACCTGGGAGCGGGCAATGAAGTAATGCAAATTTGGGGTCCTTGTGGAAGGGGGCATGAAATAGAGAGGATAATAGGCCAAAGACCCTTGACCAGAATCCGACAAGACGGGGGCAAGACCACCATGTGTGTAGTTCATCTCCTGGTTGACCACAACCCCAAAAGCATCTGTCATTGCATGATGGGTTTGACTTGGCGATACGGGCTGGGACCCAGTACCAGTGCAGGAGGACCTTTTAGGCCGCCTCCAACGTGGCAGTGTTAAAGGAGCATTTTGCTATGCTGGACCTCACTTTAATGGGAGGGCCTATGTTTGACAAACGCCCCAAAGAAGCGCCCCAAAGAAGCTCTAGAACATTTTTTGGAATGGGGCGTGGCGCATTTTTTTTACCGCGCATTTCCATGTCTTTGTAGCGCATTTGCCAAGCTTAGCATGACATTAACATTAATTGCACCACAAGTGTGATGCACGTTTGCAGCATGTTTCCAAAACGCATGGCAAAACACATGTTTTCTGTGGGCTTTGTCACCCATTTCAGGAACACTAGGTGTCAGTGGTGCCTTAATGTGGTTCCCAATTGTGTGATTGCCAGATGTTTTGGAAATAGGTCAGTATAGTAGATTCCTAAAGGCCCGAACACACGATCTGAGTTTTTGACAACAAATATGCAAATGAGCTGTTTTAAGGCAACATCCGACCGTGTGTACGATCCATCGGACAAACTATTTCGGTTTTCATCAGACTTTTGTTGGCTGTGCGAACGGACAAACTTTTTGGTCCGATTGTGTGTACACAAAACCATCGGACTTTTGTACAAAGTACAAACACACATGCTTAGAACCAATGCAAAAGATCAGACAACAATACAGAAGTCGACCAAAGGGTAGCGCTGGAGTAATTGAACGTCGTCTTTTGAAGTGTCGTCAGGACGTTGAAACGTCACTATGTTCGTGTTTGTTGCCTACAAAGTCTGATCGTGTGTATGCAATACAAATTTACGACCAACGCCCTTTGTACAAAAATTTACGGGAAAGTTTGTACAAAGTCTGATCGTGTGTATGAGGCTTTGGGCTCCGTTCACATCTAGGTGTTTTTGGGCTATTTTCTGCTCTAAGCCTTAGCTCTAAAAATGCCCAACAAGACAAATTCCATTAATTTCAATGGCCCCTGTTCACATCTGAGCGTTCTGTCACCTGAAGCAAAACGCCTCTCACTCAGAAAACTACATTTTGACAGATTACAGGCGTTTTACTACTTTTCATTGGTGACTTGTCAACTTCAAAATGCCTGTACAAAATTTCTGCAAAAACTCCTGAAAAAACGCCCGAAAAACACCTGTAAATAGCAACGCCTAGATGTGAACAGAGCCTAAATGTTTGATAGGGATTACTGCAGTTTTCAGTGTTTATTAAATAAAATAAACTTGAATATTTGTAACACTCTAATAGTTCGACTAATCCATATTTAAACAAAACGTAATTTTTTTCATTTTGGATAGCATAAAGGGGGGGAGTTATAACCCCCGTCAGTTTTTTTTTTTTTTTCCATCTGTGTCATTTTTGGGAGATTTCCCTTCACTTCCTGTCTAATAGCCAAAACATGAAATGATAAGAAATCCCTCCAAAGTGAGGGAATCCCGCCGTGTCACCAGAGTCACAAGAACTAGTGTCCTCATTGGAGGATTTTCCCTCTATTAGTGCCTGTGTTGTATCATTATCCGTCCCCCATCACGAAGTGTCCGAGGTGTACTGCGCATGCGCAGTACACAGGACACCCTGATTCCGAAAATTGCCGAGGATGAACGGCGCCTGCGCCGTGAGTCCACTTTCAAGCCCCACCATCCAAGTGGACATAGAGTTAGAATATAAAAGAGCCGAGCGCAGCGAGGCCGTGCCCGAAGCGTGGTGAGCGAAGCGAGCCCGCGAGGGGCCCTCTAAGTTTGACTAACCCTATGTCCGCTTGGATGGTGGGGGGCTTCACCTCGACTCACGGCGCAGGCGCCGTTCATCTTCCGACAATTTCCGAAAATCTTCTTGATCCGTACTGCGCATGCGCTGCGCATGCGCAGTACACTTCGGACACCTAGTGACAGCCGGACACTTAGTGATAGAACACCTGATGTCAACACAAAATTTGGTATTTTCTTTTACTTTCACTTTCGATGATAACGATAAACAGAGCAAATAGAAAGCATCTTGGAAAGGAAAGAAAGCATGATTCTCTCTAACTGGGGCAATAAAAATGGACAGGTGTTCTAATCTCTCTCCAATCTATCCAAAGCTGAAAAAAAGTTTTGCCTTGAGTTACACTTTAAGTGTGACCCTAGAATAGCAGGTGATTACGTTTCCAGCATTATATTAGCACTGTTTAAGATCATTATATGCAACACCTAAGCTTACTTTTTTCCAGCTTTCCAATCTATATATACAGCTTGTGTCATTAACCACTCTGTTGCCAGTGATGTCATTGCTTACAGTGTAACAAATTATAAATCCATATTTAAAATATATTTTCATACATTCATGACACAGGTCTAAAAAATATAAATATCTGGGTGAAACTACTACCCTAAATTCCTGTATTTCCCTTTAGGAAATAGCAGAACTGCTGTTCAGACTGGTGTTTATTCCATGGAACTCTATTACCAATACTTCTTATAGGAATGTTGCACAACACCTTCCCTTCTGCATGGATGACTGAATGCTAGTTGTTGAGATCAATCACTACTTTTCATAGCAGGCTGAAATGTGTAACTCTAAACAGTGATAGTTAATGTTTCTCATATCTAAACCTGGCCTCTTAGACATAAACCAGCACATTTCTGGACCTTCCTTCCCCATAGTAGAATCTCAGCAGTTTCTATCATAGCCACAACAGTACATTTGTACACAATTTATCCCATACATTTATATTTATTGTTGATCGGATTTAGTGTTTCTTACCTCCGAAATTCCGTTTGTTCGAAACTGCATGAAGGACCTTATTGAATTTAAAGTTGAATTTACAAACACATTCCATGCCTCTCACTTTCTACTATACTTATCCCTTCTGAACTATTCAATATTGCAAAACACAGCTTTTCTCATTCACTTTTGTTTATTGTTCATCTGTTTTAGTGTTCTTACCTCTAAAATTCCATTTCCTCGAAACTGCATGAAGAACCTTATTGAATTTAAAGTAGAATTTACAAACACATTCCATGGCTCTCTACTATGCCTTCCTTACGTATATTGAAAACTGCACAACAGAATCTAGGTTGCAAGTATCTGCTTTCAATCCAGTTCTTGTTTACACTACGTCATTTTTTTCATATACTGATGTAACACTCACCCCTGCGGGAACTGCTGGTAAATATGTCTTCCAGTGGTGACCCACCTTGAGGATGGATCAAAAATGGGTTTTTCATTAACCTTGCATTAAGCTCTGAAGAAAAGAGGTGGTTAACAAGACTGGCAGTACTCAAATACAGTGGATTGATACCAGAGCCACAACACAATGGCACAGAGAGATAAATAATGTTGTCATTCATTTTCCTTTATTGCCAGTGGGCCCTGTGAAATCATAATAGGTGAGTGGCGAACAACACTGCTAAAAAAAAACAACAGCAATCAATACAAGCACAATAAATCAGAGTGAGAGAAATATGGTTAACTGAGGCAAAACTGCTTTATTTATACCCTAGCGAACTCTGGCCAGTGAATAAATTTGCACACAGTGTTCTGGTCGTGGGGCCAACAAGAAAGTAATCCACAGGTTAAAGGGTATGTTTGCAAAATGTCCTAAAACAATTAACAATGAAAGGTTGTAGAGGTCCTGTTAAAGAAAATTCCCCCTTAAGCATGGGTATCGGCAACAAGTGTATTCACAATTTATCTCACAGACAGGGAGGCCAACCACTCACTACACTGATGTCTGATGGATGACCTTCTGGGTGCAGTCTGACTTTAGGTGGCTTCGGACAGGACAAAGGTGGATGAAGAATAAGCAAGGTCATATCGTGTAGGATGATGGTCGGTGACTCTGTCTCTAGAGGATCTCCAGCTGAAACATTAACCTCTTGGCTACGTGAGATTGAGCAGCTCTGTCCTCTTTTTCTCCTCAGGCTTCACTCTATTTGATGGCATAGTCCAGCTCCTGGGGCCTAGGAAGCTCCATTGTGGCCTTATGGGTGCCCTCTCCCCTGCTGACAGACCACTCTGCTTCCTGTCCCCAGGGTTCTGGTCACCTTTCCCTGCACACAACATGGCTCGGCTCCTTGTCTCCTGAGCTTTCTCTCCTCCCGTATACCGGCAGCTCAAATTGGATTTCCCTCCACTCAGATGAAGCAGGGCTGTATTACAGAGGCCATCAATGCAGCCAATCACAGGACTCCCCTCACCTGGAGGCCTTTTAATTTATGATAGAGTGAGGAAAAGAAGGAAATCTCGTTGCATGACGATGATGCCCAGGGCTGTGTATTTGCCAGCCATTGCTACACAGGTAACACCAATAGGATAATAAAGCACTTATAATTTTGTTTTCTTATTTTAATTGTTAAATGTTCAAAATGTTAGATTGTTTTCTATTAAAAGTATTTTTTAGGATGTCCATGTATTCCAGTAAATGGTTTTAAACAACTTTCAAAATGTATGTCACTACTTATGGTGCCTCTTTCATTGTTTTCTAATTACTATATATTATTCAAATGAAACAACAAGGTGGTAGCTTTCTTGGCCAAAAATGAATCTCTTGGCTATGTACAGTATTTATCGGCGTGTAACACGCGCCGGCGTATAACACGCACCCCAAGTTTAGGAGGGAAATTTAAGGAAAAAAACTTTAAGGAGGGAATTTTAAGGAAAAAAAACTTAAATTTTAAATCCCCATCAATGCAGCCTTATCAGCGTCTATCTGCAGCCTTCCCCAGTGTACATATGCAGCCTTCCCCAGTGTCCATCTGCAGCCTTCCAGTGTCCATCTGCAGCCTTCCAGTGTCCATCTACAGCCTTCCCCAAAATTGCAGCATGCTTGGGTTTTAAATTTAGCGGTGCCGCCGCCGAGATATTCTGCTCCTCTCGCTGCCGACATAGACCGAGCCGAGCCGAGTGTACTGTGTACTCAGCTACTCGGCTCCGCTTGCAGTCACGCCCCCGTCCCGCCCCTTGGCCCGGCTCCTATAATGGACACAAGACCGGTCCAATGGCGGGAAGTAAAGGCTAGGAGGCGGGACTGGGCGCGACTGCGAGTGGAGCCGAGTACACAGTACACTCGGCTCGGCTCAGTCAATGTCGGCAGCCCTCACAGATGGCAGAGATCGGCAGAGATCGGCGGGGACACTCACCCACGATTTTCCCCTGATTTTAAGGGGAAAAAGTGTGTGTTATACGCCGATAAATACCTAACCTAAAGTTATTAAAACAGTATACAGCTTTATTGAATGCTCACATAAAACAACCATGATCTGAGAGAAAACTTTAGGATAAAGCAGAAAAGTAATTCATGCAGTTCCCACACCATACCTACGCAGCCATCAAAACATATAAAGCATAAAGAGAATCACTCTCTAATTAAGTTTAAACAACACACAGCGCATCCGGAATGTATTCACAGTGATTCGTTTTTTGCACATTTTGTTATGTTGCAGTCTTATTCCAAAATGGATTAAATTATTTATTTTCCTAAAAATTCGACAAACAATACCCCATAATGACAACGTGAGAAAGAAGTTTGTTTGAAATCTTTGCAAATTTATAAAAAATTGCCAAAATTGAGCTCAGGTGCATCCTGTTTCCACTGATCATCCCTGAGATATTTCTACAACTTAATTGGAGTCCACCTGTGGTAAATTCAGTTGATTGGACATGATTTAGAAATGCACACACCTGTGTATATAAGGTCCCACAATTAACAGTGCTTGTCAGAGCACAAACCAAGCCATGATGTCTAAGGAATTGTCTGCAGCATTGAAGCTCCCAATGAGCACAGTGGCCTCCATCATTCGTAAATGGAAGAAGTTTGGAACCACCAGGACTCTTTCTAGAGAAGGATGCCCGGCTAAACAGAGAGATCAGGGGGGAAGGGCCTTAGGGAGTTGATCAAGAACCCGATTTTCACTCTGACAGAGCTCCAGCGTTTCTCTGTGGAGAGAGGAGAAACTTTCAGTAGAACAACCATCTCTGCAGCTCTCCACCAATCAGGCCTGTATGGTAGAATGGCCAGATGGAAGCCACTTCTCAGTAAAAGGCACATGATAGCCCACCTGGAGCTTGCCAAAAAGCACCGGAAGGACTTTTTAGATCATGAGAAATAAAATTCTATGGTCTGATGAAATAAAGATTGAACTCTTTGGCCTGAATAGCAAGCATCATGTCTGGAGAAAACCAGGCACCACTCATCACCTGGCCAATACCATCCCTACGATGAAGCATGGTGGTGGCAGCATCATGTTGTGGGGATGTTTTTCATCTGGGAGAGCTGGGAGACTAGTCAGGAGACATGGAAAAATGAATGCAGCAATGTACAGAGACATCCTTGATAAAAACCTGCTCCAGAGCGCTGTGGACCTCAGACCATGGTGAAGGTTTATCTTTCAACAGGACAACGAAAATAGATACTTATTCATTCATGAATTAGAGACTGGCAGTCGTATATTGAAGAAATCAATGTTGCAAGGTCGAGATCCAAATGCAGCTTTGGAGCAAACAAAGGTGCATCCTTGACATGTTTGGCCACTAGGCATATTTAGAGGGGATTGCATTTGCTACTTGCATATGGAAAAGGGAAGACCTGAGTGGAAGTTCCTCCTCCCCCATGGTCTGACCCAAATTCTGGTCCTGCCTTCAAGCTTCGAAAGGCAGGAACAGGCCGGAGGCATGACAAAAAGACTTGTTGTGGGAATTGCACGAATTACCAACCTGTCTCAGATCATGACTATTATATATAAGTAATCAATAAATCTGTATATGTAAAACCTTTAGGTGGATGATTATATACTGTTTTTTTATTTTGTATTATCCCCTCCAAATATTTTGCTGCTTCTGTGATATCCATGTGGAAAGCACATAATACTTTAGTAAGAACTTTTCAAAGTTTAGGAATCCCCACTGAGATGTTGATTTGATGAAGGTTTTAACTTAGCGGGATTAGGAAAGCTTTTGTAAAAGTGATCCTTGTGTCACAACATTTTGTATAATCCAAGTTTCCTACTGAGCAAGCTCAACAATATCATAATATTGCTGTTTTTGTGTGCAGTCCAGGCTAAGAGATAACAAAAGCTTTTCAAGTAATAACCAATGCCCTGGGGGTCATTTAAATTCTTCAAAGCACACTGATTAACAGAGATAGTCCTAAAGGCTTCCTGATTTCATTGGCTTTCTAGACTGCATTCAATAGATTTACTCTGAAAGATAAGCTAATGTCTATGCACTAATATATATATATATATATATATATATATATATATATATATATATATATATATATATATATATATATATATATACATTCTTTATTAAATTCAGAACTATTCAAAAGGTACAATTAAACACATACAAATAAATGTTGTATATGGATATTTCATATTTGCATGTCTAGGTTGCAGGTTGGTGCTTATGGCTTTTTTTGTCGTACTGAGAGTGCCAAAATATCTATAATAACTACTACTACTAACTATACCAAAACCTTGGTAAAAAAAAACATTTATGATAGCTGTGGGCATGTTTGACATGTTCACCAGACTTAACTGATTTGCTGTAAAATCATGTTGTTTACAGAAATCAGTAGGTCAAGCTCAGAATTACAAACATCTGAATAAGTCAGGAATGACTCCCCGTACTTGTCTGTTCTGTTCTGTTCATATGAAGGCTTTATGTCTACTCTGATAATATGGGGGTGTATGGGTATTCAGTTACAAAGGAACAGTATGAAAGCAAACACCTTCTTCAAATAAGGTATTACAAGACTCCTTTACATTCGATGATTATCTCTAAAATAAAGATTGTATATATATAAATAAAAAAATGATTTTAAAATGATCTTGGTTTCCTTTAAACACTGAGAAGTGTAAATACCATGGCTTGTTTTCTTGTTAGTGTGGTCTTACATTGCCCAATTAAATAGAGACATGGGACTTATGCAGCATACACACGACCGGTTTTCCCATCGGAATAAACTTTGACGGTTTTTTCCGACGGAGTTCCGCTGAAACTGTCTTGCCTACACACGATCACACCAAAGTCTGATCGTCAAGAACATGGTGACGTACAGCACGTACGATGGGACTAGAAAAAGGAAGTTCAATAGCCAATAGCTACCGTCTCGTACTTGCTTCAGAGCATGTGTAGTTTTTGATCCGTCGGAACAGCCTACAGACGAACGGTTTTCCCAATAGGGATTGGTTCCATCGGAAATATTTAGAACATGTTCTATTTCTAGGTCAGAATTTTCGGGAAAAAAAGTCAGATGAGGCACACACACGATCGGAATATACAATGAAAAGATTCCGTCTGACTTTTTCTGTCGGACATTCTGCTCGTGTGTACGCGGCATTAGTGGTATAGTTTCTGACAATCTAGATCCTGTTGGGTATGTCTGATCATCTGTAGCACACTCATTCAGCATTCTGATTGCATTTTACAAATTCTTTACTTTTACATCACTGCTTGCCATGTCAGATTTGATGCAGGAAGATCTAGCAGGCCCCACATCACCCTTTATTGTCAGTAAAGACCACCTTTTGGCAGACCATATAAATAAGAAGATAGTTACCAGATCAAAACATTTTTGAGGGATTGTGTCTGTGGTTAAACCCTATGGGCTCGACTACACCACTGTGCATTTCTTAATGTGTTTTCTAATTGACATGAACTTTTGAAAGAATTGTATGGCATCGCACACCAAAATAAAGGCCAATGTGCTTGGCACCTGTAAACCAACCTGTAAACCAACCTCCTGCGGAAGTCTATTAGTGAAATGCATAGAGGTGGACTTGATGGGCTGTGATGTTACTAGTGGACTGCCAAAAGCCAGGCAGAATTACTGTGGAAAGCTGGCCAACTCTTGTGACAAGTGGAGCGGCTGCAATCCTTACACATTTCTAGCCTGTGCCGCTAAGTTTACCACCACCAAAAAATGAGAGTGCGGTGGTTGTTTTATAATGTGTATATATATATATATATATATATATATATATATATATTTATTATATATATATATTTTTTTATGGTTTCTTGTTTTCTATTCTGTGAGTGTAGCCCTGTGAGTCTTTGAAAGTGGAGTATCAGACTACAAAAAACAAACACAGTGAGTCTGACTTTTGTTTCGTTAGGTCTTTCTGATGAGTCTATGCTGTCTAGGGGGTGAGCACACGTGAATAGAGCACTGGTGAATTTTTCATTTTGGGTGAAGCACCTGTTGTTGAAGTTTGGGAAAAGACACTTTTGTAACTGCATACCATTTGAACTTTCAATTTACGAGTTAAATACACTTTACAGATGGTGGAAAGGACACTATAGTACAGTGGCGGCTGTTGTTCTTTTTGTGGGGGGTGCAAACAAGCACACCCCCCCGGGCAGCCGGTGGCACCCCCTGCTCCGTCAAGTCACCCGTCACCAATACCCCCCAAGGGTCTCGCGGTCGGTCATCCAGCACTTACCCCATCTAGGTTTACGGGTGGACAGCGCTCCTACGGGCGACGGGCATGCAACTCCTCTGCATCACGGTGTCTCCTCCCTCCTCCTCCTCCTAGGCGTCCAATAGGATCGTCTGTCCTTTCAGCCAATCGGGTGATGGGTCTCACAACCCACTTCCTGATTCGCTATTGTCACACAACTGGGTGGGCTCGGAGCGCAGTGCTCTGCACCCTGAGCCCACCCTTTTTTTAAGCCTTTTAGAGCCTCTGGCCCTAATCATCTGCTTCAACCCCAACCCCCTTCTAATTGGAATTCATGCATCCGGCGCCCTGTATGTAGATTAGGGGGCCAGACGCATGAATGGGGGGCGGCGTCTGTGCGCCCCTAATTGACGGGACGCCACTGCTATGGTTGTGTTTTCAAGCACTGCTTTATTCACATTGGAGTTGAATTACTAAAGACAAATAGACTGTGCACTTTTGCAAGTGCAGTTCAGAGTTTAGTAAATGAGGGAGAGCTCTGCTGACTTTCATCATCCAATCATGTGCAAGCAAAAATTTTGTTTTTTTATTTTCCTTGCATGTGATTGGGTATTCCTTGTAAAGTGAAGCTTTAGCTAATTTACTAAGCTCTGAAGCAACTTCACTTGCAAAAGTGCACAGTCTATTTGCCTTTAGTCAACCCCATTGTGGTTACATTGCACTTTATAAGTACATAAAGGTTTAGGTATCAGCGCTGCCTTACTTACACTGTTTTTAGTTTGTTCATGTGTGTATTCATGTGAAAAAAAAGGTAGCAGCTTGGTGAGGTAGTGATATAAATTGGGTGTAGCACGTCTGTGTCTTTTTGTTAGGTTCTACTGAAACCAATAGATTTTCTTTTGTTTGTGCATTTTACTTGCACTGGAAAATCCATGACAATACACAAGCCCTATATCACTGTTAAATGCAGTGCAGGTACATCTCCAAAAATTTGAATATCATCAAAAAGTAAATTTATTTCAGTAATTCAATTCAAAAAGTGAAACCCGTTTATTATATAGATTCATTACACACAGAGTGATATAGTTTAAGCATTTATTTCTTTTAATTTTGATGATTATGGCTCACAGCTAGTGAAAAAACAAAATTCAATATCTCAAAAAATTTGAATATTACATAAGACCAATAAAAAAAAAAAGATTTTTAATACAGAAATGTTGGCTTACTGAAAAGTATGTCCATGTACAGTATAGTTTGCACTCAATACTTGGTCGGTGCTCCTTTTGCATGAATTACTTGTGGCATGGCATTGAGGTGATCAGCCTGTGGCACTGCTGAGGTGTTATTGAAGCCCAGGTTGCTTTGATAGCTCATCTGCATTGTTGGGTCTGGCGTCACTCATTTTCCTCTTGACAATACCCCACGGATTTTCTATGGGGTTTAGGTCAGGCGAATTTGCTGGCCAATCAAGCACAGTGCTACCATGATCATTAAACTAGGTATTGGTACTTTTGGCAGGTGTCCTGCTGGAAAATAAAATCAGCATCTCCATGAAGCTGGTCAGCAGAGGGAAGCATGAAGTGCTCTAGAATTTCCTGGTAGAGGGCTGTTCTCATGTTGGACTTGATAAAACACAGTGGATAAAACACCAGCAGATGAAATGGCTACCCAAGTCATCACTGACTGTGGACACTTCACACTGGACCTCATGCTACTTGAATTCTATGTGTTAATCAGCTGAGTATGACAGCATGAGCCTACAATATCAAACTTTTTCACAACATTCTAATTTTCGGAGATACAGAATATTGGGTTTTCACCAACTGTAAGCCATAATCATCAAAATTCAAAAATGCTTGAAATATATCACTCTGTGTGTAACGAATATATATAGTATATTCTTGACAAGCTGTGGGGACACCTGTGTGATTGGCGAGGAAAGGCACCTCTACCCTATTGTATGGTGTGTGGGTCTGGCTTTACTGGCAAAGCCCTTGTAACCAGGAACAGTGAATGCCTTTTTGTGAGATCTTTTCTCCTTGTGAGGGGTGCTAACCCCCTTTGACGTATATGCCATATGTGTATCACTTTAAAATGATACATATTACCCTTCGGGCATCTAGCTTTGGTTATCGGTTATAACTTCATGGCTCCTCCATTTCCGGTTTGTGCCTTACCCATTGTTTATACAAGCAACACTTATTGGAACCCTGTGGAACTGTGATCTTTGAGGCTGCATATGCCTCTCTGTCCATCTCTTTATACGAAGGAATTGTTTTATACACATGTACACATACTGACCATTTGAACCTGGTCACCCGCAGGATTGTTTTTCTGAGTCGTAGTCTGTGTTATGTGGTGTGTTTCCCCCCATGTTTGGATTCAAGGCCCATCAGCACCTACCTAGTATGTCCTGAGGAAGCTATTAAATTGCTTTTACAAGCAAGCGTGTTGGATCATACCTTTCTATACAGATAAAATCATCTATAGATACTTTTTTTTTTAGTACTTACTCACATACGATAAAATCAAACCTTTATGTCTGCTGTATTGGGTATCTGTTGACCACGTCACAAATAGGGTATTGTCTAAAGTTTATATGTATTTTTATCATTTTGTAATAAAGTACATAATTTTATATACATTCTGCCTCATGCCGTGCCTACAAAGTCCTCTATTTTTTTGAGACATAGCCTCAATCCTTACATATACTTATTGGATGTTGGCATAGTGAGGGTCCTCCCTTTCTATATAGTATACGAGTTTCACTTTTTGAATTGAATTACTGAAATAAATTAACTTTTTGATGATATTCAAATTTTTTGAGATGCATCTGTATGTATGCATCACTAAAATACTACAGATATTATAATCTCACATGTAATTTCTAGGGGTCCATTAGGTTTTGTGTGTGCATTAATGCATGCATTTTGTGCCATTAAAGCAAGGATTAATGTAGCCGCACACAGGTCACCACAATTCACAGTTCACCAGTATTCACTCCATAGTGTTAAAATGCACGTGCATTGTGATTATTTTATGTATTATGGGCATTTATACAGCCTTGTGAATTTATACAGCTCTTTAAATACTGCACACTTACATTAGTTCCTGCTCTCAATTACAGTTTATGGTCGGTATCTCACATACACACTCACATTCTAAGACCAATTCAAACAGCAGTTGGTTGACCTCCCAGCATGTGTTTGGAGTGTGGGAGGAAAGCCGTGCAATTACAGGCTAACTCCACCCAAATAGTGTCCCGGCTGGACACTCAGTTCTGAAAGGCAGAAATGTAAGCCACTAAACCAGTGTGACTTAAAGTGGCACCAAACAATATCCTTATTCTTCAAACATAATCTGTACATATTCACTACTTGATGGCCCTGTAATCTATAATGTAATAATTTTTTCACTTTGTTTTTCTGCCTCCTTGTAGCATCCTCCATGAGCTCCCTAACCTCTCCATTCCCTACTCAATTCCCTTTGTTTGAAATGAGAAGTACATATTAATTGCAGCCATATGCTCTGTTCTATGCACACTAGAAATCCTATAGTCCAAAAAAAGTCCCCCCAAAAAATTGTAATTTGGAGATTTGGAAGAGGTTAAGTCCAATAGAAGGTACTTTTTTTTTTTTTAGTTAAGAATCCATACTTGAATAGATTATTTTTTAAACCAGAAATTAGAGTTGCCTTAATGTATATGTGTGTCGAGTGTCATTCAAAGTGAATGGCAGCTCTCTGCAATGCACATACTGTATGACTGTACATTTATGTGCAAAAATGTGAATTCACAGTGTTGCAAATCTCTTTCCATGCTGTAGGACTTTTAGTTCACATCAAAGGCAATTTAAAATTCATTACACTAGTAGTCAGGTTGCTAATCTAGGTTTTCCTCAAGTTCAGAATGAATATACTGTATAGGTAGCAGTCATCTAAAACATATTCCCAGAAGCAAATGTTACACAAATAATTCTTAAAATAAGCCCATGTGTTTATCCCACAAGAGACAGACCCTCAGCTTCCTGGCTCTAAAATTGTAGGGGTTATCGGTAGAAAAGGAAGCCATATGTCTGGTATTGTTTAAGGAAGGTAGAATACACTAATAACTAATATTTCAAAGGAAATATCAACAAACTGCATAGTTTTTAACAATTTACCCGCACAACCTCCATGCACAGTGCTGAAACAGACAACCAGGTGTGAGACTGCAAGAGCTCCTTATCTTCATGTATGGCTGCAAAATCTTGATTTTTTACAAGCAACCTATTATTTACAGGGAGGTCTACTCAACTCTGCATGAGTGAATTTACTAAACCTTCAAACTGAACATTTTTAATTGGAACTCCAGGAGGATTTTAAGAAAGTAATACAGTTAAGCCATACAGTACATGGATCGAAATGTGGCCGGTTCAACAGGGACTGGCTGAATTTTGATCCATATATGGGCACCCTGGTTGTATACAAGGTGATCTATCAATTGACTTGTATTCTAAAAGCCTGCCAGGTTTTTTCTAAATGATTAGTGCCACTGGATATTGCCCGTAACTCTACTCATTGTGTTCCACCAGCAGGGAAGGCTCCCTGCCAGCAGAACTGAAAAGCTCTGCGGGAGGGATTTCACATCAACACTGACTGTGTTGATGGGGGTTCAAGTTATTTTTGGGTGGAAGGAAAGATAATGGCATAATCTATTCCCTGCCTTAAGCTGGCCATAAATGGTTTGAATCCCTGCTGAACTGGGTGGCATTCAATCCAAGTATTGGCAGGCTGATTGTACCCAAGTTGGTCCATCGATTTACTTGGGTACAACCAGCATATCGGATTTCTAACATGCAATTATTGCCAGCAGCTATAGCTGCTAGCAATAATTACGGTATTCTCCAGGCAGAGACAGCTCCCTGGGCCACCCTGCTGGGAGAACCCAAAAGCTCCGCAGGAGGGGTTCCCCCATCAACACAGTCAGCGATTTTCTTACCTGCAACTCAAGGTTGTAGGAAAGAAAATCACATCATTTATGGCCTGTCTTAGGCATTTATTAAATAATTGTTCAAACGATTATAACATGCAACTAGTGTAAACAGATACATTTGCATTGACATCTCCCTCCTGTAATACCTGCAATAATACTCAAACCAGAAAAGGAATGGCCAGCACTATAATAAATCAGGTTTTGCAAGTTGATCAATAACAGATGAGTTCTTGTTGGAAAAAAATATTTTAAGCAACAGATAGCATGGATTCAAAGAAAGACAGAAGTTGTTCTCTTTTCACGAGGAGGTAAGTAAAACCTTGGACAGAGGGATGGCTGTGGACGTGGTATACCTGGACTTTTCAGAAGTGTTTGACACAGTTTCCCACACACGGCTCATGTGTAAGGTAAAGTCTACAGGCTTGAAAAGATCAATCTGTAAATGGATAGAAAACTGGCTAAAAGACAGAATTCAGAGAGTAGTGGTTAATGACTCGTAATCGGAATGGTCTAAGGTTATCAGTGGTGTACCCCAAGGTTCAGTGCTGGGACCCTTACTTTTTAACATCTTTATAAATGATATAGGGTCTGGGATTATAAGTAACATTTCTGTCTTTGCAGACAATAAGCTATGCAGTGGAATAACGTCCTTACAGGATGTCTCCAATTTACAAGCCGACCTCAATGCACTGTCTAATTAGGCAACTAAGTGGCAAATGAGGTTTAACCACTTGCTTACTGGGCACTTAAACACCCTTCCTGCCCAGACCAATTTTCAGCTTTCGGTGCTCTCACACTTTGAATGACAATTACTCAGTCATGCAATACTGTACCCAAATTAATTCTTTGTCCTTTTTTTCCCACAAATAGACCTTTTCATTAGGTGGTATTAGATCACCTCTGGGTTTTTTATTTTTTGCGCTATAAAAACTAATTTTTCTTTGTTTCTGTGATAAAATTTAGCAAATTATATTTATTATTTATATATATATATATATATTTTTCTTCATAAATTTTGGCCACAATTTATACTGCTACATGTCTTTGGTAAAAATAACCCAAATTAGTGGATATTATTTGGTCTTTGTGAAAGTTAGAGAGTCTACAAACTGTGGTGCGAATCATACAAAATTGATCACATCTGATGTACTGGTGACCTATCTCATTTCTTGTGACCTGAACAAGCCAGGAAAGTACAAATACCCCCAAATGACCCCTTTTCTGAAAGTAGACATTCCAAGGTATTTAGTAAGAGGCATTTTTTCCCACAATTCTTTGCAAAATTATTTTTTTTCCCCACAAAATTGTCATTGTAATAGGTTATTTCTCTCACATGGCATGTGTATACCACAAATGACACCCCAAAATAAATTCTGCTACTCCTCCTGAGTATTACGATACCACATGTGTGGCACTTTTACACAGCCTGGCCACTTAGAGAGGCCCAAAATGCAGGGAGCGCCATCACGTGTTCTAGGAGCCTAAATTATACATCTAACTTGTTGACTACCTATTACACTTTTGAAGGCCCTGGAGCACCAGGACAATGACACGTGACACTGACGTGGCACTGATGACAGGTGGCACTGATACGTGGCACTGATGACACGTGACACTGATGTGGCACTGATGACAGATGGCACTAATACGGGGCACTGATGACACGTGACACTGATGACAGATGGCACTAATACGGGGCACTGATGACACGTGGCACTGATGACAGATGGCACTAATATGTGGCACTGATGACAGATGGCACTTATACGTGGCACTGATATCATGTGACACTAATACGTGGCACTGATGAGAGATGGCACTAATACGTGGCACTGATGACAGATGGCACCGATACGTGGCACTGATGACACGTGACACTGATGACAGATGGCACTGATACGTGGCATTGATGACACGTGACACTGATAACAGATGGCACGTGACACTGACATGTGGCACTGATGACAGATGGCACTGATACGTGGCACTGATACGTGGCACTGATATGTGGCACTGATGACAGATGGCACTAATACGTGGCACTGATGAGAGATGGCACTAATACGTGGCACTGATGACAGATGGCACCGATACGTGGCACTGATGACACGTGGCACTGATGACAGATGGCACTGATACGTGTCATTGATGACACGTGACACTGATAACAGATGGCACGTGACACTGACATGTGGCACTGATGACAGATGGCACTGATACGTGGCACTGATACGTGGCACTGATATGTGGCACTGATGACAGATGGCACTAATATGTGGCACTGATGACACGTGACACTGATATGGCACTGATGACAGATGGCACTATGTGGCACTGATGACACGTGGCATTGATGACAGATGGCACTTGGGACAAATGGCACTGGGGACAGGTGGCACTGACAGATGGCACTGGGGACAGGTGGCACTGACAGATGGCACTGGGGACAGATGGCACTGGGGACAGATGGCACTGGGGACAGGTGGCAGTGGGGACAGATGGCAATGGGCACTTTTTTTTCATTTTTTTTTTTTTTACTCAAAGCCGCTGCAGCCATTCATCTCTCCCTCCTCACACGCTGTCTCTGTGTGAGGAGGGAGAGCGGCGCTGAGAGATGATCTCATATGTTTACATATGAGATCACCTCTCATTGGACACGCCGATCGCGCTGTAAACGGCCGCTGTGATTGGCCGTTTACAGCGATCTGTGACTGGCTGTGTCCAAGGGACACGGCCAGCACAGAACTTCCCCGATCTCTCAGGAGCGAGCATTAGGGAAGTAAACAGGAGGACGTTTCAGGGACAGCTTTCCGGCAGGGAGCGTCCGCGCTGAAGCTGTCTTTCGGCTATAGCGCGGGCGCGAAGTGGTTAATGTTGATAAATGTTAGGCACTTGGGGGCTAAGAATATGCATCCATCATACATACTAGGGGGAGTACAACTGGGGGAATCAATGGTGGAGAAAGATCTGGGGGTTTTGGTAGATCATAAGCTCAATAATAGCATGCAATGCCAAGCTGCAGTTTCCAAAGCGAGCAAAGTTCTTTCTTGTATTAAGAGAGGTATGGTTTGCAGAGAGAGATATCATTTTGCTTGTGTAAAAATCATTAGTAAGTAAGATCTGGAATATGCAGTTCAGTTTTGGGCACCAGTTCTCAAAAAGGATATCGGGGGAACTGGAGAAAGTGCAGAGAAGGGCAACCAAACTGATAAGAGGCATGAAGGAGCTCAGCTATGAGGATAGATTTGAGGAACTCAATCTGTTCCCTCTTGAGAAGAGGAGATTAAGGGGGGGGGGGATATGATCAACATGTACAAATACATAAGTGGTCCATTTAGTGAACTTGGTGTTGAGTTATTCACTTTAAGGTCATCCCAGAGGACAAGGGGGCACTCTTTACGTCTAGAGGAAAAAAGATTTTCTGGCAAGCTCAGTAGGTTGCTTTAAAAAAAGGCCTAGATCGTTTCCTAAATGTACACAATATAACTGGGTACTAACAATTATAGGTAAAGTTGATCCAGGGTAAATTTGATTGCCTCTCGTGGGATCAGGAAGGAATTTCTTTTCACCTGCTGTAGCAAATTGGAGCATGCTTTGCTGTTTTTTTTTGCCTTCCTTTGGATCAACTGCGGGTGTAGGTTTGTGTATATGGAATTGTATTTTTTTATTTTTATTTTGGTTGAATTTGATGGACTTGTGTCTTTCTTCAACCTGACTAACTATGTAACTATGTAACTTTAGCCCTGGAAGGATTTGCCCACTTAATGACAGTAGACATGTGCATTCATTTTCATCTGAATGCATTTTCGTTGAATGTATGGGATTTTCGTGTTCGTTTTAACAAAACGATAACGAACGCGCAGAATCCGAATTCCGAAAGATCCGACATAAAAAAATACTTTATTTTCTTGTCCATTATATTTTCATATCGTTGCGACAACAGTTCGATTATAGATTATAGATATAAGATTCGACATGACAGTGACAAACAATAGCGATCTGTGTCTATCGAACCTGCGGTCGAATGTGCCTAACCTAACTCTATTAGTCCAAGATTACTCAACATAGACAGGAAAGATTTGAAATTATAGAGACAATAGTAAAAAAAATAGCTGTTAGTGGTCGTTGCTGGAATGGGTGGGGGAAGTAAAATGATTATGATGATGATGAATGTTATTGGCTGATTGTAACCAAAGAGGAGGAGTAGCAAAATAGCTATAACTAAGTACACACATACAGCCAACTTACTTTCACTTACGATTGCTAGCAGAGAGAGACACACACGGAGAATCATTTCAGACGGTCAATTTTAGCTGGTCCGTTTGTTTGTTAACAGAGAACCTGAATTATTAAGTAACTAAGCAAAACACAGCAGCAGAACAGATAGTGAAGCAAACTATAGTTCAACTTAGTTCATTTCATCTGCTATTAATCTGCTATTGTGTTATGCCGCGTACACACGGTCGGAATTCTCGTCGGAAAAAGCTCTGATGGTTTTTCCGTCGGAATTCCGACGGAATTTCGCTCAAACTGTCTTGCCTACACACGGTCGCACCAAATTCCGACGGTCAATAACACCACGCCTTAAAAAACGTTTGACTGCACTATAAAAGGGAAGTTTAATGCTTCTGAGCATGCATTGAATTGTTTCCGAGCATGCGTCGGAATTTTGCATGTCGGAATTGCCTACACACAATCGGAAAATCCGATAGAAAGGTTTTCCGTCGGAAAAATTAAGAACAGGTTCTCAATCCAAAGTCCGACGGAAATTCCGACAGAAAAAGACCGATGGGCATACACAGTTGGAAAATCCGATGAAAAGCTCCCATCGGACTGTTTCCATCGGAAATTCCGATCGTGTGTATGCGGCATAAGTGTTGTGTTGAACTTTATACTGATACCAGTGTTGTTAGTGTTCTGATAGCCTCAGAGGCTGTCCGTGTTGTGGGGAGGATTTATTTTTTATTATAGATTCTATATTATAGATTCTATATACCCTATTTTGTTACCTGCGTGCAGGTAGTTTTGCCAACTCTGGCATATTTGTTGTTTTTGTTCTATTTCTTGTATCTATTTTTCATTTGATTTTACATCGTTACCTGCTTGCGGGTCTGATCACTATTACCAGTCCATTTTCTGTTTGAACTAAATATATAGCAATGTACAGTTTTAACGGAAAAGTGAAGGCAGGTAGAGGTTGTAGTCATTGTGGATGCCTTGGTAAAAAAAGTGGCAAGGTCTCTGCTACTAGCTCTTCCTTAGGTACTGCTGACACTTCTGCCGCCACAAACATGTCATCCACAACAGTGGGTGTCACCAGCAAAGCTAGTTCCACCACCACCAGTTCTACTAGATTTCCTGCCAGACCACCAATATCTCCTGCCGCTTCCACTGCCAGTGCAGCTCCTTCTACTTCTACAGGTGTCATGGCTTCTTATTTTCATGGCATAGGCAAGAAAACTAGTATTAAACAACTGGAGTTGCCTTTACACTCACCACCACCAATGACACTGCCAGTGCCACTGCCCAGCCTCCCAAAGAAGCAATTGAGGGAGATAGCAGCAGAAACAGAGAGTGAGACTTTTTTTTCCTTGCCCCAAGAGAAAAGTTTTACTGAGGTAGACGACTCCATGCAACAAGTTTCAGCAATAACTGGTTTTGGTGGTGATGATGATTTTGAATGTGATGCTCCTCTTTCCCCAACCACTGCAGACGTATTATACACACTTACCCCACAAGACTTGTATGACCTAGAGGAAGTGCCAGAGGGATATTCTGTAAAGGCGTAGGACAGGTAGCAGTTCACTTTTTTCATCTGCTGCTACCTCCCCTTTTCCCTCTGTTATTATGGAGGAAGAACCCTGTGATGATAACACCGACCTCCCCAGCGCCCCTGCCATTAGCACTAGATCAGCAAATGGAACTGTAGTGGCAACAGCTTCCACCACTGATGTGCTATCTGCTGCAGCTACTGCAGTCCTAAATAATACTAGAGATAAACAGGGTCAAGGGGCTGCATCGTGCCGCAGCAACGTTTGGAAATACTTTCACAGATTGGAAGGCGGGTTCTTTGGAAAGTGCAAATTGTGTGGGAAACAAGTGAGTAGGGGGAACAATTTGGCACATTTAACCGATACTGGTATGAACCTACACCTTAAAAATTACCACCACTCTACTTTACTGTAGGCTGAGGTAGAAAAAGAAGGTGGTAGCACAGGAAGCAGCATTATGGACTCTGACTGTACTGGTGGTACCTCCTCAACCACACCACTTACTCAGAGCACAGCCAATAGAGAGGGTTCAAGTAAGACAAACCGTCCACATGCAGTAGTTCCACTGCAGACCCAATCAGGCTCCTCATCCTCCCAAGAACATCATCAGCCTACCCTAGATAGCTTTTTTGGCTTTAGTTCCAAGGGCATGTCAAAACAGCAGGCCAACCAACAAGATCACCCGCCTCATTGGCCAATTCATTGCTGTTGGAGGAGCCTCTTTTGCATGATTGAAGGGGAGCCATTTAAACAGCTCATGCATGCCCTTGCTCCACAATATGTTGTTCCTGCATCAACAGCTTTCAGCAGAAAGATTGTTCCAGCAACTATACCATTCGTGCGTTGCAGTATTGAAGGAAAAAATGGCCAAAGCTGAGGGTCAGACAATTCATTTGGCCACTGATTTGTGGACAGCTCCCAGTGGTCAACACGCTTTCCTGTCTTTGACTGCAGACTGGTGGCAGGCCACTGTGCCTGTTGGTGGTGACACTAGTGTAAGAGGTCAAACTTCATCAGAAAGCAGGTCTGCAGTGCAAGACCAGCAGGGTTATCAAGCTTTCCTGCTCCACACAGAAGTCCATGATGATAAACACAGCTCTGCCAACATATTGCGGGCAATTAGATTGATGTTGGCCAATTGGTTTGGAGAGCCGGCAGTCACCAATGTTTCTGTTGGATTCATAATGACAGACAGAGGTTCAAACACTGCACTGCATTTAGTGGTCAAGGGTGCAATCCCAGTGGAGAAAAACAACAAGATTGCTCAAATCTTGGACCTTTGCAGGAAGATTGAAGGGCATTTCCACCACAGTGTAGGGGCTAGTCAACTGTTGAGGGAGGAGCAAGAACAATCAGGGATCCCCACACATCGCCTGAAACAAGATGTCAGCTCCCAGTGGAACTATACCCTGGAAATGCTTGAACGCATTTTGGAGAAAAAGATGGCCATCCACAACCTATCATCCAGCATTGGGATTGATTTCCACACTGGGACATGACTGGTGTATAATTGGGCAGCTTGTTTCTGTCTTAAAGCCCTTTTGGGATGTGATGGAAAACTTAAGTCAGAGCAATGCCAGCCTAGGACAGGTCATATCATTGTTCACCTATCTCATAGAGAAGATGGGATCATTCCTAGAAAACAGGGAGCCTCTTTATGGCAGCCCACTTCATGCTGATGTAGCCTCTTTCATCAGAAAGCTACAAGACAACTTGCTGGCTTCCCTGTGTGATCCCAGGATCAAAGGTAACTGGCACTCAGAGACAACAGCCTCTCCTACTGGAAAGAAAAACTGATTGCAAGGGTCTGTAATTTGCAGCAACAGCGACGTATGCCGGATGATGCCGATTTGGAAGATTCACCTGGTATGTCTGCTATTCCAAGGCCTGGCACCATCACTCAAAAACAACCGAGTGCAGCATGTGCATGTTGGGTAGAGGCACTTGACAATCTGGTGGGTGCAAGTGAAGTAGCAGGTAATCAAGAGGAGAACAGTGCCTCTGATATGGTCAGAGCCTACCTATATGAAGCACCTTTACCTCCTACAGCAGACCCTTTGGCCTATTGGGATGGTAAGAAAAGTGTGTGGCCTGCTCTTTGCCTGGTTGCCCAGCAGATACTATCCTGTCCTCCAACCACCGTGCAAAGTGAGAGAGTTTTCTCTATTACTGGGAACATCCTGAATCCACATCGTGCACTGACAACTGACACCCCATTTGATGGAACAAATACCTTTCCTCAAATATAACCTCCCAAGCTGGGTTACCCTACCCTTAACTTGTGAGACCTGAATCTTTGTCACCATGTGAAGATAGATGGGAACCATCTAAATGTTGAGGAAAATCACATTTTAGAATTTTCTTTCCACTTGACAATTGCAGTTGTCTTTGGAGTGACCCCAAGATTTAAATGTAATTATATTGTTTTAAGAAATCCAAATGTTTCTCTTTATTCCTTCCATCACCCTTTTTTGGAAAATACAATGATGAGTGTTGTGTAGACTAGAGGTTGCGTGATTGCATGAATGAATGTTGTGTGAATGGACAGTAACAAGAGTTGAAGCCTTAACCTGGTGCTACTGCTCATGTGTTGTTGTCTTTGTATATACAAAAATGCGAAGAAAATATATTTATCCAAACGCGGACGTGAGTACAATCTGATATTGTAGTGGTAATGTACACACAGGAATGTGTGAATGTGATCCCGGGAAACTATGGACACTGGATAAGGTACTTCTTACCAGAAGAGATGGACACACATACCATACGGCAGTGGGTCAAATGTGCTTATGTTTTTCTCCTGTTGGATGATGGAGGGCGATTCCGGATCCTACGGGCACACCTTGTAGATGTAGACACGCAGCCTTGGGGTATCACCAGACCGTCCAGGAGTAGACACAGGGTGGATCATCCGGTAGGCACACAGTAGGTCATCCAGGTTTGGCACACAGTATGAGATGTATCTCCAGTGCGTCCAGGGTCACAAGTGGTGAGATATGATGTAAAAAAACAGGAAAAAAGTGCTCAAAATAGTGCAGATTAACCAATAACATTTTATTAGAATAAAATCTCTCAATGAAGGAGCAAAAGACAACAGTCCAATAAGATTAAAAGCATAAAAACATTAAAGGGCAATGTAAAAGTCTCAAATAAGTAAGCCTGTTTGTCCGCCGGAAAAGTCCGGGCGTGTGTGGGCAAGTCCACACGTTCGGAAAGTTCGGCGGACCTCCGCTGGAAAGTCCGGCGGGAAAGTCTGAGCATGTGTACGCCGCATAACCCCTCACAGTTACTCTTGTTGGGCGCAGGCAGGAATGGGCCCTGCTGTTAAATATTATTTCAAAAATTGTAATTACATGCCCCAGTCAAACAGGTGCAGAAAAATTGGGCCTTTGGTTTTGGTGGTGCCAGAACACTGTAACCCCTCACAGTTTCTCTTGTAGGGTGCAGGAATGGGCCCTGCTGTTAAATATTATTTCAATAATTGTAATTACATGCCCCAGTCAAACAGGGGCAGAAAAATTAGGCATTTGGTTTTGGTGGTGCCAGAACATTGTAACCCCTCACAGTTTCTCTTGTAGGGTGCAGGAATGGGCCCTGCTGTTAAATATTATTTCAAAAATTGTAATTACATGCTCCAGTCAAACAGGTGCAGAAAAATTGGGCCTTTGGTTTTGGTGGTGCCGGTGCCAGAACATTGTAACCCCCTCACAGTTACTCTTGTTGGGCACAGTAACGGGCCCTGCTGTTAAATATTACTTCAAAAATTGTAATTACATGCCCATGTTAAACAGGGGCAGAAAAATTGGGCCTTGGGTGCTGGTTCACTAAACCAAAAATATTGTTAGAAGCTAGCATCATCAGATTTGAGGAGGAATAGAATAGCCAGAATAGGCAGTCTTCAAGATCTCAGATGCATAGCAAATTCAATCAGCTACATCAGCATCAGGGGCTTAATAGCTGCTGATCCAGGACTGATTCATTTTTTATAAATGTGAGCCTATCAACGGAGTCTGTGGACAGGTGCACTCTTTGATCCATTAAAAACCCTCTAGCAGCACTGAATGTGCGTTTAGAAAGCACGCTGGATGTAGGACAGGCCAGTAGCTCGATTGCATATTAAGCAAGTTCTGGCCAGTGGTCCATCCTCAAGACCCAGTAACCCAGTGTATGCTCTATTGGAAAGGTCTCCAAGTCTGCTCTTGCCCCTAGATATTCCTGGACCATAGAATGCACATGCTGGCGATGGTTGCTTGAACCTATCAGACCTTGGTACTGAGGACTGAAAAATTGTTTAAAGGCATTGGTCAGCCGTTTTGGAACCTGCCACTGTGGTACAGCACATTCCACAAATTCACGAACGGGGCAAAGCCTACCAGCTGAAAAGGTAGCAGTTGCAGTGCTAGCAATTTGGCCAAGCTAGCATTTAGACTCTGAGCATGTGGATGGCACCTATTGTTATGCATTCCTCTCAGTGCAGGTTTTTGAGAGGACTGGAGGTATAGTAGGGTTTGAGATCTCAGATGAGGAGCAAGGAGAAGTCCGCCTTTTTCTATGATGTGGGACTTTCAGGTGCTGTTGCCAACGGACTGCATGGCAGGTCGTCATATGCCTGGTCAAGCATGTGGTGCCCAAGCCAAATTACCTGCAAACGCCCCATAATGTTCGCTGTTTGGCGAACATTCACATGTTCGAGTCAAACCTAGTAGTAAAGGTTAACTCTAACTATTCTTAAAAATTTTCCCTCCCCCCTATTCTTACCTATCCTGCATACCCTGCATAAAAAAAAACTATGTGTTTAAGTTTTTCATTCTGACCTGATTCTGTCAGATTATTCAGCAGCTCTGGTGCCCCTGTGTAAAGGGATGCTCAAAAATAGCTGTGAATTTCAGGATCCCTGATGTCACCCACAGACTCCCATGGCCCAGCTGTTGTCAGAGCTCCTTCCTCTCCCCTGCAGCAGCTGCTTACTGACACAGGGGAGCCAGAGCTGATGGATCAATGACTGGACCAGATACAAATTTTGTAAGTACACACATTTTTTTTATACAGTGTATGCAGGATAGGTAGGAGGAGGGGGAGGGAAAATGTTTAAGAATAGCTTGAGTAAAGCCTAGCCAAATGTCAGGCAGCATTGGCTGGTTCAATAGAAACTGTTCTGGTGGGGGGCCACCCCCCTGTCAGAAGACAATAGCACAGCAGGGGAGGTCACTGTACTAACATCGGATTGTTAGTACATTGGCTCTGTAAGAGGCTTTAGGCTTTTCTTACAGACAGTCTTCACATCTAGTTTGCAACTCACAATGAGATCTTCCAGCACAGAATGCACAGGGTTAAATATTTTAAACATTGCTCCACAATCTTAATATAACATAGCATTGGAAAGCTTGCTGGGATTTTTAAGGAAGAAAAAGCTTCTAAAAAGGTAAGCAGCAATTTGTTTTTGTTTATGTTATGCTATGTTAAAGTAGGTGTTATCCACGTTTGGCTGCAAAAGTGGAAATACACTTTAAACTGCTAGAAACTATTGTTTTCAGTCACTGAACAGACTGAAAGAGAAAAACAGTAAAGTTAGATCCGTGATCAGATCATGCCACAGAGGCTACTGACAGGCGGTGAGGAAGTGATGCAATGCCTCGTCACCGCCTGTTTTAACCCAGTTTTTGCCAACAAACGCACCGCGCATGATTGCAGGCCGTTTGCTGTGATTTTCTTAAATGTGTGATGTTTGGCGGGCTTGCCACCGGCAGATTGCTACATGACAGATGAACTTTTCCGCAATCGTGAAGCAAAGCATTGCAGACACAGCTTGTAAACATACCCGTCCATTGCCTATTGCAGCTTTAGGGTGGGGGTTGGTGGGTGGTAAAAATGCAGGTCGACCACACATTTTTGATTCCCCCTCATCCGCAAGCCTAAATGAAGCCTAATGAAATGCACTGTGCAGCAATTCTGAACAGGATACACATAATGTAGAGCCATTTATTCAAAGAGTACAAAAGAGTATTTGACCTACCACTATACCATAGTATTGGAGTTCGAAAAACAAGTGCAATGCCCGACAGTTATCTTCTTGTGTTCTATAGGCCTTTAATTGATTAATAGAACCTGCATGCCTAACAAACTCTTTCCACATAAAGCGTATAACATGCTTCTCTCATCAAAAGATAAAAGTAGAACTAAAGGCAAAAGTTTTTTTTTTTCATTATGGGTAGAGTAGGGAAGGGTTATGACACCTGTAAGGTTTATTTTTGCTATCTGTGCCTCATCGCGGGTACTGCCCTTCACTTTCTGTGCCATAGTCAGACAGTAAGTGAATGAAAATCCCCCTAAAATGCTGGACGTGATGGTGTCACCAGGTACACCAAAATTAGGAAGATATCCCTTCTATTGTTCTGGGGACAGCCCAAAATTTTGGATTTTCTTTTAATTTCACTTTTGGTCATAATGGTAAACATGACAAATAGAGAGGGTGACTCTCCCCAACAGGGACACAGACAGCAATAAAAACGTAACAGGTGTTCTAATCTCTTTCCACTATAATAAATAAAAAATGTTTTAGCTTCAGGTTTACTTTAATGTGATCACTTTTTATTGCTGTGGCTACACTTACAACCTTATCTGGTCAACTCTGCACCAAATTACATTCTGCTTTCCTCTATCCCATTCGCATTAAAATCTTCTAAACGTACATGTTATTTCTATTGAAAGACCCAAATAGAGATGGAGCAATATACATTCAGAGAAGCCATGTAAACTGTAATCTTGATGCTGAATCCCAACCAAGGTCACACATGTCACCTAATCCCTATTGAAATGTGGATTACTAAAAGAGGGGGCAGGGTGTGACTTTAATGGTAACATTGACAGAATGAAAGAAGGTTCTAAAAAGTTATTGACTTTATTGACAAAGTTTAAAAGTTATTATACATCAAGAAATAAATAACAACCAAATGCATCAATGGTTATCTGCATTGTGTTATCTCAAAATGTATTTCAGATGGCAACTTGAAAACGTCAAAGCGTTTCAACTCATGAAGATCACAGTGTGGGAGCTCAACGTGCTAGGCATCCAACCGTGTCCACCAGAACCTCAAGTACTCAAAATATCAAAAAAATTATTTTATTCACAGCCCCCCACACTGTGATCTTTTTTCCTGGTGAAGGATGTATTTTTTGCCACTCATTCCCTCGTTTTGCCCAATCCCATCTTGGCTTTGTGGGTTGTTGCTTCTTCCTGAAGCATGGATGGTATCTTTTGGATGTACTGGTGCTTTGCCCCCACCAAAAATGGCCACGCTTTCTTTTCCCCCTTTGCTTCCTGGGCTGATGGCGGCCATGCTGGAGGTGACGTCCGAGCACACCGGAAGTGATGTCAGTCATCATCCTGGGAGTAATGTGGGTTGCAGCTTGCCGCATGATGCCATGAACCCTCAAGGTGAGGGCAAGCTGGGGAGATCTAGGGAGGCATTTCCCACTCTCTGGGTGCCTCCTCTTTGCCCAGCTGTTTTTTTACAGCCTATTGCCACCTTACCAATTTAATTGGCCACTGTTGGTCAGCTGATCCTAGGTGTTACCTTTATTAAGCTGCCTGATTTTTACAGTGTTGTCCTTGTTGTGGATCTGTTTGGTACCATTGAGGAGGTTCCATAAGTCCTGGATTCTGTTATTTAATCATACCAGGTAGATAGTTCATATTTATTTTATTATTGCATTATTTTTTCCTTATTTATATATATTTCCCCCCCTCATTATTATATTAGTATTATAGAGTATATGACTGGGTTGAGTGTGGCATACTGACTATTTGTTTGATATAATTTTTGGTAGGTTACCTCCCCTCCCCTCATAATCTTTGAGGAGGTGATTGGGCCATTCTACCTTGCACCCTACCTAGTTCTACCTCTGGGACCTCTTTTTTTGGACATGCATCCATCTATTTCTTTTTATCAATGCATCACTGGGTATGTGTAAGTAATCTTATTTATATATAAACATGTTTGGCTGGTTTTCTGTACAAATATTGATGTTGCTTGGCATTGGTACTCATTTTAGAATATACCACTTTTCTCCTGATGAAGACACTTTATGAGTTGAAACGTGTTGAGGTTTTCAAGTTGTCATCTGAAGGACATCTTGATAGATGGAGAACATCTATGATGCAGATAACAATTGATGCATTTGGTTGTTTATTTCTTGATGTGTGGCAACTTTTAAACTCTGTCAATAAAGTCAATAATTTTTTTGGACCTTCTTTCATTGTCATTGGTACCATTAAAGTCTCACCCTGCCTCCTCTTTTAGTAGTCTACGAGCCATGTAAACTTATGTACGTACATATTATTGGGTACACAGCATCTCACCGGAATGCTGTTTGTGTTTTTTAACGTATCTATGTGCTGGTCGTGACGATGATTGTGGCTGATTTTTGCACATTGCTCTTTGGGTCTTTCTGAGCCATGCCAAATGCTGGACAAGAAGGTTTGGGTTAGTAAGCATGATGAGAGTTTTCACTGTATGTTTTGTGTTTTATAAGATAATGGATTGTGCTGCTGCTTATGCTGGTAGTACAGCTGTGGAATTGACTGAAAGAAAAAACTACAACCGTAAGACAGTGTGTTACTTCTGCATGCTCCAAATACAAATGAAGACCCTTCGCATTTTAAAATAATTGCTTGTGTGTCTCTACTTCTACACTAAGCTGTTGTCACATGTAATGTTTATAAAGGTGACATTACCTAAAAATAAAAGGCAACATTTTGTTTGAGGTTTTTTTTTTTTTTTTAACAAAGACAAAAAAACAGATCCTAAAATGCTATAAATAATCAACCAAGTGTGAAAGACATACATAAAGCTCATATTTTATTTATCGCTTGCTTTTATGAATAGGGCTGCATCAGGGTGTCCCAAGACATTGGACAAAGAGACCAAGATTGCATGGGATTGGAGATGGACAAGATGTCCCTCCACTGCATAGTTATTAAAGTATGTATCAAAGTATGTGCCTAGCCAAAAAGTTGTTGATTAGACAAAATTAACAGGTAGGAGGGAGAAAGATAATCATGGGATTAGGGTTAGGGGAGAAAAATACCAAGGGCACAAATTGTTTTATTCACAAACGTGCACAAAAGTGAATCATGACCATCGTTGTCGGTTATGTCGTTGTTAATGTATCCTGCAATAATTCAACCTATATTATTGACAAAATGGCCATCGTGTACAATTTTGCACCTAGAGCCAATAAATACAATAGATATGCACAAACTCAGTTGAGTACATGTTTTGACAGGATAGGATTCTACTGTTACCAGTATTATAAATTATAAGATGTTGCAACTCTTAAGTTAAAAGTAGTTTAGGGTAATGAACTAATAATATTTACTAATTCATTTGGTGCAAAATATTATAACCACTCAGATGCTAACTTTTATTATTTCTATGCATAGCAGAAGGTTGGACCAAATCAAAATATATTGTTATTAGAAAACAAACTAGGCTTGAAATGCAGACATTCTTTATCGTGTAGGTGTCAAAGCATCAGTGTGGAAACATAGATCATAATGCACAAATGTAGTTTGTCCCGTTAAACTTTCCAAAGCTGTCCATACACTACAGTAGTAGACTTTTGAATGAACATTCACACGAAAATTCTTTGTACATTTTGATGACTGGACAAAATGTTGTTTGAAAGTACTTCAAAATTTTGCTGCCTTCATCATTTGATTTTTGAATTTATTTGTTTTATTACAGGTACTTACTGTATATAGCACCATCCATTTACACAGTGCTTCACATATATATTGTACATTCACATCAGTCCTAGCCCTCAAGGAGCATTCAATCTGAGGTCCATAACACATATTCATACAAATGCATACTAGGGCCAATTTAGACATTATCCTATTAACCTACCAGCATGTCTTGGGAGCAGGCATAGGGAGCACATACAAACACTGTGCAGTAAGTGCCATGGTTGGGATTTGAACTGATGACCCTAGTGCTGCTAGGCAGCAGTACTAACCCCTGAGCCACTGTGCTGTCTCATTCTAGATTCTAGAAACTATAAACCCAACATCAATTTGACCCCACTAATGATTAGAGAATCGAACAAATGTTCTTAAAATTAAAATCTTAAAACAAAATTCTACTAGTGTATGGCCAGCTTAAAGTGGTGACCAGGTATAAACGACCTTTACAATGTACTTTACACTGTATGAGATAAAAACAATTTGATGAGATGTATGATTTGAAGAAGCTTGCCTGGGCTAAATTTGTTGGAAAGCTAAGTGGAGCCTGCTAACCTTCCCCAGAAATCTGATTTTGCCTTTATAATTCTTCAACACTTGGTGGGTGCGCAGTACCAATTCTCAAATTTGTGCCCAAACCTTTTGATGAAGAACAGATCTTTGAGTTTATGGTAAACAAAAAAAGGTATACTATATACAGTAATTGCATCTCTAATACTTTATTCTTTTCCTCTTTATAATGTATATGAATAAATAAGGATATTTACCCATTTTCAGTGATGGGCAAGGAGCACAACAAAATGGGTTTGCAATATAAGTTTAAATTTAAAAAAATATTAAAGCAGTATACACATCATAGAAGCAAGTCTAACAAAATATGGGTGTCACAGTCATATCCAGAGTTCTCCAAAATCCAAAGAATAATTTGCACGTCTCCATTTTTAACTTGTGCAGTCAGCATGGGAGCATTTCATACAATTTCATTTAGTTTCTGTAAAAATCCACATGGCCTTCTGAGCAGCTTCACAAAGGCTCTTGACTTTATACTATGAAAATATTCTTAAAATATTTTGAAACATAGTCCACCAAATGAAAAATCTAGGCATGAAATGATGGTGTGCACAGCTTTATTCTTTCCAGTGAACCATTTTCTTGTTTCTGTAAGTGGAAATTGTCCCATGCATTTGTATAATTAAACAGGCTGTTACTGCAGGGGTTCACTAATAATTAACAGTTTGAAAGCATCTACAAGAAAACATTTTCTGATGACAATCAACATATTCTCCTTTTTTTTCCTCAGTATATTTGTTGCATATTGGCAAAAAGCACTTGCATATACGAATCAGTCTCCAATAATGATATAAAGCCACACAGCAGAAAAAAGCTGTCAAGCGGTGGTTTGTTTTGTACCACTAGATCAGGAATCGCAGTTAGAAAACCACTTATTTTATTGCAAACTTCTCTTACAGAAAGGGCTGGTTCTTTGCTGGCCTTTGTCATAGGGTCCGCATTGCATCCTGGGAAGTGTAGTCTTGTCTTTAGTGCCTTGCAGAATTACTTAAATAAGAAGCCATGCAACTGTACTACACTTATGCCCAGAATCTTGCGGGGCCTGTGACTCCTTGTCCAAAGTGTAGATGCCGGTTTGATTCAAGTCTGATCCAGCCATTCTGCCCGTTTTGGAGCCTTACATGTATGCACATCAACTGTCTCTTCGCATTCCTTACAACGCACTGCACAACACCAGTGGAATTTACACTCGCATTTGGTGGTTCGGTTAACACGAGTGGTGTCATAACCTCTACCACAGCACATAACTTCACAGCCGTCTGTCCCTCTGGAGACTTTGTCACACACTCTTCCTGCAGTGCCCAATGAACCTGAAAAACAGCATATTGCAATGTGTTAAAAAAGTGAGGACAAACTAATCATTTAAAATCAAAAAATATGCAAGTTTGAAACGTTGAAAAGTAATCCCCAACCAGAATCATTTTCCTTGGAAAGGTACAAGGACAAACTCAAAATTTTCCAATTTCCAGGACTGCGTTTTGATTTTTGTTCTCTTATATTGATAATCAAGGACTTATTTATTAGCCTATCCTTTCTTCTTTGTCTTCCTAAACATTTTTAATTTTGTATGTAAAAAATCGCACGCATCAGCAGACACACAGAAAAAAGAAGGAAACAAACTCTCAATGTGTGTACATGCCGATGCATGGGGCTCATTGAATATCAAAACTGCCAGAGAAAAACACAAATATTCCCTAAAAATGACACATCCCAAAAAAAGCTGCATAATAGTAAGATTGCAAATTTCTCATTATTGAATGTGTCTATTTAGGCCTTCTCCTATGATACAATGCATAGACAGGAAAGATAAAAAATAAAAATAAATTTAGGAATAGACCAAATGAACAATCAAAACCGGATATTCTAAGGCTAAAGGCGAATTAAATGTGTATGTCCTTATACCGACAGGTATGGGGAGCTGATGCAAGTACCCAGCTAGTTGATCACACACCTGACATAATATATCAGGTGTGTGATCATCAAAAGAATAACAAACATGTTTAATAGGATATTAATTAACACATAAAATACTGATATTCATAATCCCTGCAGCGAAAAATGCTGCAATATGTGCATACAGCCCCAGTCTCAATCGAATAATTAGCCTGTCCTCAATGTAAAGCAATTATAACAAAATCCGAATTCCATTTAATAGGTTGAATGTCAGTCAAAAGCCGCTTAGTATCTCTCAAAAAAATGGGTAAATCAGAGACCAGTGGCTGTAACTGGTAATCAACCCACTCACCCAAGCGCTCATTCAGTGACCCAATGCCTGCCACTATAGGTCTGCCTAGCAAGGGTTGACAACCCTTGTGCAGCTTGGGTAAATGATGAAAAATGGGCATAATCGGGGCATCAGGGATAAACATATGCCTGCTGTGACTGCTCTGTCCAAAAGTGCATTAAGATCCTTCCTAAAGGTGGACGTAGGATCCCCCTTTAGCTTCAAATACTTTTTGTCATCCGAATATTGGTGGATTGCTTCATCCCTATACATACATGAATCTAGCACCACAACAGAGCCCCCCTTATCGGCATTTTTTATCACAATATCTTTGTTGGCACTCAGATGGGTAAGAGCCTCTTTTTCAACACTAGATAATTTATTGGGTCCGGAGCGACTTATGCGACCGCAAGCCAAATGAGACAGGTCCCTCTCCACTAACTTTTGAAAAAGGTCCATATCCTTGCCCCTAAAGCCAATCGGGTAGAAGTCCGACCTTAATCGAAAGGGGATGGTAGTGCGACCACCCAACATCTCCATAGGGGCATGTGCAGACTCAATAACCAAATCTTCCAAATCGCAAATATCACATTGCTCAGAAAAGCTAGAGGGAGGGGAACAAGACTCACCCATAATAGCAGTCGGTCTGGTGCTGATAGGTTTTTTCATCTGGTTCTGCTGGGCTAATTTTATTATGTTTCTGCCAGAGTTTATTCACTATGTCCCATTTATTATAATTGCTTTACATTGAGGACAGGCTAATTATTCGATTGAGACTGTTTCTTGAATGGGGCTGTATGCACATATTGCAGCATTTTTCGCTGCAGGGATTATGAATATCAGTATTTTATGTGTTAATTAATATCCTATTAAACATGTTTGTTATTCTTTTGAAGATCACACACCTGATATATTATGTTAGGTGTGTGATCAACTAGCTGGGTACTTGCATCAGCTCCCCATACCTGTCGGTATAAGGACATACACATTTAATTCGCCTTTAGCCTTAGAATATCCGGTTTCGATCGTTCATTTGGTCTATTCCTATATTTATTTTTATTTTTTATCTTTCCTGTCTATGCATTGTATCATAGGAGAAGGCCTAAATAGACACATCCAATAATGAGATATTTGCAATCTTACTATTATGCAGTTTGTTTTGGGATGCGTAATTTTTAGGGAATATTTGTGTTTTTCTCTGCCAGTTTTGATATTCAATGAGCCCCATGCATCGGCATGTACACACATTGAGAGTTTGTTTCTTTCTTTTTTTCTGTGTGTCTGCCGATGCGTGCGATTTTTTACAAAATTTAAAATGTTTTTACATATGTCATTTTTTATTTTTTCAGGTTGCACCTGTACCTCTTCACCTAAAGATAAGATTCATCATGTTATTTATTTATTTATTACCATTATGTATGCTTTCAACATGTCAGCTTGATTTAAGTGTTTTAGGTGAAAAAGGTTTTTTCCTTCCATCCATTTAAATGTTAACCTTCAGATTTTGGATGCTCACAGGTGCTTCCTTAATTGCTATCTTGTTATACACATATTTTATTCATTTGTTTAATTGCTTGTCTGTGTATATAGCCCTGTATGTATATTCTGCTCATTAGCTATGACTAAGCACCGTGTTCGGTGTGAAACATGTCAGCGGCTGTGCAGTTAGTCTGTACACAAGCCTAGATGCTATGATTTTATTACATTTTTTGAAATAAAGTTGAATAATTTGGAGTGCGGCTATCCAACTACATCTTTTCTACTTCAGTTCCTGTTGCAAACAGAGCCGGCACCCTGTGGGATTGTGGAGACAGCTGTTTTGGGAGAAGTCATTACCTTGGAGCGGTGATTTTTTGTATTGTAAGTACCCCTGTAAATGTTAAATGGTTTGTCTCAACCCTCTAACTGCCACTGCCAAAAAAGTCTAAAAAAAACATTGCAGCCACCACATGTAAGGATTGATAAGCAGCCCAGCAAAATATTGGGCTTGATTTACTAAAGCAGGAGATTGCGAAATTAGGTGCAGCTCTGCAAAGAAACTAATCAGCTTTCAGTTTTTTTTTTTGTTAAAGTTTAATTGAAAAAGCTGAAATTAGAAGCTGATCAGGGGTCTCCAAACTATGGCCCTCTAGTTGTTCAGGAACTACAATTCCCATCATGTCTGTGAATGTCAGAGTTTTACAATGCCTCATGGGACGTGTAGTTCCGCAACAACTAGAGGGCCATAGCTTGGAGATCCTTGGGCTATACCATGCACAGCTGAACCAGATTTTTCGATCTTCAGTTTTAGTAAATCAACCCCATTACATTATTGTGTTTGGGTTTGGATACACTTTTTATAAATGCATCCATAATTGGGGTAATAGGTGTTATATTCATGCTGATGACTGCTTCTGAACTTGTAAGATAGAGCACTTACTTTTGGTAAATCAATACCATGGAGCTGTTTCTGGTAGCTAAAGATCATTCACATCTAGCGCTGGCATCAAGTTTAATCACATGTAATAAAACCAGCTGTATACAACACCACATTTGGTACCAAGTAAAACTTCTATTATATACTATTCTACTATCAAGTATAAAACAGAAAGTAATATTAAATCGTAATTTGAACATTTTGAAATGTTGCAGTATGCAGAATAACATCTGGTACGATTAAAATGCAAACCAGTTGCTTTGAAAAAAAAAAAACCCTAAACCCTAAAACCCTATTGCCTAAATTATACACAGAGCCATGGTAAATGCTGAAAAACTGCATAACTAGTTCCAGGCCTACCATAGAAATATAAATGCTATGTTTCATAGTATAATTGGTGGCTAGTCTGATTTCAATTGTGATATTGACAATTAACTTTCTAGAATATTTAAAAAAAAGCTAAGGCTCCGAAGCTTCTCTGAAACCTGTGTACTGCCACTGTATACTGTACTTAGAAAGACACTTAATCCAACCTTAATGTGACTATTAATAACTTCACTATTGAGCCTGAACTGGTATAGCATTTACAGTGGTGCACAAATTAGCCCACAACCTAAATATGAGTTGGCAACACATACATAAATGAATTAGGGAAATACTGGTAGTACAGTAGAGCAGAATGGGTACAAATAGAGAGAGCGAGAGAGCAAGTTATTTATGTGTCTGGGAGGCTTTTTTAAAACCTTAGGCTGCATGTTTTCACATAATTTAGTGTATGACATCACTGCTTCCTGATAAAGCAAAGGGGAAATCCCTGTTGGAACACAGTTGACTCAACAGAATGAATACTGTCTGATTGATGCATTTTACATTAGCCGTTATTTCAACTGGAAAATTTGTACTTGTGACAGATAGTTGATTTCATCATATCTAGCCTTGGTCATCTCATTTTGCATTTCTCTAGGTACACTTGCTGTGACATAGCCTTTTTGTGTCACATTTTGTTTTACATGACAAAAATGTCTTTAAAATATATTTGATTAAAGTAAAAGAATAAAAGTTGATTGCCACTTCTTAGTAAAACGTGTATCAGTAGAATTGTGGATCAGTTAGTCAGCTTCACAGCTGAGATCTGATACACACATGACTTATTTCCCCTGCACTGCATGTCATGTCTGAATGGCATCACATTCTTTTCATAGAAAACTCTTTTTCATCTTTCTCTGTGGTCCACCTTAACTCCCTCCAGCAACTGGAAGACTGAAAGGATTAAATGGCCATTAAAACTGTTCCCGTGGGCTACATGCTACAAGCAGGAGGATTGAAAAATCAACTTCTCCTTAGCAAAAACAATCTTTTGTTGATCCTTACTGTTGTCTTCAACATTTTCCTGTCCAACCTTATACTTACCCTAAATGATCCTGTCTATTCAGAACAAATGGTCCTATAGTTTACTTTACAGCTAGCGTATCTTTAAGCATCCAAATAGGGACAAGTATTTAGTGTGAAGGCCATATCAATGAAATATTATTAAGGTTTTGATGCATTTTGTACTTGCAAAGAAACTTACCATTGTTTAATTGATCTTTTGAAAATTATAGTTGCCTTGCTATTTGCTGATGCAAAGGACTAAAGTGCCGTTAAGCCCAAAATGTATTTCTTCATTAGAAGCTCCCAATTACATTTGTCAATTTCTGTGTGGTCTTCTATTGCTGTAAAACCATAACAGTATATAGAAAATACCTGGTGATCCTGCCTGTAGCTTGCCTTTCTTCATTCCCACTGGCAACATTCTGCAGGCTGATCTTCCATCTACAGTGTTGCCACGTTCCCCTCTTCTCCAACATACCCCACATTTCATCATTTCATAGCAGTCCTGACAATCCTGGGTCACCAGTCTCATGGCCCCTTACATTTGGCAACCTCAGCCAATCACTCTCTACCACTCATGGGAAATGTAGTATGCCTCTGGGTCTATGGAAAGAGAGTGAGCGGTAGCTAGTAGAGTAGCGTAGCTAGTAGGCAAGGTTGAACTCCAGTTCCCAGCATACTGCACATTTTAACAGCTCTCCTACCAGCTGCCACTGAGTGGGTGGCAGAAATTTTTTTATGTTCATAGCAGTCACTCACTGGGGGATCGAAGGATCAGAGATTGGTAGGTGGAGGACAGGAGTACAGGAGTCAGCAGGGACATCTGCACATAACCGATCACCTGATGTGTTGCAGCATACCCCTGCCCACACAGACATGTAGAGCAGAAAAGAGTCACATAACCTAAATGAATAAGCTAAAAAAAGTGGTATTTATCCTACTTGAAAAAGTGTGATTTGGGGATTGATTACTTTTTGTTAGTCTATCCAACCTCTTTGGCAATTGGGATGTAGATGGCTTTAGTGGCACATTAAAGTCTAAGGCTCCTGTCACACTAGTGATTATGTCACCGGTCAGAAGTATAAGCAACAGGGATGCTAATATGTGCAGTTAAAAGTTCACCTGCTTGTATGTGTCCCTCCCTTGCCAGCTAGATGAGCAAGGTGTCACTCCATCGCTGATGAAAATGCTAAGTTACCAGCAAGAGAGCAACACCTTGCTCATGCAGATGAAGAGGAAACAACACATACTGTACAGGTAGGTAGGTGTTTCACTGCCCTGCTGTGTCCTGCAGAATGATCCTGATGCTGACAAATTATTGAAAGCTATAGGATTGTTAGTGTGATAACTCATACAAAATTATTTAAATGTCCTCCCAGGTGATAAAGTATTTAATGCTAATTTTTTATCTAGCAAATGTGGTAAAACAACCTACTACTTATCTTATTTCAAGATTCCTTCATTTTCTTCCTCACTGGTTGTGACAACCATTCCCTCAAGGTCACTCTTCTTGTTAGTCTTGTCCTGACCCTTTAACCAACATCATCACATACAATGCAGGACCAGCAATCCCTGCTGATCCTATATTATAGGGGATGACATAGGAGTGGTAATGAGGTGGGAAGAGGAATGGATTGCTCATTGCTGGCTGTTGCAGTAGTTCATGCTTTGGGTAACTGACCTTAAACAAGTATGCAGATCAGGGGTTCTGACTTCCTCTTCTTTCCCTAGCTTTATGCAGTGACTCAGAATGGAACAGGTAACATTTTCAGAAGCATTAGAAGGCTCTGTACAGGTGTTATTTTCATCTTTAGGCATACAAACTGATACAACTGTATGCCTATAAAAAGAATCCCTAGCAACTCAATCACTGTGTAAATCAGTTAGCCAAAGTCAGGCTCTTGGGCGCTACTGTTAATTTGCACATACACTGATGAATGGGGGTTGGAACATCTTTAACTTTAATTAACAAATAAATATGCACCCTCTTGTTGCATAAAACAACTCTGTCATTAAAATGCCAATAAAAGGTGTCCCTACAAAGATCATTGTAAATGTTTACATCTACTGGTGCTTCTACCTGTGGATGCCACTCTAATCAGGTCTGACATCTCTTCAGAACCAACACTTCTGGAGTATCCATCTTCTCATCTCCTTTACTCCTGAGTTCAGTGTTTCATCTTGCAAACCCCTACATTGCTACAGGACACAGTAGTGACTTAGGGGTTGGTTAAACAAACCAGTAAGCACAGGGAGAAACCAGGAATCCAACACTCCTCGAAGTGTCAGTGACTGAAAAAGTTTTAGGTGGTTAATCCACTTCATAAGATACACATTTAGTGGTGCAGGCAGAAGTAAATATTTACAATTATATTTTACAATCCAGCTGGGACATCTTTTATTGGCTCCTTCATTTTAGTGACAGAATCACTTCACACTGAAATGTACAGGAGACAACTGTGTGCTGCACCCTGCACAAATGCCTTAACTAACAAATGAGAGGTTAATGGTCTCTGAAACAGAATGGCATGGGTTTAAGGTTTTCCTCTTGATGATACTCAAGGCCAGATGCTGATCCAGACCAGACTGAAGAAAGCACAGGATGTTTGCCATTGAGTACTTCCTAGGATGGAATCTCCTAGCGTTAAACCATGAAAAGAATGCCCCCCAGGTTCGGTGGTGAACTTCAGAAGGGTAGGGATGACAGAAAAGTATAGGTCTGTCCCTCAGGACATTATAATGTCAAAGTCAGTTACCAAAAAGCAGGATGGTGGACCAGCCCTTGGGACAATTGATCCACATGATCTAACCGATGGGGAGTCCACCAAAAGTCAGAAAATATCCAATTACCATGTCCTCCTGGGCCCATTCAGTGCAATGATAATCACTGGAACATCCTCCTGCAGAGCAGACAAGGGATAAACTGTAGAGGATGAAATGCATAGATCAGATTAAACTGATCCCATGGAGTCACCAGACCATCCACTACATAGACACAAGAGTCCTGGACAGGCTTAGAGAGGACTGGTCCATTTACAGGCAATCATCCAGATATCCCACAACATAAATCCCCTGGTAATGGACCAGTATGATTATCTTGCTGAAGATTTGGGGGGCCATGGACAAGCCAAAAGGAAGGACAACAAATTGAAAGTGCTGAGAGCACCCAGTAAAAAGCAGATAGCAGTGGTTTGGAGGAAATATGTGAACATTTATGTATGCATCCTTGATGTCCATAGAGGCCAAAACATTTTCAGAAAGGAGAGACCAATGACTGACCTGATTGATTCCATACAAATATTTTAAACCCGCAGGAGAATGTTGAGAGTTTTCAGATCCAGAATTGGCCTCAATGTCTCCACTTAAAACTGTAAGCAGGTTCATGTAGAAGCTCTGTAAGCATTCTTTCTCTGGGACTGAGAGTAATGACCCCTTGAGAAAGAAGCTTTAAGCTGAGCCTGAGCTAGCAAGACCATCTTACCTCTTGTCCCTGTACCCAAGGGGTATTCACCATTTTCACTACTGCTGTGAGGGAAGGGTGAAGTGTTCTGTGCCAAGCACTATAGGCTGTGAACCCAGGAAGTGTTCAGAGGTGGCTGTTCATTGCAAGAGACCAGGTGCTGACTGAGAAAGCATGCCAGTGGAAGAAAAATGGCTTCACACTAAATTGAGGCAGTGCAGGCACGGTAGCAGCTGCATAACAGACTTGTGACAGACTTGGTGCTAATCTAAAAAATTTGGTGCTCCCGCTTCCTGGCTGATCAAAGTGAAGAAAATGTCATCAGCACACCAAGGTTTCCTCGAAAGGGTCCAAAGCTTTATTTTCGTGGTCATGTGATAAACATACAGTGATACGCCAAACAGTTTCAGTATGTTTATCACGTGACCATGAAAATAAAGCGTTGGACCCTTTGGAGGAATCATTGATGTGCTGATGACATTTTCTTCACTTTGATCATCTACAGTTTCCAGCCTCTGGTGATTACAGAACCGAGTATTACTGAACAGCTGGTTTCTTGAATGAGTGTGTGGGAAATATTACTCTTGGGCTTCATGGCTGAGTGGAAATGTTTAAAGTGTCCCAGCTCGGGCTCCACTACAGCTAAATTGCCTTGCAGCACCAGCACACTGGGTCAAAAAAAGGTTTAAGCCCTATAATTTACTGTTGCAGAGGTCTTCCTACTCTGGGCAGAATGCATAGCAACCAACCCCATCCTGGCAGACCACTGCTCTGGACCTATATAGCACCCTGTAGCTAACAGAACACAATGCACCAAGTGCCAAAGTGGACACGGTGCCAGATACTGTGCCAGCAACAGCATTAAAGCCTGACCCTGCATATCTATGCTAATCTGGAAGCTGAAGAAAGAAGCTGCAATGGCTACAGCACAGCTTAGGAAGCTTGATAAAAGGATCTTGAGAGAAAAAATCAGCATAAAAGGAATACACTTCTTTTAGGCTTCTCTCACCTAAGGTTACTGGCAAAAAATTGAAGATTGCTGGGAGGTAAGGACAAGGCTTATATAAAGGATGTGCATGCATTTTTTTTTTTGCTAGTGCCCAGTCACCTCTTCAGTCCTCCTCAATCCCTGACATATGTTTTGCAAATGTAAAGAAAAATACATAGTGAGAATTAGCTTTAAACAAGCACAAGATTTGATTTACTAGACTGGTTCCAGTCACTCCTCTCTAACAACTACTGTATATCTGATGTGCAGAGAGTGGCAAACTTTAAAATTCCCTCTTTCTCTTAATTTACTGCCACGCAAATTGGGTAGACTCTGGTTAGAAATAAGTTTGGGATGACTGAACCCCATATTCCCTTACGTTAAGGATGGCTGTATATGGATTATGAACAGTAGTAACCACATCTCTGCCTGACCACAGACTTACAAGAAGGGTTGGGAGTAAAGAAAAAAACTGCACTAAAATTGCATTTATCCTTTGAATAGTAAACTCTCCCCTGAGCATACATAGGTTTGCAAATGCTTATAGTGCAGTAAACTTGTAATTTCAATATAAATATAATATAAAACCTTTTTAAAATAATCTTTTACATTTTAGCAACCACGGACTTAGGACATAATGTTGAAACAGTAAAAAAAAAAAAAAAAAGCACATAAAAGTGATACAACACACATAAAAGTGATATAGATCTCATGCCTGATGTAACAAAGCAGGTTTTAACTGATTACTTTCGACAGAGGAAACTTCAGACAACTTAATGTTTTGGCTGCTAAAAGATCAAACAAGACTGCTATGTTTTGCATGTTACTGCAGTAGCGTTTAGCTTGAGGGCATATACAGCTCTTCATGAAACTGTTTCTTTACCCAAGCAAGACAAATGATCTTTACCTGCAGACTTGTCCATCAAGCAGTAATCAGGAGAATTCTCAAAGTAGACAAGGTCCTTTTTTGTGGGTTTTCTGAAGTCTTGATTGGCTACTGTGAAGCTAGTACCATCTTGATTCATGGTGACCTGGATTGCCCCGTTGTATTTCCTTCTGAGATAGTCCCCTGTTTTTCGAAAATCTGACATAGCTCGCCAACAAGTCCTTAATGTGCATGACCCACTGACCCCATGGCACTTACATTCAAGCTTCATAAAACGTTTTACTGCCTGCAGGAAAGAGGACAGGGATTACTGAGTAAAGTTTACATAGAAATGCAGCTTTCGAAGCACTCATTACCTATACAGTACTATGTCTTTTATAATGTCATCAGAAAAGTCCATTGAGTGTGATTGTTAATGAACAAAAACAAAGGCATTGGAACCTTAATCTGTAGTTCAAACCTTTAATCTGTAGTTGAAAAAAAAATCAGAACGCATGGTCCAATTTTCCTTAGCAGAAAAAAATCTTTAATATCAACTTAAAGCAAAGGGATAATATCCCTAAATCAGTGCTCTAATAAGCATTTTTTATAATTATAAATAATAATTTTTATTTTGCACTTTTAGAAATATATATAACTTAGTCTGTGAATTACTATTCCATTTTTTGTTTTTTAATGCCTACTGTAAAGAACCCCATCTATATGTGAATATTACATCTATTTTCTTCTAATTCTATACATACAATGCCTTCATGCTTATTATTATTATTATTATTCAATAACTTCCCATAGCTGCACTTCTTTGTACCCTTTCCAGTTCCAAGGCATCCTATTTGCAAACTGGCACCCTTAATTGAACTCTTTGTTTAAGATGAGGGTTTTATTGCTTTATTTAGTGCCAAAATTATAAATAATTTTTTATGTTTTCTTTTTTTAAATAGAAAATCATGCTAGCTTTAGAAATTGCAGATTGTTTTTGAATGCTGTTATTAAGTCTATGATTTAGAGACACCAGATCTTTCTCCACCATTGATTTGCTAAATTGTATCTCTACTTTGTTAATTGCTTGTTCTTTTTAGCCCCCAAACACATAACATTGGTCCACACTGCACCTCATTTTTAGGGCAGTTTGTGAACTGAATACAACTTTCAAGGACTTCTACTACTGAGCTTTGCCATATGCTAGAACAAAAATGCCCATCAGTGCCGACTATCCATGCTGTCCATCAGTGCCCATCAGTGCCGCCTATCCGTGCTGCCTATTAGTGCCCACCAGTGCCGCCTATCAGTGCCCATCAGTCCCCACCAGTGTCACCCATCAGTGCCGCCTATCAGTGCTCATCAGTGCCACATATCAGTGCCAAGGAAAACAGGTGCATAGGTGCTGCAAACTTCCTACATAAAAGCTCTGCCCGGTGCTCAGACCTTGAGGCTGGTGACACCTCCAATGTACCAGAGTAAAGAAAGGTATAGTCGGCGCTCAGGATGACATCCAAAATGGTATTTATTTATTAAATACATGTACAAAGCTGTAAAACAGTCTACGCGTTTCGGGCGTTAGTCCTTAGTCATGGCTCAGTCCTTAGCCATGACTAAGGACTAACTGAAAACACGTAGGCTCTTTTACAGCTTTGTACATGTATTTAATAAAGAAATACGATTTTAGTGCTGTGAACAAGGCTTATCGCCAAAACTAGTCTGCTGCTGACTGTACTCAATGTGAAGGCTTGAAAATAAATACGCTTGATGTTATGTAGTTGCCGGCTGCTTCTTTTACTCAATGACTGTTTGTCTATTGGTGTGTGGGAGGACAACCCAGCTTGGACACCCTGACTGCAAACTTCCAAAGTAAGACTTTGTTTCCCACTGTTCTGAGCCATACAATCTTTGATCAAACCATTTTGGATGTCATCCTGAGTGCCGACCAGCCCTTTCCTTACCCACATATCAGTGCCACCTATCAGTGCCCATAAGTGCAGCATATTAGTGCCTTCTCATCAGTGCCACCTAAACAGTGCCCATAATTGCTGCCTCATCAGTGCCCATAAGTGCTACCTCATCAGTGCTCATCAATGCAGCCTCATCAGCACACATCAGTGAAGGAGAAACATTACTTATTTTTGACAGAAACGAAGAAAAACTATTTTTTTTCAAAATTTTTGGTCTTCTTTTTGTAAAAAATAAAAAACCCAGCAGTGATTAAATACCATCAAAAGAAAGCTCTATTTGTGTGAAGAAAATGATAAAAATGTCACATGGTTACAGTCACTGGTGTGCGTAGCCTATTGCACTAGGGTGTGCACCACAGAGCACAAACACACATGTGTATATCAGCAGAGCAGTGGACAGTGTCAGTAGAGCAAATATTGGTGTCAGTACTCAGTAGGTTTTTTCTTTATTCTTTTTTTTACAATTATTTTTTACAATATTGTTTTTTATTATTTTATTACAATTTTTTTGGGGCTTTGGTGACATATCAAGGGTCTAAACAGATCCCTGATGTTTCACTTTTGAGACAGAGAAAGAAACTGAGGACAGAGATTCCCTTCTCTTACAGTAAACATCGTTTACTATGCTTCAGTTAAGAATGAAGACAGGAGTGATCGGTACAGATCACTGACTGTGTTCATTAAGAAAAGGAAGGGACTGGTTAATGAACTATTTACCAGCCCCTACCCTGCTCCTGAGAGGAGAGGAGAGAAGCTGGCAGCAAAGCAGGGGGAGAGAGCAAGTATGGGGAATCGGCACCACACAGGATGATTAGGGTGTGTCCTGGCACACCCGGGACACCCTGTGTGCACGCCTATGGTTACAGTGTTGCATGACCATGCAATTGTCATTCAAAGTGCGACAGCGCTGAAAGCTGAAAAATGGTCTGGGCAGAAAGGGGGTTAAAGTGTCTATATTGAGGTGGTTAATAAATCCATAAATGTGTTGGATGCATTCTTTTTCTTTTTTAAGGTTGTTTCCTTTCGTGGAGTGTCTCCACTCTAGATGGAGGAGCAACAGTTAAAGCTTTGGACAGCAGCTCTGTCAATCTGGGTAGAGGGCAGTGTTAGATTCACTAGCGAATTTGGAGAGACTTAACTAACAAATTAAATCTGAAGTCCACTTAAAACTTTTTAAGCAGCTACAGCAAAATGTTTTCATTTTGGGTAAAGCTTTTACATATACGAATAAAAGCTAACCATTGTTGGCACCCCTGTCAGTGGTAACTGGTTTGTCTCAACCCTCTAACTGTCACTTTTGCTAGACAGCTTGGCTCTTCATGCTCAGGAAAGACTTCCCTCCTATCCAGCCCAACTCCCCTCCGCTACCAGAACAGGACTGTCTTTTTTTTTTTCTGTCTTATTTTTTCTGTTTGTGCAACCCTGCCCCCTTGTATGTCATTAGCCTAGGCGAAATATGTGACATGTATATCCCAGGAGGCATAGTGCTTAATTCAGAAAAGAGGTGGGGGGCTTGCCTAGCGTCACATCATCAGGTGGTGCATCAGCTGAACCAGGATGAGCCAGTAGGCTCCTTGCTGATGTCATACTCAACAGTGCAGGGTGGGACAGAGAGTTGGCAGAATGCAAGAGGATCTCAGCGGGACAACGTTCTGCTCTGGGTGGGTGAGTATTGGGAATGTACATAACGGACCACCAGGTAAGCGGTAAGGGGGAAAAAAGGGGGAGCTGGCAAAGATCCACTTTAAAAGAAGTAAAATAAGAACAAACTTACGGTACTCCTAGGAGCTGGCTAGTGTCTGTTCCAAATGCAGCCTAATATTAATGATTAAACATTGTGCACATTGCCGCTACAATATTTTGCTGTCTTTTAAATGAAATAAATAAATAGTATTTTTTTATTGGCTTTGTGAGATAATACCCTCTCAAAAAATGCTAACTAGTAAAGATGCTTATATACTGTTCTGAATTCTACTGCTTAAGTACAACGGGGGTCTACATTAAATGGGATCTATAAGTATTTCATTTATTCCACCTTTGTTTATGTTTATCGATTGCCCCTACCAGCATGTTGCGTTGCATTATACCTTGAGTATATTTTCCTTTTCCTTTCCTTTTCCAGAGGGTTGATGACCATATTATATTGCTCCATTGACTGCCAGGCACTTTTGAAGATTGTTGGTTTTTGCATCACCTTTTATATGTCTATATATGTTGTTTACAGCTTTGACAGGTCGTTTACTGCATTCATGTGTACCATTTAAATACATACTGTATATTTTTTTGATATCTGTTGGAAACTAGCTTATGCCTGTTTTCATATTTTTAGACAGTTATACATAAAAAGTTATCTTCCTGAAGAAAACAACGTATTGAAGAATACAATCAAGATTTCATAAGTGTAATTTCTTATTCTAAGGTTACATTATAGAAGGAATTACTATGACGGGATAATGTAGCCTATTAACCTACTGTCCCTTAATGAGGATGTTTAATTGTACAGTTTTTCAGTATATGTGTAATTTAGGCCTTCATCAGGGATTTTTTGAATGATGTAATAAAATTTGGTTGTTTTTACAAAAAACTTTTTGGTGAGGTACTGTTTAAGTCCTATTTAGCTGTGTGCTTTAACGTTTTTTTTTCTTTATGCAAATCTAATTGTAAAGATCGTGGTACCAGTAAATCCATAAAGCACAGGAGGAGGCCTCATTGCCCTTCTCCCCTCAACTTTAATGATATGCGAGAAAGATAAGGGCATTACACAGGCATGTAATTAGTTTGTTGACTTTCAAGCATATTAAAATTGTTGATCCATGCCAAACAGAATTTTATAAAAATGTTTTTTTTTTACATTTTCCCTAAGACAGTGCCCTGACCTCATGCTGTCTGGCAATCATTTCCCTTTTAGCCTAGAAAATGTTCATTACTGGGTTATACTTTTGCTATTACCACTTGTAGCAATAGCGGCATATATATACTCAGGGGCGGACTGACCATCCGGCCACTCGCGCACTGCCCGAGGGCCCTGGGCCACTAGGGGGCCCCATCAGGGTTGCCAGCCTCAGTAAAACCAGGGACAGTATGTAAAAATCTATGTTTTTTTTACATCTGTCTCTGAAATGTCCCTTACTGACATCCTTTTGGTCAAAAAATACAGAGATATAGATGCCCCACCTCTCCAGTACCTTCTCAGCCAATAGAAACACGTCTGTGTATACTGTGTGATTGTATACTGTGCATGCGTATACTGTGCGGCCCCATAATCTCTGATTGCCTTAGGGCCCCATAATCTCCTATTGCCCGGGGGCCCCATGAGTTGTCAGTCCACCCCTGTATATACTTAAAGTGGAAGTAAACCCCCCTATCTTTTTCAGCCAAGGAAGCTGCCATCTTTGCCACTGTTTAATCTTCAACTGCCGCAGTGCTGCACATGTGATCCGTTATGATACCAGCCATTGGATGGTTTGACTGTTTGGTTGAGAGCACAGCCAATGTGCAGTTAGCATTCCCGGCATGCCTTTTTTTTTTTAAACTGTTAAATCGATGGGTTTTCATTTCCGCTTTAAAGTGTTACTAAACCCAATAATATTGGGTTTAGTAACCCGCAGTCCCTACAACTTATAAATCAGTGTTCCATTAAAATAATACCGCTATATACCTTTTTAGATGATCGGTATACAGCGGTCACGTGATACACTGTGTCTTATCTGGACTTTTCCCGAGTAATGGTGCAGGAGGAGGAGGATCTGTGCATACAGTATCAAAGAGCCTTTTTACACAATGCAGAAGATTAACCTCTAAAGTAATTGTAAAGTCTCGTTTTTTTTTCTATAAAAATAACAATCATTTTATACTTACCTGCTCTGTGCAGTGGATTTGCACAGAGCAGCCCAGATCCTCCTCTTGTCAGGTGCCCTCTTCAGCTCTCCTGGCCCCTCCCTCTTATCGAGTGCCCCCACAGCAAGCAGCTTGCTATGGGGGCACCCGAGCCAAGTCACAGCTCCCTGTGTCCATTCAGACACGGAGCCCCTGTTCGGTTCCGCCTCCTCTCTCTCATGATTGACTAACTGACTTTGATTGACAGCAGCGGGAGCTAATGGGCCGCTGCTGTGTCTCAGCAAATTAGGAGGAGACTCCCTGACGACTGAGGTACTCGTGGACATTGTTGGAGAGAGATGGGGCTCAGGTGAGTATTAGGGGGTGCTGGGGCGGCTGCTGCACACAGAAGTTTTTTATCCTAATGCATAGAATGCATTAAGATAAAAAAAAAACCTTCTGACTTTACAACCACTTTAAGTTCCACAGTGAGTATAACAAGCATGCTATTCTGCATATACAGACAGATTTTACTGTTGTGTGCTTAGTAACACTAAAACTAATTTACCTAATTTAAGGCATTTCAGATTGGAGTTCCATGATGATTTATTATGTCAACAAAATAGACTTATATGCTTTTCTTTCATTTTGGCTAATTGGTCCTTTTGATTGCTTAATCTGTGAAATGTTTGCAATTGTTTGACCTTGTTAAGAAGTATGTTATGTTATGTTTTTTTTTTTTTTTATCCTTGTTGATACATTTTTTTTTCATCAAAGTTTTGAAAAGTTTTTGAAGTATTTACCATACAGAATAAAAGAGAACTGCACAAGAACATACTGTACATGTATGCTGTCATTGAAATTCCATATGCAGAGATACCATACGAAGACCTCAATTATAACCAGAAGTTGTAATATGCTTATGATTAACATTTTTATGTAAGGTGAAAATTACATGGCGAACATTAAGGCATTCACTAACATAGCTTGTACACACAACAGATGAACCCACTCCAAAGACTCCTGCAATTCTGAACTCCGAGTTACAGATGCTTACTCCTCCAAGATCTGTTTCTCCCATACACCAATTAGCAAAGCCATCTAATCCAAATCTTTCCAAATTCTTTAGAGCTACCACTGTGGGTATAGGGCAAGCTTTCTAGATACAGGATAGTGCTCACCTTTTTATATCTAAAGTCATGTTGTGAGGTTGTGAGCAGTTGGGACAATAGCCAATGCTGTGCTATAATTTTTCTGGCCAGGTACAGGACTTTAGTTACTGCTATTCCCAAGTTTTGGTCTTCAACTGGGAGTTCCAAAATGCCTAAGATTTGCATTTTTTGGTTCACGGGAGGATTGAAGATGAAATGCACAATTAATACTATCCGACACTCCCTGCCAGTAGCAGACCAAATTGGGGCATTTCCACATGTGAATGAGATCCTCCTGTTCAGAAATCTATTCAGGGAACAGTGTTATCCAATACACCCCATGTAGTAGGAATAACTAGGTAAGTCTTAAGTGTGCCATTAAGACATACAGTAACTGTGACAAATGGGTACGCTATCTTTGCCCCATATGTCTGATCCCTCTGTCAACCAGTTTTGTTAAATATTTATTATCCTACAAAGGGGAATATTTATTGAAACTCTAATATTTAAGGATTGATGTTATAGTTGGGTGATGTTTATGTTTTAGAAGAGCATTAGACTCCAAGCGTTGAAATGCTATCTTATGCTTGTTGGTAAGATAACTAAAGCACTCCATATAGCACCAAAAATAAAAAAAAATAACGGTTCTTTCCACAAAGTGAGTTGCAAACAAGTAATAAATATGACTCTAGCTTAAACTATGGATTGCTCTGGTAACCATTAATAATTATTGAAATTATGAATGACAATGCTATTGTATTAGGCAAGCCAGGAATCTAAAATATCCAATTTGCAGCTGAAACTACAATATGGGCATATGAAATTTGGCAGATTTATGTCTCCCATAACCTCTCTACTCTTTAGATGTTATCTTATGACTCCCTTTGAAACCATAACTGTTTATTCTCCTTGAGCTAGAGGACCATAAATTACCCAGCATCGAAATATATTTATGGCACAAAATATTTCTGCTTTAACCTCCAGTGGTTTCTTTCCAAACACCGTTACTAGTTTAAAAAGTTTAGATCTGTTTTCCCGAGAATAGGACACATGTACACATCTGGAACAGGGAAGGGGCGATGTTGCGTTCTGTACTTCTATATATAATTTTTTTTTATTGATGTCAGTGGAGAGAAATTATAAGCTTGATGAGCCATTTGGTTTAATTCCTAGATAAATCTGCTAAAAGAGAGTATTCATCACTATTGATCATGCAAGATGATTTATCGACTTTGTGAAACATTCCTCATCACTGTTTATTTAGGGAATATAATCTTCACGTAAAAGAATATAAAGATTTAAAAAGACTCACCATCCTTCCAACGCGGTTATTGTGCAAGTTCATCAAGGCTCGAGCATCCCTTACTTTTCTTTCCTTAGCATCCACAAAGTCCTTGGCAAATTCAATTCCAAAATCGATGTTGTCACTACATCCTCCCCAGTCAAAGTCTCCTTTTTTGTCCTTGGATCGCCCCCGCTTTTTTGGATCACAGCTGCAGGATTTCAGTTCACCTTGGCTGCAAGCTCTAGTAATGGCATAAACAACACCAGCATAGGAAATGGCATAGACAAATGCTGCTTCTCGACTACCTGCAAAAACACAAAACAAAAAAACAAAAAAAATGTGGTTATTTTTATGTACTAAAAAAATTCAGTCTGATCAATTAAAAATAGATTCTGGAACCTATGGCTTTCCTGGTAGTTTTTTTTCCAAGTACCAGTTTGGGCTCACAAGGGTCAGAAGGAAGTTGACTGTCACAGAAAGGCAAAGTGAAAACTTGAGTGATTTTGGAATAACCATACATATAAAACCTTGTAAAGCCCCATACACACGGTCGGACTTTTTCATGGATTCTGTCCGATCGGACAATGTTGTTGAAAAATCAGACCGTGTGTATGCACCATCGGACAGTGTACGTCGGATTGTCCGACGGACAAAGTCTTATCTCCTGCTGGATAGATTTGCCGACAACCCGGTCCGATCACACCAAATCCGATCGTGTGTACGGTTGTCCGACCGGACAAAGTGCTACGCATGCTCAGATCACATTACAAGACCAAAGCTATTGGCTACTAGCCTCTACGTAGTCCCGTCGTAGGCAACAAACGTCACCACGTTCAGAATGATCGGATTTTCCGACAACTTTGTCCGACCGTGTGTACGCAAAACCAACATCAGACAAAGTATGACGGACAGGATCCGACCGACCTGGTCCGCGGATTGTCCGACCGTGTGTATGGGGCTTAAGTAGTACAGGTTTTTGACATATTTTTAATAGCATTATGGATCTTATAAATAAAAATATAAAGTAAGATTTTTTATTTTTTATTTATTGTCCATATTGCACTGCCAACCAGTTATGGACAGTAAGAGCTGTTTGACTCATACCAGTATTCATGAGCCCTCATTTTAACAGTGGTCATTATGTTGTAAAAACTCCAACCTGCCTAAACCTGCCAATAGCCAACTATGTAGTGCAGTGCTGCCTTGACCAACCTCAATTAATAGAAAAAACTTGCAATAATCGAGTGATATTAAAATAATAGTAAAAAAAATGCAAGTATCACTTCAAAATAATAATAATAAAGCCAACAGGTTAATGTATAAAACACATCTCAAAGTTTACATATAAAGTGTTAGATAAACAAAATACTGTGAACAATCCACAAATATATGTGCACAACAAAAAAAATCTCAATCTAGGTGAGTCCACAAGGTGTGTGTGCTTGAAATTATACGCTGTGAAGGGCAACCCAATCACCAGTGTGACTCCAACCTGCTCACCTTTTTAATATGACCTCTACAAGAAAATGAGGTCTAACACGCATTAGATAAAAGGGATGATATACTGCTCAGTCATCCAGATCAAGAGTTGTTTTTAGGGCTGCATAATACTCATCACATCACATATGAATCCATATTAAAACTGCAAAAAAACTCTCATAGTGTTCTCTGAATGCTTTATTCAGCATAATAAGAATTAAAAACATTCACAGGCAGAGTAGTAAAAGCACATGCAAGACCAATCCAATATATGCAAACCAAACAAAATGGCACCAATTGCAAAGTTGACCACTTCTCTAAGATGAATATGTGTTATTTTTTTATGTTTTTTTTGATAAACATGCTAATAACATCAGTTTAATGTAAGTTATCTCAGCAATATGATCTCATTATTTTAAAACCTTGTATGTTTGAATACTTTGTAACTATTTATGTAGATGTGGCCAGCTATATTTCCTTTTTCAAGCGACAATGTAGAAAACTGCAATGTGTGTGTTTTCAGGTGTTAATGTGCTTTGTATTAGGCTATTAATTTTAAAGGGGGTGTCAACACATGTCAATTGTATATGCATCATATAGGCTGGAACATAGTGTACATACTTCAAAAATGAAGCATTTAATATGCTATTTTGGTACTCCCTGTCTTTCTCAGTAAAAGGTTTATTGAACTACAAAATGATTTCATACATATTCTAATATCTCCACAAAGGAACCATCTACCCAAGAAACAAATGATAGAAAGGATTACTTGCATTAGAGGGTTCTCTTCGCTACGGTTTAATCAGCAATCCGAAGTTAAATAGTTGAGACATTAGGGGGCTGATTTATAGACGTTGAGAATCATCACACAATACATTTTGTGAATGCTCATTTCACTTATCCAGACACATAAACAGAAAATTCCTATTCAGTTTGAATACCCAATCATGTACTAATGAAAAGGTAGATATGAATTAGCTTTTTACATAATTGTATTATTGAAGTCAATTTTCACACAATTTATGGTGTGATGATTATTAATTCCTTTAGTAAACCAGCCTCAATGTCTTTAAACAGTTCCCTTCATCAAATTCATCTGTCAAATAAACTACAAAGAAACTATAAAACTATACATTAGGGTTGATTTACTAAAACTGGAGAGTGCAAAATCTGGCGCAGCTCTGCATAGAGACTAGTCAACTTCCATTTTTTTTTCTCAAAGCTTAATTGAACAAGCTAAAGTTGGAAGCTGATTGGTTATCATACAGAGCTGCACCAGATTTTGCACTCTCCAGTTTAAGTGAATCAACTCCATTGCATTTGAGAGCAGCAGAAATCAACACTTTAGTGCTGCGGTCCTATTGACTATATTTTTCCTTTAAAAGAGCCCACTATCTGATGTGGATGCCAACCAAGTTATTTTTGATCAGTCACTTGATCCACTCGTGCATCTTATTGCTCGTGTGTATGTAGACCAGTGGTTCTAAACTCCTGTCCTCAGGACCCACTAACAGGCCAGGTTTGCAAGATAACTGAAATACATCACAGGTGATATAATTTACTTCTCAGTGATTGCAGTATTCTAGTCTGCATCTCGCCAAGGTAATATTTAAAATCTGGCCTGTTGGTGGGTCCTGAGGACAGGAGTTGAGAACCACTGATGTAGACAATGACAATGTAAAATATTTAGGGCGTTGGCTACAACTCTCTATTCAGCCTGGACAGCGTTATTATAGAAGGAGGACGGTTTAATAAAAAATCAGCAGTGAAAGTCTAACTATGCATGTCTATTAATAAAAGACACATTTGAATGTCTGTGTCTCTCTCTGATCATGGACAAAAATATAGCATTATTAAAATGTTGTTTCTGTATAAGCCGAGAATCCTTCACTTAATACCTAGGCAAACAAATTATAGATGAAGGCTAAATTCCAACTGTGATTATTAAAATGCTGTCTTGGCATATCAAGCCTACATCATCAAACCCAATGGAGCAGTAATATTTATATAACAGTACTAATGTATAATTCAAGGAAAGGGAACCTTTCAGAGGAAGGAAAAGAAGAGAGAGGTTAGAAACAGGTAATGGAAACATCTGCTCTATGATGGAAATATATGCTGTTGAACAGCGATGGGTACATTTTCAGTAGGAGTCCACACAACACAAATGTGGAATGGTCTCTCTTGAGTGTAGTAATATGTCCTATTTGGTCTGGAATTATGGGTTTCACATAAACATGTTCTGCTGACAGGACAGTTGTCTAATGGCCATAAGGATATTAACATTTGCAGCTGGATACTACCGGTTAGCACTTTATGTATTTTTATTAATTTTCAAATATGTGGTCATACACAATATTTCTCTCTTGAATATAATGCATTACAGCTGTGGAGCATCTTCCTATCTTCTCCTGGGGAGATTCACTCAACTGATTGGCTTTTATCTTCTACCACTGAACATCCTCAGGAATCACAGATCTCAAACGCCCCATAAATCCATGCAAATAATGAAAAAAAAATTCCAAGCCTCTTGTGGACACGGTATAAAATGTTGTTTAATTCAAAGATATTTAAAGAGTTTCAAAGAGTTGTGAAATCCCAATAAATGAGAAACATGAGGGTATCATACCTACCTGTCAAGTCTAAGAACTGCATTTTAAACCCCAGGTTCTGGAACTTTATATTTCTCCAGGAAATTAAAATTCTTCCTGATAGGGGGAGGTCATTTAACAGCATGTTTTAAGACAATCTCAAATACTTACCAAACACATAAACCACAGGAGAGAGCTTGTTGACAAGTCCTATAAAACTGATACATGGATTCCCATTACCCACCCACTTATTTTTCCCATTATACCATAAAGCATTCACGATTATGTCACTGAGAAGAAAAGGGTTGGCTTTGCATATGGGACACACTGGCACAGATTGGTTTTACTGCACATGAATCACCTCATAAACAGCAAAATGTGTACAAAGATGTGACATAATTTTAGAATACTTACTAAAACTTATAAAAACTTAAAAATATTTCCATTGTCCAGTTCTTTACATTATTTGCACAGTTATTTATTAGCTCACCAATAATATATTTAATATTCATAACCATAGGAGTCATTAAGACCATGTACTTTATTAGAAGGATGATGAGTTATAGCTGCTAGTCTGTGAAGTTTAGATGTAAGCCTTACGTTTCTCTAAGCACTGAATTGCCATAAGTCTATAAACCCCATTGTTCTACTTCTTTACTTCTTTCGTTAAAAGCTCATTTTCATTTGCAAAGGTAATTGTCAACTAGCTTAGTAGATAGGGTGAAGTTGTGCTAATTTCAATCATCCAATCATGTGCATGCAAAAACCCCATTCCTTACTTTAATTTTAATTGTCCTTGCTTATAATTGAGTATTCTTACCAAAGTGAATTTTCACTTATATTTACCTTATTCACTAAGCTACAGTATATGAAGATTCACTATGTAAATTTAACATGTACTATTCCTTTAGTAAATCAACCCTTCTGTGCAGTTCTGGTTTTCTGTCAGAATAACGAACCCATCAGATTAGGCAACGGAAATGACGTTCCGTCAGCTGAGCATGCGTTCCACTGCTACCAGGTTTGCTGTTCTGACAGAACTCCTGCAGTCAGAAGGCGGCAGCGGACATCTTACTACACCCATATCTTGAATTTCAGAGTAATTTTTGCAAGTGAGCGTATATAAATAAATGTAGTATATTCACATCTGTGATGCTGTTTTGATGTTACATTTTGAAAGAAACTGGACACCAGCATTAGGAAGGTGGCGGAGGCCATGTTGGTACACCCTGCACTGTTTGGCACTAAACCTTTAGGCTTTCAAAATTAAACATCCAAACAGCATCACAGGTGTCAATATACTATATGTATTTATATAAGCTCACTTTATTGCTAAAATTACTCTGCAATTCAAGACGTAGCTGGGTGTAGTAAGATGTCCGCTGCCGCTGTTCTGTCAGAATAGCGAACCCGTCAGAGCGGTGGAGCGCATGTGCAGCTGAAGAAATGTCCCTTCTGTTACCTAATCTGATAGATTCACTATTTTGACAGAACACTGGGACAAACCCAACTAGTGCCCAAGGAAAAAAGGAGAAACTGCAACCCCCACCTTCCCCCTGGTTGTGTGGAGAAGAAGGCGGGATCAATAGTGGCAAGTGGCAAAATATTTGCCATGTTCGTAGTGTGGAATGAAATAGTTCCAGTGAAAAGTTTAAAATTGCTGCAAAAATATAGGGCTAACAGTGGCAAAAGAAAAAAACATCCCTGTGTTGGTGGTGTCACTGAAAGGAAAATGTCCCAGAGTTAGTGGTGTCACCAAAAGGATTTTTTTTTCCTGCATTGGTGTTGTCACTGAAAAGAAAAGGTGCCCCTGAATTGGTGGTGTCACTGAAAGCTACTGCTTCTGCACTGTCACTTGAGGCATGTTGTCACTTGTAAACACAGAAGCTGGTACAGGAAGCCAGCTTCTGTGTTTAAAATAAGTGACAGCGGGGAGCACAGGGCTAGTGCTGGAAGTGGTGATACCAGGTATCTCAGCACTCCAAACGAAAAAAAAAATGCTGCAGTCACTCTTGTCAGGGAGAGGCAGGGAGAAGGCAGCAACCAGAGCTCCCAGCAAAACCCCCCTCTATACACAGCCGCTGCACCACTCCCCCTCCCTGTTCCAACCATGTCTCTATAAATAAGTAGAGCTTAAATCAAACCCATGTTTTGTCTATTTAGGGCAGAACAACAGGTTTGCTCTAATTTCTTCACCCTTACCCAGCAAATAAATACATTTCAGGTGCTGCACAACCTCTCTGTCCATCACTGTGAGTTAAAACAAACACCTGGTAAAAAGAGCGGTCATGGGCTTACTCTGTATGATCAATTTGGGCCAATCAGTGCTTTCATATGGAGAGTTCATAGCCCTGTGTAAGCTACCACTCTGGCAAACTGTAGCTTACAAAGGATTTTCCTTCACTATTGGTTGCTGAATAGAACAGCAGGGGAATGAAAGGATGGTAAGTATATGCTGCTGAGGAGAGATACAATAAAGTGAACCTGTTGCTGTTAATGTATCTGCAAAGTGCAGGTTTACTTTAAATCAACCCTATTATTTAAATTTGAAAAAAAATATAATTATTTTAAAGCTTATCCGGGCTTATGTAGACAGACATTTAGAACCTTTCTGCATTCTGCTGGGTTAACAGAACCCTATGTGATGATCCAAATGCTGTGTACAGTATATAGCTGATTGAGAGAACAGAACCCCCCACCTCCTCTTCCCCATATTCACTTGCATTAGCCAATGTTCCCAAGTAAGCAGCTGTAAAGAATTCCACTTTGCTTCAAAGCCCAGATTCATTGCAGTCAAAACTTGGATAGACAGACTCTAAATGCGCATACCATGAGCAGAGGGCAAGAGCGAATATCTGATTTTATCATATCATTTTATAAATAAAACAGAATATGGTTGACAGTTTATTTTTAGCATGAGCTCTTTCTTTGGTTCTAAACATCCAAATTAATGGGTGTTTTTCCAGCCAGTGTGATGAAACAGAGAAATTTCCTGTACATGGAGGAGTCGTCAGCATTGACCGTATGTATACTATTGAAATGTATACACACAAGGTTAGTGTATAAATCATAGGTTTGTGCATTATGATTATATGATGTATCCTTAGATTTGGATGCATTGAGGTTTGGAATTTTACACATATTATGACATATTAAAGGTTTATTTGTGGTGGTGCTTACTTTATAACAGATGTAACAGGATTTCTTTAATTTGAAATGCCAGGTTTGTAAAAGTGGATCCAAAAGGGGAAGTTCTGCTCTTCCTCCTCCTTCCCCTTTTGGATCCACTTTTACAAACCTGGCATTTCAAATTAAAGAAATCCTGTTACATCTGTTATAAAGTAAGCCACATTTGGAATACATTTTTTGGGGGGGGGGTACCTGGTTTTGACAGGTACCCACTCCCTCTTCCAGTCGGATTGCCGCAGCGGATCCACCAGAAGTCCCCACCCCCTCCTTTCCTGCCCTCTATCTTCTGGGACACGTCACAGGTCCCAGAAAGCTGTGGGACCATTCACAAAGCACAGCATGGCTTGTGCATGCACAGTGGGAAGCCAGCTATGAAGTTGCAAGGAGTCACGGCTGGTTGCTCACAGTTAACATGCTGGTGCCGGGGACCCAAAAACCGGTGAAGAGCCAGCCGTAATGGTGATGCTTGTGGAACTATTTAATTTTTTATAAGTTTTTGAAAAGTTATTTACATACTACTTAAATATTATTTAATACTGAGTAGGCATACTGATCATTAAATACGACTGTTCTTCAGCATAATAGCCACCAGGCAACTATCAGTTTAGAGGAAAGTCAGCAAAGGAAAATCTCATATTCCTCTCATAAAAGGTTAAGTCACATTTGTTGGACTGTACACTATTCACTGTAAAAAAAATGCAAAGGCTATGCAGGGATAAGAACAATACAGACCCAGTCAGATAACCCTGGTAGAATGGTAGGCAGTTTGGAACATATGAACAGAAATGTTGTGCAGACAATAAGCAATATGATGTGTGGATGGCTATGCGCTGCCTATAGAACTTCAAGGCCATGCCAATGCTAAATATGCAGAAATTTGTCTCTGTCTCTCATTGGGAATCACCTTATTTGTAAAACATGCATACAGCAAAAATCTCAAGTGATTCTGAAGTGTAAAGACCTGTACTTCAAAGCAACCAATTCAATTTCATTTTAAGTATGAGTCCAGTAAAGTCCGATTAGTTCCTATGGGTTACTGATCTTTGCATTTTAGTCTTCACATTATAGAATAAGTCTATTTTATATCACTGTGCAAATGAGTCAATTTTCAATTATAGTTGGATATCCTGCTATATAAAGTTTATACATTTGTATATGGAATGACTAAATTGTCAGATGCACAGTGAGCATGCTTGGTACCAGTAAATATCTTGGATATTTATCCATCATGCTGTTGTAGGCATTTTTTTTTTCAAACTATTTTTGCACAGTATCTAAAACTGAGAACATTTTTTAAGTTTCATAAAAAGTTTACAAAGAAAAATTGACTTCACCCATCATTTTCCATCCTTTTTTTTTAACTTCACACATTTTACAAACAGGATATTTAGTTAGATATTTATGCCAAAGCTGATAATATATCATCAAATCAAAGATTTCCTACATTATACACAATCATACAATTATGCACTTAAAAGCTAACTCCAGGTTTTACTTAACTTTAAATTCAGTTAAACCATGCTGGTCTAAATTAACTATTTCCTCTGCAAATAGATGTGTGGGCTGCTAGTGTTGTATAAACTGTACATAGCATTGGCTACATATAGTTTACAGCACTGTGTTCCAGCAGCAGTATGGGGACTTGCTATCCCATTCCCAGAACAAAATTGGGTTGGGCTGAGCACTGTTTAGCCATTCACAGAAAGTTTTGTATTTTTATGAATAAATACAAGGCTTCCTTTAATTGGTTGGGATGAAGAGGTGGACAGATGATTCCACCACCTCCACCTCAACCAATCAGAGGAAGCCTTGTATTCATTCATAAAAATGCAAGACTTTCTGTGAATGACTGAACAGCACTCAATTTTGTCCTGGGAATGGGACCTCTGCCAAAATACAGCACTGTATTCAGTATGTAGCTGATGCTATATACAGTTTATAAAGTAATGACAACTGCTGCATCTATTGGTAAAGGAAATAGTTATTTTGGGCAAGCTTGATCCAAACATACTATTTAAAATGAACTAAAACCTGGAGTAAGGCTATAAGTAACTAGACATTTGGTTTTGAACATTGGTGAGTCTGGGTCAAGACTCTAGTTGTTCAGACATTTGCCCACATTTTTTTAGGGGGCCAACAGAAAGACCAAAATGTTTAAAGAAGGGCTCCATGAATAACAAAAAACCTTTTCCTGTCTTGTCCTGTGTAAAAAGAGGTTGCCTGTGATGATTCTTATTCTAGGTCTGGATCACCACTGTGTAATCATAGTTTCATTTATGTCAAAAAGAACAGCGAGCGCTATACTCCTGCCTCTGTGGGTGTGAGAGCTATGACAGCGGTGGGTCTCATTTAGTAAAAGGATCTTGTAGTATACACTCTCTTTTCTCTCCCCATGTTCATTCACAAATTCCTTGTGAATGGACACGGAGGGAAGGGAGAATGAATGACAGGATTCCTTCATTGTACGAGAGCCGCAGGTCACATATCTATCATACCCACAGTGCCAAAAGTACAGCATCGATTTATTTTTCAGCGTGGATGAAACGAATAATGTTACCTTACACATAGAGGTAACTTGTTTGTACACAGCACAAATTAGAAAAAAACTATTCCTGCTTTAATTACTATTTACTTTCCAAGATTAAGAGTATATAACAATAGTTAAAGCTGAAGTCAAATCTTCTTATATTTTGCTTTCTCTTATTAATTTTTTTCCTTTACCAATATGTTAATGGAAACGTTCAAATTACATTTTCACTATATTCCTTACTTTATACCCAGTGAGATCATCTCTGGGTCTCTGAGGGAAGGTCACCAGGGTGCTGTGAATAGCCTCCTAGAATAGAATTTCTCCCAAGACCCCTCAGCCCAATGCAAGCAGTAAACTGGGTATAAGAAAAAGATATGCAAATACCAACATGTCTTGGTGGGCGGCTGTCAGTCTGGTATTCCTAGGCAGATTACATTTGCATGCATCCCGCTCTAGATAATGCCCATGTGTGATGCTGAGCCTCCTTGATTTAGAGAATTCAAATTCAATAAATGAGGGCAGATCATAGACACTAAGACAGTGGAGAAACTGGGGAGAAAAGGGCTAGATGGTGCTTGATGATCTCTAGCTAAGAAATAAGGCAGGCTCAATCTGTCTTCCTGCAGCTTCCAGAGTACACTGTGAGAAGCTGGCAATGTGAAGTGAAATCATAGTAAGCTATTTCAGTAGAGAAGATGAACCTGTACAACTGTGAATGACTGAAAATGAGGCTGTAGTTCAACCTTAAAGTGGTTCTAAAGTCAGAAGGTTTTTTCTTTAAAATAAAAAACCTTCAGTGTGCAGCATCCCCCTCAGCTCCCCTAATACTTACCTGAGCCCCATTTCAATCCAGCCATGTTGCACGAGAATCTCAGCTGTCTGGGACTCTCCCTCCTGTTTGGCTGAGACACAGCAGGGACCATTGGCTCCTGCTGCTGTCAATCAAAATCAGTAAGCCAATGAGGAGAGAGGGGCCGAGGGTCCATGTTGAATGGACAGACAGAGCAGTGGCTCAGCTCGGGTGCCCCCATAGCAAGCTGCCTGCTGTGGGGGCACTCGGCAGGAGAAAGGGGCCAGGAGCGCCAAAGAGGGACCCGAGAAAAGGAAACCACTGCACAGCCCAGGGAAGTATACCATGTTTGTTACTTTTAAATGAAAAAATTTGACTTTAGTATCACTTTAATTCATCCTGCTTATAACAGTCATATACTATTAGACATCCCTAAGTCCGTAAAGATACAACGTCAATTTTAGAATTTAGCTAAAGTGGAACTTTCAAAGCGTCATTGTTTTTTTTTTTACTGGATCTAACCTTAACGTGGTAGTAAACACTGGTTGGTGACTTGTACATACAGGTAAGCTTATAATAAAACTTACCTGTATGTACAAGAAATATCTTCTGAATGTACACCATTTCAGAGATATTCACAATTTCTGCAGCCAGTGACATCACCAGTGCATGCGCACTGCGCTCTGAGGGGATGGCATAAGGAGTATGCCTTATTATATGGCAATGCAAAAATGGGTCACTATTCTTTCCACTGACACCAACAGTGGGGCACTATTCCTTCCACTGACACCAACTAAAGAGCACAATTATTTCCTCTGACACCAACGATGGGGCACTATTCCTTCCACTGATACCAACGATGGGGCACTATTCCTCCACTGACAGCAAAGATAGGACATTTTCTACTTTACTGGACCTAGTCTGGTCCCCCTAAAGGCTGAAGGACAGTAAAAAGGCCCTTTTTTTAGAGAGTTTGGAGACTCCTGCTCTAGGTGGAGCCTTGAGGGTCGATCAACTCCTGGTAGGAGGTAGAATAGAAAAAGATTGACCATTGGTACCATGTGTCACAAACCTTCTCCTTTCTATGGTAGAAAGAAGCTTTGAGGCATTTAATCTTAGTTTCTTGGCAATAGTTGTGGTCGTTAAGGTGCCCATCAAATCGCTTTTTTAAATTATCGATGTTCCCTGCTGATGCCACTGCTTGTGGACGAGAATTCCACATCCTTACCGCTCTGACAGTAAAGAACCCTCTACGCAGTTTAAGATTAAATCGCTTCTCTTCCAATTTTAGTGAATGGCCACTTGTCTTTTTAAACTCCCTTCCTCTGAAAAGTTTTTTCCCTATGTTAGTGTCGCCATTATGGTATTTGTACATTTATATCATATACCCTCTCAAGTGTCTTCTCTCCAAAGAGAATAAGTTCAATGCTTGTAGTCTTTCCTCATAGCTGAGGTCCTCCAGTCCTTTTATTAGCTTAGTTGCCTTTCTCTGGACTCTCTCCAGTTCCAGTACATCCTCCCTGAGGACTGGTGCCCAGAACTGGACGGCATACTCTAGGTGCGGCCGGACTAGAGACTTGTAGAGCGGGAGAATTATTGTTTTATCTCTGGGGTGAATCCCCTTTTTAATATTCTATTGGCTTTGCTTGCAGCAGCTTGGCATTTCATGCCATTGCTGAGCCTGTCATCTACCAGGACCCCCAGGTGCTTTTCAATCCTAGATTCCCCCAGAGGTTCTCCCCCTAGCGTGTAACTTGCATTCATATTTTTGGCACACAAATACATTACCTTACATTTTTCAACATTAAACCTCATTTTCCATGTAGTTGCCCACCACATTATTTTGTTTAGGTCCTCTTGTAAGATTTTCACATCCTGCGTAGAAGTTATTGACCTGCTTAGTTTTTTATCGTCTGCAAATACTGAGATTGAGCTGTTTATCCCATCTTCTAGATCAGGGGTCTCCAGACTACGGCCCTCCAGTTGTTCAGGAACTGCAATTCCCATCATGCCTAGTCATGTCTGTGAATGTCAGACTTTTAGAATGCCTCATGGGACGTGTAGTTCCACAACAGCTGGAGGGCTGTAGTTTGGAGTTCCCTGCTCTAGATTGTTTATGAATAAATTAACCCTTTCATGCCTAAGCCTATTTCTGACATTTGTTGCCTGCTAAGTTAAAATCCGTATTTTTTGCTAGAAAATTACATAGAACCCCCAAACATTATATGTATATATATATATATATATATATATATATATATATATATATATATATATATATATTTTAGCAGAGACCCTAGAGAACAAAATGGCAATCGTTGCAATATTTTATGTCATATGGTATTATTTGCGCAGCAGTCTTTCAAAAGCAATTTTTTGGGAAAAAATACATTTTCATGAATTAAAAAAACCTAAAAAGTAAAGTTAGCCCAATCTTTTTGTATAATGTGAAAGATGATGTTATGCTGAGTAAATAGATACCTAACATGTCATGCTTTGAAATTGCGCACACTCAAGGAATGGCGACAAACTACGGTACCTACGAATCTCCATAGGCGATGCTTTAAAAAAAATAGCGGTTACCAGGTTAGAGTTACAGAGGAGGTCTGGTGCTAGAATTATTGCTCTCACTCTGACGATCGCGACAACCCCTGAAAGCCGAGGCTGCATATGTGCGTACAGTCGGCACTAAGGGGTTAAACAGGATTGGTGCCAGGACAGATTCAGCTTGAGCTATTAATCTCTGTAAACAACATTCTTTTTCACAACACAGTGGTTACAAGAAGCACCAGGCTTCCACTTTCTGGCTAAAATTTAAAATACTACCTAACATGCAATAATTCATATTTACCTGAGAAATAAGAAGCTCAAAAGCACACTTTTAAACTAATGGCCAATGAAGATAGAAAATATGTGCATGATCACTGTACATTTCATTTAACTTCATATGGGAATGTTACATAAATTCCAAAATGTAGTCTTAATTCTATTTAGCCAATTTTAAAACGAACTTGTGTTTTGATTTTTTGAGAACGCTCTCTGCAGTTCCTTGGAGTCTGAGATTCCAACATATTTTCTTCGAGGCAGTTCCTCTACCATACAAATGCCAGATGCTTTCCCCAAGTCTCTGTCCAAATATTTACGTATCCAATTACTGTTTAGATATTTCACTGTTGGGCTAGGACATCTTCAATGTACACTACTTCTCTGCGCTGTAATAGGCAGACATGGTCACTTGATTCATTTATGTTACAAGTAAATGTATAATGGGATAAGGAGTGCATAGCAGAGAAGCAGGCCACAACAGGCACGTATTTACAGGAAACAGACCACTCTCAACTGACAGCGTCAATCTTTCTTAGCAAAGTGTCTACTAAAATTCCCTGATTAATGCTTAGTTGAAAAGCAGCGACCGGTAACATGCAACACTTTCACGTGCTTTAACCAACTCCCCAAGCCAGTTGCAGAAAAAGTGCACTAAGGGCAAGGCTGATACCCATAGCTTGTTTTTATAATGATACTATTATTATTAATATACTGGATTTATAGAGCGCCAACATAGCTGTGCGCAGCCTATTGCATTAGGATGTGCACCCCAAAGCTCAAACACACATGCGCGTGTGGGTGGGTGTTTTTATATATATATACTGTATATACATACACTCTTATAAATGAATGTATTAAAACATTTTTAAATGAAGTAAAAAAAATTGGACTTGCACATTTAGCGTTGTTTTTTTTTGGATCCTTCTGCTAATTTAATGTTAGTAGAAGTTTGGTGAGTGTTGATTTCTGAATGGCCGTTCGTCAACCAGACATGTTGCGGAATCGGAAGAGATAACGTGTTATTTATTATTGGCTTTGGAGTTATTGCTTTGATATTTTTGGGTTGAATAATGATTTGTTATATTTTCAATATTTTTGGATGCGTAGAATGCACTTTTTGGTTAAGTTCTATTGGCAGATATCATGTCTAATTTTATTTTTTCTTTCCACTTTTATTTAATTTTTTTAATGCAAAATAAAAAAAATTGTGGAGAATAATACTTGGCTATGTGTATTACTTCAAATGACAGTTTGGGAGAAGGCAGTTACATTTAAAAAAATACAATGTAAAATTAACAAGGGACACCAACATTTTTGTATCTTTGATCTTAACCACTACAATACTATGCACTTAAACACCCTTCCTGCCCAGACCAATTTTCAGCTTTTAGCGCTCTCGCACTTTCAGTGACAATTGCGTGGTCATGCAATGCTGTAACCAAATTAATTTTTTATCATTTTGTTCGCACAAATAGAGCTTTAGTTTGGTGGTATTTATTTGCGACTCCGTTTTTTATTTTTTGCGATATAAGCGAAAACATAGCGGAAATTTTGAAAAAAAACTATATTTTCTCCTTTCTTTTTTAAAAGAAATCCAATAAAATCAAATTTTGTCATAAATTTAAGCCAAAATGTATTCTGCTACATGTTTTTTGTAAAAAAAATTCCGTTAAGTGTATAATAATTGGTTCGCGTGATCACGGACATATGTACGCAAATGATCATGTAAAAGGGGTGTGCAGGTGATCACGGACATATGTGTGCAGATAATCATTGGGACATGTGATTTTACTGGGACATTTGTGAGGTACATGTGTTTTTATTATTTGGGGACATGTGTGTTTTTGGGGACATGTGTGTTTTACTGTGGGGACATGTGTGTTTTACTGTGGGGACATGTGTGTTTTACTGTGGGGACACTAGACTGGTGATCAGTGAGTAAAAAAAACAGCTAATACTCACTGATCACCAGCCGGCTGCAGCGATCCGCTCTCCTCTCCTCACCGACGACTTCCGTGTGAGGAGAGGAGCGCCGATTGCCTAGCAACCGGCTGTTTGTTTACATCACATGACGGCCGTGATTCGACACGGCCGTCATGTGATCAGGAGGGCCAATCACCGAGCCCTCCTGCCGATCCGAGATGCGCCGTGTCCGGGTGACACGGCCGCATCGGGATCGCGCCGCTGCGCGGGCACGCGCGCGCGATCCCTCTACTTCTGAAGGACGTTCCGGAACGTCCATTCAGAAGTAGACGGCTCCCACCCGGCCGTATATCTACATTGGCCGGGTGGGAAGTGGTTAAACACTACGGGATAATGGTGTTGTGGTAACTTGCACCAAAAAAAAAAAATAACAAGCATAATAATATTATTCTTGATATCACTAGAAAAAAAAAGCTTTTGAAAATTAGTTTGCAATAACTCCATCAGTATCACCAGCAAAGCAGCTTCATTATTATCCCATTAAAGAAGAGAATGTGCGCTGAATTTCGAGATTTCATAATTTGCCACGTCACGAATGTTAATTATCCATTACGAGCGCTAGTTTACAAGACCGACCGCTTCTGGCTCGTCCTTGCTTCCGAGCATGCGTGTTTGTACTTTGCACTTTTGTCCGACGGACTTGTGTACCGACAACACACATTTGTCCGTGGAAAATTTTAAAACCTGCTAGCCAACATTTTTCTGCAGAAAATCTGACAACAATTGTCCGATGGAGCATACACACGGTCGGATTTACCGCCAACAGCTTGTCATCGAACATTTCCTGTTGGAAAGTCCGATTGTGTGTACGAGGCTTTAGTGATCAGTATCAATCACTAATGCTGCGTACACACAAGAGGAATTCCGCTCAAGCTTGGCTTGCATACACACGGTCACACAAAAGTTTGCTGAACTTTCGACCGCCAAGAACGCGGTGACGTACAACACTACGAAGAGCCGAGAAAATTAAGTTCAATGCTTCCGAGCATGCGTCAAATTGTTTCCGAGCATGCGTAGGAATTTTGCATGTCCGAATTGGTACAGACGATCAGAATTTCCAATCGAAACTTTTTCCGACCGAAAAATTGAGAACATGCTCTCAATCTTTTGCTGGCTGGAATTTCCCCAGCAAAAGTCAGATGGAGCATACACACGTCGCATTTTCCGACCAAAAGCTCTCATCTGACTTTTGCTGGTGGAATTTCTGATCATGTGTACGCAGCATAACTCTGTTTATTTAGAAAAGGAAGGGACCAGTAAATTACATATCCCCCCCTCCCCCTGCTCTCTGTTCTTAAACACCCCCCTGTGTGCCCTGCAGCAGCAGCTGGCATAAGAATAACGGAGGGAAGGCAGCAGCGCTGTGTGGGTATGGGGGCTTCCAGGCAGCAGGGCAAATCTGCCCTGCTTGGGGTTATTAGGGTGCAGTAAAATAAAATTCAATACAAGAGGGAACCCATGGCCCTGCTCAGGTCAGAGGGTCAAGTGAAACAAAAGATAAAAACTGCAAGGGATGAGGTAATGGAGAAAAGTATAGTTTTTAAGGTGTAAGAGGGATAGGCCTCCCTGAATTGCTGAGGTGGACAGAGTAAAAGATAGCCATACAGATTGGGGTAAGGAGTTCCAGAGGATGGGAGGCAGTTTAGGAGAAGTCCTGGAGACGAGCATCGGAGGAGGTGACCACGGAGCCAAAGAGCAGGCAGTCTTATGAGGAGTGAAGAGGATGGTGTGGTTGATATTTTTGGATGAGGTTGGTGATGTAGCTTGGGGAAGAGTAGTGGATGCCTTTGTATATAGTTAGTCAGGTTGAAAAAAGACATAAGTCAACTAATTTAAAAATACATAAATAAATGACATAGAAAACATCTGTATACAGACTATTACAGTATACCCACAGTTGATCCAAAAGAAGGCAAGAAAAACCCATGGTCCAGTTTGCTCCAGCAGTGAAAAAATACATTCCTGCTAGATCCCCCGAAGCAATTGGATATTCTCTGTATCAAAAACCTCTGGTGTTATTTAGAAATGCTTTCAGCTCTTTTTAAAAACTATCCACTGAGCAGGCCAGAACTAGTTCTTGAGGAAGTCTATTCCCAATTTTCATAGCTCTTAGGCCACTTTCACACTGAAGCGCTTCTAAACTGCCAGTAAAATCACTGAGCGCTTTTGAAGAGCTTTTCAGGCGCTTTTGAAGAGCTTTCCATTCATTTCAATGGGGAGGGGAGTTTTTCACAGCCCTGCCAGCACACTGCCCCAGTGTGAAAGTGTTCATTGATTTTAATGTAAATAAGTTTTCGTGAGCTTTTTAGGCCCTGTTTTTAGCATGAAAGCGCCTGAAAAGCGCCTCAGTGTGAAAGTGGCCTTACTGAACTTACTAAGAACTCACAGACTTTAACTTACATAATAGACATGTGTAGGGAACTGTATTAAATGCTTTTGCAAAGTCCAAATCCATAATTAAAGTCTATAGGCCTTCAAAATTTATTTTGTAAATAGATAGACAACTAACTAAAAGATCGTATTCATTGAGTAGTGAGTAATGATTGCAAAGTCCAAGTACAGTAAAACCTTGGTTTGAGAGTAACTTGGTTTGAGAGCGTTTTGCAAGACAAGCTAAATTTTTAAATACATTTTGACTTGATATACAAGCGATGTCTTAATATACAAGTAGCGTCATGTCACAGCTGAGTATAAAAGAGAAGAGAGGCGCCTCTAAGTGTAGCAATATAGTTACATTTAATGAAGGTACAACATTTAGCAACATATTGCTACACTTATGCCCTGTACACACGGTCGGATTTTCCGACGGAAAATGTCCTATCGGACAATGTTGTCGGAAATTCCAACCGTGTGTAGGCTCCATCGGACTATTTCCGTCGGATTTTCCGACGGACAAAGTTTTATCTCCTGCTCTCAAATTTTCCGACAACAAAGTCCTATCGGACTTTTTCCGATCGCGTGTAGCGAATTCCGACGGACAAATTGCCACGCATGCTCAGATCACATTACAAGACCAAAGCTATTGGCTACTAGCCTCTACGTAGTCCCGTCCTAGGCAACAAATGTCACCACGTTCAGGATGATCGGATTTTCCGACAACTTTGTCTGACCGTGTGTATGCAACACCAGTGTCGGACAAAATCCGTCGGAAAAAATCCGATGGATTTTGTGGTCGAATTTTCCGACCGTGTGTACGGGGCATTAGAGGCACCTCTCTTCTCTTTTATACTCTGTAGCTCCTGCTGGATTTTGCTTCTAATCCCCTATATGGAGGCTTCCAATTGTGGATGGACATTTTATGGTTACATTGCTATAATCTTTTTAAATGGACTATAAACTGAAGGGCCTATGAACAAATGGTTGTGGAACGAATCATTTGAGTTTTCATTATTTCTTATGGGGAAATTCGCTTTGATATACAAGTGCTTTGGATTACAAGCATGTTTCTGGAACGAATTATGCTCGCAATCCAAGGTTTTACTGTATACTATATTCATCAACACTCATTTATCTAAGTTTTTTCTCTCCGCCTTTTCAAAAGAAAGTAGATTTGTTTGGTCTTTTTGAACCCTTGCTGTCTATTGCTTAACTACTTGCCCACTGGACACTTATACCCCCTTCCTAACCAGGCCAGTTTTCATCTTTCAGTGCATTTTGAATGACAATCACTCAGTCATGCAACACTGTACCCATATGAAATTGTTGTCCTTTTTTTCACACAAATAGAGCTTTCTTTTGGTGGTATTTTATCATCACTGGGGTTTTTTTTTTTTTTTGCGCTATAAATAAAAAAAAACGAAAATCTTGTAAAAAAATGCATTTTTCTTTGTTTCGGCTATAAAATTTTAAAACGTAGTAATTTTTCTTCATCAATTTATACTGCCACATATCAAGTAACCAAAATCAGTGTATATTATTTGGTCTTTGTGAAAGGTATAGAGTCTACAAGCTATGGTGCCAATCACTGAAAATTGATCACACCTGATGTACTGACACTAACAAGCCAGGAAAGTACAAATGCCCCCAAATTACCCATTTTTGGAAAGTAGATGTATTTCGTTTTTTGAAGTTGTACTTTTTTCCCATAATTCTTTGCAAAATAAAGTTATTTTTTTTTTTTTTTTTTTTTTTTACAAAATTGTCATATTAAAAGGTTATTTCTCTCACATGGCATATGCATACGTGCAACTACACCCCAAAACACAATTTGCTACCAAACCTAAGAGTAAACTCCAGGCTCAAATGACAAATTTTTGAAGAGAGATCTTACAAATTTCAAAAGAGATATTAAGTACTAGCATATCTTAGCATCAAAAAGATGTAACCTTCTGAAGACCATGTGATCTAGAGCTACCAGGATGATCTACAGCAGTGTTTCTCAACTCCAGTCCTCAAGGCGCCCCAACAGGTCATGTTTTCAGGATTTTCCTCAGATAAAACAGCTGTGGTAATTACTAAGGCAGTGAAACTGATAAAATTACCTGTGCAAAATAATGGAAACCTGAAAACATGACCTGTTGGGGCGCCTTGAGGACTGAGTTGAGAAACACTGATCTACAGTGACAACTGCAGCACATCTCCCTTTCTTAACCTGTTGCTGCCTGCATAACACATAGGTGCACTAGCAAAAGGGTGTGAATTATTACACGCTGCACATATGCATCATTGGGGAACCACGTTTCTGTGCTTCGAGTTCGCTCACTGCTAATGAACAGTATCCAGTGGGATGGCTCCCAATCATGTGACAGCCAATCACAGAAGTCACACAATCACAGATTTTTCCCTATTAAAAGGACATGAGCAGACTTCAGCATAAGTGGTAGTTGAAGAAGAGCAGGCTGAGTTCATAGCAGAGCCAGCAAACTGACCACACTGTGCTCTCATGCCTAGTGTAGTCAGTTTTTAATAGAACAAAAAAAAGGGTTTGGCAGGGACACCAGGGATTTCACACAAAGGAAGCAATACCAAGAGAATTGTATACTTTTTAACACAAGTACATGGTACAGCAGGCTTTTATCAGGAATATGGAATGTTGGGTTTACATATTCTTTAAATCTCAGCAAAATGTTCTAAATTTAGTTTTAGTTTCCCACTTAGTTCTATCATGATATATACAGTAGATTGCATATTCCAAATATTAATATAGATGGTTAAATAGTTTAGGAGGGAGGAGTGAAAGTGGTTTCAAATAAATGCTTACCTTAAAGAGTAAACGATATAAAGAATAAATGTGGATAGTGAACTTCCACATGATGGCTGCAGCATTGGAAGTCTCCTGTAGTAATGGAGGAGGTTGGCAGGTTTACAATAGCATCTTAGTGTTTGGCTTCTATCTTCTGTGGGGAATACACACTTTGTGCACTGCCAAAGGCCACTCCCCAGAGGCCAGAGCACTCCTTCTTGGACTTCTTCCCAGGTTCCCAGGAAGCTCGAGAGACACTCAGTTTTAAGGGTCCTCTCCCAGGTCTCTTAAACAAGCAAAGCTTTTGAGTCTCTGAGAGATGATATATGCATATACAGGCAATAGTGAAGAGGAGGTGATGCCGCCAGAGCTGGGGATAGAACAGAAGTGCCACCCTAAGTGCAATAAATCAAGTGATGTTTTAATAACAACTGTAAACACGGTACTCACAAAGGTACACTCATGACAGGCATATAGGCATAGAATGCCGGCGTCCGTGAAGTGGATGGGATCCATGGGCTGGATAGCAGCGGTGTCTGGGAAGCAGGCTGCGTCGATGGTTGCTGACACTTTCTGTCACTGGAACGCACGCTAAGAGCCACGGGATGAGGTCACTTCCGAAGAAAATAGCCAATAGGCGACACCTTTGCGGAGTTTAGGTATGGTGGCTAACATTGTGTTGGTTTTTAGCGCTCACTTCATTTTTCTAGATGCCACCAGAGGGAGGAGGAAGTATGGCAGAAAGACCAGAAACTCAAGAGACAGGGAATTAGCAGGGATAAAAGGGAAAGTGGTGGACTTGCTGGGTGGCAAGGGGGTGCTGGTTGGCAGAAATGTGCAGTGTCTGGGGTACTGGGGTGCAATGTTAGGGATTCTGAGAGACAGCTCCAGTGTCAGAAGTTCAGTGGTAGAGTTAATGGGTGACAGGGAGATGCAATGACAGGGTGCAGAGTGCCTGGGATACATGGTTCTTCATAGGTCTGAATGCAAAAGGTGTCTAATTGTTAAACTGCAGGGAAGTTTCTCCAACTAACCACCACACAATATGGTGTAGGTGCCTGGATCATCCGCCAGTCTAAGGTACAAGTGTAAGAGGGTTTAGTTAGCGTAGGAAGAGGTTATTAGAATTAAATTATTGTAAAGGATAGTAATTCTGCACATTGCCTCAGTGTATCCTAAGATGTAGCACTCTGTGTGGTTCAAATTAGGTGCCAGCAGACCTGCACTGCATCCGACGTGCCTTGGGTTATGGTGTGCAGAATGAAAAAAGGTGCAGATTGGGTTTTTCTTACTTTGCCATTCTTGGTGAAATGGCTCCATGATGCAACACATTAATATGCAAAATACTGGTATGCAGTAACACATCAAAATGGAATGACATACTGTGAAAGTAGCCTTAATGTTTTATTCTGCACCTCTGGTTTTATGATGTGTGAACTATGAGGACTTAGAAGGGGGCTTTCCAAAATGGCAGGCAGATTGAAATTTCCATATAATTTAGGAAACGTCCAGCCTATCATATCTGAGTTGGTTTATTATATTATAGGTCACTGCAAATACTGTATGTTTTAAAGCAGTTTAGAGTTTGGATGCTTTTATTGGTAATGTAATCATCATGTAATATATGGAAAAACACACATATGCCCCGTACACACAAGCGGATTTTCCATTGGAAAAAACTTGGATGGTTTTTCCGACGGAATTCCGCTCAAGCTTGTCTTGCATACACACGGTCACACAAAAGTTCTATGAAGTTCTTCGACTGCCAAGAACGCGGTGACGTACAACACCACGACGAGCTGAGAAAATTAAGTGCAATGCTTCCAAGCATGCGTCAAATTGTTTCTGAGCATGCGTAGGAATTTTGCGCGTAGGAATTTTGCGTGTCGGAATTTTGCCCGCCCTGGAATTTGTACAGACGATCGGAATTTTGGATCAGAACTTTTTCCAAAAGAAAAATAGAGAACATGCTCTCAATCTTTTGCTGGGGGCAATTCCGCCAGCAAAAGTCCGATGGAGCATACACACGGTCGGAATTTCCGACCAAAAGCTCTCATCGGACTTTTGCTGGCGGAATTTCTGATTGTGTGTACGGGGCAATACTCCCCTATGATTAAGGGTATGGAAATGTTCAAACAGTACTTTTAAAGGCTTCTTCCCCCTGAGCCACCCCTCCACTGTCTTGATCTCAATCACCCTCTTTCCTACTCCACCGGCATTTCTCTGCAGTGTTTACCTGCCACCAGTCTGTCCTCTCCTACTCACTATCTTTGTGTGCAGCAGGACTTCATAGACTTTTATAGGGCTGGGAGATGGGACCATCTGCAGACAATGGTGTTTTTCTGCAAATAATTCGCTATTATTGCCCACCATTTTAACGTTTACCAAAGACACTAGCCCATATGCATAGAAACATTGATATGTCAATTTAGAGCAGTGCTATTCACAACAGCCATACCCAGGAGGAGGCACATCCAAGGCCATCTATGCAGCAAGTGAGTTTGTGTTGCAATGAGAGATGACCATCTTATTTCTGTCCCATCAGCTCACATTATCCCCCTACTCACCAGCTTTTTCTGTGGTTCACACAGGTACTGTAATCAATAGACAGATAGCTCACACCACCAGCCTGTCCATCTGATCTCGGCTGCTCACCAGAAGGACTGCTACCAAGATCTGGAACCATAGCCGCCATCAGGGGGGTACAGCCAGTACAACTGTAAGGGGCCCGTCTGGACCAAAAGAAGGCAGGACGGGTGAAGGGGAGCCGTGTTGTGCACTATAGAAACTATTTTGCAGCTTTTGCTGCTCTCTGTGTCATTTAGCTCAGACATCAAGCTCTTTACTGCCACCTCTGGCTACTATGTGCATGTGCACCCCTCATGTGAGCTACCTGTACTGTGCTCCTCTGTATCAGCAACATGTCAGCTTTGTGAAAACGAGCTGGGACTAGGTAGAACGATTTCTTTTACAAGTAGGGGCTGTGAAGGAAAGGGAGGGAGGCTGTTTGTGTACCGGGAGGGGCCAGAGGCTTGTGTGTTTACAGATTTGTGCATGTGTGGGGCTGACATATATATACACAGGTGGGGGATGGCATATATACAGGTGTATGAGGGAGGGATGACATATATACACAGGTGTGTGTGTGGGGGGGCTGCCATATATACAGGTGTGGGGGGGTAGCATATATACAGGTGTGTGAGGGGGGGCTGACATATATACACAGGTGTGTGTGTGTGGGGGGGGGCTGGCATATATACAGGTGTGATGGGAATGGCATATATACAGGTGTGAGGGGGGGCTGACATATATACAGGTGTGTGTGGGGGGGCTGACATATATACAGGTGTGAGGGGGCTGGCATATATACAGGATTGAGGGGGGCTGATATATATACAGGATTGGGGGGGGGGGGTGAGTGCATACAGGTGAGGGGGTCGTTATTGTACTAATGACACTGGCAGGGAAGGTGGTAACATCAGGGGTGATCACGGGGTTAAATGTGTTCCCTGTTTGTGTTTTCTAACTGTATGGGGGACTGTGTGACTGCAGAAACACACAAATCCATCTTCCTGCATAGCAGAAAGACAGGATCTGTGTGATCTACCCTGTCAGAACGGAGATCTGCCTTGTTTACATAGGCAGATCCGGCGGACCCGCTGATTGGCTCCCCCGCTGGCCAATGGGAGTGCCCACAAAAGTGAGTTCCCGACGTACAGCTACGGAGATTCGCAGGAACGAGACACCTTACCTCAGCATAATGACAGCGCCTGGTCGGGAAGCGGTTAATGTAGGTGCCATAGGTGTGAGCACAGAGTGTGCCGGGTATGCCTGGGCACACCCTAACCACCCTGTGTGGTGCAGATTCCCCTGTTTAGACCCCTGATATTTCACCAAATCGTAAAAAAAAATAAAATAATAATTACAAATGTAAAAAATAAAATAATAAAAATAAAAATTACAGACACGGTCCACTGCCCTAATGCCACAGTCCACCTCTCTACTGACACCGTCAGTATAGATACACATGCACACACATATGTGTTTGAGCCTCAAGGTGCACTGGTAGCGTTTCTATTTTCTCCCACCTTCAACTGGGATTGTCAGAGGCTGTCTGTGTCATAGTCTAGTCTCATCAGCTCCCACTCCCAGCCTTGATGTCACCAGCTGCTGGGGAGGCCTTGTGCAATTTAAATGGGAGCTAGTCTGACAGCCTACACTGAATTGTGCATTGTAAACAATCCAGTCATCTGAAGGGCTTGAACCGTGTATTTAGCTGTTTGCCTGACTTTTAATTTCTTACATCTTTCTGGCAGTAAACAGCTAATTTTTTGTAATAACAAATATGTTCATAAGTCTACATACATTTCATTCATTTAGTTCTTTGTTTGGATGCCCATGTATCCATGAGATATGCTGTCTTGGTGGTATTTCACATCTTAAAGTGGTTGTAAAGCCTAGATTAAGGCTTACCTGTAGTTCCAAGAAATATCTCCTAAATCGCAAAATGCGAATGCGCCGTAGACAGCAGCGTGCAGGCGCACTTAGCAAGCGGCTGATAACGAAGATATGCCGCTCATGGCTGCTCCCGTGCGCATGTGCAGGAGTGACGTCATCGCGGCTCCGGCGAATCACAGCGCCGGAGCAGCGAGACCTGGAAGTCACTCCAGGATTCATGGCAGCGGTGAAGATGAAGAAGGGGGACCGCTTCGGGGCTTCGTTCTCAGGTAAGTTATTCATAATGAGCTAGTATGCTATGCATACTAGCTCATTATGCCTTTGCCTTGCAGGGTGCATTTTTTTTTATTTTATTGATTGGCTTTACTTCCTCTTTAATGCTACTTGCTAAAATATTGCCTTCCATAACCTGTTGCCGACCAGCCGCCGCAGTTGTACTACCGCAGGTTGGCTCTCCTGCGTGAATCTCTGTCATTGTACGTCGGGTGCATACATGGCGACCTGTAGGTGAGCGCACTGATTCGCTAGCGGGGGAGCCAATCAGTCGGTCTGGCAGACTCGATCTTACCTGTGATGCTCCACAGAGAGGCAGAACGGTGTAAACAAAGCAGATCCCTGTTCTGTCAGGGGAGTAGAGTGAGATTGTATGTTCCTAGTGATTAGGAACAGCGATCTCTCTGTACTCCCAGTCAGTCCACTAATCCCACAGTTAGAAACACCTCCCTAGGGAACATTTAACTATTTGATCGCCTCTGGTGTTAACCCCTTCCCTGCAGTGTCATTTATACAGTAATCAGTGCATTTTTATAGCACTGATCGTCACTATATAAGTGTCGCTGGTCCCAAAAAAGTGTCTGATCTGTCCACCACAATGTCGCAGTCCCGCTAAAAATCGTAGATCATCGCCATTACTAGTAAAAATAAATAGATAAAAATGCCATAAATCTATCGTCTACTTTGAAGACGTGATAAATTTTGCGCAAACCAATCAATATACTCTAATTGGGATTTTTTTTGTACCAAAAATGTGTAGGAGAATACATATTGGACTAAACTGAGGAAGAAATTTGTTTTTTTTTTATTGTTTTTTGGATATTTATTATAGCAAAAGTAAAAAAGACCAGGTGATGATGGAGTCCCTGTCAGGGGTGACAGCACAACTATGGAGGGCTTTGTTCTATGATAAGCATTTCATAATGTGCTAGCATGCGATGCATACTAGCACATTATACCATTGTTTTGCAGGATTAAAAAGTGCAGTTTACTATTGTTTTAAAGGGGTTGTAAAGTCTAAACATTTTTTACCTTAATGCATTCCTTGCTTTTTTAGGTGTCAGCATCGCCCCCTCAGCCACCCTTTACTTACCTGAGACTCCTTTTGATCCAGCACCGTGCATGTCCACAGATCATTTCTCCCCTCACTTCTGGGTCTTGCTGGATTTGCTGGGGCAGGGAGAGCCATCGGCTCCCAGTGCTGTCAATCAAAACCGGTGATGATGGAATGGGGGCAGGGCCGAGTCCCTCTGTTTGTGTCAATGGATGCAGCAGAGGGACTCCATAAGGGCACTGGACAGAGAGGAGGGGCCAGGAGCGCCAGCGGGTGTACCCAAAATGAAGAGGTTCCAAGGCCTTTCTGTGCCATTCTATGGCACACTGTAGGTAAGTATAGACATGTTTGTTATTTTTAAAAATGAAAAATTACCTTTACAAACCCTTTAAACCTGACTTGTATATTAGTGCAGAGGTCTTGGCACAAGCAGGAAATTACATTTTTGGAGTCATTCTGTACTAACTGTGTACAGAATGCCTCCAAGTTGCCAGATTGCATTCCATTTTACAGAAAATCACAGTGCTGCAGGTTAAAAAAAAATAAGTATTTTTTATTAATATTAAAATACAATGTAGCTTGTGTAGCAATTGTAAATACAATAATATTTTTTTTTCAACAAAAATTTAGTTACCCTTTAACACTGAATATTTGGGACTTGCTAGCTTGTACAGTTGTGTTTTCCTATGAAACCCCTAGTACCCTAGTACTAAAGAATGCTTTAACCGCAGACCACCCCACACACATATACTGCGGCAGGGCTGCCACTCTGTGCCAGATAGTACATAATCTGACACTTCTGGGTCTGGGGTGCACGATTAGACACAGTGGGAGCCAATCAGTGGGTCCGGCGGACGCGATGTCCCCCGGGACCTGTCAATCATTCGGGACACAGGCAGATCGGCGGTCTGCCTATGTAAACAAGGCAGGCCACTGTTCTGTGAGAGGGGAATGTACTGATCCTGTGTTTCTGCTAAGCAAGAACACAGATATTTATCTTCCCCCAGTCAAAGCACCTCCCCTACAGTTAGTAAGCATTTCCTATAAACACATTTAAACTTTTGATGGCCCCTGATGTTAATCCCTTCCCTGCCAGTGTCATTAGAACAGAGACAGTGCATATTTTTTAGCACTGATTACTGTATTGGTGTCACTGGTCCCCAAAAAGTGTCAAAGTTTCAGTTAGGTATCCGATTTGTCTGCTTCGATATCGCAGTCCCACTATAAGTCGCTGATAGCCACCATTACTAGTAAAAAATAAATAAATACAAATATCCCATAGTTTGTAGCTGCTATAACTTTTGCACAAACCAATCAATATATACGCTTATTGGGATTTTTTTAACAAAAATATGTGACAAAATTCATATTGGCCTAAATTTATGAAGACTTTACATTTTTTTTTTATTTTTTTATTGGCTATGTTTTATAGCAGAAAGTTTAAATAATATTGTTTTTTTTTTTTTTTTTTTTTTTAATTGTCAGTCTATTTTGTTTATAACACAACAAATAAACACCCAGAGGTGATCAAATACCACAAAAAGAAAACATTTGTGGGAAAAAAGGCCCAAATTTTTTATCGGTGTACAGCGTCGCACGACTCCACAATTGTCTGTTAAAGCAACGCTGTGCCGTATCGCAAAAAATGGCCTGGTCATGAAGTGGGGTAAACCTTCCGAAGCTGAATTGGTTAAATAATGTTTGCTCGCTTTGTTAGTTAGGATACCTGGTGTTTGTATTATGACTCATAAAGAAACCTAAGGCTGGCCATGAACATTATACTTTCACCTACCAAGAGACATGCACCTTGCTAAACAATGTAAATCTATCTGTAATTTATATATTAGATATTGATATACAGCTTTTCAGGATTCCAATAACTGGTTTATTAAACCTGTCTATTGTCCTATATGCAATATACAGTAGCTGCAATATATGCAATATAACTTTAAATATCATTTGATAGCACTTACTTCTACTGCTTATAGTGGCTAACATGGTTCAACATGTGTTGCTGCCTTAAAATACAACTCAGCATGATATATATTTAGGCACAGTGTAGGATGAAACAAATAAATACTTTAGGAAAATCACCACCAATAAAAAAGGGTAAACAATTTTATATCACCATAAACAACATGGTGGGGAGTCCTATACCTTGGGAACAGAATTTTATACTGACCATTCTGTAACTATAATTCACAGAGCCAAAACAGACAAAATTATAGGTAATGGATCTGGCAGAAAGTGGTTACATCTGTCATTGAACCCAAAATCCATTATCATTTAAAAGTTAATGCATACATAGCCTGATCATCATATACAATGCTCAATGTTCTTGCATTGCTTCTATATTTTGGGCTACATGTTGGCAGGTGTTAGGCCCTTTAATTGTTGCCCCTCCTGTAGTAATGTAATGGGGGGAAGATAATGCCCCTTTATATGCCAACTGTGAGTGGGGCCCAGTGCACTTGGGGTATGGGAGCAGTACACCCCTGATCACCAAAGATGTAGTGCTGTGCTGGATCTGCAATAGAGAGCCCTCAGGAGGGCTGAACTGTCAAGGTGGTGAGTGGGGACACCAGGGAGCAGACAGAGAAACCTTGCCTGCCTTGACCCTCACCTAGCGGGTTACATTGCTTGGTTTAGAGTGACCTGTGAAGGAAGGAGGTACACCCTGTATGAGTAACACCTGTGATAACAGACTGCAACATCTGGGAAAGATGGCTGTAAATGTTTTGGAAGATATTGATGTGCTCTGCACTTGTGGGACCTCTGCATCAAAAGTCATGAAAGTGAGGGCAGTGTTCTGCACTGTGGACTTCTGTCAGTGAGTCATGAGCTGCTAAATATACTGAAAAGTGCTTGTGACCATTGGAATTGTGCTGGAGTGACTTTATGCAGTAAAGCATTAAAAAGCCTTTTGGACTGGGCATTCCTTTGTTCTGTGTAAACGGCCTTGGACCAGGAATGTGAGCAAGTGGGCTTCTGGCCAAGGAGTGTGACAGAATATGGCAGAGTATCTCCAAACAACAGGCAGGTGACTGTCCCATGATCCATCCCAGAAGAAGTGGGGCAGGTCCAGAGTCAACATGGCACAAACTACCACCCTCTGAGAGGGATCCTTACATTCATATGGCCACACTAAATATATACATATGCAATACATTTACTGGACTACTGGACTGCTGATCAGTTTTTATAGGAAGCCAGCATTCTAGGAAAACTTGGGCATCAGAGAAAAACAGACCTTCTATGTAACTTCCATCCAAGGCATATAGTCACAGCATAATGTAGTTTGTTTACACATGTCAGATCTCTCTCTCTCTCTCTATATATATATATATATATGTATCTATCTATCTATCATCTATCTATCTATCTATCTATCTATCTATCTATCTATCTATCCATCTATGTATATATATATATATATATATATATATATATATATATATATATATATATATATATATATATATATATATATAAATATATATATATACAGTGCTGTGCAAAAGTACTGTGCTGTAAATTAAGAATGCTTTAAATATATATTTTTTTTTATTGTTTATATTTATCAATTTACAAAATGCAAAGTGAGCGAACAGAAGAAAAAATGAAATCAATTCAATATTTGGTGTGTCAGTTTTAATGCCACAAGTCATACACCATGGCAAGACTGAGCACTGCAAAAGGACACAAGGTAGTTATATTGCATCAGGAAGGTCTCTCTCAGGCAAATATTTCAAAGCAGACTGAGGTTTCACAATGTGCTATTTAAGCTCTTTTTAAAAAGCACAAAAAAACAGGCAACGTTGAGAACTATAGACACAATTGTCGGCCAAGGAAACAAAGCGGATTTCCACCCAGAAGTTGAACTTCCACTTTAAGGCCTCCTCCCCAGCCCCTGTTTGTGAAACTGGGAAGGGGGGGGGGAGCAGTTACCCGATTTTGACAGGTACCGGCTCCCACTTCCGTTCCGGTCGCCTTAGGCGATCGGAAGCGGTAGTTCTCCTTCCCAAAGTCTTCTGGGACACCTGACAGGTCCTAGAAGACTTTGGGACCAGTCACAGAGCGCAACGCCGCTCGCGCATGCCCACAGAAGTGGGCACCCGGCTGTGAAGCCGCAAGCTGTCACAGCCGGATGACCATAGTAGAGATGCCGGAACCACCAAGGGAGGACACTGGGAGATGGAGACGCTGGATCATGGGACAGGTGAGTGTGTGTTTATTAAAAGCCAGCAGCTACAGTTTTTGTAGCTGCTGACTTTTAATAAACAAACAAATGACCGGAATGACAGATGAAAGACACATCATGCTTACTTCTCTTTGACATGGGAAGATGTCATGGGAAGATGTCCAGCAGTGCCATCAGCACAGAACTGGCGGAAACCATTGGAACCCAGGTACACCCATCTACTTTCTGGAGAAGTCTGTCCAGGAGGGGTCCTCATAAAAGAACTGCGGGCAAAAAGCCATACCTCCGATGTGGAAAAAAGGCAACTCAACTATGCATGAAAACAGAGGAACTGGGGTGCAAAAAATGGCAGCAGGAGCTCTGGACTGATGAGCAAAAATTAGAAATTTTTGGCTGTAGCAGAAGGCAGTTTGTGCGCTGAAGGGCAAGAGAGCGGTACAATAATGAGTGTCTGCAGGCAACATTGAAGCATGGTGGAGGTTTCTTGCAAATCTGGGGCTGCATTTCTGCAAATGGAGTTGGAGATTTGGTCAGGAGCAATGGTGTCCTCAAATTAAAAAAATACAGGCAGATAATTATCCATCATGCTATACCATCAGGGAGGCATGTGATTGACACCAAATCTATTCTGCAGCAGAACAATGACCCTAAACATACAGCCATGCCACCAAAAACTATCTTTAACATAAAGAAGAACAAGGAGTCCTGAAAGTGATGGTTTGGCTCACACATAGCCCTGAGCTCAACATCATCAAGTCCACCTTGGATTACATGAAGAGACAGGAAAATTGAGGCAGCCTATGACCACAGAAGATCTGTGGTTAGCTCTCCAAGATGTTTGGAACAACCTACCTACTAAATTTCTTCAAAAACTGTGTACAAGTGTACCTAGAAGGATTGATGCTGTTTTGAATGCAAAGGGTGGTCATACGAAATATTGATTTTATTTTGATTTACCTTCTGTTCATTTACTTTCCATTTTGCTAATTAATAAAAAAAAAAAAAAACTATTAACACTTCTATTTCTGAAAGCATTCTTAATATACACCATTTTTTCCACACCTGCCTAAAACTTTTGCACAGTAGTATATACTGTGTACTGTATATGTAGATTTAATATTATAAACTGTATTGATTTGTATTGCATTATATATATATATATATATATATATATATATATATATATATATTAACTTGATTAAAGCAACAAAAATATTTAGATCTTTCTGATGGTCATTACTATAGGATATTGAAGCTATTAGCACTGTTTTGCAACTGTCACTTGTGTGGGTTTATTTTTCAGAACAACAACATACTTCTTAGCATGACTCTTCCAAAGACTGTGTGGTCTCTGTCCAGGGTGCTGCAATTCCAGCGATGATGTCTGAACTGATGCTGGCACTCTCTAATCCACTCCTTGGCTCCCTCACCAATGGCTTGCATAATGTCAGGGTGCTTTTGACAAAGTTGCTTCTGCTTGGTCACAAGTCCTGGAATGTTATTACATATTACGCGTGCTCCAAGTGCCCCAATGTACCTATAGAAGAGGAGCAAACACATATGGTTACCTATTAATTATAATATAATACACATTAAAATATAATACACACTATATAGCATAAATAAATCAAAGTTATAGCAAAACATATTGTCATCTTGCATGAGAGCTTTAATTATTGTTCCATATGTTCCTGCTTGTAAGATTGTGTGTTAATATTAATCATTGTATTGTTCATTCACAAAACGTGGGGGGTTTGAATTTTATTTGGATTTCACTATACTGTATGTGCTTTGATTTCCATGTATACTGCTTATGTTTTCAAAAAAAAAACATTACATTGTTTCTGTTTGACCCAGTTGTATTTGTAAACAAAATAATAAAAGAAAAGTCAATCAAAATAGTAATAATAATAATAATACAGCAAGGACAAAATTTAAATATAAAATCAATGTCAGGTAAAACATTATATTATACATTCGCTGGGTCTTATTACTGTGGCATTTTAATGTAATTTTTCTAAAAGAAAATGAATGAATAATATTTTTTTTAATTGTTTCTTTGGTGTAGTAGCAAAATGGAAATAGATCTTCTCTTTACAGTCACGTACAGCACTCAGTCCTTCACAGTCACATCCAGGGGCTACTATGTCATTATTATCACAGTTTCAGTAAGTGCTTAAAGTGATTGTAAAGTAAATTTTTTTTTCCTAAAAAAATAACAAACATGTTACACTTACCTGCTCTGTTGCAGTGGATTTTCACAGAGCAGCCCAGATCCTCCTCTTCTCGGTCCCTCTTCTGTGATCCTGGCCTCTCCCTCCTGTTCAGTGCCCCCACAGCAAGCAGCTTTCTATGGGGGCATCCGAACTGAGTCACAGCTCCCTGTGTTCATTCAGACACAGAGCTCTGACCCGGCCCGCCCCCTCTCTCTCCTAATTGGCTGGCTGACTTTGATTGACAGCAGCGACAGCCAATGGCACCACTGCTGTGCCTCAGCCAATCAGGAGGGAGAATCTCGGATGGCTGAGACATTCGTGGACATCACTGGACAGAGAGGGACCTCAGGTAAGTGTAAGGGGGGTCTGAGGGGGGCTGCTGTACACAGAAGGCTTTTTTAATCTAAATGCATATAATGCATTAATATAAAAAGAACCTTCTGACTTTACAATCCCTTTAAGGAGCTGAAACTTTTTTTCCCCAATTCCCATTCAATAGTTTCTGCTACCCCAATACTGTATTTTTTAAATTTTTCTATTGCTGGCATCCCTGTTGTGCCACCCTGATGCAGTTGATGACTACCATCCATACCCATTGTTAACAGTACAACAGCAAGAACAGTACAACAGCAAAAAAACACAGTTTTACCTATATTTTTATCTGATCATCTTTCTATATAAAGCTAAAAAGTTGTGATGTATTCATTAAAAGGGAGAAAGCATACATGTAGACAGTGTAGACAAAGGTAATGAAAAAAACATTACAATAATTTCAATGATTAATGTGGCCTGAGGACTATCACAGAAATTTTTATTTTATGGAGCACAGAGGCCATTAATGTTTATGTTGTATGTAGAGCAATGTTTTTCAAAATGTAGTTAACAGACTATTTTTCCTAAGTGACCCCTAACTATTTTCCTAATCTACTGTATATTTTATTATGTGCTAATATTAATGGCAATAGAGAATCACATCCACTTTTATTTGATAGTTTTACAGACTAAAAAGTGGCAGTAGGTATAGGTAATTCACCAAATTTGTGATCTGGCCTGAAGTGGACTGTAGAACTTTTTAGAACACCACCAATATGTGATCTAGAGACTGTTAATGCAGAGACTCTTAGAAGAAGTAAATGCACTCTGTGGAACATCAGCTAGAATAAACTGTTCCTAAAAATTAAAGCACTGACCGTTCAAAACACAGAAAGGTGCCTTCTAGATATATTTGTGATTTTAGCTTAATAACTATAGATTATTAGAGTAGCTAACAGTCAGGCAATCGAGAAAAATCGCCACATCTAATATTTTATGTTAACAAACTATATTATTGACATGTGGGTTATGAATCAGTAAAAATACATTCTTTAACAACCACTCAATGTTTTAGAGAGGACTAGAGCTAGTCTATACTGTATCTACTAATAAGGTTGCAGTGAAAATTATTTTGCAGCACTGGTAGGGTTACTTCTGTGTCCCACTTAAAACCTGGGAAATAAAAAGTGATAAAGTAGAAAGCTTACTTCTGTACAAAATTTTGGGAAAACATACAACATGGTAGTATTTTTTGGTCAACAACATGATGAATTACAAAAAAACATTCCGACTTACATATTTTCCTTTTTTTTACCTGTTGCCAAGGGTTGTCTGATTATTTAAACTATAAAGTAAGGGTCTTTCTAAAATTTGTATTTAACAAATTAAAAGCATGCTGCAGATCTACTCAAACATTTTTTACTCTGACCTCAAAGTGCTTCTATTTATGGAAGAATGCTTTATGTGCTGATTTTTAAATTGCTGCAATATGTTGGATCAGATGAATCATATACATTCAAGCAAATCATGATAACATGATTTTCTTGAACAAGAATGTTACAGATCTTCTGTGAATTTCAAAATGCATAAAGCCAATCGTTGGAACTTATTGGGGTTGATTTACCCAGCAGACAGCTGGGAACTATCATTTGTGATGGAAATAACAACAAAGAAACATCAGTGTGACTTAAGTTATTGCATCTACGTGTTGTTAAATGTGTCAATTATCTTCATAAAAGAATAAGTTCACCTTTAAGAAAAAATAAATAAATGCACATATTTTTTACTCAAAAAACGTTTTTACTTATTATTTTTAATGATGACTCTGCAAAGCATTGCATCCATAGATCTACTGATCCCAAGTGCAATGTCAGGCTCCTGTAGACCCTGCCTCCAGTTACAAAGCTATAAGAAGTGTCAATGAACTACAAATGCACTCACCAGTGCCCTTGCAGTTCATTGAAAACCACAAGCTGTCTGCTGCTGTGGAAAATTAGACTTGTAGGTCATTCATTCACAGATTGCTGTGTGCAAATGACATGGTGGAGCCCCACTCAGCTGCGCTGTTTTTGAAAAATGGCAAAAATCCGCAGGGGATCAAATAATTATTTTCCCCACTGTAGTATCCCTAATATGCATTCACACAAAATTGTAAATAGTATATAAAATCACAGACACCATAGAAAAAGTAATTTGTTTATTTTTTTTCTTACTTTAATATTGTCCCCTGGTGTATATCCAATATCAATCACATCATCCACCAATATAGACCCAGTGTCAATCACAATGAGCAACGTCTACTGGCATGACAACTTACAGCAACAACAATGTTGCCCTGATGCTCAATGACAGTTCCCCGGCTGCTGGAGTAACGTAAACAGAGCAGCTGGGGATTCTGGGTGATGTTCTTGACCAAATAATATGGTCAGAATGATGCCAGTGGGGAACTGTCATTTAGCAGTGGTATTTTTTTTTTAACTGTCACTTTTGTAGGAGAACATTGTACTGTTGTACAGCTTCATGTTCTGGTTTAAAGCATCCCCAATCATGTTATTAAAAGGATTTTTGTATTTTAAGACCCCCCCCCTGCTGAACAGTATTTTTAAAAAGTTTTTTTTTTTTTTGGATTGGTGGAGATTCCTGAACACTGGAGGCACGATGGAGCTTAGGCATAGTGACGCATTGCTTAAATGCAGAGAAACACATCACCTAGCTCTTTAAGGCGGTGCTAGCATTCCAAGTTGAACCCGGAAAGGCTAGAGACCGTGAACCTGAGCTGGATCAGAGAGGAGGTGAGTGTAATACCCCCCCACCTTTTAGAGGCCCCCCGCCTGTTGAGGGTGCAGAGTAACAAGGGGTACAATGTACCCCTTACTCATTTAAGTAGTGTGGGGGCAGACATCTGGAGGTCCTCTTTTACTAAATAATACCAGGCCACATTAGGAGGTCCCCTGCAAGCTACCCTGTCCCCATGTTGATGAGGACCAGGGCCTCATCCCCACAGCCCTGGCCCGATTAATGTGGAGTTCAGCCTGGGAAGGAATGTGGAAACACTCTTTAACCACTTCAGCACCGGGCGATTTTACCCCCTTCCTTACCAGAGCACTTTTTGCGATTCGGCACTGCGTCGCTTTAACTAACAATTGCACGGTTGTGCGACGTTACACCCAAACAAAATTGACGTCCTTTTTTCCCCACAAATAGAGCTTTCTTTTGGTGGTATTTCATCACCTCTGCGGTTTCTATTTTTTGCGCTATAAACAAAAGAAGAGCGACAATTTAAAAAAAAAACACAATCTTTTTTTACTTTTTGCTATAATAAATATCCCATTTTTAAAAAAAAAAACAATTTTTTTACTCAGTTTAGGCCGATACGTATTCTTCTACATATTTTTGGTAAAAAAAAATCGCAATAAGCGTATATAGATCGGTTTGCGCAAAAGTTATAGCGTCTACAAAATAGGGGATAGATTTATTGCATTTTTTTTTTACTAGTAATGGCGGCGATCTGCGTTTTTTTTGTCACTGCGACATTGCGGCGGACACTTCGGACACTTTTGACACATTTTTGGGACCATTCACATTTACACAGCGATCGTTGCTATAAAATTGCAGTGATTACTGTGTAAATGTGACTGGCAGGGAAGGGGTTAACACTAGGGGGCGCTGCAGGGGTTAATGTGTTCCCTAAGGTAGTGATTCTAACTGTGGGGGGAGGGGACTCAAAAGGGGAGGAGACCGATCAGTGTTCCTCCATACTGGGAACACATGATCGGTCTCCTCGTCACTGACAGGACGTGGAGCTGTGTGTTTACACACAGCTCCACGGTCCCGCACGGTCCCGCTGTTTTAACGGGCAATCGCGGGTGCTCGGCGGACATCGCGGCCGGCGGGCACGCGCACAGGGGAACGCGCACCAGGTCCCGAGCGACGCCGCACGCGCGCCCCCCTAGGCGGCCGCGAATGGTAGGACGTCATATGACGCCCACCCAGGATGGGAGATCCACCTTGTGGGCGTCATATGACAGTGGGCGGTAGGGAAGTGGTTAAAATAAAAGGGCCTGAGATATCAGAGGCTCTCCCCCCACATGAATAAATATAGGGTAGTATAGTTCAATAGTAAATAAAAACAACAGCTTTGAAAAAGCCTCTTGATGTTGGATATATACAGTGCCTTGAAAAAGTATTCATATCTCTTGAAATTTTCCAATGTTACAACCATGGCATGTTATTTAAAGGAATTGTGTATATTTAATGTAGGCTTATTAAAATACCTATTAAATTATACATAAATACACAAGAAAAGAACAGGCCATGATAGTCATAATTTGTGAATAATAAACTCAAAAGTCCACAAATGGATAACCAATCACCACGCTCTTTTATTGAGAAATATTAGTGCTCAAATCTTCAATATATAGTGCTCCACTGAGTGTGCAAAATAAATATATGCTCACCAGAACCCTTAGGCCAACAGAGTGACCATCAAGCATATACTAGCTAAATCTACCTCTCAGGGAATCAAGACAATATCTTCCAGCAGCTTCCTCTCTCCTCTCTCCCAATCTATGCACTGCAACAAAATGCTCCAGAATGGAACACAAGAGGTAAGAATATAGTGTAGTATGTTTTATTAAAAAACGGGCTAAACAAATTTAAAACATATGCACTCATATGCTAGCGAAGGAAAATAGGCATTCAACATGTGCAGTTTCCTAGCTGGTGTACTCCGCACCCTTGCTTGCTTTACTAAGGGCTGCTGTGCGTTCCACCAGTCAGAAGTAGTAAAGGGATGGCCCCAGCAATAGCGTGTCAGGCTTGTACTTCAGTGCATTTCGCGCCTGTACGTGTCATCAGGATCAGCATCACTTCCTGATGAACCAATGGAGGTGCCCAGCGATCCATTTACCTTTAGCAAATGCTTGCAAATTGGCTTTAAAAGAGGACAGAAAAATATTTGACTGGGAGGGAATATTGGCATCAATGCACACAGAACAGAAATGGGAATTCTTCAAAAAGACTTATGCAAACTCACTACAAAGTATATTCCTCACGGCCAAAGTTAAAATGGCTATAAATAATAAGAAAATAACTTTAAAAAAATATAAAAATGAAGGAACACTATCATCGTTTAAATGCTACAAAGAATATAACAGAATGTAAAAAGGAAATTAAGGATGCAAAAATTCAAAATGAACGACCAACAAAAATCTTCAAATATATTAATAGTAAAAAGGTCAGGTCTGAGCATGTAGGCTCTTTACAAAATAATCTACAGTGGGTGACTGGGGACAAAGAATTTTATTAAAAAATACTTTCTTCAGCTCTGTGCATACAAAGGAGCATGGGGGAGCTCATGTCCACAATGGGGGTGGTATTGACACAACCCCAAATGATCCAGAATGGCTCAAAAGTCATATGGTTCAGAAATATTTAGTGGTGGATAAAGCACCTGGACCAGATGGCATCCACCTACGGATCCTAAAAAAATTGAGCTCTGTCATTTCAAAGCCATTGTTTCTAATTTTTAGGGACTCATTAATGACTGGAATGGTGCCAATGTGCTGCCCATATTTAAAAAGGGATCAACGTCTTTACCAAGAACTGTTATTTTACCTTCTATAGTTGGAAAGATACTGGAGAGTTTAATAAAAGACCACATAGATGAGTTCTTGTTGGAAATTTTTTTTTATGAAAGACAGAAGTTGTCAAACAAACCTGATTTCTTTTTATGAGGAGGTAACTAAAACCTTGGACAGAGGGGTGACTGCGGATGTGGTATACTTGGATTTTGCAAAAGTGCTTGACACAGTTCCCCACACACGGCTAATGTGTAAGGTAAAATCTACAGGCTTGGAAAGATCAGTCTGTAAATGGATAGAAAACTGGCTAAAAAAATTAATTCGGAGAGTAGTGGTTAATGATTCTTACTCTGAATGGTCTAAGGTTAATCAGTGGTGTACCCCAAGGGTCAGTGTTAGGATGCTTACTTTTTAATATCTTTATAAATGATATAGATTCTGGGATTGAAAGTACCATTTCTGTATTTGCAGATGACACCAAGCTATGCAGTGGATTAATGTCCTTACAGGATGTCCCCATTTTACAAGCCAAACTCAATGCTCTGTCTAATTGGGTAACTAAATGGCAAATGAGGTTTAATGTTGATAAATGTAAAGTTATGCACTTGGGGGCTAAGAATATACATGCATCATACATACTAGGGAGAGTACAACTGGTGGGAATCCATAATGGAGAAGGATCTGGGGGTTTTGGTAGATCATAAGCTCAATATTAGCATGCAATGCCAAAATGCAGTTTCCAAAGCTAGCAAAGTCCTTTCTTGTATTAAGAGAGGTATGGACTCCAGAGAGAGAGATATGATTTTGCTACTGTACAAATCATTAGTAAGACCTCATCTGGAATATGCAGTTCAGTTTTGGACACCAGTTCTCAAAAAGGATATCAGGGAACTGGAGAAAGTGCAGAGATGGGCAACCAAACTAATAAGAGGCATGGAGGAGCAACATATACAAATACATAACTGGTCCATATAGTGAACTTGGTGTTGAGATATTCACTTTAAGGTCATCACAGGGACAAGGGGGCACTCTTTACGTCTAGAGGAAAAAAAATGTAATCTCCAAATACGGAAAGGTTTCTTCACAGTAAGCTGTGAAAATGTGGAATAGACTCCCCCCAGAGGTGGTTCTGGCCAGCTCATTAGATTGCTTTAAAAAAGGCCTGGATCCTTTCCCAAATGTACATAATATAACTGGGTACTGACATTTATAGATAAAGTTGATCCAGGGAAAATCCGATTGCCTCTCGGGGAATCAGGAAGGAATTTTTACCCCTGCTGAAACATGCTTTTCTGGGGTTTTTCAGCTTTCTCTGGATCAACTGTGGGTGAAAGATTGCTTATATTGGATTGTATGATTTTTTTGTTCTTGGTTGAACTAGATGGACTTGAGTCTTTTTTCAACCTGACTAACTATGTAATTATGTATAAATTTTGTCTGTCGTTAACTTCAAAAGGTTTGGGTGCTATGTTGTGGAGTTTCTAATTTCTTTTAAGTATTCTGAAAAATGTCCAGCGAACTGAACTTTCAGTTTACTTATTACTAGTCATCAACAAATTGTCGCCAGAGACCTAGAAAGGAGTTGCTGTTGGACTGTTACACATCCAGAGTAAGTTGGCAAAATGTGCTCCTTTCCACAAGGGCATTTTGGTTTCTCACATCTTCTAAGTTATGGTGGGTTCTGGAGCCTAGAGGATTTGTAGAGTTTTGAGTGGGCCTTCAGTCAGGTGTCCATGTTTTATCTGTTCACTCACTAGTTAGCTCACTAACTAGTCCCAGGCATCCACAGGCCTTTTAATTTAACAGAATGCTGAAAAGGGTACATGTGCTGTTTGCTTGTGGAACCCGATAGGTGGTACCCTGTTAATCAGCATGTGACATAAGTTTAGTTAGTGGCTCTAAAAGCAGATTTTTGTGTTGTTTTGTGCTATAGACTCACTGTACACAAGCTGTCAATATGTAGCCTACGGCTGAGCAAAAGAAATATAATAGGTTCCCCCATCCATGCTATACAACAAGAATGGACGAATCCCTCTGCTGGACTGTTGTGTTCCGTCAGCTGCTACTGGATCATCCCTGCACTGAATGAAGCTGAAAGCAATAAGCTTCTTGTCACTTCCGGTTTCAGAGCTGTCACTCCCTGGCTGCTGTGGTCTAGGAAAAAGCTGATCAAGCACAAACTGTACTTGATTAGTTTCAATGGTATGCAGAGGTGATATTAGGGGTCTAAAAAATTAAAAGTACATACAATTTATAGCAAAAGCACCAAAAAGATTTAAAGTACAGTACAAGCACTTACAGGGTCTTGCAAAAGTATTCACCCCCCCCCCCCCCCCATTGGCTTTTTACCTATTTTGTTACATTACAGCCTTTAGTTCATTTTTTTTACTCTGAATTATATGTGATGGATCAGAACACAATAGTTTAAGTTGGTGAAGTAAAATTTGAAAAATATACATAAAACTATTTTTCAGAAATAAAAAAATGATAATTGGCATCTGCGTATGTATCAACCCCCTTTGCTATGAAGCCCATAAAAAGCTCTGGTGCAACCAATTACCTTCAGAAGTCACATAATTAGTGAAATTATGTCCACCTGTGTGCAATCTAAGTGTCACATGATCTGTCATTACATATACACACCTTTTTCAAAGGCCCCAGAGGCTGCAACACCTAAGCAAGAGGCACCACTAACCAAACACTGCCATGAAGACCAAGGAACTCTCCAAACAAGTAAGGGACAATGTTGTTGAGATGTACAAGTCAGGGTATAGGTTATAAAAAAATATCCAAATGATCCCTAGGAGCACCATCAAATCTATCATAACCAAATGGAAAGAACATGGCACAACAGCAAACCTGCACAGAGACGGCCACACACCAAAACTCACGGACCGGGCAAGGAGGGCATTAATCAGAGAGGCAGCACAGAGACCTAAGGTAACCCTGGAGGAGCTGCAGAGTTCCACAGAAGAGACTGGAGTATCTGTACATAGTTGGGCTTTATGGCAGAGTGGCCAGAAGAAAGCCATTACTTTCAGCAAAAACAAAATGGCACGTTTTGAGTTTGCGAAAAGGCATGTGGGAGACTCCCAAAATGTATGGAGGAAGGTGCTCTGGTCTGATGAGACTAAAATTTACCTTTTTGGTCATCAAAGAAAACGATATGTCTGGCGCAAACCCATCACATCACCCAAAGAACACCATCCCAGTGAAACATAGTGGTGGGAGCATCATACTGTGGGGATGTTTTTCAGCAATTGGGACTGGGAAACTGGTCAGAGTTGAAGGAAAGATACATGGTGCTAAATACAGGAATATTCTTGAGCAAAACCTGTACAACTCTGTGTGCGATTTGAGGCTAGGATGGAGGTTCACCTTGCAGCAGGACAAGGACCCCAAACACACTGCTAAAGCAACACTTAAGTGGTTTAACCACCTGCTGACCGCTGCACGCCAATATACGTCGGCACAATGGCAGCGGTAGGCAAATTGGCGTACCTGTACCTCCCCTTTAAGAGGGGGGATAGCAGGCACGCGTGCATGTCCCCCACATACAGCATGACCATGCCCGTGGGACCGGAAGACTCGATGTCTGCTGGTCTCCTGGTGATCGTGTCACGGAGCCGCAGAATGGGGAAGTGACTATGTAAACAAGGCATTTCCCCGTTATGCCTTGTGTCATGACAGAGATCGCGGCTCCCTGACGTTGGGAGCAGTGATCGCTGTCATGTGACTGGAAGCCCATCCCCCCACAGTTAAAATCACTCCCTAGGACACACTTAACCCCTTCATCGCCCCCTAATGGTTAACCCCTTCACTGCCAGTGTCATTTACACAGTAATCAGTGCATTTTTATAGCACTGATCGCTGTATAAATGACAATGGTCCCAAAATAGTGTCAAAAGTGTCCGATGTGTCTGCCATAATGTCGCAGTCCCGATAAAAATCGCAGATAGCCGCCATTACTAATAAAAAAATAATAATAATAAAAATACCATAAAACTAGACCCTATTTTATAGACGCTTTAATTTTTGTGCAAACCAATCAATATAAGCTTGTTGTGATTTTTTTTACCAAAAATATGTAGAAGAACACATATCGGCCTAAACTGAGGAAAACATTTTTTTTTATATATTTTTGGGGGATATTTATTTCAAAATATAGCGTTTGTTTCAAAATTGTCGCTCTTTTTTTGTTTATAGCACAAAAAATAAAAACTGCAGAGGTGATCAAGTCCCACCAAAAGAAAGCTCTATTTGCGGGAATAAAAGGACATCAATTTTGTTTGGGTGCAACGTCGCACGACTGCTCAATTGTCAGTTAAAGTGACACAGTGCCGAATTGCAAAAAGTGCTCTGGTCAGGAAGGGGGTAAAATCTTCCGGGGCTGAAGCGGTTAAGGGGAAACATATAAATGTGTTGGAATGGCCTAGTCAATGCCCAGACCTCAATCCAATAGAAAGTATGTGGTCAGACTTAAAGATTGCTGTTCACAAGCGCAAATCATCCAACTTGAAGGCGCTGGAGCAGTTTTACTAGGAGGAATGGGAAAAATCCCAGTGGTAAAATGTGGCAAGCTCATAGAGACCTATCCAAAGCGACTTGGAGCTGTGATAGCCGCAAAAGGTGGCTCTACAAAGTATTGACTTTAGGGGGGTGAATAGTTATGCACATTGACTTTTTCTGTCATTTTGTCCTATTTGTTGTTTACTTCATAATAAAAAAAAAAAACTTCTTCAAAGTTGTAAATTAAATGATGCAAATCCTCAAACAATCCATGTTAATTGCAGGTTGTGAGGCAACAAAACACGAAAAATGCCAAGGGGGTGAATACTTTTGCAAGGCACTGTACAAATGTAAACACACGTGCATCTATATATGAAAATTATGACATTAGTATCACTGCACAGTGAGAGCACTAATTCTAGGGCCATCATTTGTAGTTAATTCTAAACTGATGACCTGTAAAGGCTTCTACAATGTTAACTATGGACAATTTTGGGTACCATAGTTTGTCGCTGTTTCATGGGTACACACAATTTTTGGTATTTATTTACTCAATGCATGCATCCTGCATGGGAATTCAACCAAAGATATATACAAGAGCACATTTAAAAAGCAGTCATATTATGGTCATATCACTGCTCTGGAAAGAAACATACATTGCACATTTATCAAGCACAGTCATGTCATATGCTGGCAGAATGGAGGAAAAATGAATGACTCTTCTAAAAAAATAAAAAAATAAAACATTTGGGAAGAGTCCAGTTATATGACCATATGCAAAGTGTAACTGAATACTTTACTCTGTTTGCTTTAAATTAACACACAGATCTGACCAGACTTAGACAGGCCATAGACAGTGAAAATGTCTTTCCTGCAACCACAATTACCCCATCAACACAGACAGTGCTGACAGGAGAATTCCTCCTGCCAAAACATTGTATTCCCCTGACGGGGGGACGGGGGAAGCCATCCACACTGGGAGAACACGGGAGAAGACAGTGATCATTGCTAGCGGCTATAGCAGCTGCTAGCGATAATAGCAAGTAAAATCCGGCAGGGTGGTTATATCAATGTGATCGATTGATCGGCTTGGTACACTCAGCCTGCCCATACATGGTTCGAATCTCGGCTGGTTCATCAGGAGATTCGAACTTTCTATGGGACTTTATAAAGCAGTGAATCTGACATTCACCAAACATTCACTGCAGGTAAACCCCCAAGTCCATGAGTTTTTAATGACACTGATTTATTTCCTACCAGTATATGTTTAGTGAAAGCCTTTTTAACCGCTTCATAAATAGACCATATGCATCCATGGAGGTGCTTAAAGTGTCAATAAACCCACATTATTAAAAAATGTCAAAACATGCTGTATTACATACTGTTCATTGTCACTCATCCACTATAGGATTTGTCTTCTGTATTCTGCAAAAAAAAACTGCCAATTGATGTTCTCCCTTCTGTCTGTGTCCCCGCTGCAGCTTGCAATGCGATTAGGGGGTGGTTGCCACAGTTAGTGCGCATGCTCTATTTTCAGTGGGTCTCTATGCTGGGCATTTCCTTTCTGTTCTCATCTGAGCAGCCCATGTGACTACAGAGTCATACATGTGGGCATATGCACACTGGATAAATGACATCTCATTCCCTCCCTTAATGCCTTCTAATCTGCTAAACACAATGGGAGCGGGATATTGTCAATCATATTTAACTCCACCCCCACACTATATTATTACCCAAAAAAAATTAAGATTTGATTTCAAATATATAATTGTAGGTGTTTATTAACATTAATTATGTATTTTTATTATTTATTCTGAAAGTCGTTTTTTTTTTTTTTGGTCGTGATCAGCACACACAAAGAAATAGAAGTAGTTAAAAGAAATACAGTGGCGTCATCTATGTATATAAATATAAAGGATTATGTAAATTAAATGTTTAGTATTATTGATCAGCACTGCAATTATAAATTTTTGCAAAAGCAGTTAAGAGGTAAAACATATACATATGAATTTGAACAAATGTAATATTTTTATTAGATTGTTTGGATAAAAATGCACATACAGAGTTTATTTCCCAAAAATAATAAAAAAATAAACAGGTGGATCATTTGGTGATGGACTCTTCTTGCTTAGAATCATTGTACCACACACAAAAACATTAATAACATTAACATATCTGTCCCTATAACTCTCTGTTTGTTCACTAGCTGTGACCTTTGGCCGCTAACAGGAATTAAAAATGACTTTATCTGTGATGCAACAAACAAAGAAAAGAATTAGCAACAGCATGTATTGAACGCTGCCAACTGCAAAATTTATCATTTTTAGAATTGAGTAAGTGAAAAAGGAATAATGACAGCTGTGGTGAATGATGACAGCTAACAAATGTAATATACATTAAGGTGTCCTTTTATGAAGCAGTGAAATCTATTCACTGCTTCATTCTCCGGCATTCATGAAGCGGAGTAGATCGCTTCACCCTTGGAGGAGTGGAGTGATCTACAAACGCTTCAAACAGTGGAGAACGGCCCCTGATACTGGAATCTCGTGAGACTTTAAGAGATTACAGTACCAGAAATTCACTGAAACACTGAGATGTCCATTTATTAAGCAGTGATAAATTATCACAGCTCAATACACACACACACACACATATATAGAGTATATACACACACACACAGATGTCCATTTATTAAGCAGTGATAAATTATCACAGCTTAATAAAATAAAGAGTCCCCCCTACATTATATATACATGTATACACACATTATATATACATGTATACACACACACACACACACACATATATAGATGTATATACACACACATTATATATAATATATATATATAGTATACATACACACATTATATATATATATATGTATACACATACATATGACAGGGGGGACATGGTTACAGTGTTGGGGGGTCTGAACGAGGCATAAGGAAGTTAATAATCTTCCTCTTTCCTCCTCAGATCCCCCAGGTTTCTCTCTTCACTCCCCGCTTCACCACCTCTGAGATGGTGAATCGGGGAGTGTGAATTCTGACACAGATCGCCAGTGAAGCGCTGAGATCGCAGCTTCATACACTGGCCGTTACTGTGTCATTCTATGAGGATTCTCCATATGCAGAGATAATCGGCGGGAGAACAAGTTCAAACACTTCTCCCCCCGATTATCTCTGGTTCATAAACTGTTTATGGGCTGTGATCAGTGGTGATCCTCAGGATCTCCGCTGATCACTGCTTCAAAAAAGGACACCTATATGTGATGTAAGCATGGTGATGAACCTCCAGTTCACAATGTGATTGTCAATGCCTGTGAATGATGAGGACACTGATGAACACTGAGAAAAAGTGTCCAGTTCTGAATGCATTCAGAAAATGGGGATCACTGATCCCTACAGACGCTTCCAGACAGGTTCTGGCAAGACATACAAGACAAAGAATAGGAAAGCCAGCCAAACATCCTTATAATTTAAAAATGGTGTAAACTTTTTGGTGAAAACCAACAAAAGTGTATGACTATCAGTAAACATTTGTGATTTTGCTTGAGCCCAAGTTCATGCTATTTTGTTTGCTCCTTTATTTATCTGAAAAACTTTTAAGCAGCTAATGAGCTCTAACTAATGGAACACAGACATGAATGAATATTTATGAAGAATAGTACAGATGATTTTCCGAAGAAAATTTTTTGGAACAGATGTGAGATTTTCCATATCTGTCAAGAGTTCTTGGCCAGGAGTCACAGTTATCTAGGAAGAAATAACTGTATTCTTCTCTGCAAGCTCCACGTGTCATGAGGATGATACAGCCAGCAACCTGAGTGTTTTTTTTTGTAATATATGCAGTGTGGGAGTGTTGGTTAGAGACTGGAAGAGGTTTACTAAAACTACGCTTAGAGCTTCTACCTGCTCAATGCCAGAACAGCAAAATGTGAGTACAAGACCTTAGAAAAATTAGGTCAAAATCAAAAGTTAAATAAAATGTGATTACCGGTACTTAGCAGGATTCTGACTGGTACATCTTCAACATTATAGCACTGATTTCCAAATAGTTACTGTCAAGCTCAAGTAAAAGCTAACAATGCAGTTCATGTCTAGCTAGCACATCTTTTTTACACCCCTTCAGATAAGATAGGACTCTTATGCCGTGTCCGACAGAAAAAGTCAGATGGGAGCTTTTCATCGTATATTCCGACCATGTGTATGCCGCATCGGACTTTTTCGGTCGGTAAAGAACATGTTCTATATTTTTCCGATGGAACGAATTACTATCGGATAAACCGCTCGTCTGTATGCTGTTCCGACGCACCAAAAATGACGCATGCTCTGAAGCAAGTACGAGACGGAAGCTATTGGCTACTGGCTATTGAACTTCCGTTTTCTAGTCCAGTCGTACGCGTTGTACGTCATCGCGTTCTTGACAGTCGGACTTTGGTGTGACCGTGTGTTTACAAGACAGCTTGAGCGGAATTCCGTTGGAGAAACTTTCAGAGTTTATTCCGACAGCAAAACCGCTCGTGTGTACGCAGCATTATGGTGGCGTTAGATGGATTGAAGTTCAGCTGTTTCAGCAAAGACAGGCTGAATTTCGATCAGTGTGTGGCCATTCCTGTTCAACAGAAGTTGGTCATTAGTGGAGAAAAAAAGTTGAAAATGTTAAAAAAAAAGTAATCATCTATGGCCAGACTTAGACCCATAGAGAAGAGGCAATATGTAACATTTACAGAACAATGTGAAAATATATAATGATTTCTTACCAATCAATCCCTAAACTCTCTTACAAGCTTTAACAATCATGTAATTTCAAAATTTGATTTTAAGTTTTTTCAATTTGCAACTTTCATTAAAGCCCAACTCTGGGAAATTAGAAAATCCTGCCCTGCAGCGGGACTGCACTCGCACTGCTAGGGTTCACTGCTACAGTATCTCACAAAAGTGAGTACAACCCTCACATTTTTGTAAATATTTTATTATATCTTTTCATGTGACAACACTGAAGAAATTACACTTTGCTACAATGTAAAGTAGTGAGTGTACAGCTTGTATTTCAGTGTAAATTTGTTGTCTCCTCAAAATAACTCAACACACAACCATTAATGTCTAAACCACTGGCAACAAAAGTAGAAATTTCCAAATTGGACCCAAAGTGTCAATATTTTGTGTAGTCACCATTATTTTCCAGCACTGCCTTAACCCTCTTTGGCATGGAGTTCACCAGAGCTTCACAGGTTTCCACTGGAGTCCTCTTCCACTCCTCCATGACGACATCACGGAGCTGGTGGATGTTAGTGACCTAGCTCTCCTCCACCTTCCATTTGAGGATGCCCCACAGATGCTCAATAGGGTTTAGGTCTTTTACCCTCAGCTTTTTTTAGCAAGGCAGTGGTTGCCTTGGAGGTGTGTTTGGGGTCATTATCATGTTGGAATACTGCAATGTTGCCCAGTATCTGAAGCGAGGGATCATGCACTTCAGTATGTCACAGTACATGTTAGCATTCATGCTTTCCTCAATGAACTGTAGCTCCCCAGTACCGGCAGCACTCATGCAGCCCCAGACCATGACACTCCCACCACCATGCTTGACTGTAGGCAAGACACACGTGTCTTTGCACTCCTCACCTGGTTGCCGCCACACACTCTTGACACCATCTGAACCAAATACGTTTATCTTGGTCTCATCAGACCACAGGACATGGTTCCAGTAATCCATGTCCTTAGTCTGCTTGTCTTCAACAAACTGTTTGTGGGCTTTCTTGTGCATTATTTTTAGAACGACATCCATGCAGACCAATTTGATGCAATGTGTGGCGTATGGTCTGAGCACTGACAGGCTGACCCCCCACCCCTTCAACCTCTGCCGCAATGCTGGCAGCACTCATATGTCTATTTCCCAAAGAAAACTTCTGGATAGAACCCTGAGCATGTGCACTCAACTTCTTTGTTCGACCATGGCAAGCAAGGCCTGTTCTGAGTGGAACCTGTCCTGTTAAACCACCGTATGGTCTTGGCCACTGTGCAGCAGCTCAGTTTCAGTGTCTTGGCAATCTTCTTATAGCCTAGGCCATCTTTATGTAGAGCAACAATTCTTTTTTTCAGATCCTCAGAGAGTTCTTTGCCATGAGGTGCCATGTTGAACTGCCAGTGACCAGTATGAGAGAGTCAGAGGGATAACACCAAATTTAACACACCTTCTCTCCATTCACACCTGAGACCTTATAACACTAACGAGTCACATGACACTGGGAGGGAAAATGGCTAATTGGGCCCAATTTGGACATTTTCTATTTGGGGTGTAATCCCTTTTGTTGCCAGTGGTTTAGACATTAATGTCTGTGTGTTGAGTTATTTTGAGGGGACAGTAAATTTACACTGGTATACAAGCTGTACACTCACTACTTTACATCGTAGCAAAGTGTAATTTCCTTAGTGTTGTCACATGAAAAGATATAATAAAATATTTACAAAAATGTGAGGGGTGTACTCACTTTTGTGAGATACTGTATATTAATTCTAGGGGAGAATAAAGGTACCTTTACTTACCAGATTCTCTGTTCCCCGTGCGCTGGTGGTGGACTGTCCCTCTGTGTCATGTCCAGTACAGGACTATGCATCTTGATGACTTCAGGACCTTGGACCACTCGAGCATGGGGAAGAAGACACTGTGGGAACTGGTCTAGCAGTGTGGAGAAGTGGAGGATCAGTTAAATAATTCATCTTTTCAATGCCCCCTAGATTTGAAAAAGCAGTTAACCCTTGTAGTGTGGGGGCAGCCCCACTGCAGGGGAGAATTTTCAAGTTTAAAGTTGGGCTTTAAAAGAATACCAGGTGATTCTGCTATGAATGTATTTGTTCAAGCACTTGTTATAATGTGATAACTGTGTCTCCTGTATTGTCACCCTGCCACATGCACTTCTGGAAACTACAAGCGGACATGCCAGCAAACATTGATCAGGCATGGTCTGCTGTTGCCACTATCAGGAGCTGGTTTGGCACAATAATGTATAGTTGATGCTGGAGAAAATGCGCATCGACAGGAAACTGGAGATCAACAATACTAAGATTCCAAAAAAAGGTGTCAAAAGTAAAACTGTATTAGAAAAAAATAACATGACAATTGATTATTTTACAAACTACATTGTCAACTTAAAATATAAGTTGGCTAATAATAAAATCTAACAGACTGTAAAAGTATACTGTATGTTTGTGTCATTTAGTCAGAACCAAAGTGGGAGTTCAGCCAAACAGCTAAACAAATACAAGGTCTGTCCAGAAAATGTTTAGCCTTTTTTCATATATCAAGAATGGTTTGCGTGACATCGATGCACCATTAAATGAGCATGTGTGCTGTGTGCGAGCGAGTAGAGCAAAAAATCTGCATAAAATGTTGCATCAAAGTGATTGCAAAGCTTTGATTTAAAAATAAAAATTAAAAAAATAATAAACATGTCATACTTACCTGCTCTTTACAATGATTTTGCACAGAGCAGCCCCGATCCTCCTCTTTTGGCATCACCCAATGGCTCCCACTGCTATCAATCTGCCCTGTAAGAAGGGAGAGAACAGAGAGAACCGTTGCTCCCATGCATAGCGCTGGATTGAGATCAGGCTCCGGTAAGTATAAGGGGGGTGAGGGGGGATCTGACCTGTGACATAGAGGATTTTTTTAACCCTAAAGCATAGGAAGCATTAAGGTAAAAATCCTTTAGGCTTTAGAACCGCTTTAAGCTTGAACATTTCTCCATGGGAACTATTTGGATGATTCAGAAGGCTTTTAGGGACAATACAATGAGTGCAGCACAAATAAAAGTGTGGCATAAACGTTTTAAAATGGTTGAAAATCTGTTCAAAGTGATCTGTTCTGGAAGGCCTACAACAAGCAGAACACCTGAGAATGTTGAATGTGTATGGGCTGCAATTAATAAAGATTGGTGACTGACAGTGCAAGAGACTAGAAGCTGATCTGGGGATTCCAAATACGACTGTGTTTGAGATTTTGATGCAGGAACTTGGGATGAAACGTGTTGTAGAAAAATCTGTTCCACCACTTCTGCTGAAATGTGTTATGGCAAAATTCGTTCCGTGGCTTCTGCTACCAGAGCAGAAGAAACATTGTGCTGCAGATGCTAATGACTTACTTCAAACCACTACCAATGAACCAGATTTCCTCAAGAAGGCCATAACCAGAAATGAATCGTGGGTTTACTGCTATGATCGGGATACTACGGCTATGGGAGAACTATGCTGCCTACAATGTTTTTTATATCTTGTATGTTCCTAAATAAATGTTTCTTCATATTAAATCAATCCTCAAAATGAGTGAACACAAAAAAAAAACCAAATTCTGACAAACTCCAAGCATTGATTATGCAAGAATGGGCTGCCGGAGAGCGCATGCGCGGTATGCGGGATGGCGGACGTGTAAAGGAAGAGCTCCGGTCCCCGTCTCCCGATCCGCGGCTCCTACGCAGCTACACGAGCAGCCCTTAACCTAGGAGTGACACCGCTGACTGCCGGAACCCCCCAGGCAACGTATGGGGAAGGTTGGCTTCCAAAAGCACGTCTACAGAGGCTTTATTCCGCCGCCGCCATCGCGGCCTACCTCAGGTATGGAGCGTTTTCTATACAGGCCGCAATCCCCGGCCTCGAGTGATTCACTGGGCCCGGCGCACGCTTCCAGACCACCTGCAGAGCCACGCAACACGGCCGCGGAGGACAACAACTCCCAGCATTCCCAACAATCCCCTCGATCCCACTCCCCACACACATCTGAAACTCCAACAGATGTAGTGACAATTGCAGTACTGGACACGAGGCTCAATCTGCTTCTACATGACCTAACCCACAGCATTGCTAAAGAAGTGGGTAAAATTGCACATGAGCTGAGGGGGGAAATCGATCAACTAGGGGAACGTACTGACACCCTCGAAAATAAATTAGATGAACTAACCCAATATATGCATGCCCTTGAAGAAGATAACGCCAGCATGAAGCACACTGTCTCTCAACTTCAAATGCAGCAAGAAGATTTGGAGAACCGCGAAAGACGCCAGAACCTAAGAATCAGAGGGATCTCTGAAACGGTTAGTGACAAAGACCTCCGCCCTTACCTCCTAGGCCTCTTCGTTACCCTGGCACCCCATATACCAGACATAGATTGGCGCCTGGACAGGGCACATAGATCATTAGCCCCGAAGCCACCACCTAATGCAAACCCAAGAGACGTCATCGTCCGTTTCCACTTTTATGAAAGCAAAGAAGCACTGACAAATGCTACCCGCAACAAGTCCCGTATTGAATTCAAACAATCTAGAATTCAAATCTTCAGTGATCTATCCCCAATCACCTTAGCAAAAAGACGCAGCTTTCGCCCGATCACCACACACCTGCAAAACCATCAGATCCCATACCGTTGGGGCTTCCCCTTTTGCCTGTCAGTGACCAAAGATGGCGTCCAACACTCCCTGAGAGACCTCTACGAAGGGGAATCCTTCATTCGCAACCTCGGGCTCCCACCGCTACCCGAAGAAGAAACTCAGGCTCCAATCCCAAATGTGAAACCCCTCACCACTCCAGCCAAAATCTGGACCCCGACCCAGCGACGTTCGCAGAAGAACTTCTCCACACCTCAGAGGCCTAATCCCTACAGATTCCCGACCTGAGGAGACTCTCCCTCTCATCAAGAACCGGCTTTGGTTCCTTTCTCCTTTTTACATTCTGGAACATTCCCAGAGAACATGCTTTTGGCCTAGAGCACGGCCCCATTGAAAGACAGTCCTCTTTCCCCTAAAAAGGACTGGGAACTATGTTCTTTCACCGTTGAGATGAACTACATCACCTACTAACTGCTGGAAAACTCATCTCCTTTTTGATCCATTTTGGCTCCACTGCCTCGATTTTTCTATGTTTTTCATCTTATTTTCTTTTTTTACATGCCCATACCCACGTTGGCACTACTTTATGTTTTTCTTTTTCCGCTCCGAATCCGAGCAGTCCTCTTAAGCAGAGACGGGGACCCACGTCCCTTCACTTGGTGACTCCCGCAAGTCGTCATGCGTTCCACTGAGACCCATGGCTTCGGCCTGGGTAGCCTGAATATTTTTTACTTTCAGGCTCATCGACAGATTTTTTTTGTTCTTTTTATTTTCTTTTCTGTTCTTTTTCTATTTGTTTTTTGTATCCCCTCATCCCATGTTTTTTTTCCTTATTTTCTCCACATGTTTTATTTTCATTTTTGTGCAATTGATTTTGCCTCTGATACACATGCGTTCTGTTTAAAAACGCAATTTATAGGTCACCTTTTTTTTGACCAACTTCAGGTAACCACTGTTCATTGTTGTTTTCTTGCTCAACTTCGGTATATTTCTATACCCAAATGTTACTATATATGGTTGTTCATGTACTCTAAATTTTGTGCAGAATGTTTTCCATGGCGCTACCTAACCCTATTAGATTATGGCTCTTAAGATATATTCATGTAATGTAAAGGGTCTGAACTCCATCAAGAAACGATGGCAAGCTCTGAAGGAGTTCAGGGCCTCCAATGCAGAGGTGATCATGATTCAGGAGACACACTTTAAATCCGAAGGAACTTTCAAATTCGCTTCCAAACATTTTCCGACGGCTTATATAGCCTCTGATCCCTCCGGTAAAGCGGGGGTAGCGATTCTAATTAAACGATCCTGCCCTATACGGGTCCTTTCATCCTACCTAGACCCTCACGGTCGCTTTATTCTCCTGAATTGTGATCATCTGAACACACATTTCTCTTTGGCAAACATTTACGCCCCCAATGTGGGACAAATTAACTTTTTGAACTCAGTCTTTGAAAAACTGCAACCCTTTTCCCAACCCTTTACGATATTAGGAGGCGACTTTAATGTGTGCATGTCACCGACCAGGGATAGACAAAACCTTTTTAATAACTCTCAGCAACCCACCTCCCAGAAATTACCAGCATCTTTCCGTCAGCTAACAAGATCACATAACCTTTTTGACACATGGAGGGTAAAACACCCCACTCAAAGGACCTACTCCTTTTACTCCCATGCCCACAAAGTATATTCCAGGCTAGACCACTTTCTGGTCACTGCCCCCCTCCTCCCTTACGTTATATCATCCGAGATAAATCCCATCACCTGGTCGGACCATGCACCCATTGAACTCGATATACTATTATCATCTACTACCCCAAAATCCTGTCACTGGCGCCTTAACGAATCCATGCTAAAAAACCCGCTATCCCACCCACACCTGGAACAAAAACTAATTGAATTTTTTCAACTAAACGAAGGTTCAGTCTCTGAAGTGTCCACCTTGTGGGAAGCCCACAAGGCCTTTTTTAGAGGTGAATGTATATCTACAGGCTCACGCTTAAAGCGAGATTCTGCAAAGATAAAAACCGACCTCACTGCCCAACTCTACTCTGCAGAAAAGAGACTCCTGGCTTCCCCCACGGTGGAAAAGTTGAGAACTGTTACCTCACTCCGTAATAGGATCAAAACACTTGATATGAATAAAATCTCCAAATCCATGCTATGGGCCAGACAAAAATTTTACGAATATGCTAATAAACCCCATACCATGTTAGTTAACAGGCTAAAACCACGACCATACCTATCAATACCAGACCACTTGTTACAGCCAGACGGCACTCCCACGTACTGTCCCATGACAATGACCAAAACGTTCGGAAACTTCTATAACCAATTATATAATTGTTTAAGCTCAGATCCAAACACCCAATTCTCTCAGACTAAATTTGAAAGCTTCATGTCCTCCCTTAGACTACCCACCCTCTCCTCTACACAGCTTTCCTCACTCAACTCCCCAATCGAATCCACAGAAATAACTGAAGTGATCAAAAATCTTCCGTCTCACAAATCCCCAGGTCCAGATGGTCTGCCATATTCCTACTATAAGACTTTCCTGCCGATCCTTAGCCCTCATCTCCAAAACCTATACACCTCCCTCCTCAAAGGTACCGTTCCACACCCACAATTCATGCACGCCAATCTAACAGTTATCCCCAAACCAGGTAAGGACCCAGCCATCCCTGATAACTATCGCCCCATAGCCTTACTAAATTCGGACTATAAAATTTTCACTAAAATATTAGCTAACAGATTGTCCCCCATGTTAAAAACCCTAATACATAAAGATCAAGTAGGATTCGTCCCAACAAGACACGCTGGTGATAATACGAGGAGGACCATTGACCTAATAGACTTGGTGAATAAGACCAAACAACCCACCATAGTGCTGAGCCTAGATGCCCAAAAAGCATTCGACCGTTTAAGCTGGCCGTTCATGTTTGCGGTCCTACAAAAGTTTGGATTTTCTGGTCCCTTTATACAAGCCCTACAAGCTTTATACTCATTCCCCACATCCCAAGTCCAACTATCCTCCTTTACATCACAGAGGTTCACTCTTAGCAATGGAACGAGACAGGGATGTCCCCTGTCTCCCCTATTATTTATATTAAGTCTTGAACCATTAGCAGTCGCTATCAGGGACCACCCTGCCATACGGGGGATCCCACTGCGAGGACTTGACTATAAACTATCGCTTTTTGCTGATGACATCTTGCTAACTATCACTCGCCCAGACTCCACCTTACCTATTTTACACGATATATTATCCTCCTTCAGCTCCATATCGGGATTTAAAATCAACCAGTCAAAAACAGAAGCCCTTCCCATAAACATACCACCAGATATACTCTCCTCTCTACAATCTACATATAAATATAGATGGTGCACATTCTCACTGAAATATCTGGGCATACACTTAACCCCCTCATACTCCTCTCTCTATCAGGCCAACTTCTCCCCCATGTTCTTGGAAATAACAAGACTTCTTAATCTCTGGTCCTCCATCCCTATATCTCTCCTTGGCAGGATCAATGTCCTCAAAATGACAATTCTTCCCAAACTGCTTTATTTGTTTGAAACCCTCCCAATCTCAGTTCCAATGTCGCAGCTGAAAAACCTCCAGAGGAAATTCCTACAATTTATCTGGAATAATGCGTCCCATAGAATCGCTAAATCGGTGGTCTTTGCCCTCAGGTCCAAAGGCGGACTAGCTGCTCCAGACATCATTAAATATTACTACGCCTCACACCTTAGGGCAATGGCCACCTGGACCTCTAGAAAAGCTCCCAGCAGATGGGCCGAAATAGAAATGAGTATCACTGCCCCAGTACATCTGTGCTACTTACTATGGCCAGCTTCCAACAAATTTATGCCCCAACTGAGATCCCTATGTTTAGCCCCGATGCTTTTCTCCCTATCCATCTGGAAGAAGTGCGCTGAACGGTTTGCCTTATCTTCACCATGCTCCCCTTTGCAGAATGTTTTATTTAACCCAGACATCCCAGATGGAATGTCTTATACACGCACCCTTCCATGGACGCAAGCAGGAGTCTTTCAGTTGCGACACTTGGTACACCCCGCATCCCGTAAACTCTACACCTTCAAAGAACTACAAAAGAAACACAATCTCCCCACTTCCCTAGAATACTCTTACCTACAATTTAAACACTATTTCCTCTCCAGATCTCCCTCCCTCACTTTGGAAAAGCCCACAGCCTTTGAAATGCTATGTGCTGACGGACCATATGAAGCCAAACTGATATCTGCTATATACAAGATGCTGCACGAAACCCCCCCTTTAACAGATTTAACGCATAATTATATGAAAAAATGGTCCCGAGCATTGAACCACCCAATCTCACTAATAGACTGGGGTAAAATATGGGAATCCACCTCAAAAATCTCACGATGCGTAACCCATAAAGAAACTGCCATCAAAATATTATTTTTCTGGTATAGAACCCCAGACATACTCCATGCTCAAAACTCATCGGTCCCCAATTTATACTGGAGATGTAGACAGGCAGTAGGTACCCATATTCATATCTTTTGGGAATGCCCTATTCTCGACCCCTATTGGACTGAAGTTCACAAATTGTTACAATCGCTCCTTTCTAGCACGATACAGAGAACCCCTATACACTTCCTGCTAGGCCTTCCTTTCCCGGGAATTCCCAAACCACTACAAAAACTTGGATCTTTTATACTACTGGCAGCAAAGAGAGCCATCCCTAGAAAATGGTTATCTCCCTCCCCCCCCACTCTCCACCACCTCCTTACAATAACCACAGAAATACGCAGAATGGAACATATGACTGCAAAGATTGATGATAAACTACCCTTGTTTGATAGGATCTGGAAGAATTGGGATGACTCAATATACTCCCTTGACTCGGACACCCCCCCCCCCCTAATACCCACTAGCGCCAAATACTGAACAGCCTGTTCCTTATAAATACATTATTTGCACTCTATTCAACCACTTTAACTCACGCGATAATAGGTTAATGTAATGGACATCCTACTTAAATGACCCACTTTTGGAAACAGTGAACATTAAACCTTACATTTGCCATTATGGACTCTTAGATGTACTTTTATGCCACCTGTTTTGTTTTTGTTTCTCCTTGTGGCTTTGTTCTATTTCTTATATCCTCTTGATGTACCATCCGAAGTTAAAATGTCATATCTTATGTAAAATGCGATATACTACTCTGTAACTGTTGTATTATTATAAATAAACAATTTAAAAAAAAAAGAATGGGCTGCCATCAGTCAGGATGTGGCTCAGAAGTTGATTGACAGCATGCCAGGGCGAATAACACTGCAGGAAGACACGTGACCCAGTGTCGACACGTGTAGGGGAGGGGCATGGACGATCACGTTACCAGGACCCAGCGTGGAGCTGGTTGCTCTCTGCGAACGTTTGCAAGGCTTGTGTAAGTGGGAGAGGCTTTCCTATTTTTAAGCTGGTGATAGACTGGTGCGCTGGAAGTACCAGCAATACGCGAGTACCCTGCATTATCCTTTTATAATAAACAAAATTTTCAAACGATTTTAGCACTATTAGTTTCTTTCTATTTAATATTTTGGCTGCCACAAGTCATCTGGGAGCAAGTGGATAGAAGCTCTGAAGCTGCCACGGTGTAGCCCTGGAGAGGTTAAAAAGATTTAACTTGATTTAACTTTAACTTTAACGTTGTGGTGGTCGCATTACTTCAGGTGAGAATACTCCTGGGGGGGAGAGGGGGGGGGGGTAAATCTGCAATGATTTATATCTGCACCATCTTTTAGCACTAAAGGAGTGGGTTGAATTCAAGCACCATTGTGGCAAACATTTTTATTTATATATTTTACATTTTTTGCGTGGACACCATTTTCACTTCCTAATGATTTTTATACCTTGCATTTATTATTGATTATTTAATATTGTTTTGTATTATTGTTTGGAATAATTTCACAGCACTTATGCACTTTATATTTGGATTATATTGTGTTTTAGGTTAATATAGGGCTGCACATTTTTGTTTTATGATATCTAGTACTTTATGAAGTAAATCATGGGTACCTATTCAATGCTGCCAGTCCAAGAGATAATAACTCTCCTTAGCTTAGCAAGAATAATATTTAATAGTATCATTCCCTATAACAACTAATATAGTTGCAAGTCACTCATGAAAGGCTACAAGTTTGGCGACTGATTAGTATTTCAGCTGGTAGATATAAATATGTTCCTAATCAAAAGGATAGCATATGGCTAGCATGTAAAACAATAGCAAAGCACAGAGTCCCTAAAAATATTATTCTGGAGGCGCACGCCAAGACAGCTCCCAAGATGGGCACGTAAGCTAGGAGCTCCGCACTTGCCCGGCCACTCAGCCTTCCCAGCGCGGGATCACGACTGGCAGGACTTCCCCTGTTAATGGCTTCTAGTGGGGGAGATCCCCTGGCACAAGTACATGCCTGAATGGACAGTCCGCTGTGACCTCGAACCCCAGTTTTCGTCCGTGGACGACCAAGCAGGCTCCAAGATGGCGGCCACGGCCCAGCCATTTCACCAGATCACAGAGGGACACACAGAGCAGCGGCAAGTGCTATCCCCAGCAACTCTCTCCTTCACCCCCCGATGGCCAGTGGCAACCCCCACGACCAAACCCCATCTCCAGCCTCAACAGTATCGCTCATAGAGCGCACTAGGGAGACCTATGGGCTGTCCCCAATGGGAGTAACCCCTGTACGCTTGGATCCTCTGTCCACCCCAGGGTGTCTAGGCCTGGACATTCACCTTTTTGCAAGTTATCTGTTCACCAAACTGTCAGAGCTACTGGACAGAGGCCTAGCACACACAGCTGATAAAATCACATGTGACATCCGATCAGACTTCCAAAACCTGGGCTCCAGAATGGAAGCAATTAAACATAAATTGGATATCAGGTCTCTAGGGCCAACCAGAACACGGACCACATCCATATTCTCCAAGACCAGCTTGATATAGTCCTTTCCAGGATCTATGACCTTGAAAATCAATCGAGGAGGAATAACTTCAGGATCAGAGGCCTCCCAGAGTCCATTACAGATATTCCAACAGCGGTGCAGGACCATATTAAAAATCTTATTTCTATCCATTCCCTCTCATAAACTGGAGTTGGACAGAGCCCATGAATCCCTGGGCCCACCCAGGAAAGATGGCTCCCCACGAGATGTGGTAGTGAAATACCACTTTTACACGATTATGGAAGAAATTATGAAAAGATCTCGTAAACAATCACAATTGATGTTCCAAGGTCATGCAATTCAAATATTTGCCAACATATCACCCTCCACAATTCAAAGACGAAGATCCCTGAAACCTCTTCTGGCGATCCTTACCCAAAGGGACATCAAATACAGATTGGTGTTCCCCTTTGCACGGAAGTTCTCCTTTAAAGGTAAACCTTGCGATGGAATGCACACTTTAAACTTGCGTCAGGATGTATATTAAGATAGTTTTTTTGGGTAGCCTGATACCCACAGGAAATCCATGGTAGGTCCCCTTTGAGTTAGGGGCCTGATTGTATCTTCCCGTCTATAATTCAAGATAAGCTATATAGTCTAACTTTTGGGTCAACCCCCTGATAGGTTTATTTTACTTTAGTTCGGCCATACCCTATGCTAATCCCCTACTCCCTCCCTTTTCCCATATTTTCCTCCATTCCTACCCTTCCTACACCAGCTCCCTCTACCTTCTCTTCCCCATTCCCCATACTTTAGTGTTACATGTTTACAAGTTGGTGACCTGATGGTTTTGATCCAGATAAATAGATATTTGTAGAACATTTATGATTTTAAGGTTTGTTGAGGCTGGGGAAGTTGCTGTGTGCACGCCTACTCTCCAGACATGGTTTTCACATGCCCATACGGTTGTTGAATCCATCTAAGTGAGACTATCCCCCCTCCCCACCCCCTTATCAATCGTGCTCTAGGATAGATCATATTTTTTTTTCCACATCACATATCCCCTTAGCTCTTAAATCCTCCATTAAGGACACGGTATGGTCGGATCACTCCATAATCGTACTCTCTCTACGTTAAAACTTAACAAGACCAAATTGGAGACTCCTAGTGGAGACTCAAGGAATCAATTTAAAGCAACCCCATTAGAGTAACAGAACCAGAAAAAGCCCTTAAAGTATACTTCCTCCTCAATGATGCGGAGGGAATCTCAGCGGAGACTCACTGGGCAGCACACAAAGCTACGATCCAAGGTAGGCTCATTCAAATAGCAACCCAGTTAAAAAGGCAAAGGCAAGTTGACATCCAAAAACTGGGCTAAATTCTACAAGTAACGAGATAAAACCGGTCCCATGCTGGCCTCTAAACTATCCCCGAAAACTCGCTCATTCACACTGCCAAAAATTCAGATGCTAGACGGTTCGTCGACCTTAAACCCCTTACGCATAATGCAATCCTTTCAAGCTTTTTATACTAAACTTTATAGGGCAGACGCAAATAATGACATATCCAAGATAAATTCATTCCTTGATGACCTCCCACTTCCAACTCTAGGGGAGGGCCATAGAGACAAACTTGAAGCTCCCATCACAGCAGAAGAAGTATTAGAAGTCATCAAAAATCTGAAAGCGGGCTCAGCCCCAGGCCCGGACGGCTTCTCCATCCCATACTATAAAACATTTGCAGATACACTTGCCCCGTTTTTAGCTAGGTTCTATAACTCTAAACGGAAGGGTGACCCTTTAGACAGTCTACTAAATCCAGCATTCACAGGCCCATTTCGTTGATCAACAATGACATGAAGATCCTGACCAAGATCCTAGCTAACAGGGTAGCTTCCTTTATCAGTCAGTACATACAAATGGACCAGGTATGCTTTATACCTGGACGACAGGGATCAGATAAGGTGAGAAGAGCTAGAGATATAATCTCAATCTTATGCCACGTACACACGGTCGGAATTCTCATCGGAAAAAGCTCTGATGGTTTTCCCGTTGGAATTCAAACGGAATTTCGCTCAAACTGTCTTGCCTACACACGGTCACACCAAATTCCGACAGTCAATAACACCACGCCTTAAAAAAGTTAGACTGCACTATAAAAGGGAAGTTTAATGCTTCTGAGCATGCGTCAAATTGTTTCCGAGCATGCCTCGGAAATTTTGCGTGTCGGAATTGCATACACACGATCGGAAAATCCGATAGAAAGGTTTTCCATCTGAAAAATTAAGAACAGGTTCTCAATCCAAAGTCTTTTGGAAATTCCGACAGAAAAAGACCAATGGGCATACACACGGTTGGAAAATCCGATGAAAAGCTCCCATCGGACTGTTTCCATCGGAAATTCCGACAGTGTGTACGCGGCATTACAATCAGGCTGGGATGGAGGCCCTCCCCAAGAGGGAATTCTCCTCTCGCTAGATCTCCATAAGCCCTTTGATTCAATCTCCTGGCCATACCTTTTTGCTGTACTGCGACGTTGGGGCTTTGGTCCGAACTTTATTGGGCTTATGGCAGCCCTGTATTCTGGTCCGGAAGCCAGGATCAGGTTGCAGGACTACTACTCTGAACCAATTAAGATCGCCAGGGGCACTCGTCAGGGTTGCCAGCTATCACCCCTGATCTTTGCCATGGTGATCGAACCATTATCAATAGCTATTCAAGCCCATCCAGACATCAGGGGAGTACAGTGTGGCCAGACGTCTCACTGTTCGCAGACGATCTACTCCTTTTTGTCACGGTTATATCTCTCCCCAACATCTGCAAACTCCTAGACAATTTTTCTAGCGTTTCAGGCCTACAGGTCAACCTCACTTAGGCCCAAGCACTGAATGTCTTTCTCCAGCACACAGTGGTGCAGCAAATGAAACATGCTTTTAAGCTTGAGTGACTCGGCCATCCAATGTTTGGGGATTAATCTCACTCCCAAGATAGCACAGCTATATCAGGCTAACTAAACCCCCCCCCCATGTTCCACAAACTAGAATTAGACCTTAAGACTTTGTTCAAATTATCATGGTTAGGTAGAGTTAACTCCGTCAAGGTGACCCTTCTCCCCAGATTATTGTACCTATTTCGTTCCCTTCTGGGTGAGATGGGTCTCCCAAACTTAGTCTGGTACTACCAAGCGGCTAGTCTCGCAAAACTATCCACTGTCTATTCTAGATTAGAAAAATCTGATTGGGTGAAAATAGAGAGACAGGCAGTACCAACATTCACACTGGACTTCCTTCTTTGGTGTCCCCCAAAAAATAAACCCCTATTATGTCCCCCACTTTATCCCACTCTCTTTCCCTATGGGATACCCTGCAAAATCCTCCCTCTCTGGTCTCTGAAATCCAACCACTAGCTCACATTTTTCATAATCCCCAATTTTTTTTCAGGCATGGACATCAAAACTTTCAAATGGAGGCTAGACAAGGAAATGTACCGAATCGGACACTTCTTTTGGGATCACTCACACTCAAACACTGTGAAAATAAACTAGAACTCCCTACCTCAGAAAAATGTAGGTTCCACCAAATCGCACACTTTCTAAACTCTCTATAGAAGAACAAACCTAATCCCCCTACGTTCGCGGAATATGAGTGTCACTGTGGCCAGGTCATGGCGCAAAGAGGAGGCATCTCCATAATCTACTCGTCACTAGCAAGGAAAAACTTCAAAACTTCCAAACATGGAGGCATGGGAGAAGTATCTTCAAAACAAATGGGACCTGGAGAACTGGCACTGATCTTTCTCCAGATTCCTTAAAAGAATTTTTAATTCCTCCCTAATAGAAGCCAACCTTATGGTCTTCACTAGATGGTATCTAGTTCCCACAAGACTGGCTGCCATCTATCCCTCCTTCTCATTATGCTTCAGGGGATGCCACGTGCTTGGCACTATGATCCCAGTTTGGTGGGAATGCCTGAAAATTAAGGGGTATTGGAACAAAATCTTTCACCACATCCGCAGAGTCTCTGGCTTTTCAATCCCAAACAAACCAACAATAGCTCTGCTTAACTGTCCCACCCAAATATTTACAAACATACCCAGAAATGAATCCTCTTTATGCTACTGGGAGCCAAATTATCCATAGCTCGGGCCTGGAAGCAACCCACGGTCTCCATACTGTCAACCAAAAGAGAAATATCTTGGATAATGGCCCAGGAAAAAAGTGTACGCATTATCCTAGATGTGTCTAACAAATTTGAAGCAATATGGGAAGCATGGGCTTATCATGTGGGTATCTCCCTGTTACCTGGATCCAGCAACACATGAGCGGACGAGGTGGCGTCTTGGAAGCCAGAAAGTACCTTTATTCTCTCTTCTACTCTCTTTCTATCTTCCCAACCTAAGTATTCATCTATCGCTGCTACATTATAAGATTATTCAGACTCTTGACAATATTGACAAAATGTACAGTTCCTAAGCTCCTGAAAGAACCAGGAACCCACCAGTCTGTTGCTATTAACCATCCTGGCTCTCATGCTACTTGACCATTAGACTAAGTGCTTAACAGCTTGGAGGCAAGAATTATACCCCAGTTTAAGGCTATGCAATGTCTTCTAAGGTTTGGGGATGGGGGGGGGTGACCTCTCCAGCTGCTCCAGAACATAGTGAGTTTCCATTTGGGGTGTCGGGGGCAGAAGGAGGTTCCCCTAACTTTCTAATAACTTGCCATACCCTCCTGCCTTAGGAAGCCCTACTTATCATATGTACTTATTAATCTGAACTAGACAAATCTGTTGTATCTGATTTAATCTTCTGCATTGCGTAATCTCATATTGTTTTTACTCTGTATTGATGTTGTTCCTGAAAATCAATAAAATCTTTGAAAGTAAAATATTATTCTGATCTTTAGTGAATTTGCATATAAACAGCATGCAAGCAGGCAAGCATGGCAATCACATATAGCAAACACAGGGAATAAAGCCAAATAGTTTTTTGAGTAAACTGACAACCCTCCTGTTTAGATTGCTCACATGAGTGTTCAGTTAAACACTGATGAAAGAGAAGCTGCTAAATTATTGCAATATAGCATATCCTCTTGCTTAATAGCACAGTTCAACGTCACATGGGCCAAAACTTGTTGTGTATATACCAAAGCTCCCTCCAAGCAAGCAAATATACTGTAAACCCTTAAAACTTCAACCAGCTGTGCATCCATTTAAAGCTGAGTAGCAAGCAATTGGTTTACAAAATTTTTAAAATAATTAAATAAAAAAATGTGCAAATCCACAAACGCATGTATCCTGCAAAGCCAGCAGAAATTAATGACGCATATATAACTTTAAATAAATAATGTACAGTGTGCAAATCCACAAGGAGAAAAAAATGACTAAAAATGATATGCTATTGTGCCTATTACGATAGTAAATACAAATCATTTCAAATGGCACAGTATAATGTTCAGAGTAATGAATATTAACTTAAACGTTGAGTGACTATTCCAACTGTCCTTTTTTATATTAATGATAAATGTATATTTATATTAATTATAAAAAAGGACAATTTCTTCCAGTTGGAATAGTCACTCAATGTTTCAAGGGTAACTCCACTTTTGTGGGGAAAAAAAAAGCAAACAAAGAAAAAATAATATAGCGTATACAATTGCGACAAGTCATATTGTAATTAAATGTTAATAAAAATTACCTTTCCTTTTTAATCTGCAGCCACTGTAATTTTCTGAAAATGCAATGCAATATGGCTACCTGGAGGTGTTCTGTACACATAATGTGTACAGAACGCCTCCCAGATATGTAATTTCCTGCTTGTGTGATTGGCTCACTGATTTTCCCAGAAGTCTGCACTAAGATACGCCAATGAACGGGGCCATGTATAGTAAAATCTTAGATGAAAATCTACTTTACTCAGCCAGAACACTAAAGATTGGTCATGGATGGGTTTTTCCACATGAAAATGACCAAAACATACCACCAAGTCAACAAAGGAGCGGCTCAAGAAGAAGCACATTAAGGTCATGGAGTGGTCTAGCCAGTCTCCAGACCTTAATCCTATAGAAAATCTATGGAGGGAGCTGAAACTTCGAGTTGCCAAGCGACAGCCAAGAAACTTGCAGGATTTAGAGAACATTTTTAAAGAAGAGTGGACCAAAATCCCTCCTGAGATGTGTGCAAACCTGGTCATTAACTGCAAAAAAACGGATTACCACGGTGCTTGCCAGCAAGGGTTTCTTCACCAAGTATTAAGTCATGCTTTGCTTGGGGATCAAATACTTATTTTACTCACTGAACTGCAACTCATTTTAGAACATTTGTATTATGTTTTTCTGAACCATACTAGGCCACATGCCCTTAAAACGAGGGAACAAGGGACACCCCCTGGCAAAGCACCTTGTCCCCATGGTGATGAGGACAAGGGCATCCTCCCCACAACCCTGGCCCAGTGGTTGTGGAGGTTGGGGGGCTTATTATAATCTGGAAGCCCCTATAACAACAAGAGGGCCCCCAGATCCCGCCCCTGCATGTGAATGAGTAAGGGGTACATAGAAACCCTACTCATTCACCAAAAAAGTCAGTTGTAAATAAAAACAAAAAGCTGTTTTTGAAAAGTTCTTAGTTCTAAAAAAAGTTCTATTAAAAAAAAATGTTCTATTACATTTTTTGTTTTTTTAAATGGCTGACAGTGGGGTGTCACTAGTCGCTATGAGTTGCAGGTGGGTGGTGGCTCTTTAACAACCAGCATCTGAGAAAAAATTGACACATGACTCAAGAAACGCATCAAATTTTTTGGGTCATTTTTTGTGCATTTCCACTGACTTTTAATGAAAGGTGCATTTTTGGTGCACTTTTGAAAGAGGGCACCAAAGTTACAGCATTTAGGACTTTTCAAAATGCAGAGCACCCACAGTGCAGTGATATGAACAGTTACATAGGATTTAAAAGGGACAATCAATTTTTGTGCACTTGTTTTGCTCTAGAAAGATGTATTTAAGCATGGCAAAAGCACACCAGTGTAAACAGGGCCTAATAATGGATTCTTTAGAGATGGTCAATGGCAATTCATAATGTTACTTGACATCTGAGTGCCATCCCAAAGGTGTTCACAATACATCACCTATCCAATTGGTCATCATATACCAATAGCTCTGCTCCATATGAAGCACGTGGTTATATAAATGCTCTCAAGGAAACTATCCAGATGACACCAGTATGCATCCTGAAGAAGATGTGGCTAAAACCACCACCATTACCATGGCGCATTTGTCACCGTCAGCGGCAACTTTCTCAAATGGAAGTGCTGGTACTATGATTTTAATCAATTTAATAACCACATTGTGTTATTTTTGGATTATTAGCAGGCATATAGTTATAATTATTGCGTGTGTTAAGAATATTTTATTGTTTTCTTTGCCTTAGCAAGAAGGAAGTCACAGCAAAGATTTGTGTTTTTTTTAAACCTAAAGCAATATTTTAGCTACAGGGAGGAGGCCATTTAAAAAACAGAACATGCTATTTAGATGCAAGGTCCTCTAAGTTTTTTTTTTTTTTTTTAATGCATAATGTGATTAAATGTGTCTTAATACCTCAAGCTCTGCTTTAATATTACACTCTAAAATAAGTTAAGTTGCTCAAACAGTCCATCAGTGATTTCGTCTGTGTTTGGAATGCTGGCAGAAACACAAGGTCAGATGAGGATGGAAAGTGCAGATTACTAAAAAGTTCACTTTAGAGGAGACCTGTACGATCTGCTGACAAAACTGTGAAAAGCTTTAACCACTTTATTCATAGAATCAGCTAAAGGCAACATTTTAATTAATTTTCCAATGGGCCTGAATGTAATAAAATTAACTTCTTTACATAAAAAGTAGACTGAGCTCTGATTTTTAAATTACATATTTAAAAATTTGTAAATCATTATAAAGAGAAATTGTGTTAGTCAGTCAGTCAGAATATTTCTAAGAACAGGCATTCAGAATGATAAATACAAACATCTAGCAATTGGTTTAATGTGATAGAGTCTATTTACATGTTAGCTGTAAGAAGTATCATTTGGTGGTGGAATTTTGTTAAAAAATTACCAAAGACTTTGGTGTCTATTTATCAGTGTTTTCACCCAACACTCAGCTATTTCACATAAGATTTAGGTAGAAAAGTGCATGAATCTTAGGTGAAAGTTATATGAATCTTGGATGAAAACATTGATAAAGAGACCCCAATGTTTTTGGTCAGTTTTTTTTAACACAATCACACAGCCAGATGTTTCTTCTTACATCAGATAAGGATTGCAGCACCACTACAGAATAAGAAACTTTCAACAGCAACATCTCAACTAGACAGTCAGGGGTCTTGTGATAAAGTAGCACAATATGCAAAAGTAACATTGAGTATTGTTAGTGAGATGCAGAGCTCTATTTTCCCACAAGATGGCAGTGCCCGATATTTTGCCTAACTGTAATTTAACACAAGTGCCCAGAACAATCTGGGATTTGTAGTCATGAAGGAGGACCTTAAACACAGTGCAGCAGGGGTCACAACTACAAGGCCCACAAGCATTAGAAAGGGGAATGGACAATATAAAAACCAAAGTCTGGGAAGGAGTCGGGCAGTTGGAGAGAGACATGCCTACTGGGAAGGTGCATGTTTAGCTGTGCTGTACAGTGTTGAGCAAGGCCAGGCTAGGCTGCATCAGACGGGGCTGTATTAGAGCTCAGAAGTGAACTGCTGAGGAGAGCACTGTGCCGTGGAGGTAACCCAAGGTGGAGCATCCATCATCCAGAGTCGTTGATTGAGCCACAGTCACCCACCAAACAGACAACTCATTGTCAGACGTGGACTGCCACAGAGGGATCTGGTGAGTCCCTTACCCACACAAAAACCATAACCAACAGTTAATCCCTATTTTTAACTCCAGGCCAAGAAAGGGCTCTTATCCTTCACTGACACTTCTCTCTTTATATGCTAAACACACTTGTTGTCACTTTAACCTGAAAGCAGCAACTATTAATGCCAGTGACAAAAAGCCAAAGCTGCCATTACCCCAGACTGCTAACTTTGATTACTTCTTGTATACTCTCACTTGTTGAATAATCCCGTAGTGCTATTTCCTCCCAATCCCTCCCTCCACATTGCTATTTCAGCTAGTCACCTTAAATGAGTCCACCTCTGAGTTTAATTCACTCATTTCTGAACTTCAACCTAGAAACAGCTCATTGCTGTTGTGTGCCAACATTAAAGGGCCCCAACTGTGCCAGCAGAAGCTAACTTCAAAGAACTGTTTAGACCTGGTTACATATCTGGAGGTAGAACTGGTTTGGGAAGGAGACTTTGAACAATTATATGACAATCTCTTTGCTGAAATATCCATATTTTGCTTATAGCTACAAGGCATGGCATGATCTTGGAAATATTTTGATTAATGTGAAAAGGATAACATAACTCTATTAACAAACATGACTTACTTACAAAGGTACATATACATTGAGGTTGATTTACTAAAACTGGAGAATGCAAAATCTGGTGAAACTGTGCATGGGAGTCACTCTGCTCATGCTCAGTTTGGTGTGTATTGCTAGATAGTTTTCTTTTTCTTGGGAGAGTGCATGTGATCAGCACGGGGCCAATCAGCACTGTCCAGACAGAGGGTCAGGGGTCCTTCAACCTCATAGGACAGTCAGAGTAGAATGAAAACTCCTCCTACAAGCTTTAACCAGACACTGATAGAAGTCACAAGACTGCTATATACTGCTGCTACTAAAAGTCAGTGTGTGCCTTTCTTGTGAGACTGCTGGGAGTTCCCAGTCAATGTATTAATTTAGCATTAAAGGTACCTGGGTTTAGTGCATTGTATTTATATACACTGACACTGAACTACTGATCTTCGGTGTGACCCTTTTTACTGTGGTCTGCCAATGCTCATTTTCTAAAAGTCAGTGTGTGCCTTTCTTGTGAGACTGCTGGGAGTTCCCAGTCAATGTATTATGGTGGTGTCAGCAGGAGTGAGGTTCTGCCTAGGGCCTGAGAAAGAGCAGAGGACCCAAAATTCCTTTGGGTAGAGCTGCACAAATATTTGATATTTTTTTACAATATCCTCATTCTGTTTGCACTGTGAAAGATGCAGCCTTTTTGCTCATGCCAGGTTTTGATTGCTGGTATTGACTTAATTGTGTAGAGATGAGTGAGACAGTACAGACCTACCACAAAAACAAGAAAATAAGATTCTGAAATCCACATATACTTTTATGTATTTGGGGACAGGTCGAAAGAATAATTTTGATGGGGCCCCCTTGCCACCTTCCCACTGTCATTGATCTTAACATAAAGTGTGGCAGCATAATCATTACACTACTAGTGGTGTTCTGTGGGCAGAAGTTGTCAAGTAGGGAGGGCATCAGTTCACAGAATGACATTTTAACCTTCATCTTCCAGCTAACTATTCTGTCCTCAGTAGCTCGCCAGTCTTTTTATCAGTATCTAAGTGCAAATTCTAAGACCTTTCCACCCCCTTTGAGTATTCTTTGCAAAGTGAACCTTTACCAGATTCACTAAGCTCTGGGGTAAATTGTCTTTGCAGGGGGAAACTTCCCTTGAAAAGTGAACAGCCTATTTACCCCAATTATTCTATAACCCTAATACAAGTATCTTTAAACTGTGTATTTTTTTTGCAGAAATACAAAGAGATGTCAGTTTTTAGTTGATGAGACACTCAACCTCCCTGAGGAAAACTGCATTGCAGAGTTAATTTCAGTGCTTGCTGGGATGACCAGACTCTCTGAGGTCAGAACATTTACACTGCCCAGACAGCTATGTACTGTACAGCCTGCAAAGAGGGACCTGTGATTTACAACAACAATTCTAAAGTCTCCTCCCGTGTATCTGACATAAGCTGTTTTATAAATGTCACAGGGAGTATGGGATTAGTGTTAACAGCAACTTCTGCAATATGGTACTGGATTTGCATTATCTTCCCATGCACACAGATTGTCTATGTTTAATTTGCCCAATATTTGCCCCCCCCCCCACCCCCCCAGGCCTATATTTGTCAGTCAACAATAGTAAACTATAAAACTACAGGCTTTTATTGGGTTATTATTATTTATTGAGTGCCTTTTCTGACTAAAAAAGTAGGGTACCAAAGCTCTACCTTCATTACAGGGACAAAGTCAGTTCTACAGGACTGGTAATGTATAACTAAAGGCAAAAATTTTTGTTTAGTGTTCCTGTTTGGTAGAGTCATCCTCTTCATTTTTCCTGTTTATCGTTATCATAAGAAGTGAAATTAAAGGAAAAATCACAAATTTTGGGTTGTCCCCAGAACAGGAATAGAGGGGAAATCTTCAAATGGGAACACTGGTTCCGTTGACAATCAGCGATTCCCTCACTTTGGGAGGATTTCCTCTCACTTCCTGTTTTGACTATGCGACAGGAAGTCAAGGGAAATCTCCCCTATGGGACCCCCTATGGGACACAGATGGCAAAAAAATATCTGTCAGGGGTTTTAACTCTCCCTTACTCTATCCAAAAAAAAAAGAAAAATATTTTGCCCTTAGTTCTACTTTAACATATAACATCACAGTATTTATTTCTAAAGGATTTGTTGTGTGCTTCCCACAGTGAATGTTTGCCAGAAATTCATATTTTATGGTATTAATTTTTAAAGAGGATTCACCCTTTGTGTATTTGTGTAATTTTGCAGAAGGGGGGATTTTGTTTGAATTCAAATGTGATGGGTGACTATTGTTTGTTATTGGAATCTCTCTGTTATGTCACATGTGGACCCTGAGGGGCACATTTTTCTTTTTACTTTAAATATGATGGGTGAATCTTGTTTGTTTTTTGGAATCTCATTTTATATGGATGCAGATGTATAAATCTTATTTAAAAATGATGGATGAATCCTCTCTGAATTGACTAGTTGAACAGGGTAAATTCTTTTTGATAATGATTGCCAAAAGCCATTTAAATGTCAATCATTATTAGAAAATTTACCCATAGCTTTTAAACAAGTTTCACCCATCAGCAGATTTCCATCTGCTGCATTACAAATAGGATGAATCCTCTAAAAAAAAAAAAAAAAAAAAAGCCATAATAATACAAATGGCTGAACATCCAATGCCTATGGCACAATGATTTCTTTATAAATAGATCCCTATGTGTGGGAATGAGTGCCTTGAATACTTGATCAATGTTGCCAGAAAGTCAAAGGATAAGTGTGGATGGACACTTTCATCAGTAACAAATACACTCCAGTTGTTATTTGTCTCTTGAACTTGAACAGTTACAGAGTATTGACCCTCAATCGCTAACATGGTCATGATGTCATTGCCTGACCTGACTCTGGCTGACTTCTATTTTGACAACTACTATTGGGCACTATTAAAAAGCAAAAACAATAGAGGTCAAGGGTATAATAATGATGATGTCATAGCACTCAGAGCAGCCCAGAATGCACTGTGATTATGTGACTGGCAGTTACCATACTGTGTGACTAAGGAAAATCATGTTTAACCACTTACGGACCACCCGCCGTCGTTTTACGTCGCTAATGTGAAGAGGCTAGCTGCCATAACCCCGGTATCTTCTTCTTTAGCAGGCGGTCCACTTTTTAGATAAAAGTGGTCTCTGCAGCGGATTCGCTGCAAGATCACTTTTATCGGTGGTGGGAGAGGCCCCCCTCCCGCCGTGCTCCAGTGCCCTCCGCCACTTACCGGAGCCGTCGGTAGCGGCGGAGGCGATCGCGTCCACTTGCTGGCTTGGTATGGAGACGAGTGAGGGGAAGATGGTCCCCACCCGTCTCCATATCATTGCAATAATGAACTTTGCTCTCAGGGTTATATTTCTTGACACATGCAACTAACTTTGCTTTCCAAGTTAGGGTAAGCAGTCACACAAAAGATCATGGAAAGCAGCATGGAAGAGCTTGCAAAAGGAGACTTTGAACAATTATATGACAATCTCTTTGCTGAAATATCCATATTTCGCTCATAGCTACAAAGCATGGAATGATCTTGGAAATATTTTGATTAATGTGAAAAGCTTCACAAAACTCTATTAACAAACATGACTTACTTACAAAGGTACATATACATTGGGGTTGATTTACTAAAACTGGAGAATGCAAAATCTGGTGCAGCTGAGCATTGTAGCCAATCAGCTTCTAAAAGTATGGGAAAATACTGCGCCAAACCGAATTACTTTTTAGCTGCTAGCACAACAATTAGACGCAATTGTATAAGAAGTATGGAATGAATAGTGCAGCGCTATGAATACAAAATGTCCCTGCTTCACATAGGTCTACGCAAGGAATTTAAGCCTGCGAGCAAACAATGTGTGGCAGAAATAATTATTGCAGTAAAACACTCCTCATGTGAGTGTGGTAATTAAACATATCAGGTGATATGTCTAATATTGGTCTCAATGGACTGGTTATTGAGACAAAAATGAGTGTACATGTGTTGACACAAACCCAAACATGTGATTGAATTTGATCGAATTTAAATATCAAGAGGACCTGTAATGGTCTCCCATAGAAAAATCAGAGAAAATTTTAAGTAAAAAACGTAAATGTGGTGTATGCGATTCACCAAAAATCGCATAGACACAAACTCATAATATTTGTGTTTTTTCTTTATGTGAAAAGATACCTATAAAGCCTTTGACCCCATCCATATAAACCTTGTTGTACTAGGATTATAGAAGGGTGAAAACATTAGGTGTCCAAAAAACAGCAAAACAAAATTATTAAGATAACTTTAAACAGTGCTTAGTGCAGCAACCCTATGGAGTTGCTGTGAATGTTTCTTTAGACCAAAAATAGTAAAATATATAATGCTTTTATATTACATTGGGGCGGCCCAGGTGCGCAAAATCACATACCTGTACGTGATTTTGTGCACGAGGTTTAGGAGGTTTAACACAGCGAGAGCCAATCAATGGGTCCGATGGCTGCTGTGACACGCCGATCGTTCACAGGAGAGATAGAGCAGCGGTGTACCGATGTAAACAAAGCACCCCTATGCTCTGTCAGGGAGGAAAAGAGAGATGTCGTGTTTCAGCTAAGCTGAATCACAATCTCTCTTTTCCTCCAGTGAATCCACTCCCCCACAATTAGAAACACCTCCCAGGGAACACATTTAGCCCCTTGATCACCCCCTAATGTTAACCCCTTCCATGCCAGTGTAATTTATACACGGATCAGTGCATTTTTTAGCACTGATCACTGTATTGGTGTCACTGGTCCCCAAAAACTGTCACTTAGTGTCAGATTTGTCCGCCACAATGTCGCAATCCCGCTAAAAATCGCAGATCACGGGGCGTGGCCGAGCGGCACATGTAGACGGTCGCACTTACCTCCTGCTCCGCCGAAAATCCTAGCAATTATCCTGCTTATCGCCCCATCCTGACCCAAATCGACCGGCACCGGAACCGCAACGATCCCGCGACACCAGCGATCCACACACCGGACCGATATACGGCGCAAATGGCAAAACGGACGAAAAACAACCGGGGCCTGCAGGAAGAAATGGCCCAAGATGGCGCCTTGCCACAGCGCAGCTCCAGGGACCAGTACAGAGAGGATGCCCAAAAGCTTCTGTTTGGAGGAAAGGCTCCCAAAGGCACCACATCTCCCCCATTAGATCCTGGGGATGCCTCAGGAGATTACTCGGCTGCAGATGACACAGTCCCACTGGAGGATGCGAGCGGATTGTCCCCTGAATGGCAAACTGTGAGTACACCAAGAAATTCACATGCAGGCCCCAGATCCACTCCCCCTCTTCCTGATAACTCAGAGCCCACACTTAGAGACATCTTCTCTGCTGTAACTGCATGTAATGTGTCCATCTCTACGCTAGCAAATGAAGTGAAAGGAGTGAAGGCAGAAATATCCTTTGTGAGACAGGACATGCAGAAGCTGAGGGAGCGCACAGCAGCCATTGAGGGCAGAGTGAGTGCACTAGAAGATGACATACCTCCCATGCAGAGAGACTTACAATATAACTGCCACCTCACCGACCGCCATGCGGCCCGTCTAGATGACCTTGAAAATCGCATGAGGCGGAACAATATACGCGCCATAGGCATCCCTGAAAGAGCAGAGGGCAAAAACCCAGTCACATTCATTGAAGAATGGCTGATCGCAACGTTTGGCAAAGACGCATTCTCCCCGCTCTTTGCGGTTGAAAGGGCGCACAGGGTCCCATCCAGGCCACTACCACCAGGCAACCACCCACGGGCCTTCCTCTTTAAACTACTCAACTACAAAGACAGGGATGCCATACTCTCCAGGGCCAGAACCATGGGCGGTACAATTAACATTGAAAACTCCAAGGTCTCATTATACCCAGATTTCTCTGCAGAGCTGCAGAAGCAACGCGCACAATTTATTGATGTGAAAAAACGGTTGAGGGACCTCAACCTCCCGTATGCTATGCTATACCCGGCCCGACTTCGGGTAGTTGCACTGGGGGAAACCCACTTCTTTGAACGGCCTACAGCCGCCGCACAGTGGCTAGACAGAGAGGATAGAGCACTCAAAGCCAACCGAGCGCAGCGCAATGCACCAGCCTGACAACTCTCCCCTCAAGGACACTGAAGTTCACCGACACCCTGCAGATCTAACCAAGGTTGCCACAGAAATTGATAGAAGACCAGGGCTACTTTGATCCATCTCCTTTCCCTTAGCCTACACCGGATTTATGACACTTCCTGATAGCAAGGCGGCGAAGGAGACCTTTTTATCTATACCTATTACGCACAAGGCGACACATCTCACACGTGCGGCTGAAGTGAGACTCCTTGGAGAACTAACCCTCGGGTTGTAAGGGAGTTTCCGCCGCCTTCCCCCCCCCCTTCTGTGCGGATGCAAGGGAACAGTTTTTTGAATAGCCCAAGTGGCTGGGAGCCCTGTTGGCCCCACAAGTTATTTTCCATTCAGCGTGTGACCTTTCGCGGCCACAACATGTACTGTTTGATTTCGTGTCTTCTCCAGGTCCTCCCAGGGACGCAACGAACGGAAACCGTGGAACTGTCCTCAATACAGATGTCTCATTGCACACCGGGTAATGGTACTGTACTAGTATATGTCTTCTTATTCCCCCACAGGAAAACAGTCTGCTACTCTAACATATCATATGGGATGCAATGCATTATCTTGTCTTTACTCCTAGAATCCCCAGATGGCGGTTGAACTAAACGTATTTTCATGGAATGTGCGAGGTTTAGGTACCCCAGTAAAAAGAATTGCAGTTCTTAGATATGTTAAATCAATGAAGGCCAGCATTGTTTGCTTGCAGGAGACGCATTTTCAGGCTGACCCTCCTCCTAACTTAAGCCCCCGCGCCTATGAGGTGCAGTTTCACTCCACATACTCGTCCTATTCCAGGGGGGTAAGCATACTTATACGTAAAGGAGTCCGGTTCCAATGTATCCAGAAATTAATTGACCCGGGGGGTAGATTTATATTCATACTGTGTAAACTATATGGTCTGACTTGCATACTTGCAAATATTTATGTACCACCACCGTACTCAGCCGGGGTACTTGGTAGCCTGGCAAAATTCATGGCACGATACCCAGAAGTACCCCTGCTCGCAGTAGGGGATTTTAATAATTATTTGAACCATTTCAAGGACAAGCTACCCGCTCCCCAAAATGTTGCACCAGGGGCAACAGGACAAACACCTTTTGCCAGAGTGCTTGAGGAGCTGGGACTGACGGATGTCTGGCGTTGCAGACATCCAGATGTACGGAGATACTCCTGCCACTCGGCCTCCCATGGAGGCTTATCCAGAATTGATATTGGTCTGGGCAACGATAAAATGTTACCTCGAGTCATAGCCTCAGAATACACCGATAGACATATCTCTGACCATTCCTCGCTACGCATCTCCATCTCATTCCCGGATATAGTTAAAAGCCCAGTCTGGAGGCTCAATCCCTTCTGGCTCTCGTTGCTCCCAGAACCTGACCCAATAAGGGACATGCTCACACTATTTTTTCAAGAGAATGTTGGCACAGCGACTTTAGATATAGTATGGGACGCAATGAAGGCCTTTGTGAGGGGACAATTCATAAAATCAATAAATCGCATTAAAACTGACACCAAGGCATGGGAGATGACGGTGCGCGGGATGGTCACTGAAACTGAGAACAACTATATTGCGAGTCCCACAGAGGACACAAAAAGGGCATGGCTGGGGGCACAATCAATGTCCAAGCAGCTGGCATTACAGCTAGCCGAAAATAAGCGTTTTTTTCTCCAACAGTCGCATTTTGAGGAGGGGGAGGCAACAGGGCACATGCTAGCGGTAATGGCGCGAGCACAACAATCCTCCTCCACTATTTCGGCTATCTGTGATACACGGGGTGTCGAACACTCCACAACCCCAGACATTGTACGGATATTCAAAGATTTCTATGCAGATCTATATACAGCTAAAGTGAATCCCACTGAGGAAGCAATAGAAAACTTCTTAAGAAAGGGTGACCTCCCGGTCCTGCCAGCCAATGATGCAGCCATGCTTAACACGCCAATTACAGAGGAAGAACTAGAGATAGCTCTGTCACAATCCCAGAATAATAAATCACCAGGGCTAGATGGGTTACCGTCTGAAGTCTACAAGAGATATGCCGGTACACTACTCCCCAATCTTTTGAAAGTTTATATAGAGGCACTCGAGAAGGGGTCCCTTCCAAGCTCTATGAATGAGGCCATCATAGTGGTCCTGCTGAAACCTGGCAAAGAGCCCAAGTCTCCAGGATCGTATAGACCCATATCTCTGCTGACTGCGGATGTCAAACTACTAGCCCGCATCCTAGCGAATAGATTGGCTAAGGTGATACACAAAATAATACATAGAGACCAATCCGGGTTCATCCCCACCAGATGTACAGCGCAAAACATAAGGAGGCTCTTCTTGAACCTACAAATTCCAACAACTAACACTGGCAATAGAGCTGTCTTTTCGCTGGACGCAGCTAAGGCCTTCGACAGTGTCGAGTGGCCTTATCTGTGGAAGGTACTTAAGACTGTAGGCCTAGGAGATACCTTTATTAAATGGGTGCAACTACTATATGCGAAACCTACCGCAAGACTCAGAGTAAATGGCGAGCTGTCAGAACCCTTCCAGTTATTTAGAGGCACCCGGCAGGGATGCCCCTTGTCACCCCTGCTGTTTGCCTTAGCACTGGAACCACTGGCAGCTAGAATAAGAGGAGACGCAGACATTGTAGGATTCCAACGACCCACTGGCACGGATGTTGTGTCTATGTACGCTGATGACACACTACTGTACCTAGGAGACACTCAGGGCTCACTGCAGGCAGTGATGACTCTTATCACGACGTTTGGGGAACTATCAGGCTTCTCCATCAACTGGGATAAATCGGTACTGATGCCACTCGACAAACTAGACACCCCGCTCCCGAGCTGTGCAGAATCAGTTCAGATAGTGACAACATTTAAATATCTAGGAATCCAGGTAACCCCTGACCCATCACAATACCTTGAACATAATCTAACACCCCTGCTTAGTAAATTCCGTGAAAAATGCACATCTTGGTGCAAACTGCCCCTAGCCGTAGCCGGGCGCGTAAACCTTATCAAAATGGTCTGGGCACCACAGTTACTCTATATATTCCACAACTCCCCGGTGTGGATCCCTAGGAGGTGGTTCGCAAGAATAGAATCACAATTTAGGGAATTGATATGGCGTAAAAAAACAGCCAGAATTAAGCTGTCTACATTGCAATATAACAAGGATGAGGGGGGAATGGCAGTCCCCCATCCCAGGACATATTTCCTAGCATCACAGCTACAACAGCTGGGAGGCTGGGGTAATCTGGATCTGGATGACCCTATTGGTAAACTACTGGACACAGGGGAGAACTGCGAAACCGCACTTACCAGACTGGAGGCTGGATATCTACACCTAGACTCTAAGGCCCCCACTGTTAAACTACTAAACATGCTATGGACATACATAAAAAAAGCCCTGGGGATAAAAGGGTACCTGGAATGCACTCCTATATGGCGCAATAGACAATATAAAGAGCTACAAAAACTAAAAGGCTTCAGAGATTGGGAGGAGGCGGGTATTAGATACATCTCCCGACTTTATAATGGACCCACCTTCAAATTGTTCTCTGAGATCCAAGCGGAATACGGGATCCCAAACAACAATTTCTATAAATACCTACAATTACGCCATGCCCTGCAGACGCAAGCAAAAACCAATACAATGAGACAGACAGACCACGCAATAATCAGAAATACAGAGAATACATTACCAGTAAAAAAATAAAAAAGAGTAAAATGTCTCACCTGTATCTACTCCACAGAGCCTACAGGACGCCCAAGAGACTCCATGACTGGGGAATCAGGGACTCCCCCTTATGCCCAAAGTGTGAAACAGAACATGGAGACCTTCTCCATATGTTCTGGAAATGTCCCAAACTTTTCAGATACTGGGGAGGGGTACTGGACACGATATCCACAGCATATAGAGTGACGCTTCAAAGAGAACCCGGCGTCTGTTTGCTGGGAATATTTGAAGACGAAACGCTAACCCCACACACACATACAGCAATTCAGAGACTACTGTACGAAGCACGTAAGCTAATTGCCCAATGCTCCCACTAAAAGACAATGGGTGGATAGCGTCAACAGACTACTTATTAGGGAGAAGCTAACATATCAGCACAAGTTCCGCAGAAATTTTACTCATTGTGGCAGGACTGGCTGGAGATCCCGGGGCTAGCTCCATACCAACTTATTGTGATTTTTTTCCCCTAAAAATATGCATAGCAGTTAATACATATTGGCCTAAATTTATGATTTAAAAAAAAAAATCGTACATTTGTTATTTTTTTACATTTTTTTTTTTGCAAACCAATCAATATACGCTTATTGTGATTTTTTTCCCCAAAAATATGTAGCAGAATACATATTGGCCTAAACTTATGAAGACATTTGATTTTTTTACATTTATTTTTTTGGATTTGTACTACAGCAGAAAGTAAAACATTTTTCAAATTTGTCGTTCTTTTTTTGTTTAAATCGCAAAAAAATAAAAAACGCAGAGGTGATCAAATACCATCAAAGAAAGCTCTATTTGTGGGAAAAAAAGGACATACATTTTATTTGGGTACAGCGTCGCATGACCACGCAATTGTCAGTTAAAGTGACGCAGTGCCGTATCGCAAAAAATAGCCTGGTCAGGAAGTGGGTAACCTTCCGGGGCTGAAGGGGTTAACGTTGGATATAGTCTTCCATACCCATCAAGAGATAAACTGTCTGCTATATGAGCAGAGGGTAAGTTGTCTTCAGAGACCTGGTGACTTCAGAGGCTGTGCTAACTGCTCTGAACCTGGAGAGGGCTCTGCAGCTAACTGACATGGGAACCATTGTCCAGAGAATGCCACATGCAAAGCCCATACTCCAAAGCTCACATTCTAGGCTCCACAATCTTTGGTCCAGGGAGGTTCAGGTATAGTCTCGAAGGCAGGGCCAAAAGATTAGCCAGTCTGAGTAGCTGCTGTGTAGAGACCAGCTTAAGCAGCCCCCTGCCTGTAATTGTAAACACAGGCAGGGGAAGTGATGTCATCTCCCCTCATGGAACTCTTTTTGTTTCAGAGAGAGGAGAGGAGACATCTCACAGTAAGTTGCACCAACACTACACTAACACCAGTACACGTAGGTACACTTGTCACCCCCGATCACCCCCCTTATCGCCCCCCCCCCCAGTTAACCCCTTTGCCCCCTGTCACAGTGTCACCCAGGACAGTGTTCATATTTTTTTTGATCACTGTACTGGTGTTAGGACAGTTAGTGGTAGGCCCACGTAGCTTTAGGGTACCCCCTAACCCCCCCTAATAAAGGTTTCAACCCCTTGATCACCCTTTGTCACCAGTTATCACTGTATTAGTGTTACGGGTATCTCTGTCTCTAGTTATTTTTTATAGCGCCAGGGTATCCGCTGTATATTACCTAAATAAAGGTTTAACCCCCTGATCACCCAGCGGGTGATATCAGTTAGGTATTAGCATAAGTTAGGGTCTGTGCCACCCCAGGCTGCACCAGATTAGTGCCAGTAGCGCTAACACCCACGCACGCACCATACACCTCCCTTAGTAGTATAGTATCTTTGATCTATATACTAGCATCCCCAGTAGTTTAGGGTTCCCAAAAATGCAGTGTTAGTGGGATCAGCCAGATACCTGCTAGCACCTGCGTTTAGTCCCCAGCCCAGCCCACCCAAGTGCAGTATCAATCGATCATTGTCACTTACAAAACACTAAACACATAACTGCAGTGTGGCAGAGTCAGGCCTGACTGACTCTGACACTTTTATTTGTAACTGTAACAGTTCCAGGTTTGGGTCTCTAAAAATGCGATGACGACCCTGTGAAAGTGTGTTCTAGTCTGTGCAGTTCTGTACCCTACGCTAATACTCCACTAGTGTGTGGTAGCGTTCGAAACATTCACTGATACAGAGACCAGGTTGGTCAGGACAGGAGGGACAACAATAGTGGGTTTCATGCCTAAATCTGCGTTTGCCACAGACACGACATCTTCTTTGGGGTGCTTGATTGGTAGGGGTACCAGGGAGGACATGCGGAAAATGCCTCCTATGCAGCCGGCTCACTGCATCTGCATTGGGAAGTTGGGCCACAGCACCATCTGGAAACAGAAGGGCTGTGATGATCTCTTGGATCCAGTTCATCCTGAAGCTTTGTATAGCACATAAGCGTTCAGCAGAGCCAATTGAAATAAGTATACAGACACTTTTTTTGTACCAGCATCTGGCCTTGAGGTCCACCCCTCCCATATTAGGGTTGTATTCGTGGACACAGAGGGGTTTCTCCACAACACCAGTCGCCGTTTGAATGTAGACCGTTGTGTCTGCATGAAGTGAGGACAGAATGAAAATCACCACCTTCAGGCTTTCTAAGGGCGTAAATTTTTGATTTCACTCTTCACTACCTATAACAGTTTCAGAGGCCATAAAATGCCCAGATAGCACACCCCCCCCCCCCCCTCCCAAATGACCCCATTTTGGAAAGTAGACACCCCAAGGTATTTGCTAAGAGGAATGGTGAGTATTTTGCAGCTCTCATTTGTTTTTGAAAATAAAGAAAGGAAAGGACATTTTTTTTTTCTTTTTTAAATTTTAAAAACTTTGTGACAAAAAGCGAGATCTGCAAAATACTCAACATGCCTCTCAGCAAATAGCTTGGGTGTCATTTTGGGGGGGGGGGGTGCTATCTGGTCATTCCATGGCCTCCGAAACTGTGATAGGTAGTGAGGAGTGAAATCAAAAGTTTACGTCCTTAGAAAGCCTGAAGGCGGTGCTTTGTTTTCGGTGGCCTGTACGCGGCTGGGCTCCCAAAAAGTCCCACACATGTGGTATTTCCATACTCAGGAGAAGCAGCAGAATGTATTTTAGGGTGTCATTTCACATATGCTCATGGCATGTTTGAGCAATATATCATTTCAGTGACAACTTTGTGTAACTTTTTTTTTTGTCATTTTTCAATAACTTATGACAAAAAAATGTAATATTCAATGTGCTCAACCAAGCCTCTCAGCAAATTCCTTGGGATGTCTACTTTCCAAAATGGGGTCAGTTGGGGGAGAGTGGGGGTTGTACTGCCCTGCAGTTTTAGCACCTCAAGAAATGAGATAGGCAGTCATAAACTAAAAGCTGCATAAATTCCAGAAAATGTACCCTAGTTTGTAGACGCTATAAGTTTTGTGCAAACCAATAAATATACACTTATTGATTTTTTTTTTTTTTTTACCCGAGACATGTGGCTGAATGCTTTTTGGCCTAAATGTATGACTAAAATTGAGTTTATTGTATTTTTTAGAAAATTAGAAAATATTTTTTTTTCTCAAAATTTTCTGTCTTTTTCCGCTTAGATCGCAAAAAATAAAAACTACAGAGGTGATCAAATACCACCAAAATAAAATTCTATTTGTGGGAAAAAAAGGATGCAAATTTTGTTTGGGTACAGCATTGTATGACCGTGCAATTACCAGTTAAAGCAGCGCAGTGCCAAATTGAAAAAAGTGCTCTGGTCAGGAAAGGCGTAAAACCTTCTGGGGCTGAAGTGGTTAATTATACTTATTATATATTTTTTATTATACCTGAAGAAGCCAAGATTTCAATTTGCTAACCATGAAAAATAAATCATCCTGACATATTATCAGTATGTGAGCTAAAAAGCAACAGTGTTAAAAAACAGAAAGGGAGTGTAGTACAGGGAATGGCAGTAGTAGAAACCGTGAATGAAAAGGTAGAGATAAATACTGAAAAAAGTTCAATATGGCAAATATAGCATTCATGATTTTACAAGTCTCTACTTATAAAACCTGTATGGAAGACAAGTCTTGAATATACAGGTTCTACACATTGTTTTATTACAGTGTTGACCATCTTGGCTCCATTATTAACAACCACTTGAGAGATAAATTTCAAGATACTTGGCTATCAAGCAAGTTAAGCTATCAAGTAAGCTAAGAACTATGACATCTTGGTAAGAAAATAAATCTTTATGTATGGTATGGCATGTTTTCTAAAGATAGTTATTTTATTTATAATACCTAAAGAAGCCAAGAATTCAATTTGCTAACCATGAGAACTAGATCATCCTGGCATTACATGTGATAAGCAAGCGAGCTAGAAAGCAGCAGCATGAGAAAACAGGAAGGGAGTGTAGGACAGGGACATGGGAGTAGAAGAAGTAGTGAAAGAAAAGGTAACGTTATATTTTGAAAGAAAGCTCTGCCATACTGCATTATTGATTTTACAAATCTGGTTAAAAACAGACATAAGTACATCCAGTTCAAATAACAACACTTGTAGTCAGGTTAATGGAATCACTCCTAAAATAAAGGGTCATTGATCACTTAACTGCTTCCGGACCGCCAGCTTACATATACTGCGGCAGGGCGGCCCGGCTGCGCAAAATCACATACCTTGATAGATTTGTATGTGATTTCTGTACGTGATTTCGTGAACGTGGTGTAGGGTGTGATTGGACACAGCGGGAGCCAATCAGCGGGTCTGGCAGCTGCGATGGCCGCCGCAACCCATCGATCATTTTGTGAAAAGATGGATCAGCGGTGTGCCTATGTAAACAAGGCACACCGCTGATCTGTCAGGGAGCAAAGGAGAGATCTTTGTGTTTCAGCTAAGCTGAAACACAATCTCTCTTTTCCTCTAGTCTGTCCATCCCCCACACAGTTAGAAAGCACTTACCAGGCACTTAACCCCTTGATTGCCCCTGGTGTTAACCCCATGCCTGCCAGTATCATTCATACAGTGATCAGTGCTTTTTTTTTTGCATTGATCACTGTATTGGTGTCCCTGATCCCCAAAAAGTGTCACTTAGTGTCCAATTTGTCTGCCGCAATGTCTCAGTCCTGCTAAAAAATCGCTGATCGCCACCATTACTAGTAAAAACAATAAAAAAATTAAAAGTCCCTAAATCTATCCCATAGTTTTTGGACGCTATAACTTTTGTGCAAACCAATCAATATATACGCTTATTAGGATTTTTTTACCAAGAATATGTAGCAGAATACATAAATTGCTGAAAAATGTGGCTATTTTCATTTTTGTTATCGGGAATGTTTTATAGCAGAAAGTAAAAAATATTGTTTTTTTTTCAAAATTGTCAGTCTTTTTTGTTTATAGCGCAAAAAATAAAAACTACAGAGGTGATCAAATACCACCAACAGAAAGCTCTATTTGTGGGGAAAAAAAGGACATCAACTTTATTTGGGTACAGCGTAGCATGTCCGCGCAATTGTCAGTTAAAACAATGCAGTGCCGTATTGTAAAAAATGTGGGTAAAACCTTCCGGAGCTGAAGTGGTTAAAAACACACAATTTGTTGGACCAAAAGCAGCATGGCTTTACTGAGGGCAGATCATATCAGATTAATCTAATTGAATTTAATTGACTATATCACTATTGTTTTGGACCAGGGTGGTGCTGTGGACATAGCTTATCAGGATTTTAGCAAACAATTTAAAACAGTTCCACAAAATGATCTAATAAAACGTTGTACAATCTAGGATGTAACCCTTGGGTGGTGGATATGCAAGTGGCTAAAGGATATATAGATATAGAGTATGGTTGGGAATGGGGTTCATTTGGAACAGAGACCAGTCACTAGTGGTGTACCACAAGTATGTATATATATGTAAGTGATATAACTAAAAGCTTGATGGGTAAGGTATGTATTTTGCCATTGACACAAAGGTGTGCAATAGGGCTGATATCCCTGGAGGTGTCTGAAACATGGAACATAATTTGGCATTGCTGGAAGATTGGTCAAAACAGTAAAAATGTAAGTTTTATGTTTCTAAATGTAAAATAATGCACCTAGGAAAAAAGTAATCCCTTGAGAGAGCAAAACATTGAGGGTACAGTGTTGGCCAGGACTACAGAAGAAAAATATTTGAGGGTACTTATTTCAGATGATTGCAAAATGACCAACAGTGTGACCAAGCAATGGGAAAAGTGAATAGAATTCTAGGATGCATCACTAGAGGGTTCATCAGCAGGAGAAAGGAGGTCTTGATTCATCTATATAGATCTTTAGTGAGACCTTATTTAGAATCCTGTGTCCAGTTCTGGAGACCTCACTTACAAAAAGATATTGATAAGATAGAATTAGTCCAGAGACAGGAAAGACAAAAAGTGAAAGGTCTGAGGCATAAAACATATCAGGAGAAACTTCAGAAAGTTAGAATGTACAATGTAGAGAAAAGAAGATAAAGGGAAGTCACGATTGAAACCTTTAAATAGAGGGGAATAAGGGGAAAGAGGGGAATAAGGTTCAGAAGGGCAGTATTTTCAAGGAAGCCAAGATCAAGAACACGGGGAGATGATTTCAAACTAGCAGGAGGAATGTTCAAAACCAATCTTAGAAAGTATCATTTTACCGAAAGGGTAGTTGATGCTTGGAATAGACTTCCAGCAGAGGTATTGAGTCAGTCAACAGTAAGTCGATTCAAACATGTTTGGTACAAGCATAGATCTATACTCAAAGAAGTTAACAAGAAAATCCCCACAAAAACATGTATAAATAAAAAAAGAAATGGGGCAGACTTGATGGACCACTTGGCCCTTTTTCTGCTGCCACTATTCTATGTTTCTGTAATGTGCTTTGGAAAGCCAAGAGCGCTTAAAACAAAAAAAGGAATGCATATAAAGCATTAGGGGCTTTCACCAGTTTGCCCTAACAATTCTTTTTTGACCCCAAAATGTTAATATCCCATTTTTTTAAACATTTATTTTGTATTTTTAACAGCTTAAAAGAGAAATACCTTCTACTCAGGTAAGTCATGATGGCAGGTGATCCAGTGCTGCTGTCTGTGCTGGCCAGTTGCCATCGCTTCTTGATACTCAAAAAGTGTCATGGTAACCAGGCAATGACATGGACACCCAAAGGATGATCCTCCCTCCCTTTAATACAAATGATAGAAGACTCAGGACCCAGTGCATAATGAAACCATGGATTCAGGTAAGTAACCTTGCAAATCATTAAAAATAGCTCATTGTTTGCTATGAGTTATTGGATTTTGCACATGACATTGCAAAAAAGTTTATTAGGTACGTCTGGTATAGTGTTATTATACCAAACTGAGATCTCAACTGTTAGGGAAGCTTGTAATGAGAGAATAACAGTGGTTACCCCTCTTGAAAATGCTACTTACCTGACTGTCAGGCTAACACAGTGGCTTCAATATTTCAAGTGTGAGAGCCAGGATAAGTTTGCAGATCACAATTTCTAAATTTTCCCTGACTTTCCTGGTTTGCAAGTTTGTTTCTGATTTAGAGCAGGGAATTTAGTAAGACTGGAACAGACATAATATGGAGCAGTTGTGCATGACAACCAATCAGCTTCTAGAGTTCATTTAAAAATCTTAAACGAAAAATTATCGGGAGCTGATCTGCAGACCTTTTTCGGTCATGCCCCTTCGAGAGATGGTTGTTGAGAAATTAAGATTGTGGTGGTGGAGGGGTGACCTATCCATGATGCTATTCTTTTGTAAAAGGAGCATAAAGCAGGGTTCCAATCTTACATAAAAAAGGGCTTTTTTCTCAGAGAATAGGGGCAGGTACTCCTTCTTTATGAGTCACCCCTTGTCTCCACCCCTACCCACCTCCGAGCACCGTTCCTTGGTTCCATCTCTACCCACCTCTAAGTACTGCCCCTTTTAGAGGATACAGAACCAAGTAATATTTATGTTTCTAAGCAATTTATGGAATTTGTTAACGATTAACAAGGTCCCCTGCAGCTAGCAATAATAGATCCCCCAGCAACTATGGTTCCCCCAGCAACAATGTACCACTTGCAACAACCCCACCCCGAGCAAAAATAGACCCCTGGCAGCAACAACAAATCTCCCCACAGCCAGCATCAATTGACCCTCCAGCAGCCAGCAATAGTAGACTCCTCCCTCAACAGCACATCACACCCAGCAACAACTGACCCCCCAGCACCATAAGACTTACCCCTCCCCCCAGCAACAATAGTTTGCCTGCCAGTTACAATAGACCTCCCCATAAAACAAAAGATCCCACCCGTGACAATAGATCCCTCAATGGCCAGCATGAAAAGACCCTCCAGCACACCCCAGCACCCCTTTGTCATTACATACATTCAGTGCTCAGTGCTGGAGGTGCCAGAACTGCGCTCCCCTGTGTTCCCGCTGAAAAAAGCCCTGCATAAAATCCCTTTAACCATTACAAATCTCTCTTATCTACAGCTGGTAATCACTAGAGGATTATTCACAAATATACACTAACTATTGTGTTTTAGTGAATGCAACGGGCGATGATATATTTATGTGGTGTATGTCATGCAGTGTATGTCCTGATTTGCTGTTAACAACAAGTCCCAGCATGTCCTGCCAATATCTTCACGCTGAGACAAATAGCTGAACATTAGCTGGAAAGAGACTGGTATATTAATCCCCTTAGATGTGCGAGTTTATAGTTGAGTAATTCTGACTGCTGGAATAATACTAAACAGATAACTACTTTGGCACACTTTCCTAATACAGGAATAGGCTCAGTTAGATCTCAGTTTACTTTGTGGGTGGCTGAACCATGCTGTCCCTGTCTTTTGGCTCTAAAGGCATGAAGGAATGATCAAATGATTCATACTTTTCTAAAGCTCAATTAAAAATAGGAAGCCATGGCATTTAAGCCAGTAGCTCAACTGCAAAACTAACGCCACTCCACTGCTGCATTCATTATGCTCATTATTACATGGATTCATGATGAACTTCTTGGCCAAGACTACAAGAGCTGTGGTTAAGAGGATTTCCCATTGGCATCCGGCCATTAGGTTGCATTCAGGCCTATTTTATAAGGCAGTGAAAAAGCAAAGTGTGAATGTGTTTATCTGTGATCCAACTGTCTACAGCAATTCAGTAGACAGTTTTTTTTTTTTTTTTTAGGGGCTGTAAGTTTACTAAGCATTCTCAGCCTTCACATATTTGTCAACAAGATATGATTTTTACAGGCTTCAAGAGTTTAGATTTTTTAGGATTATTAGATTAATTTAATAAACTTTGTTTTTTGCAACCAGTTAACAATATTTTTTTTGTTCTGAATGATAAAAAAACTATAAAGTATATAAAGTATAAAAATAAAAAATAGAGTTGAAATCTGGTAACTGTAGAGTCACCATTGGTGGCTAAAATATGCTTATAACATTACTTTGAACTCCTCAGATACCACTTGACCTCCAGAAGGTTTTACCAGGGCATTTTTTGCTATTGAGCACTGTGCTACTTTAACTGGCAAGTGCTCGGTTATGCAACATTGTACCCAAATTACATTTTTATAATTTCTGTCCACACAAATAGAGCTTACCTTACCTTTGGTTGTATTTGATCACCACTGGGTTTTTTATTTTATTTTTTGCTATATAAATGAAAAAAATACCAAAAATGTTGAAAAAAACAAACATGTTTTTCTTAGTTTCTGTTATAAAATGTTGCAAACAAATATTCTTTATTCATAAACTTAGGCCAAAATGCAGTCTGCTACATTTCTTTGGTAAACATAACCCAAATGAGTGTATATTATTTAGTCTGTGTGAAATTTATAGAGTCTACAAACTATGGTATACATATTTTAAAATTGATCATTGCCTATCTCATTTCTTGAGGCCCTAAAATGCCAGAAAAGTACAAGCACTCCCAAATGACCCCATTTTGGAAATTAGACAGTTGAAGGTATTTTGTAAGAGGCATGGCAGGTTTTTTGAAGTTGTAATTTTTTGTCACAATTTTCTGGAAAATAAAAAACTAAATTCATTTTTTTTCAATTTTTTTTTTTTTTTTTACATACGGTCATCATTTGACTGGTGTGGTGGTGATCAGGGATACTGACTGGTGACAGTATGTACAAGAAAAAAAATGTTTTATTACAATTTTTTAACATTATTTTGTTACATATTCTCATCAGAGTAGTTCAATGTTTTACACTGTGATTGCTTGTTACAGTGATGATCACTGTAACAGCATTCGTTTGAAATTTCATAAATGGCTTTCATTTATGACTCATTGTTTACTATTGTGATGCTTTGATTGGCCCACGGCTATCACATGGTACAAGGTGCTGTAAATTGGCCCAGGTACCATGTGATCACTGGTAACCAATCACAGATCACACAAAGTAGCAAACAATGAGGTCATGAATGAATTCCATTCATGACTATTGGTCACTATGTGACATGTAATTACACAGCGATCATGTGGTATCTGAGCTGCATACAGTGGGCCAATACTGAGCGCCACAATCTGCTGGGTCTGGTGGACATACCGGTATGTGGCTGACCCTGGGGGAGCAAGTGGTTAAATTGTTATTATTATTATACAGAATTAATATAGCCCCGACAGGTTACGCAGCGCTTTACAACTTGAGGGTTGACAGTACACTACAATGCACTTTGAAACAGTAGGAATCAGAGAGCCCTGCTCGTTAGAGCTTACAATCTAAGAGGGAGGGTCAAGAGATATGAGAGGTATTGACTGTGGGGGATGTTCTGATGGAGAAAATAAATGTTAGGTTAGGTTAGGTGTGTTGTTAGGTGGGGACCAGATAGTCTTCTCCGAAGATATGTGCTTTCAGAGATCGTCTGAAAGTGGACAAAGTAGGACATAGTCAGACAGAGGCAGGTGGAGTGTCCTAAAGAACGATTTTAGGGACTTAGGAGCTAAATTGAGGAAAAGGACCTCCAAGGTAGTATTCTCAGGAATACTACCGGTACATCGAGCCACACCAGAAAGGGAGATTAGGGAAGTAAACAAGTGGCTGAAGAGCTGGTGTAGTAAGGAGGGGTTTGAGTTCCTGGAGGACTGGGCCGACTTCTCAGTCGATAACCAGTACTATAGAAGGGACGGACTGCACCTAAATGAGGAGGGTGCAGATCATCTGGGAATGAAGATGGCTAAAAAGTTAGAGGGGTTTTTAAACTAGTTGATGGGGGGAGGGTCCAGAGGTAGAGATAGTCAGCGTGGAACATTATCCAGAGGGTCGTATTGGGGACATTAGTGGAAGGTTGACCAAAGCACATAAACCCAAGGTAAGTATAGTAGCAAGTCCTAGTTGCAATCTCGGAACACCCAATTTGGATTTTGTGGGAATTTCAGAGACCTGGTTCTACAGCTCTCATGATTGGCTGGCAAACATTCAAGGGTATACCCTTTATCGCAAGGATAGAGAGAGTAAAAAGGAGGAGGGGTATGCCTATATATAAAGAATAATGTACAAGTGAATGTGAGAGATGACATCACTAAGGGAGGGCTAGGGAGGAGGTGGAATCCTTATGGGTAGAGCTCCAACGGGATGAAGCTAAGGGGAAAAAAATACTGGGAGTATGCTATAGGCCCCCCAACCTGAGGGAGGAAGGGGAGACAGATCTCCTATCACAATTTGGATTAGCAGCAAGTATGGGAAGTGTTATCATAATAGGGGATTTTAATTATCCAGACATAGACTGGGCGGAGGGAACCGCGCATTCATCTAAGGCTCGCCAGTTCCTAAATGTTTTGCAGGACAATTTTATGGGTCAGATGGTAGACGCACCAACTAGAAATAAAATGTTACTGGATCTACTGATTACCAACAATACAGACCTGATCACGGATGTGGAAATATGGCAATTTAGGGAACAGCGATCACAGTTCAATTGGCTTCAGTATAAATCACACAAATAGGAAACATAAGGGGAATACAAAGACACTGAATTTCAAAAGAGCCAACTTCCCTAAACTACGAACCTTGCTAGAAGGCATAAATTGGGATAAAATCTTAGGAACAAAGAACACAGAGGTGAGATGGGTTTGCTTTAAGAGCATATTAAATAAGGGCATTAGCCAATGCATCCCATTGGGTAATACATTTAAAAGAGCAAACAAAAGTCCTGGATGGCTTAACTCCAATGTAAAAATGCATATAAAATTAAAGGAGAAGGCCTTCAAAAAATACAAGGTTGAGGGATCATCATCAGCATTCAGACTTTATAAAAAATGCAACAAGAAATGTAAGGGTGCAATAAGGAAGGTTAAGATAGAACATGAAAGACACATAGCGGAGGAGAGCAAAAAAAAATCCTAAGAAATTCTTTAAGTATGTAAACAGTAAAAAAGGGAGGACAGACCATATTGGCGCCATAAAGAATTAAGGACATCTGGTTACAAAGGATGGGGAGATGGCGAAGGTATTGAGTTTGTTGTTCTCCTCAGTCTTCACGAGGGAATCGGGAAGCTTCAGTAAACAAAACTGCAGGGTTAACAGAGGACGGAATTAAAATTAGGCTTGAGAAACTTAACATTAATAAATCACCGGGACCAGATGACTTGCACCCGAGGGTACTTAGGGAACTCAGTCAAGTAATTGCCAGGCCATTGTTCCTAATTTTTACTGACAGTCTACTGACTGGTATGGTACCAGCTGATTGGAGAAAAGCCAATGTAGCACCAATATTTAAAAAGGGCCCAAAATACATCCCTGGGAATTACAGACCAGTTAGCCTAACATCAATAGTATGTAAACTCTTGGAGGGGATGATAAGGGACTATATACAAGATTTTAGTAATGAGAACGGTATCATTAGCAGTAATCAGCATGGATTCATGAAGAATCGTTCTTGCCAAAATAATCTACTAAACTTCTATGAGGAGGTGAGTTGGCAGCTAGATAAAGGCCTGTAGACATGGTGTATCTGGATTTAGCAAAAGCATTTGACACAGTTTCCCATAAATGTTTACTGTACAAAATAAGGTCCGTTGGCATGGACCATAGGGTGAGTACATGGATTGAAAACTGTCTACAAGGGGCGAGTTCAGAGGGTGGTGATAAATGGGGAGTACTCGGAATGGTCAGGGGTGGGTAGTGGGGTCCCCCAGGGTTCTGTGCTGGGACCAATCCTATTTAATTTGTTCATAAATGACCTGGAGGATGGGGTAAACAGTTCAATCTCTGTATTTGCAGACGATACTAAGCTAAGCAGGGCAATAACTTCTCCACAGGATGTGGAAACCTTGCAAAAAGATCTAAACAAATTAATGGGGTGGGCAACTACATGGCAAATGAGGTTTAATGTACAAAAATGTAAAATAATGCATTTGCGTTGCAAAAATATTAATGCTATCTATACACCGCGGGGAGAACCTCTGGGGGAATCTAGGATGGAAAAATACCTGGGGGCCCTAGTAGATGATAGGCTCAGCAATGGCATGCAATGGAAAGCTGCTGCTAACAAAGCAAACAGAATATTGGCATGCATTAAAAAGGGGATCAACTCCAGAGATAAAATTATAATTCTCCCACTCTACAAGACTCTGGTCTGGCTGCACCTAGAGTATGCTGTCCAGTTCTGGGCACCAGTCCTCAGGAAGAATGTACTGGAAATGGAGCGAACAAAGCTTAGTATATATATATATATATATATATATATATATATATATATATATATATTATTTATGAGGAAAGGTTGCGAGCACTGAACTTATTCTCTCTGGAGAAGAGACGATTGAGAGGCAATATGATTTCAATATACAAATACCATACTGGTGACCCCACACTTTTTTGCAGAAGGGAGTTTAACAAGACTTGTGGCCACTCATTAAAATGAGAAGAAAGGAGTTTTAACCTTAAACTACGTAGAGGGTTCTTTACTGTAAGAGCGGCAAGGATGTGGAATTCCCTTTCACAGGCGGTGGTCTCAGCGGGGGGCATCGATAGTTTGAAGAAACCTGAACGACCGCAACATACAGGGATATACAATGTAATACTGACATATAATCACACTCATAAGTTGGACTTGATGGACTTGTGTCTTTTTTCAACCTCACCTACTATGTAACTATGTAACTATGTAAGATTGGGGTAGAGCATTCCAGACAATGGGAGAGGCTTGGGAGAAGTCCTAAAGGCAAGCATGGGATGAGGTGACAAGGGAGCCAGAGAGCAGGAGGTCTTGGGAGGAACGAAGGGAACAATTTGTTTGGTATTTTGAGACCAGGTTAGTGATGTAGCTGGGGGGGCAAGTTATGCATGACTTTGTAAGTTATGGTTAGTATCTTGAATTTAATTTGTTGCTGAGTGGCAGCCAATGGAGGGATTGACAACGAGGGATGGCAGACGCCGAGTGGTTTGTAAGATGGATGAGCCTGGCAGCAGTGTTCATGATGGACTGAAGGGGGGATAGCCTATTTAAAGTGGTTCATTGAAGACAGAAAGTGGTTGCAAAAAAGCAATGGAAGATCAGAATCACCGAGATGCAGATAAGGATGAAAAAAAAAGGTTAAAACAAGTATTTTATTTAAAAAAATATATATATATATATATATATATATTTATATATATATATAGAGAGAGAGAGAGAGAGAATTGTTTATGGTAGCAAATTAAATGTAATTTAGTTAGGGACCATTCACACTATTGCGTTGTGGCAATGCACATACATACATTAGTGCGATACGCTACTAGCATATTATGACATTACCTTGCAGGTAAGAAAAACAAAACAAAAAAAAAACAAAAAAAAAAAATGTCCAACGGTTTACAACTGCTTTAAACTTGTAAACAACAATTGTCAGAAAAAGGACTGGTCGCCAAGTGGTTAATACATGTTTTGTATGCATCGTAGCAGTTCAGGCCTTTCTGAATGGGCCCTTAGCTTTTAATAAACAAGACCTACAGTGAGGGAAAAAAAGTATTTGATCCCCTGCTGATTTTGTACGTTTGCCCACTGACAAAGAAATGATCAGTCTATAACTTTAATGGTAGGTTTATTATAACAGTGAGAGACAGAATAACAACAACAAAAATCCAGAAAAACGCATTTCAAAAAAGTTATAAATTGATTTTCATTTTAATGAGTGAAATAAGTATAGTGCGGAGAACAAGTATTTCATACACTGACGATTTTGCAGGTTTTTCTACTTACAAAGCATGTAGCGGTCTGTAATTTTTTATCATAGGTACACTGTATTTGACCTCTTTGCAAAACATGACTTAGTACTTGGTGGCAAAACCCTTGTTGGCAATCACAGAGTTCAGACGTTTCTTGTAGTTAGCCACCAGGTTTGCACTCATCTCAGGAGGGATTTTGTCTCACTCCTCTTTGCAGATCCTCTCCAAGTCATTAAGTTTTCAAGGCGGACTATGGTAACTCGAACCTTCAGCTCCCTCCACATATTTTCTATGGGATTAAGGTCTGGAGACTGGCTAAGCCACTCTAGGACCTTAATGTGCTTCTTCTTGAGCCACTCCTTTGTTGCCTTAGGTTATTCTCACTACTGTGACCTAAAATATTTTAAAATTGTCAACGAGGACACAAAAAAACTAAATAACCTGGAGCTAAAAATAACATCTTTAGAAGACATTTTGGTTTCAGTGGTACTGTACCTGTTTTAAGCAATTAGTGTTATTTACGAATGGAGTGTTACAATTATTTAACTTCGTCATCCTGAGTCACTAGTCAAGTTCCAGAGGAATGGAAAACCTTCAGTGGAAAATTATTACTATGTTGGCAAATATGTCTGCGTGGGTAAATCATACAGCTTTTCTTAAAGGCTAACAATGCAGTCTGATATTCAGTGACGTAAACATACTATCTTAAAATATTTCCTACAATTGAATAAACAATCTATTTTTGTACTCACTTTGGCATAAAAAAATCACAAAAACACTGTCAACTAGCATAATTATATAGCTCAGAAATATTTACACACCCCATAGCTATTTATTCTAGGTTTAATTTGGCAGATATCTTTTTCTTATTTCTATCAGTATTAAGTTCCCCAGAGATCAACAACGTATTATCAAAATGACTGTTGACTCTACCCTGGTAGTGTTGTATCACGCAACCTACGTATGATGAGCTTGGCAGCAGCATCGTTCTATCTGACGTGATGGATTCCATCTGCCAGCTGTTTTTACCTCCCTTCCGCTGTGATATAAATTATTTGTTTAAAGGCAGCTCTGCTGTAAAACATGTCCCAGGAACACATTTACATTTCAGCCCTTCTTACGAAGTTCTTCTGGTGTAAAGTTTTAAGGCCGCTTCTAATGACATTAAATATAATAGTATTTATATTTTGTGGTTTACAACAAATTGAATGGTATTTGTTATTGTTGCTAAATGAAAAATGCATTAAGTGGATGACATTTCTTTGCTATCCTAACTTGTGTACAGAAAAACAGTCAACTACCATACTTGATGCTCCTAAAGTGAATAAATGGCATTCTATGTGGCTTTTTCCTCTGTGACAATTGATATTTGCTGTGGCCTTCTCTCTTGAGACAGATGACATTCTATGTGGCTTTTTTAGCCTGTGAGTAGTGGCATTCTCTGTGACTAATGGAATTATCTCCGTTATGTGTCCTGTGACTGACGGAATTCTCCATGGTGTTTTCTCTTGTGAATCATAGGCATTCTATGAGGCATTATCCTAGGGACTGATATGATACGACTGACGTTATCTGTTTTACATCTAATGAAATATAACTGTGGCGCCTTAATTCTGTATGTCATTTACCTCTGTGACTTTAATGGCCATCTTGATTGTAATTTAAAGCATATTATGCCTTATTCAAGCAAGAATTCTTAATTTTTCTACAAACCCAAGCAATCCATAGCATTTAAGAATACATATTCTCCTTCAAACATCCCTGTTCCAAGGGGAAAGTAATCTTTATTTATGGAATAGAGGGCATTCTGTGATTGGATGGGGAAACATTGCATCCTTCATCTGCCCCTTCTCTCATCCAATCACAGAATGCCTTGTAGTGATGTTTCTGGTCTCCAATTAAATGATGGGCATTGTCCCAGTGGTGGTCCCAGCAAAACACATTGACTGGTGGTGGTGGTGATAATTGTCATTTCACATTAATCACTTGTCAAAACAGTGTTGCACCGCTTTGTACTAGATACGTGTTTTACTCTATCCCTAACAGGAGCAGAGACTGCTGCAATGTACTTAATTCGAAAAATAAGCAATAAAAGCTATTTGACCAAAATCACTGATAATCTTAAAGGCTAAACTTTTTATTTTAGTTTTGGATAGATTGAGCTTGAACTTCTGTCAAGATTTTGTTGCGGTTTGTGTCCCAAAATGGTAGAGTAGTCATCAGAGCAAGAGGAGATGGAAAATTATTTAATGTAGACAACATTCGTGACAGCAGTCTAAGATAGGAACACCCCTCACTTAAGATAAGGTAAGGGTTTCTCAATTTCTGTTGCGTTTCCAGGACAGAAAGCAAAGGTGAAACATAAAACAAAATAATTAACCAATTTGGGTTTTAATTCTTTCCTTGCTCAATGTTTTTGGCTATACATCCACTTAAAATTATTCCTTGTTTCCCTACTAACTTGGCACATCTAGACTGAAATATTTGCCCACTCTTCTTTGCAGAACTGCTTAAGTTCAGTTATATTTGATGGTGACCATTTGTGGACTGCAGTCTTCAAGTCATTCCACAGATATTCAATGGGGTTTAAGTCTGGGCTCTGACTAAGCCATGCAAGGACATTCACCGTTTTCTCTTTCAACCCCTGTGTGGTCATTTTTGCTGTGTGCTTTGGGTCATTGTCATGTTGGTAAACCTTCTTCTTATTGACAATTTTCTGGCAGAGGGCAGCAGATTTTCCTCAAGAATTTGATGATATTTTTGCCCCATCCATTTTTCTTCTATCCTGACAGTGTTCCAGTCCCTGCTGCAGAGAAGCACCCCCATAACAGTAAATTACCCCCTCCATGCTTTACTGTAAGAATGGTGTTATTTGGATGGTGAGCTGTATTGGATTTCCGCCAGACATATTATTTGGTGTTGGGGCCAATAACACATTTTTCCATGTGGCCTCAGAATCTTCTGAATTATTCTGAATTATTTGACCTCAAATAAATATTGCAAAGTCTAGATGTGCAAAGTTAGTAGAGACATATCCCAACAGACTAAAGGCTGTAATTAACCACTTCCCACCCGGCCAATGCACATATACGGCCGGGTGGGAGCCGTCTACTTCTGAATGGACGTTCCGGAACGTCCTTCAGAAGTAGAGGGATCGCGCGCGCGCGTGCCCGCGCATCGGCACGATCCCGATGCGGCCGTGTCACCCGGACACAGCGCATCTCGGATCGGCAGGAGGGCTCGGTGATTGGCCCTCCTGATCACATGACGGCCGTGACGAATCACGGCTGTCATGTGATGTAAACAAACAGCCGGTTGCTAGGCAATCGGCGCTCCTCTCCTCACACGGAAGTCGTCGGTGAGGAGAGGAGAGCGGATCGCTGCAGCCGGCTGGTGATCTGTGAGTATTAGCTGTTTTTTTACAGCTTTTTATTCACTGATCACCAGTGTAGTGTCCCCACAGTAAAACACACATGTCCCCACAGTAAAACACACATGTCCCCAAAACACACATGTCCCCAAAACACACATCTCCCCAAATAATAAAAACACATGTCCCTCACATATGTCCCAGTAAAATCACATGTCCCAATGATTATCTGCACACATATGTCCGTGATCACCTGCACACCCCTTTTACATGATCATTTGCGTACATATGTCCGTGATCAGGCGAACCAATTATTATACACTTAAAGAAATTTTTTTTTACAAAAAACATGTAGCAGAATACATTTTGGCTTAAATTTATGACAAAATTTGATTTTTATTGGATTTCTTTTAAAAAAGAAAGGAGAAAATATTGTTTTTTTTCAAAATTTCCGCTATGTTTTCGCTTATATCGCAAAAAATAAAAAGTCGCAAATAAATACCACCAAACTAAAGCTCTATTTGTGCAAACAAAATGATAAAAAATTCATTTGGTTCCAGCATTGCATGACCGCGCAATTGTCACTGAAAGTGCGAGAGCGCTGAAAGCTGAAAATTGGTCTGGGCAGGAAGGGTGTTTAAGTGCACAGTAAGCAAGTGGTTAAAGTAAAAAGGTGGTTCAACAAAAAAACGACATCAGAGGGATGATCCTTTTTCCAACTCAGTGATTCTGTTTTTTATTATTTATTTTTTTTGGCTGTTTTAAGTTGCACTAGTAAATATAGCTGGATAAATGTGATTATTTTAAAGGGGGGTGATTCTATATATATATATATATATACACAGTATCTCACAAAAGTGAGTATACCCCTCACAATATTTTATTATATCTAGTGACAACACTGAAGAAATTATACTTTGCTACAACATAAAATAGTGAGTGTACAGCTTGTATAACAGTACAAATTTGCTGTCCCCTCAAAATAACTCAACACACCATTAATGTCTAAACCGCTGGCAACAAAATTGAGTACACCCCTAAGTGAAAATGTCCAAACTAGCCATTTTCTCTCCCCAGTGTCATGTGACTCATTAGTGTTACAAGGTCTCAGGTGTCGATGGGGAGCAGGTGTGTTAAATTTGGTGTTATCGCTCTCACTCTCTCATACTGGTTACTGGAAGTTCAACATGGCACTTCATGGCAAAGAACTCTCTGAGAATCTGGAAAAAAAAGAATTGTTGCTCTACATAAAGATGCCTCAAGCTATAAGATGATTGCCAAGACCCTGAAACTGAGCTGCAGCACGGTGGCCAAGACCATACAGCGGTTTAACAGGACAGGTTCCACTCAGAACAGGCCTCGCCATGGTCGACCAAAGAAGTTGATTGCACGTGCTCAGTGACATATCCAGAGGTTGTCTTTGGGAAATAGACATATGAGTGCTGTCCTACCAGCATTGCGGCAGAGGTTGAAGGAGTGGGGGGTCAGCCTCTCAGTGCTCAGATCATACACCGCACAGTGCATCAAATTGGTCTGCATGGCTGTTCTCCCAGAAGGAAGCCTCTTCTAAAGATGATGCACAAGAAAGCCTGCAAACTGTTTGCTGAAGACCTTGGTTTGAGAGCATTTGCAAGACAAGCACAAATTTTTAATACATTTTGACTTCATATACGAGCGATGTCTTGATATACAAGTAGAGTCATGTCACAACTGAGTTTTATTTTTATATGAACTATAAACTGAAAGACCTATGAATAAATGGTTGGGGAACGAATCAGTGCTTTCGAAGTGTTTTCGATTACAAGCATGCTTCCGGAACGAATTATGCTCGCAATCCAAAGTTTTACTGTATTTCGATGGTGTCAAGCGTGTGGGGCAGCAACCCGGTGAGGAGTACAAAGACAAGTGTGTCTTGCCTACAGTCAAGCATGGTGGTGGGGGTGTCATGGTCTGTGGCTGCATGAGTGCTGCTGGAACTGGGGAGCTACAGTTCATTGAGGAAACCATGAATGCCAACATGTACTGTGACATACTGAAGCAGAGCATGATCCCCTCCCTTCGGAGACTGGGCCACAGTATTCTAACATGTTAACGACCCCAAACACACCTCAAAGACAACCACTGTCTTGTTAAAGAAAGTTGAGGGTAAAGGTGATGGACTGGCCAAGCATGTCTCCAGACCTAAACCTTATTGAGCATCTGTGGGGCATCCTCAAATGGAAGGTGGCGGGGCGCAAGGTCTCTAACATCCACCAGCTCCGTGATGACATCGTAGAGGAGTGGAAGAGGACTCCAGTGGCAATCTGTGAAGCTCGGGTGAACTCCATGCCCAAGAGGGTTAAGGCAGTGCTGGAAAATAACGGTGGCCACACAAAATATTGACACTTTGGGCCCAATTTGGACATTTTCACTTAGGGGTGTACTTGAAAAAGTATTCATTCCCCGTGAAATTCTCCACATTTTGTCATGCTACAACCAAAATGTAAATGTATTTTATTGGGATTTTATGTGATAGACCAACACAAAGTGACACATGATTATGAAGTGGAAGAAAATGGTTTTCAAAATCTTTTACAAATAAATATCTGTGGCATGCATTTGTATTCAGCCCCCTTTACTCTGATACCCCTAACTAAAATCTAGTGGAACCAATTGCCTCAGAAGTCACCTAATTAGTAAATAGAGTCCACCTGTGTGTAATTTAATCAGTATAAACACAGCTGTTCTGTGAAGCCCTCAGAGGTTTGTTAGAGAAACTTAGTGAACAAACAGCATCATGAAGGCCAAGGAACCCACCAGACAGCTCAGGGATAAAGTTGTGGAGAAGTTTAAAGCAGGGTTAGGTTATAGAAAAATATCCCAAACTTTAGACAACTATTAGTGGTGCAATCTACAAATCTTGTCTTTATGGAAGAGTGGTAAGAAGAAAGCCATAAGAAATCCCGTTTTCAGTTTGCGAGAAGCCATGTGGGTGACACAGCAAACATGTGGAAGAAAGTGCTCTGGTCAGATGAGACCATAATTGAACCTTTTGGCCCAAAAGCAAAATGCTATGTGTGGCGGAAATCTAACACTGAATTCACCGTCACCACCGTGAAACATGGTAGTGGCAGCATCATGTTGTGGGGATGCTTTTCTTCAGCAGGGACAGAGAAGCTGCACAGAGTTGATGGGAAGATGGATGGAGCCAAATACAGGGCATTCTTAGAAAAAAACCTGTTAGAGGTTGCAAAAGACTTGAGACTAGGGTGGAGGTTTACCTTCCAGCAGGACAACGACCCTAAACATACAGCCAGAGCTACAATGGAATGCTTTAGTTCTAAGTATATTCATGTGTTAGAATGGACCAGTCAAAGTCCAAAACCTAAATCCAGTTGAGAATTTGTGGCAAGACTTGAAAATTGCTGTTTACAGACGTTCTCCATCCAATCTGACAGAGTGATTTTGCAGAGAAAAATGGGCAAACTTTTTGCTCTCTAAATGTGCAAAGCTGTTACAGACATCCCCATAAAGACTTACAGCTGTAATTGCAGGGAAAGGTGGTTATACAAAGTATTGATTCAGGGGGGCTGAATACAAATGCACCCCACACTTTTCAGATATTTATGTGTAAAAAAAAATTGAAAACCATTTATCATATTCCTTCTACTTCAAAACTTATGTGCCACGGTTACGTTTTTAGTTGTAACGCGACAAAATGTCAAGGGGTATGAATACTTTTTCAAGGCACTATATATATATATATATATATATATATATATATATATATATATATATATATATATATATATATATATGTGTGTGTAGTGGGTGCCAATGCCAAACCCCCCTCCCACACATCCTGCCAGCCGCTGCTGCCGCTGGACATATAGGCAGAGGCGCTGACAGGCTCTGGGAGAGACACAGACAGAGCTGCGGATATTCCCTCCCCTCCCTCTCCTCTTTACACTGTACACAGGAGCGGGGCAGGACCAGCAAGCCGCCCGCTCTGTTCCTCTTCCCTTTTGACAAGGAGGGAGGACCAATCAGCTCCAGGAGGAGAGCACCATGGGACATGTAGTCCCAAAGACACGAGGCCTTAGGGTAACTCCCTGGGAAAAACTACAGATCCCAGCATGCTGAGGGATGGACCGTACAGGAAAGGACAGAGACCACCATGAGGCTGCCTGGGAGTAGAGAGAGGAAACCATGAGGCGAGAGGAGACAGGAGTACTGAGAGAATTCGGCTACAGTAGAAGCTTGCCCTCTGGAGCTGGGGTATAGCCACAGGACGGAGTGGTGACCCCTCGATCAGCCAGTCTCCACCTGAGGGATGCAGATACATTGTTGAAGACATCTTACTGGCTGTGGGACACTGGGTCTTTAACAGGCGCATCTGTACAGATCTCGCTAGGCCTTCCAGTTGCCAGTTGGGCTTTCCCAAGCAGCCTGTTCCAGAACATTTTCTCCCTTGGGCCTTGGTGTCAAAGGATTGTTGAGCGGGCAGTAGCCCATCTTGTGTATACCCCTTTCAAAGAGGACACTGCATGCAGACACCGTTACTTACTTTATCAAGTCCTGTGATGAGGCCCTTTGTACCAGTTGTTTCACCCTGTTAAAATATTACATTTATCCCACTTGCCAGGACATATTGGGCCCTTTTTAAAGAACTAGCTGAAGACTCAAGGCTTCATCTCCCAGGACTACTGGATAATCCCTATTACAAGGCATAAGAACTTTCAGTGCCTATTTAGGCCTGCAGTGATTCAGGGACAAACTTAATTGTTAAGGGGGAACTTTTTCTTGTTCAAAATTTTTATTGAAAATATTACAATAGGTACACATTAACAAAAGTGCTGAAAGTGCATACGGACATGAAAATATACAAAGACCATGTATAACGAAACAATGACTGAGAACAGAAGCTAATGCCCTGTACACACGATCGGACATTCCGACAACAAAATCCCATGTTTTTTTTCCGATGTGGTGTCTTCCATACACACAGTCACACAAAGTTGGTGGGAAATTCCGAACGTCAAGAACACGGTGGCGTACAACACGTACGCCGAGCCGAGAAAAATGAAGTTCAATAGTCAGTGCTGCTCTTCTGCTTGATTCCGAGCATGCGTGGCACTTTGTGCATCAGAATTGTGCACACACGATCGAAATTTGCAAGAACGGATTTTGTTGTCGGAAAATTTGAGAACCAGATCTCAAATTTTGTGCGACGGAAACTGTCCGATGAAGCCTACACACAGTCGGAATTTCCGACAACAAGCTCCGATCGCACATTTTCCATCGGAAAGTCCGACCGTATGTACAGGGCATAACAGAACAATGCTGTCCTTGAAATATTAACAGTTAGATTTTGAACAAAGGAAAGATGGGTTGCCTGAACCCACCACTACTAATATATATACATACATACAAACATATAGTTGGAAGTATAGTGACCAAGAGTTAGCCATTAATATATGGTGTATATAATCGACATGGGGGAAGCCCCTAGCATCATACTTGGAAAAAGTGTTGTTTAGAGGAGAGTGACAGAGAGGGAGCAGGAAAGGGGAGAGCAAGAAAGTAAAGAATAAGGATAAGAGAAAGAAGGAGGTCAGACACTTAAAGCCGAACCACAAGCAAAACTAGCGCGGACACAGCTCAAGAAGAGAGGAGTCAAAGTCAGGTGGTGAGAAATGGTCTACCCAAGGCTGCCAGACTTTACAATGTTTAGGGATCGTGTCTAAGATAGTAGCTTAAATTTTACTGTGGATCATGGCTTGGGTCATCCTATTTTTGTTCTCAAGTATACAAAGAGTCAAGGTCCTCCAAGCCCTCGGTATGGTCTGCTTAAAGGCTGTCATCAGTTTAAGGGGGAACTTTTATCACAGAGTTGATATTGCTCGTATTGTATCACACATAAACAAGTTCAGGGCCTGTGATTTCAGGGTTTTAGGGAAATAGGCATGAAAGGGAATCAGAATGACTTGTTGCAGGTCAGTCTGAGCACACTTTTGAGTCAGTTAAGTTGTTTGAGATTGTGCTGTTTATATTTTGCATGTGACTTGGTGTTATACTGCCCAATACCACAGTTGCTATATTTAACTACTTTGAATTATTGAATTATTACTATCTGTTTCCTTTTGAGAAAGTCTTTTCAGTAAAAAGACTTTCTGGTTTACTACAGCTTGTGTCCATCTATTGTTCTGTTTATGATAACATTTATTTGCTAGGTGTGCCAAAGAGGCTAAAACTGTTCTTGGGGTTGAGGGACAGAGTACAGAACGTACCATTCTCAAGTGGATCCTTTGGGGTTGCGTTACATTACGGCATTGTGAAGACTGAATACCTAGCATTTGGCTCTACAAAACATCTCAGAGTGCATAGGGGTGACATATTACTGAGCATCCAGCCTTGATTGCATTTTTTTGGAACCACGAGTGATTTATCCATTCTCACATGTGTATGCCTACATGCTTTACTGTTGAGTTTGTTGATGGCTGTTGCTATTGACGTATTATAAAGAGTCCCATTTATACGTGGGTCAAAAGGCGTATGTTCTACTCCATCTTTCCCAAAACAAAACTACACGTATCATGGGAACCACTGGCTACTTGGGAGCAGAGGAGTGCTGAACTTGCCTAAAAAGCTGTTTATGACCCTACTTAGCGGCAGTGGTCATATTGTTTAAGGTGAGATTAATCCTGGAGGGGGGGGGGGGGGCACCTGTGGTGACACAAACCTTGGATCTGTTTTTGAGCACACGTTGAGAAGCACTTTATTGTGGGAAATTTTCTCCGGATTGACTTTTTATGAACACTCAACCTATAATATAATTTCTATTAGATACATATTGTACTGTATATGCACTGTTTTTTTTTTCTGTTTTCACATATGGAATGACACCTGTATATTTACATAATATTTCACTTATTATTTATTTAAATTTTGTTTAGTATTAGCACTGCACATTACACCTCTTACTATATAAGGAATACCTCTGATCTATATCATATTTGGTATATCTAACAAATCATAATTACACCTTGTTAAATAATACGTTGGTTGCATGGGCGTAGCATAAGAGGTTGCAGGGGTCACAATTGCATCCCCGCCCCTAGCTCCAGTGGGCCCCTGCAGCCTCCCTGTCATTTTATCATACCAAAGGCTTCAACTTTGCCTTCCACAGTCCACATCCCTCTGTTCTCATAGGCTGGGGAGAAGCTGTGAGACATTTCCTGAATGGCGAGTTAAGAGGAGAAGAGTGCTGTCCTGTAGCCACGATGAGATGGATGTTACTGGTGAGGTAAGTATCTCCTAGTCACCAGCTGGAATTCTTTGTACCCCCCACCCAGAGATTTCTGCTTACCCCACTTCCCTGACAGCTGGGAAAAAGACACACACCTCTGGGAGGTAACCTTCCCCCAACACCTGCCAACACTAACAAAGAAACCTTTAGAAATTGCTAAAACAAATCCCTTAACATCTCCTGAGGAGCCCCTGAGGGGCTGCAGATTTTGTGTCACATGGCTTTGCCCCCCCAGATCTAAGTTGCGCTCCCCCAAAGCCCCCTGACCACCCCCCTCCACTGTGGATGCTATGCCCAGCTGCTGAGCTCCTTTCCCATTATGGCACTCTATACTGCTCCTCCTCCGCAGGGCTGAAATCACATTCCTTTACAACACAGCCAGTCAGCCACGATCTTCCCAGGGTGCCTACTGCAACTACACTGCCATTCCGACCAGAGAATTTCACAGGTCAGAACGGCAACATAAAAGCCGGATACACCCTGTGAAGGCTGACAGACTGTGTGTAAAGGAATGTGATTCCAGCCCTGTGTAGTGTGGGGGAGGGGGGAAGGAGCTGTATACAGTGCTGGGATGGGAAAGGAGCTCTGCCAAGTGACCTGCTAGGGGTCCCTGTCCTCTGATTCTCCAGCGGTGATCCCTGTCCTCTGATGTAAGGAAGAACTCTGAGAACTCAAAACTCTATCTTGGCGTGCGGTGGGTGTATCTGCATGCACAGTGGAAGTGGTGGGTGATAGTGAGGGGGGGCATGTCAACTTTCGGGGCCCACAAGCTTCAACTATGCCTCTGGTTGGTTGACAGATTGTGAAACCATGTCATATGGAAATATACAGTAGCTGTACCCGGGATAGTTGCCATTAAGGGTGTCCGAGCTGAGCATAAAACAACAACGAATTTGGACCAAACTCTAGCTATTTGAGGTGTAGCAAATATAGGGACATAAATGACTAGATTTGGCCACTTCTCCCACCCACCTGAACCTCTTGCTGCTTCACCTGGAGGTTATTAATTTAGTGACCAGGTATTCTAGAAGCTATCATTGACTAGCATCCCCTGGCCAAATAATAGACATTCAGCAACCAGACAAGAAGCTGTCTTTTGCAATGGGAGTGCCTAGAGTTAAGATTGTTGTGGACTGCCATGCCTGCGGATTGTTGCTCAGTGTATGATGGATCTACTTGACTTGATGACATGATTGACATTGGTTTTCATTGGATCGGGGGACAATCTATATTTATTTAAAGTAGAATTTTGGCCTAAACCTGACTAGTCTTAAAAATGTCCCCTCCTCCTCCTTACACCTATGCTGACTAACCTGTGTAAAATAGATGTACATACTTCCCTTTTTTCAGCCCGCTCTGCTTCGTCATGTGCTCAAGTTCATCTGTGTCAGCCAGTGATGGCTGCAGGGGAGAAGAGGGAGCACTGACAATGGCTGGGGCATGGGTGATGTCACTGCTCTTAGAATTTCTAGCTGTTTTCTTACGATTTCTTTTCTCCCCTCCAGCCATCGCTGCCTGACACAAGGGATCATGTAAATAAAGCTTGCTTAACATAAAACACATACTTTCAGCTTGACCATTAATAAAAACACAAGAATGTGATAATTTAATCAGTAAAAAAATAAACACACAGACACTTTTAAAAAGTTTGATACGATCCAACATCAATCATGCTATCCAGCAATGTAGATACATCATCAATCATGTTGAGCAATATGCCCTGCATACCCACAGACACAATAACCCAGCTGCTGAATGTCAACATAGCAGTTGGAGATGCTGGCTGACATCATTGACAACATATATTTATAAATAGGGATGAGCTTAAAGTGTTTGTATTGCTCCCTTCATGTGAAATCCATGGTGTTTCTGCCAGTCCCTTTTGCTTTCCTAATAAAAAAACCTGACCATACTAAGCAGGAAAGCACATCGTGGTCAGTTCTCTAGCTATGAGTGTCATCTCCTCCAATGATCAGACTTGTCCTGACATGCCCCCACTGCACAGCCATTCACTGGGAAGCTCAGCATGCTTTTGCTTCTCCTTCCTCAGCTCTTATGCAGCTGAGAACAGAGGATCTGAGGTCACTTTTAAAAAAGGGGAAAAGAGTACTTATAATGTTTTTTTATATCTATACACAAATGTTTGCTTTTCATTTCTATTTTAAACTGAATGGGTCATTTTACAAGGTGATCATTTACAATCACTTTAAGGTTTGCTCTAAACACAAGTTCAGACCCAACCTTGGCTGTTCGGGCATTTGGAGAAAGTGGAAGTAGCGGTATTGTTAGTATTGCTAATATACAAGACAGCTGTCAATGCTAAAGGATATTGTCAGGTTAAGGATGTTGGTGGGTGCAGGCACCCTGAGTCCTTACAACTAGTGACATCACAGACCTTACATGGCTGAAAATCCTCACATTTGGTCAGTGATGTCACAACATCCCTGCCCCTTGTATATATACCCGATGACAGTTCCCCGAGAGCTGTCATGCGTGGCATAAGCAGTGTAACATAAATGGCAAGTCACCTGGCTCCCCCTTCAGCAGTGTTGCTGCTTATGCCTTAACCTTGGTTCTTGACTTGTCCTCAGGACCATCCTACACAGTAGCTCTGTGTTTGCACTGTGTTCACACCTGTCTCCTAATGGGAGCCCTGAACTATGCCTAAAACTATCATAATAAGGGTGTGCACACCTGGACCCACACCCCGCTGGTCTTCAGCAAGGCCCGGGTCTCTAAATTGGAGATTTTTTCCCTCCCAAAGCAATTCAAAAGCTCTAAACTATGAGTCCCGCACTCTGCATACATGAGAACTCAGTGGCGGGCAGGGGGGGGGGGGCCCACATTGTCACACCTGGTATTAACTACTTGATGCCTACCCATAATGTACTGTGGGTGGGTGGCTGCTGTAGGCAAAGCAACATTACTGCCTACCTCTGGGTTTGGGCCACCCCCCCCCCCCATGACGGCTCCCTCTGTGATTGTACACAACTGGAACCGGTCAGCAAGTCTTGGCTAATGATTCATGGGCGGGACATGTTGATCAGATGTGTACATTCATGGCCGAGAGCTCTGTGTTAAAATTCAACATAGGGCGCTATACACAAGGAGGGATCTGTCAATTTCTGAGAGATTATTAGTAAAAGGCAGCACACTTTTCACACAGTTAGGCACATATTTTACCTCTTGATCTGCCTAGATGTTAACCCCTTCCCAGCCATTAGTCATTAGTAGAGTGTAGCACCGATCATTGTAAAAATGGCACTAGTAATGTCAGTGGCAGTCAGTTCCTCCCAGCATCAGTTAGTGTCAGATTGTCTGCTGCAATATCACAATCCCATTGCAAGTCGTTGATCACTGCCACTAGTAGTATATAAAAAAAAAAATTCCAGTATATATACTGTATACACCAGAGATTGTTTTTTGGATTTTTTAAAATCAAAAAAATGTCACAGAATACATTTTGCCAATATTTTTGAACAAATTAGATTTTTTTATTTTTTTATGGGATATATTTTGTAGCAGAAAGTACACAATATTGTTTATTTTTTAAAATCTTCTGTATGTTTTGCATTTATACCGCACAGAAATAAAAAAAAAAAAACAGTACCACCAAAAGAAAGGCTCTATTTGTGTGAAAAAAACTGTATACATTTTATTTGGGTACAGAGTTGCATGACTGCACAATTGCCAGTTAAAGTAGCACAGTGCTGACTTGCAAAAAATGGCCTGGTCATACAGGGGGTAAAATCTTTCTGGAGCTGAAGTGGTTAAATACATGTTTATTTTGTTTATTGACATTGTATGTACAAATGTTGAAAAAAAAGAAGAAGTAAAATGCACTCTGTTGTTTATGAGCCCTACTACAGGTACAAACAACTAATAACATACACATATGTGGTATTGCTGTGATCCTCAAGAGCAAGAACATTTATTTGAGGTTGTGCTTTATTGAAAGTTATTGTAATAGCAAGAAATACTGTATATACCTAAATTAAAAAGAAAATACTATTTTGGGCAGTATTTATTTGATAATAAATAAAAAAATCTGGAGATATCTGTTATCATTTACCATCAAATGAAAGCCCAATTTGTCCTGAAAAAACAAGGTTTAATCTACCTGGATACACAAAGTAGTTGCAATTATATGTACAGTTTTACTAACACTTGTCAAAGTTGCAAAATTGTGTTGGGATTTGTTTTACCTTTTGTCATGAAATTACCAAAAACCTAGGTATATGGTATGTAGGGAAATGTAGGTGAATACAGACAGCTGTGTTTTTTTCTCTTCACATTTTGGCCTTTACATTTGTAGACCAACAGCAAGTATGGGGAAATCTAAGTAATTTTCAAGCAAAAAAATGCAGATTGTAATATGTGTGCAAAAAATGTAAAAATTTACTATCATGGACACTAACTAATGAGCTTGTGTAGGCTATGGAGCCCCTTCTGTCCACACTTTAATGACACTTGCAGGGGAGGCTACTGGTACTGGTTGGTTGAGGGAATCTCCCTCTCCTGACCAGGCTTCTTCCCCTACTCCCTCTCTCTCTCCTTTTTATTTATCTACTCCATTCCCCCTTTCCTTCTAGGGTCAAGCTCATAGTCCTACCCAAGACCGACAGCTGGTCTATCAGCCCATTAGATGCACGCATTCATCAATGAGGCTACGTATTTTTATTCTTCCTACATGTAAGCCACTCCTACCTTAGCTTCTGGACTTCTTTCTAAATATTCACACATTCTATGGATCTGCCTGGTGTTGATTTCTTCCATGGCCTTCAAAGGGTGTTCACCTCTATTGAGGTCTTTGAAAACAACTTGCTTTCATCATGATGAGTGTTATTTTCACAATTGGATGTTACTGATGACTGTATTTGCTGCTCTTTTGTATACTCTTAGGCCCTTGGGCCCATGTACCCACACTTCCCTTCCCACTTGTTTGTGGAATTAAAAATTGCCCCGGTTGGCAAGCCGTGAAATATCTAATGATAAGCAGCTTATGTGTATAGCTGTCATAAAGAAGAACTCCAACGCATATAAAATATGCAGTCTGGTACACAAAATCCCTAACAATTTTGTGTTTTTGTCTTCCCTCATGAATACATTATGAGTGACAGGTAGGAAGTAGGGAATATCATTCACAAGAAATGGGTCAAATCTTTGCATGTGTGAATAACAGTTAAAGTTCAAAGAACTTGTTTGTTTTAATAGAAAAGAGTTGTAGATTTTTACCCTAAAAAGGGGTTATGTTAGCTGTTTTGGCTACAGACAGTGTTTATCTGAGGCCTTTAAGTGGGAAAATTGTGTAATCTGTTCAGCTGTTATTACATTTACTGAACAATTAAGCTGTAAGCTGATTATTGTATTGTAGTTTTAAAGTGTTTATTTAACTGTGCAATTTAACTCCAAAAAAGCATAGTTTAAATAATTGGGCAAATACACTTGTGTTCAGATACAAGTTCATGAAGCATGCCTCATTTTGCCTTTAAAGCACTGAACCCTTAAATATGTCATGTCAACATTATTACAATACTACTTAGCTTCTAAAAGGATTCAACCTTTTAAACAGTTCCATGTGCACTTGTGCAACAAAGGGTTTGGGCAAGGGACACTATTACACAGACGTAGTAAGAAAGATACATCCTGGAACAGAGCGTGGGAGGACAAATTTCAGACAAAATCAAAAGTTGACGTATGGCACAATTAAAAAGGAAACCAAGGCATATGAAAAATGTGTATGTATACACAAACTGGAAGTGTTGTTTGCCTGATGAATTCCTCCCAGTGACTCATTATCTAATGACAGTTTCCGATCTACATTCCAAAACAACATTTTCTACATATCATTTGGTACTGAGTCACAAAAGATAATTCTTCAAGCTACAATATTGACTGTTTTGACTTTAAATGGACACTAGAAGAGGTTACAAGTCTACTTAGATTCCTATTAATACACGTTAAAGAAGAAGTCCAGGTATGGATATCTTAATGTAGTTATATTGATCCATCTTGAACAAATGTACTGTAACTATACATATACCATGTGGGATCCCTCTAGAAGCTGGAAATCACTGTAGTGGGCACCCATTACTACAGTGATCTCGACTTGTATCCAGGTCATGTGCTGAGCGGCTGCCCTGCTGCATTATGAAAATGGGAGGTTGGCCACTTGGCCCGGGAGCCATTCAGAACATGCTTTTCATTTTATCAATGAATGCAAAGCATTCTCTAACTGGACGAGGAGGAAAGCATGACGTCACTGCCCCACCTTTCCACCTCGTCCAATCAGAGAGCGGTTTGCATACATCGAGAAAGTGTAAAACAAACTCTGAATAGTGCAGTGCCAAGTGGCTGACCTATGTTCACAATAGCAGGGCAGCTGCTGGGCAAGGGAACAGGAAAACCTAGTGGAGATCACTGTATCAGCAGTGTCTACTTTGGTGATTTCCAGCATGTATAGGGATCCCACATGTGCTGATAGCACTGAATTAGATTAGTGTAAAACATGTCAGGTTTGGTTTAAAGCCTAACTGCTGGCAAGTTTGAAGCAAATTACTATTCTGAATATGGTATATGCAAAATGACATTTACCCAAGCTGGACCAATGTAACCACGTAAAAGTGTCTGTATCTGGAATTTAGTGGCAGTTCTTGAATGCTAAGGTTTGCTTCACTGTCCTCCTCCCCTGCTACTCCATTCAGCTGCTAGGGGAGAATAAAATAGCTGCTGTCTCTAGGTATCGAGGAACATATGACTCACTCACTTTCCTCAGTGCTGGTGCTTAGCAATTGGCCTGGTGCTGTCACATGGGGGGTAAGCCCCAACTAGAAAGACTAGCAAAGGGGTGAGCAACTGTGGCCCTCCAGCTGTTGTGAAATGCCTCTGTCTCTAGGAGTAACTGCCAGTCTTCCCATCATGCCTATGCTTCTGGGAGTCATGGGTGCAATGGTTACCTTGCAATGCCTCATGGAACATGTAGCTCCACAACAGCTGGAAGGCCGCAGTTGCCCACACCTAGATTAGGAGCTTACACAGATACTCATTTCCTTATTCTTTGAGGCTGACCAGTGAGAGGAAAGAGAGTTAGTCTCATACTACTCTATATGCGAAAGTACATGATATTTTCTTTGCTCCCAGTGTTCCAGCTGGAGTAGTGGGCGTAAAGGAAAGGTAAATATTCCTTGCTTGGTACATTAAAATGAACCAGTGTTTTGACATACATGGGAAGAGCACAAGTGGGCAGGTGCAGCATGGTGCAGCAGCAATAAACACTCAGAGGCCAGTTGCAGAATACTGAACTGTACTGAAGTAATTGAGTAGTTCAGTAATACACAACAAGCCTGGAAAAAAGACTACCAGACCTAGCACACTCACAGGATGTTCACCGATGTGTAGTAGCAGTAGGTTTCAGGTGTACCAACAGCGTCTGTCTCGAGGAGCAGAATGCGACCTGGCTGGTCTGTACCCAAATGGGGAGGCTTCCAGGAAGGAAAGCATGTCCCTGCACTTTCCCTACTCCTCTGGAGCCTCTCTCTGATGCTAAGCACTGTGCCTGACAGACGAGTGACCTGTCCCTACTCTATTCACACGTGAAATGCGTGCCAAACCTGGGAGGCAGGGTCTTAAATCGTGAGTAGGAGCAGGGGAGCAGAATGCAGACTGGCTGGTCTGTACCCAAGATGGCCACCAAAGTCAAAAGGGATGCTAGCATCCAATCGGATTCAGCCTCTCTGTGACTGAGTAGATCATAGAGGTTGAGGCTCCTCTTGACTTCCTTCTAGACCTGCATTGCTGCTATGGATGATCGCTACCTGCAGTGGAGAAAATAGACGGCACCTGCCTATACGCAGGTTTGCTTCAAAGCAAACTTGAATTTTGTTATGCTTACCTAATCCAGTACTGACAGTTGGGGTGCCTATATTGAGGAAGACACCTAAATATGCCTGCTATGTGCTGATAGCACCAAATTATATTAGTTTAAACACGTCAGGTTTGGTTTCAAGTTTAACTGCTTGCAAGTTTTAAACAAATTGCTAGCTAGCTGCTAAACAATTTGTAGTTTCTGAATCACACACCTCTGCCAGACAACATGGAAATATCCTTGACCTTCACAAAAGCGCAAAAGCCACACCCCACAAAAAAGCTCCAGTCTACTGATGGCCAATGAACCTAGGCAATGAAAGTGAAGTATAACCCTGACAAAGTCATCCCTTGGTTCACCCTGTTCTCTTCTTATTAATCGTAAGCATATGTGCACTACAGCAGAATCCCATTGGCTTGGAACTCTGCCTTTCCTTCTCCTGATCTTAAATGGATTATATAAGAAATATATCAAGACAAATTAAGTACTTACTTGGATTTTCCAGCTATTTATTCATTAGTAATAAGTAAATGTATATTATTAATACAGCTGATAAAAGTGCTTAAATTCGTTTTTAGTGTCAGTTTCCTGATATCCCCTGCACCATATGACATAAGCTGGGAGAGGCAGTTCCAGAACCCTGAGCTAATCAGATTCTAGTGTATTTCACAGTGCAGTCAATGCTTGCTCATGGGAGGAGAGAGCAGAGTAAGCAGACTGATGTCCTCAACAATGTGCTGATGCTTCTTCACAATCCAATTAACAGGCGTGTAGGGGGCGTGTTCTATGCCTACATACTTTTGCTTATAGGTGTCCCTCATTCCCATGTCAGAAAGTTGGGAGGTAGTTGCGAGGTATGGAAAGACTGATCATTGGAAGAGAGCACACTGAGTTAGCAGCATAGCTAGAGAACTGACCATGGTGTGTTCTCCTGCTTAGTGTGGTCAGTTTTAGTCAGTGTAGTCAGAAAAGCAGAGGGACTGGCAGGAACAGAAAGAGACCAGGAAACTTTCTCATACAAGTACATGGTACAGCAGGTACATATCAGGAATATGAAGTGTTGGGGTAACAAATGCTTTAAGTTGCCATGGTGCTGCACATGTGATCTGCTCTGACACCAGCCATTTGTTGGCTTGACAGTTCAATTGAGAGCTGCCTTAAATGTAACTGTTTTGGGATAAGTCTACCTGATTTATTCACTTTTACAGCATTGGAGCCCAAATGGTTTTCTTTTTAACCACTTGTTTTCTTTTCTCTGGTGATCATTGTGTGTGTCCGGCTCTTCTGCGGGCCCCTTCCTCAGTTTTCGGGATGAACATTTCAAGCAGCCACCAGTTTTCATGTCCACATGGTCTAGACTTAATTGACATGTAAGTATTTAGTGGGATGAGTTTATTTCTCCCCTCCTTTACATATATAGTCTCCTTTGTGTTTTGGTGTAACTTTGGACCATCGTTTATCGTTTATTTATGCTTTTTTACAGACATTGGTGCACTCGCCCCTGATGACGTGGTAGGAAACCACGAAACGTGTGTCGGGCCAATTTTGAAGCACCATTTTCTTTTTAGATGGTTTTATTATCCCAAGCTACCCCACCATGCTGCTTTTCAAGCGATTCTTTACTATGGACAATTGTCCGATACCTCAATATGTCATCTCCAAGTTGTAATGATTGTTTTTATGAATATCTGGTCAATAATATGTGATTGTTATGCTTATTTACTATGTATGTACTCATATTGCCATGTCATGTTTTTTTAATGAATAAAACATGTCTTGTTACATTGACTCGTCTTTTAGCCATGCTAGATCTACCTCATTTAAAGCCCCAAACCCTATTTTTCTTAAATAAATATGTTTGCAGTTAGCATATCCTAATATGTAACTACACTGGACTGGAGGCTGTGGGATAGCACGTTGCTATGACCAGTTTCTCTTAACACATTTAATGATTAACCACTTCAATACCAGACACTTAGACACCTTCCCGCCCAAGCCAATTTTCAGCTTTCAGCGATGTCGCAATTTGAATGACAATTGCGCGGTCATGCTACACTGTACCCAAACAAATTTTTTATCATTTTGTTCCAACAAATAGAGCTTTCTTTTGGTGGTATTTGATCACCTCTGCGATTTTTATTTTTTGCGCAACAAACAAAAAAAGACCGAAAATTTTGCAAAAAAACAAGTTTTTCTTTGTCACTGTTAATTTTTTTTGTAAATAAGTGCGTTTTCTTCTTCAATGACGGGCACTGATAAGGCGGCACTAATGGGCACTGATAAGGCGGCACTGATGGGCACCGATGAGGTGGCACCAATTAGGGGGCACCGATGAGGTGGCACTGATGATGGGCACTGATAGGCGGCACTGATAGGTGGCACTGATGGGCATTGATAGGTGGCACTGGTATGCAGCACTGATGGGCACTCATAGGCGGCACTGACGGGTACTTATGGGTGGCACTGATGCACACATATAGGTGGCACTGATAGGTGGCATGCATGGGCACTGATAGGTGGCATGCATGGGCACTGATAGGTGGCATGGATGGGCACTGATAGGTGGGCATGGGTGGGCACGGATGGGCACTGATAGGTGGCACTGATGGACGCTGATGAGTGGCACTGATGACACTTATGGGTGGCATTGCTGGGCATCCCTTTTTTTAACTTTTTTTTTTATTAAATATGATGTGCCAATCAGTGCCCATCTGTGGGCACTGATTGGCATATTTTTTGAATTTTTTTTAACATGTGGATGGCCATGGGGGATGTACCTGGCCATCCACATGCTGGGGGCTTCCCTGGTGGTCCTGGGGGCTTCCCTGGTGGTCCTGGGGGCTTCCCTAGTGGTCTAGTGTGGGCATCTGAGGGGGGGCTGCGCTGATAAACTATCAGCGCAGACCCCCCCTGTCAGGAGAGCCGCCGATCGGCTCCCCTCTACTCGCGTCTGTCAGACGCGAGTGAGGAAAAGCCGATCAACGGCTCTTCCTGTGTACATCGTGATCAGCCGTGATTGGACACGGCTGATCACGTGGTAAAGAGCCTCCGCCGGAGGCTCTTTACCGAGATCAGTGTAGCGGTGTGTCAGATTGACACACCGCTCCACCGATCGCCGCGATGCGCGCCCCCACGGGCGCGCGGTGGCTGTTATCCTGAAGGACGTCATATGACGCCCAGTCAGGATAACGAAGCCACTTCCCGGACGTCAATATGCTATTGACCGGGCGGGAAGTGGTTAATGTGTGGTGATCTACGTATTACTGCACTGTAAAATGCCTGTCACCACTAGGAAACATAGCAAATAATTGTTTTCTCTATGCCCTATTCACACTACAATGAATTTTACTGCAGCACATCGTACAAGATCGCAAGTCATTGTACAGCAGTGCAGCTGTTTACAGGTTACGCTAATGTTTCACCCATATTAAGCCCCATACACACGGTCGGATTTTCCGATGGATTCTGTCCTATCAGACAATGTTGTCGGAAATTCCGACCGTGTGTAGGCACCATCGGACAGTTTCCATCGGATTGTCCGACGGACAAAGTCCTATCTCCTGCTGGATAGATTTTTTGACAACAAAGTCCGATCACACCAAATCCGATCGTGTGTAGCGAATTCCGACGGACAAAGTGCTACGCATGCTCAGATCACATTACAAGACCAAAGCTATTGGCTACTAGCCTCTACGTAGTCCCATCGTAGGCAACAAACGTCACCACGTTCAGAATGATCGGATTTTCCGACAACTTTGTCCGACCGTGTGTACGCAAAACCAACATCAGACAAAGTACGACGGACATGATCCGACGGACCTTGTCCTCGGATAATCCGAGCGTGTGTATGGGGCTTTAAGGGTGAAACATGTTGCTAGGCACCCCAACCCTTACCCCTTTATCAGCACACTCATAGTCCTTTGACACTTCCTGTAGCTTTATACCTGAAAAAACTGGAGGAAGTGTCTGCAGGAGCCTGACATTGCACCTGTGATAAACTGAGCACGAGTAGAATGCTTTGCAGGCTCCGGTGGGAAAAAATAATAAATGCACATTTTTTTCCTGCAAAAATATATGCATGTATTATTTTTCCCTCTAATGATGAATTTAGCCTTTACATATTCATTGTCTTAGTTTATAATAGAAGTTTCTATCTTACTTCAGCTTGTCAGTAAAAATGTCATCTGTCAGTAAACTTTTCATGCTTTGTGTTTTGTCAGTATAAAAAAGTCTTCAGGGGTTAGCAACACTGATCAGTATATATATATATATATATATATATATATATATATATATATATATACAGTGGTGTGAAAAAGTGTTTGCCCCCTTCCTCATTTCCTGTTCCTTTGCATGTTTGTCACACTTAAGTGTTTCGGAACATCAAACCAATTTAAACAATAGTCAAGGACAACACAAGTAAACACAAAATGCAATTTGTAAATGAAGGTGTTTATTATTAAAGGTGAAAAAAAATCCAAACCATCATGGCCCTGTGTGAAAAAGTGATTGCCCCCTAAACCTAATAACTGGTTGGGCCACCCTTAGCAGCAACAACTGCAACCAAGCGTTTGCGATAACGTGCAATGAGGCTTTTACAGCGTCCTGGAGGAATTTTGGCCCACTCATCTTTGCAGAATTGTCCTAATTCAGTTACATTAGAGGGTTTTCGAGCATGAACGGCCTTTTTAAGGTCATACCACAACATCTCAATAGGATTCAGGTCAGGACTTTGGCTAGGCCACTCCAAAGTCTTCATTTTGTTTTTCTTCAGCCATTCGGTGGTGGACTTGCTGGTGTGTTTAGGATCATTGTCCTGCTGCAGAACCCAAGTTCGTTTCAGCTTGAGTACACGAACAGATGGTCGGACATTCTCCTTCAGGATCTCTTGGTAGACAGCAGAATTCATAGTTCCTTTTATCACGGCAAGTCTTCCAGGTCCTGAAGCAGCAAAACAGCCCCAGACCATCACACTACCACCACCATATTTTACTGTTGGTATAATGTTCTTTTTCTGAAATGCAGTGTTCCTTCTACGCCAGATATACTTGGACACACACCTTCCACAGAGTTCCACTTTTGTCTCATCGGTCCACAGAATGTTGTCCCAAAAGTCTTGGGGATCATCAAGATGTGTTGTGGAGAAATTGAGACGAGCTTTGATGTTCTTTTTGCTCAGCAGTGGTTTTCTCCTTGGAACTCTGCCATGCAGGCCATTTTTGGCCAGTCTTTTCCTGATGGTGGAGGCATGAACGCTGACCTTAACTGAGGCAAGTGAGGCCTGCAGTTCCTTGGACGTTGTTGTGGGGTCTTTTGTGACCTCTTGGATGAGTCGTCGCTGCGCTCTTGGGGTAATTTTGGGCGGCCGGCCACTCCTGGGAAGGTTCACCACTGTTTCATGTCTTCGCCATTTGTGGATAATGGCTCTCACTGTGGTTCGCTGGATTCCCAAAGCTTTGGAAATGGCTTTATAACCCTTTCCAGACTTATAGATCTCAATTACTTTCTTTCTCAATTGTTCCTGAATTTCTTTGGGTCTCGGCATGATGTGTAGCTTTTAAGGATCTTCTGGTGGACCTTACTGTGTCAAGCAGCTCCTATTTAAGTGATGCCTTGATTGTGAACAGGTGTGGCAATAATCAGGCCTGGGTGTGGCTAGAGAAATTGAACTCAGGTGTGGACAACCACAGTTATAGTATGTTTTAACAAGGGGGGCAATCACTTTTTCACACAGGGCCATGATGGTTTGGATTTTTTTTCACCTTTAATAATAAACACCTTCATTTACAAATCGCATTTTGTGTTTACTTGTGTTGTCCTTGACTATTGTTTAAATTGGTTTGATGTTCCGAAACACTTAAGTGTGACAAACAAAGGAACAGGAAATGAGGAAGGGGGCAAACACTTTTTCACACCACTGTATACATATATATATATATATGGGATATAAGTGACTTTGGATGTGGCATGGTTAAGGGGCCAGACAGGCTGGTCTGAGTATTTAAAAAAAACTGCTGATCTACTGGGATCTTTATGCACAACCTTCTCTAGGATTTCCAGAGAATGGTGGGGAAAAAATAAAATTCCAGTGAGCGGCAGTTGTGTGGAGGGAAATGCCTTGTTAATGTCAGAGGTCAGAGGAGAATGGGCCGATGAAATGGGTTCCAGATGAAAGAAAGGCAACAGTACCTCAAATAACCACTTGTTGCAACCAAGGTAATGTGAATACGATCTCTGAATGCACAACACATTGCACCTTGAAGCAGATGGGCTACAGCAGCAGAAGACCACACTGGCTGCCACTTCTGTCAGCTAAGAACAGGAAACTGAGGATACAATTCGCACAGGCTCACCAAAATTGGACAACAGAAGATTGTCCAATTACCTGGTCTGATGAGTCTCAGTTTTAGCTGGTTCTCATTAAAATGGTAGGGTCACAATTTGACATAAACAACATGAAAGCATGGATCCATCCTGCCTTGTATCAACTGTTCAGGCTGGTAGTGGTGTAATGGTGTGGGGGATATTTTCTTGGCACACTTTGAGCCCCTTAGTACCAATTGAGCATCGTTTAAACACCACGGCCTACCTGAGTATTGTTGCTAATTATGTCCATCCCTTTATGACTACAGTGTACCCATCTTCTGATGGCTACTACCAGCAGAATAATGCACCATGTCATAAAGCTCAAATCTTCTCACCACTGGCTTCTTGAACATGACAATGAGGTCACTGTACTCCAAATGGCCTCCACACTCACCAGATCTCAATCCAATAGAGCACCTTTGGAATCTGCAGCAACTGCATGATGCTATCATGTCAGTATGGACCAAAATCTCTGAGGAATGTTTCCAACACCTTGTTGAACCTATGCCAGGAAGAATGAAGGCAGTTCTGAAGGCAAAAAGGTCGTCCAACCTGTTACTAGCAAGGTGTACCTAATAAAGTGGCCAGTGAGTGTATATGTACATATATATATATATATATATATATATATATATATATATATATATATATATATATATATATATATACACACACAGTATATTGCTGTGTTATTTCAAGCAGTCTTGTTAGCTCTTCACATGATAGGTAACAATGATACCATTAGATGTATAGATAGATAGCTAGATAGACAGACATATTACTCTCGAACGGGAAGCGTGTTACTTCCAGGATCACCAAGTGAAAGTATATAAGAAAAGGCCTTAAAAAGGAAAACTAATACAGTCCCCACATCTAAGGACTGCTAAACAGCAAAATATTACATTTTTGTTATTAGGTTTAGATATGCTTTAATGCAAATGGAAAAGATAATGATCAGAGGAGGCATTGCATGCTAATAAGCTTAGACTACATGCATGCATTTTTTGTAAAGCTTTACATATTCAGCCTTCATGTGCTCTAAAGAAACTGGTTCTATGCATGGATAGATAAGTTATTTACACCCAAGTCCTTCCTTTGTATTAACGCAACAGATAGAGTATAATGGAACTCTAACCTGATATGTCATGCATGTTTTTTTCTGCAGACATTTGTCAGAAATACATTGCCCTCCAAATGAGGATTTTAGCTGTATCCTCCCAATCGGTTTGCATTCCCCCTTATATGTGCTCTGGCTGTGCAGCATAATGTGCTGTGAGTACAAGCAAACCAGGTTAGATGACTCTGCCTAGTTTCTCCTGCCATTAGTAAATACGGCCCATTGCATTAAAAGGACTACTACATCTCAGAAAGATTGATAGCTGAGATCTCTACAGATGTTGAAAGCAAATTTCAAACACTTCGCCCCTTGTAGTGTAGCACGAGCATCGGGAGCGTGCGGCATCGCCTTGTACAATTACATGTTAACTGTGCCTGCGCGGTGTAGAGTTCTACAATTTTCGAAAGCTCCGTAGTCCTTCGTACTGCGCAAGCGCTGCACCTGCGCAGTACAGGGGGTTCTTATCCAGCGGGGGAACTTTTTTGGCAGGACACCGGAATTACACTACTGCCATCTAGTGGCAGTAGATGTAATTGAGGTAACTCCACCCAAGTAATGGGAACTGCGTTACCATGAGGGGAAAAGTAATCAGTTAGATTACTCGTTACCCTCTAAAGTAACTGCGTTAAGTAACTCCGTTTATTTTAACTCAGTTACTTACATCACTGGTCTTAAAGCAGCTGAGTGTTTTAATAAAGAAATAATTGTAACTGTTGTTGGAATAGTTCTGTTTGCTTAAATTATCCAGTCATGTACAACAGGTAATAACCATAATATTTTATAAAGGCAAGATCAAAAAAGATTTTCATTAGGCAATGTTTGCATATCCACACAACAAACGTTCAATGTAATTCTTAAAAAATACCTCTGCAATCAGGCACATGTGGAAGTATTCAAACATCAGCTCCTGTGTAAATGGCCAGTCCTCCACTGCAGGAAGTTTTAATTAAAGTGTATGTAAACGTAACCTTCATCTTTTATAGGCTTTCTTTATGTCTGCTAAATATACCATTGAACGAATTTTGTTTTATATATTTTATATATTTGTATATATATATATATATATATATATATATACACAGTATATATAGTTTAGGAGGGTGGACAGCACCAGTAGGTATACATAGTTACCAACTAAGAATCCCCATTTATTAAGCAACAGTTTGCAATAGGAAAGGGTTAATAAGTGGTTTCACAAGAGTTGTATATATGTAGCTATTTGCACCTGAACATTAATTTCTCCATTTCTACTGCATGGTGCAGATTGGTAACTATAACACTCCGTTCACACCTGAGCGATTACATTGTTCTACAAGCTGTACACTCACTACTTTACATTGTAGCAAAGTGTAATTTCTTCAGTGTTGCCACATGAAAAGATATAATAAAATATTTACAAAAATGTGAGGGGTGTACTCACTTTTGTGACATACTGTATATATTGTGGTGGAGAACACCACCCCCTTTGTTATGAAAAAGAGGATGTGGGAAGGGGGGTTCCGTAGTTCCAGCACACTTCCTGTCCCATGGTAACAATGCTGCTTCTCAATACATAAAGCACAGTAAATAAGCATTGTCACCGTAGGACATAAATGTGTTATTGACAGGATCATCAAACAAACAAAAAAAAAAAGAACCAAAGCATGAGGATGACTAATGCAGCCTTCACATCCAAGAACTGGTACACTGCAATATATTACCTTTTTGTTATTGGGTCATTCAAAGTTTTCCCATAGCCTTCTTCAAAGAGTCCCCTCTCTCGATTACACATGTAACACATCTCACGCACATTTAATAGGGAGTTGGTTGCGAATCATCAAGAAGTGAGAGCGTCTCCCAAATCTAAGATGGCAGTGTGGGAGCCTAATGAGCGGTGAAGATTTTGGGCGCTAGTAAGACAGCGCTGGATCTAATAGACTGGTACGTGTGCATTTTTAGCTTCTGACTTTTATTTTTGTACAAGTGAAGATCCTCTTTAAAGTGGTTGTAAAGTAACGATTTGCAAATCCTGGAATCCCCTCTGCTACAGAAATATATACTGTGCAGTATCTGTGTTTTTTTTAATTATGTTGCGAAATACCTTATTTCAGAGCGCCGCTGTGCGCTCACATGACCTCCCGGCGCTCAGCTTCCCCCAATCTGAGGACTACAGTAGAAGGGGCTGAGTTTCACCATTGACATCAGCCGGGAGGTGACGTAATCGCACAGCGGCGCTCTAAAATAAGATATTTCACTGAACAATTTTTAAAACACAGATACTGCACAGTACTATCTTTTTGTAACAGAGGGGCTTCCAGGATTTTGGATTAGTGATTTTACAGCCATATCGGCGGGGGGGAGGGGAGATGGCTTCCATAGATTTCCGAGCTGACAGGCAGGAAGGGAGGTGGTGAGGGAAAGACTGAGGGCTGATGGAGGCCCATAAAATGACCATGGTATCATGGATCAGCAGCCATAATTACCATGGTCAGCACACTAAGGGGTACACAGGAATAGGCAGGATCAACCAGGTATTTTACAGCATAGAGAGGGACAAATGACACTGCACAAGTACGATGCTGTATATCCTGCTTTAAAGGAACAGGATCATTTTTTTTTTTTTTTTAGGGTTACAACCACTTTAAGCATGTCTAATACTTGACTAAGCAGCTCTGTTCCTTGGATACAATGGGAAGTCATTTCTATTCTTCCATTCTGTTCTTTGTAACTTGTGCTGTCACTTCATGCTGTAGTTAAAAAGGGTAAGTACGGAAATGTTTTTTCTTAGAGTGTCTTAGCTGCTCCACCGAAAGACGTAAACATGGAATTGTCTGTATTTAGTGTGAGTTACATTAAATATGTACTACAAACAAATGCAAAGAGCAGTATGAACTGGTCTAACCCAAAAACAGCCTGTATGCGGGTACTATGGATTACATTGAATGTTCTATTAAAATAGCTAAATATTTAAGGCCCATTCACACCTACGTGTGTGTTAACACAAGTCTCCTAATGCTCATGTTCTCCTGCCAAAAGGCATAAAAAACACAGCTGTATTATTTTTACAAGGTAACGCACCATAACTTACAATGCATTCATAAAAAAACGACTTTACTGCAATGCAAAGGCATGAATTCAGCTTTAAAGTGATATTAAAGGCTTGCTGTTTTTTCATGTTATACTTACCTGCTCTGTGCAGTGGTTTTGCACAGAGCAGCCCAGATCCTCCTCTTCTCAGGTCCCCACTGGTGCTCCTGGCCACTCTCTCCTGCCGAGTGCCCCCATAGCAAGCAGCTTGCTATAGGGGCACCCAAATAGGCTTGCTTTCAAGCCACTGCTCTGCATGTCCATTCACAGACAGAGCTCAGCCTCGCCCCCTCTCGCTCCTTATTGGCTCACTGACTGTGATTGCCCCAACCAATGAGGAGGGAGAGTCCCCGCAAAGCCAAAGTTCTCGTGCACATGCTGGATCGCGATGGGGTTCAGGGAAAGTATTAGTGGGGGATGAGGGGCTGCTGCACATAAAATGCTTGCATGCAAAACACCTTGAGTCTTTAGAAACATTTTAAGTAAAAGTTTTCAAAACTGCGGTTTTCCTGATAACTCAGCAATGGTAGCAAAACTGTAAAAAGTGAAAGAAAATGGTTGCAGCGGCTCAGCCTGCTCTACAATGTTAGTCTTGTCTCACACCTAACAGATTCACTTTAACCACTTAAGGACCGGATGGATTTACCCCCCTCAATGACCAGGCCATTTTTTGCAGTACGGCACTGTGTTATTTTAACTGACAATTGTGGGGGCATGCCACGCTGTACCCAAATAAAATTGATGTCTTTTTTTTCCCCCGCAAATAGAGCTTTTTTTGGTGGTATTTGACCACCTTTGCGTTTTTTTTTTTTTTTGAGCTATAAGCAAAAAAAAAGAGTGACTATTTTGCAAAAAAAACTTTTTTTTTATTTTCTGCTATAAAACATTTCCAATAAAAAAAATGTAAAAATCAAATTACTTCATCAATTTAGGCCAATATGTATTCTGCTACATATTTTTGGTAAAAAAAAAAAAACAATAAGCATATACTGATTGGTTTGCGCAAAAGTTATAATGTCTACAAAATATGGGATAGATTTATGGGATCTTTTTTTTTTTTTACTAGTAATAGCGGTGATCAGCGATTTTTAGCAGAACTACAACATTGCAGCGGACAGATCGGACACCTAACTGACATTTTTGACACTTTTTTTTTTTAAACTGTGCTCCCTCAGTGTGTTTACTAACTGTATGGGGGATCGGCTGCCTGGGATAACACACAGATCCGTCTTTCTGCATAACAGAATGACAAGATATCTGTGTTATCCCCGTTCTGTCTCTGTGGGGAACGATCGGGCGCAGCCGGCGGACATTGAGCCGGTCCCGCTGATTGGCCCTTAAAGGTGAAGTTATCCTTTAAGCCTTTAAACTCTAGTACAAACTTTCTCTAGCTGTGAGCTATACTCATGTTAAAGAGATTCTCCTCACTTTCTGTCATACTCACAGGGTGGCAGGCAGTAATGGGAAATCTCTTCCAGACTTATCTGTACCGGGCACTTTGATTGAAGGCCTGAATAAAGTTGGCCATACATAGACCTGAATTCATCCAGTTCAGCTAGCCCACTGTATGGGCTAGCTGGTTTTACACAAGTCGACATAGCGACTGACTTGTGTAAAGCCAGACTGTTGGATTTTTTTTCGAATGATCAATGCAGCCACCTATAGTCAGCAACAGTGATCATTGCATTCTGCCAGAGGGGAAGGCTCCCCTACAGTGAAAGGATTCTTCCATCTGCATTGAATGTGTGGTTTGGGGAACCGGATCATTTTTTATTTATTTTTTCGTTTAACCTGTATGGTTAATCATGTATGGCCAGTTTAAGTATCCGATCCGATGCAGAGCCATACTCTGATTGAAGTCTGAATGGTGGAGAATGTTCACTTAAGACCACCAGCCCAACATACATTATTTGTACTGGCCCAAAAGACAAATGCCCCCAGGCCCAGTCTAACCTGGTCACATGCTTGAAGTGAAAGATGGTGCCTTAAGTAGATCTACTTTAGTACTATTAACAAAAATGTCTTTGTGATATCCCAATGGGGTGTCTAGGTAATAAGTGGGCTCCTCTCATAACCTCAAACTAAGTCTGAAAATTGAAGCACCACACCAAATTGGTAGCATCCAAAATGAGGTTGTATTTCAAATGTGTAATATATTATACACTTTGGTGAGGCATTTTGATTTTCAGATGTAAATATCACTTCCTTGGTCCTATGCGAGAGAAATGTGTCCAGTTCATTGACAACAATAAAAATGTAATCTTAATGTGTATTGCCAGCTTAAAACATAAATTGCCAACTGATCGCACTATCATACATTAATATTGCCTATAAACCAGAAATATGAGCAATATATATTTATTACAAAACACATTTCAATGTGAACTAGAGGACTTATCAATGGAATGGACTGTGGGACGGTTTTAAGATGTTCAATAACCCTATCTCTGTACTCTCAGTGATGTCACTCAGGATCCCTGATGCTGTTTTTTTAGTGGTGGTTAGTTAGTTGTTGATCCAAGTCCAGATTGTCTGCAGTTTGGTGAATGGGTAAACAAACTGGCCAGAGTTCGACAGTTTGCCCATTCGATCCTCCAACTGATGTTTGTGAAAAATTATCAGCGCTACCACTGCTAAATGACATGACAGATTGGGGATCTGTCATGTCATTTAGCAGAGGTAGCGCTGATAATTTTTCACAAACATCAGCTGGAGGATCGAATGGGCAAACTGTCGAACTCTGGCCAGTTTGTTTACCCATTCACCAAACTGCAGACAATCTGGACTTGGATCAAACTCATACTCAACCTGAACCTTAAGCCCATACCTTATTAGTAAGTAAGTAAGTGACAAAGAAAACCAGCAGCATTCACAAGCTTACATCCAAATAAACTGAGGGAAATAAAGCTTCAAAGGTTATTCACTTTTACATACCTTCTGTGTACATGTTAGTACAAAGGTAAATCATACTTTTATAAAAAGGTTTTCTTCCTGATGTTTGTCACTAACTTTTAATCAGTTTATAATAAAATCCCAACAAAGTGTAAAGTATAGCTATGTCATATCATATGTCTTAGCATATGAGTGAAAAATGCAGAATACAGTCACGCAAGGGTGGTAATCTATTAAAAGAAAGTTGCCAAAGAGTCTGTCTAATGTGTTTCGGTTATCAAAAGGGGCAAATCCCCTGTATGTTTTGGAAAACTGCATCACATTATTGTAATATTAATAGCATAATTAAACCACAAATAATTTTATATGAATCGTTTTCCTTTTTTTTCTTGTCAATTAATATTTCAATTATGTAAGAGATATAATTAGACCTAAACCTGCAACAAAAAAGGCCTATATATTTAGCTAATGAGTACATTCAAAACATACTGGACATAATACAAAGTTTGAAGGAGAGCTGTTTTACCAATAGAAACAAGAGATGAAACATCTGCCTGTGTCCCTTTGTATCATAAATATACTTGAACCCAACACATTTTTTTCCAGGCCTAGCTGATGTACGTCTGCAAATGGTGCATCTGTCTTTAAAGTCTCGTCCCCTTTTCTATATAGGAAGGTGCAATTTGTTGAAACATTTCTGTGTGAAATAACAAGAAACTTGACCCAATCCTCTGGTCCGATCAGATACATCACTTGATGCTTATTGGGTCATGCATGGCAGCAACTATAAGCTAAGTAACTTGTAGCCATACAGTGTAGACAAACCAATTACAGCTGATTTCTGGTTTGTTAGTTTAAAGAGTAACTCCACTTTTGTTGAGAAAAAAACATTCCCCCCTGGGTGATCTCTGTACATTGCAAGGATTATAACACACTTTGTTGCAGATTCCTACCTTTTGTTATTCTGAAGAAATCCCTGTTTATTAGTCTGTGTCTATGTAAAAACTGAATCTAATGGGAGTGGTTTCATAATTATCAACCAGTTGCTGCACCTGCAGGGGGGGAAAACTGTTGGGCCTGCATCACTTTAGATGAGATTTCCTATTGGGAGTATCTCACCAAAAATGATATTTTTGTTGCAGGTGATGCCTGAAATCTGACTTGTATCTTAGTGCAGACTAAGGGAAAATCTGGGAAAATCTGTGAATATCTGGGAAAATCTGTGAGCCAATCACACAAGCAGGACATGATGTTTCTGAGGGGCGTTCTGTACACATTCTGTGTACAGAACACCTCCAGGTAGCCATATTGCATTTCATTTTACAAAAAATTACTGAGCAGCAGATTGAAAAGGAAAGGTCAGTTTTAAAAACATTCAATTACAATATGACTTGTGTCACAATTGTATATGCTATATTATTTTTTGTTAATTGCAATTTTTTTCCCAGGATAGTGGAGTTACTTTTTAAGTTCCTTGGACAACAAATGTAGTGCTAATTTCCATCGTTTTATTTGCTCAGGAAAAATATTTTTGTTAAATTTGCATGCCAATGCAGTTTAGCTTTTTCCAAATTTTTTCCATTTCTTGACAACTGTGTAAGATAAAAAAATACAGGAAACTCATTTAAAGAAAACTGTAATTCACACTTTTTTTGGCTCAGATAGAGGCATGTAAAACTACAAAAAGAATGTACGAGATCTGTGCCATTATAGCCAGTAATAGTGCTGGATCTGCCAGGAGAAAAGCGAACTTGACCACAGTGCCAATGACCACAATGGCACAGATTTCATTGAACTTTTTATGGGCAGTTTCATACATATTTAACTGCACCAAAATATGTGAAGTTCAACTCCTCTTGCTAGTGTCCAAGATGCTGCCCTGCTCTTGCATGTCTATTAATTTCTACACAAATTTTCGGGGGGTTGAACAAGGTCCTGCTAAATGGTCAAAAGTGATTCCAGTGATTTCCTTATCTGTAAGGAACGCTAAATTGGCAAATCAGAAATACTGTATTCCTGTACTTGGAAGATCACCAGTTGGCACTTAAAAGTTGTGGATTATTTTTGTTTTTCTAGCAGGTTAGGCCAAAACAAATGCTAACCAATAGCCGTGATAGTTTTTTTTCTGACATATAATCGTGTATCTCACAACATGCTACGTGGAGCAGACTAAGGCACCTCCAGCTTGAGCGGTAAAGCTTATTTCCATAGCATACCATTTGATGCCTATCTTTAGTAATAAAAGTTTGTAGATTTCAACAAATCTTTTTGGAACATGTTGAAACACCTCTTTCTAGTGTTATGTCACAAGAAGGTAAAGTAATTGCAATTTTCACTAGACTTGCTTTCAGGGGGCACATGCAACCCCCAGTTTTAAAATGTTTAATTTGGTTCTAAGCCATTCAGTTAAGACAACTATTTGATATCTGTACTTGCATTAGCCAAATCCACAGTTCAGTGACACTATGGGGTTGATTTACTAAAACGGGAAAGAGCAAAATCTGGTGCAGCTCTGCATAGAAACCAATCAGCTTCCAGGTTTTATTGTCAAAGCTTTATTGAACAAGCTGAAGTTAGAAGCTGATTGGCTACCATGCACAGCTGCAACAAATTCTGAGTGCTCCTGTTTTAGTAAATCTCCCCCTATGGTTGATGGTGTCACTAGGCAAGTATGACTTTATCTTCTTGCCTGCACAATATAATGTCTCGACACGTAGTACAGGAATTGTTTGGGCAATGGCTATATATGTGGACATTTACCATGGTGGATTAAAAATCTTTTAAATACGTTAATGCTGACAAACATCTCAAAATGTAAATATGAAGAAAAATGATCCAATAGGTTAGTTCCAGGAGCCTGGGTGATGTTTAGTGCAGTAACCTATAGGGACGAATCAGCTTTCATTTATAGCAATGAAAAGCAAGCTCCGTTTTGCTGCAATTCTATTAATCAATAGCTCATAAATATTGTAAAATCAGTAATTTAACCATTTGGGTCTGAAGTCCTTTCCTGTTCCCTGTATACAGGCATACCCCACTTTTAAGTACACAACAGGGTTTATTTACTAAAGCTGGAAAGTGCGAAATCAGGCTCACTTCTGCATAGAAACCAATGAGCTTCCATGTTTTATTACCAAAGCTTAATTGAACAAGCTGGGGTAAGAAGCTCATTGGTTTCTATGCAGAGCTGAGCCTGATTTTGCACTTTCTAGCTTTAGTAAATAAATCCCATTGTGTACTTAAAAGTGGGGTATGCCTGTAGTTATGAAATGCTTGCTCGTTTCTTGCTACATCTTAGTAATCTCCATTCTTTCTCTAATGATATTTCCTATAACAGTAATAATACTATTTAGATGTGGTTTTTGCTGAAAGTTAACAAAACACACAATATTTAGGAATAAGAAGGTATACTTTCCTAGTAGCAATTACCTAACCAAACCATTTGTTATATTAAAAAGTTTTCTGCACACCTTGATGTTCAAATTGTTAACTGAGAATGCCAAAGTCATGTACAAGGTTTGGAAAAAAAAATAAAAATCCCAGCCATATAACATTTATTTACTAAGTATGGAGGAACATTCTTATCTGATGTCAATTAATATATGTTATTATTAGCTGTGCATACACAATAGCAGCTAAACATTCATACAGTGGATTGTGCAGCACAGGGCAGACTAGGATTTGTATAAGCTCTTGGCTAAGAGTCTCGAGCAGTATTCTGGTATTATATTTTACGACCTCTAATATTAAATATGTGGATTGTTCATCTAGAGTCTAATAAAGAAAAACAATAGATTAGACTTTTTTAAGTTTGCATTATGTAAAATCTGACATATAGAAGTTGTTCTTTTTAACATGTTTTATTAAAAACCTTTAAAGCATCATCCCTGCTTCTAAAAAGAAATGACATATTTTTGACAAATGTGTGTATTTCAATTTTAAGGGAAAGTTGTTCTTTGCTAACTTTTTTTTGTCTTTTTAGCAGAAATGATTTAGGGAGGATCAAGAGGTTAAGCAAATGACTGATGCAATTGTTACATAATAATTGACAACCAATTTGCTTTATTGAACATGTGCCTGCCTAACATGTTTCGTATTGTTTTTACTCTAATTGTAAACTCTATGGACCTGGGTGCACATTCTTATTGTTTCGTTTTTTTTGTGTTTTTTAGATCTTGGACAGGTATATAATATAACGAGCTGCAGAAGATGCTGGTGCCATACAGAGTAGTAAACTTTACAGCTTATGATTTATCTTCATTTAAAAACTATTTAATCAACCAATGCAATGAACTTTAAAAGAAACATCATTTATTTTCACCCAAAAATGAATGCACAATATATTTTTGTGTTGCTGACTAAAGTAGCTTTTCTCTGACCTGTAGTCTCTTCTTCTGCTCTGATTTACAGCTGCCTACATCTGACTCGCTGTGACTCAAGTCATCTGAATGTTTTAGGCTACATGTTTACTTTTATTCTTACTGCTGACTTTTTAAATATTTTCGGATCTTCAGCAAGAAAAAAAATCACCAGCTTGTTTTCTCAATAAGCATGACGGAAACAATAAAAAGCAGAAATCACAAGCTTGTGTTATGGACATAGATATTATGAAGATAGTCTGTTTTTAAGTACACACATAAACACACTTAAGGTGGCCATACACACTTTGATGAATGATTGATTTCATTTCTGATCAATCTCTTCTGATAGGAATAATCGATCTATAGTCGACGATCCCTTCAAATGATATCACAAACGTGGGGAAGTAGATTTTCGAACGATAGGAAAAGTCAAAATTATTGATTATATTGATAACTTAATGGTTGTATTTATCAATGTAATTGATAGTTTGATAACCTGATCAATCAAAATATGTCTGAAATTTGTAAATAAAGAATCTTAGTGCTGCTGTTGACGCAGCATTATTGATCATTTTTTGTCCTGGTTGATCAAACCTTTGATCGAACCTGATTAGGAGGGAAGCTACGCCTATTTGATCAATTTCCGATTTTGATGGGATCACACATCAGTTGGATAATAGAATCAAAGTGTGCATGGCCACCTTTGCTTACACATTAACTTACAATCATCATTGAATAGCAGCTCCAGTGAAATGAAGTGAAGATGTATAAAGGTTTTTTTTTTTTTACTGCCAATGATCATATATTGATTTATTTAATAGCCAATCACATACAGGGAATGTAAGAGATAAGAAATTCCTCTCCACTTGATTGGATGTTTCAACACTGGTTTGCTAAACCACAATAAACTACTTCTTTTACAAATTCACCAATAACATAAGAACATTATAAAAAAAAGTAAAAAGTATATAAATACTTTAGTAATTAACCTATAACATAAGAACACAAAAAATATTAAGAAAATACATAAAACACACACACAACAGGATGATAACTAGATGAAAAATAAATGTTAGAAAGAATTGAGCAATGCACAAATTAGGCTGGTGTATTCTGCAAAGTTGAGGGTTAATGTCATTTGTATTCAATTCAACAGGTAAAATCTCTCAGAAAATACTATTCGTACAAATTAAAACATACTTATTTTGCAAGTTCACATCTTACGCCATGACTGTGCCAGAAATGGCCATGCGAATCAGCTATGTTCAGAATGTAGCATGAATATTTTAATGTCTGGACTTAAGGAATTTGCTAAGCCCTGAGGGGTCAACCTTATTGTCTAGCTTTTATCTTGCCCGCAGATCAGTGGGTTCAATATACAAATTGCAGTGTATCAGTTTAACTCCTTTACAGCATGTCTTGAATACCTTATTACAAGTCACACGTTGTTGAAGAATGCCAGTAGATCAACTTTAAAACAAACAGCTGCCTTACCAAATATCTACACCACATCATTGTTACAGCCAAAATATACTTGCAAAGCCTTCACACCACACAATATCTCCCTGGCCACATTTCTGTGATCTCAGCGCAGTTATTTGTTAGAGTGGATGATAGAAAGCAGCATCCGACTCTCTGTAGTAATTGTACTTGGTGTAGGACATCTGTGAAAATAAAACAATGTGATAATTTTCTAAAACTACAAAGGCTTGCTTGTCAATGTGCCGGGATTGCTGAGTATAAGAGATTGATTGCAGGTACAGCATTTAAACTGTGGCAAATCTAAGGAGAAAGTTTATTCAGGGGAAACTGAAAAAAAAAAACTGTAATCTTTTAAATCTAATCCCTTCGAGGTATTTAAAAAAAACAACGAAAGAGAAGGAATCTCTTCTTCTTGCATGCCTTTTAACTGTTTAAATACATTGGGTAAATGACAGATGCAGAAAGGCAATAGGCAGATGACTTACCACCAGGAAGAGTCCACTCTTGGGGTCAGAATGAGTAGAATGAGAAGATATGCAATATACATCCTATAGTTTGTTTGGACATTTTCTGATGAAGCCACAGTCCTATGACAATTCTTTAAGTTGGAAGTTAAGGAAGATTTAGTGTGACTCCTAAGGTTCTGTCCGGGGTGAGTTAAACCCAGCATAGTTGCTATGTCTCCCCAACTTGCTTTGCATAAAGGAGTCTAGGTCACTTAGTAATCCAGAGTATCATGCAGGTAAGTGCTTTACTCCATGAAATTATTTGAAAAAGTTTGCTTTATAAAAAAAAATCAAATAAAAAAAAAAATCACCCAAATCTTTATTCCTTTACATATTTTTCCTTAAAACGTATAATTTTTTACTTTCCTTTTTTTGCAACTATGCATTCAAAGAAATATAGTAGTCAGGTAAATCTGGGAAATGGTACTGCAGTGGTAAGACAGTTCATATAGCAAAAAAAAGAATGCAAAGTTCTAAACGATGCAAAAATTCTTAAAGTGAAGAGAACTTAGCTGGCTGACGCAGAAGGGAAACCCAGAGGTTCAGGAGGATGATGCTGAGGAAATCTGCCTTGCGGAGCTTGTGATGAAGAGGAGAGGAAAGGATGGTCTGAGTTGCTTCTCCGTTGCCTTGCTGGACAGAGTAAAGTTTGATGAATTCCTGAATTGACTTGAGAGGTAGCAGATCCCAGGCTTTGCTGAAACTCCCCCTTAAAAAAAAGTGCCTCTGCAATGGGTGAGGATAGGCTGAGCTACCTTTGCAAAGGGTTGCAGCCGCATACTACCACCTGCTGCTGTGATACAGACACACAGATAGTAAGAGGAAGACACATGCATTCAGTTATAGCCAGTGCTCTGATTTTAAGCTGCCACTGTCTACATGGTCTTAGTGCCTTCACTTTTGACAAGAACATTGCTGAAAAGAAAAGAAAAAAAAATCCTTCCCTTTCCTAACAGCTGGATTACTGAAAGCTGCTATAACTGCCTAAAAAAAAAAAAAATCCAGCAAACTTTTATATGTTAAGAGTTTTTCTTTCTGACAATTAGTGTGCATTGATTACATTCTAAATCTATTTTTACATTTAGTAGCGTTTAAAAAAAAAAGTAACTACTTTAGTATTGATTTGTATCACATATCAATTTTGTGCTGTTAACATGCAAATACCTTATTGATTGGCTTCTGAACTGTGCATGATCTGTTTAAGACATCATTAACTCAGCATTAACCACTTCAGCCCCGGAAGGCTTCACCCCCTTCTTGACCAGAGCATTTTTTGCAATTTGGCACTGCGCTACTTTAACTGGTAATTGCACATTCATGCAACACTCTACCCAATCAAAATTGATTTCCTTTTTTTCCCCACAAATAGAGCTTTCTTTTGGTGATATTTTATCACCTCTGTGGTTTTTATTTTTTGCGCTATAAACCAAAAAAGAGCAACAATTTTGAAAAAGAAAAAACAATATCTTTTACTTTCTGCTATAAAACATATACAATAAAAAAATGTAAAAAAATTTTGAATTTCTTCATCAATTTAGGCCAATATGTATTTTGCTACATGTTTTTGGTAAAAAAAATCACAATAAGCATATATTGATTGGTTTGCGCAAAAGTTATCGCATCTACAAACTATAGAATATTTTTATGGCATTTTTATTTTTATTTTAGTAATGGCGGCGATCAGCGATTTTTAGCAGGAAAACGACATTGCGGCGGACAAATCTGACACTAAGTGACACTTTTTGGGGACCAGTGACACTAATACAGTACTAATGACACTGGCAGGGAAGGGGTTAACATCAGGGGCAATCAAAGGGTTAAATGTGCTCCTAGGGAGTGCTTTCTAACTGTGTGCTGTGGGGGATGCTTTGACCGGGGGAAGAGGGAGATCTGTGTTTCTTCTTATAAGAATCACAAGATCTCCATCTTCCCCTCTGACAGAATGGGGATCTGCCTTGTTTACATAGGCAGACCGCTGTTCTGCCTCTCTCAGGGGAGATCGCCGGGTGTCGGTGAACATCGGGTCTGCCAGACCCTCTGATTGGCTCCCGCTGTGTCCAATCACTGCCCTGCCGCAGTAAAAGTATGTAGGACAGTTAATGTCACCCCTCCCCATAAAAAAGTAATATATATATTCAGTTTACCAATCTTTAAAGTGACATTAAACAATATCCTAATGCTTCAAAAATAATCTATATGCATCCACTACTTAATAGCACTGTAATCTATTTTTCATGAAATAATTTCTATGCTTTTCTGCCTGTTTGAAATGTTTTCTATGAGTTCCAGAACTTCTCCTTTTCCACCTCACTTCCATTTGTTTGGGCAGTGAATGTCAGTTGCGGTCATGTACACTGCTCTATGCACACTACAAGTCCCATGAGGCATTGCAAGGCAGACAGTTACAAGCATGAATTCCAAAGGCAGAGACATGATGGGACTTGTAGTTCCGCAACAGTTGGCGGGCCACAGGTTGAGCACCCATGCTCTAACAGGAAGTCACAGCAGCAAAAAGAAAACAAAAAAGAAACAAAAACAGAAATGTTGAGATTCGGAGGAAGCTGAGAGCGATAGAAGTTGAATTTTTGAAGTAAGAATATACAGTAAAATTAAATAGACTTTTTCTAAAACCATAGTTTAGAGTCACCCTAAATGTGGTGGTTGCATTACCATTCATTTTTATGTTTTTTTCTTTTCACTTGGTGATCCAGCCAATAACACACTTTGGGTTTGATTTACTAAAAATAAAAAGGGCAAAATCTGGTGCAGCTGTGCATGGTAGCCAATCAGCTTTCAACTTCAGGTTCTTCAATTAGGCTTTGACAAAAAACAAATCTGGAAGCTGATTGGTTTCTCTGCAGAACTGCACCAGATTTTGCACTCTCCAGTTTTAGTAAATCAACTCCTTCCTGTCTTAGGGTGGATGGAGGAGCAATGGAAACACCCTTGGACAGCAGCTTTGTCAATTTGTATTGTTAAATGCACTAGCAGATTTAGACAGACTTGACTAAAATATGAAAGTCAAACTCCATCTAATACTTTTTAAGTAGATACAGTAACAATTTTTTTCCTGTTTGGGATAAAGGTTTTACTTTGATAAATAAAGGGTGATCATTATAAGCACACCTGTCAGTATTAAATGGTTTGTTTCAACCCTTTAACTGCCACTTTTGCTGAAGAGCTTGGTCTGTTAACCACCTCCAGTCGGGGCCAAGTAAATAGATACCTGACATGTCATGCTTTAAAATTGTGTATGCCTATGGAATGGTGTCAAACTACGGTACCTAAGGCCCCTTTCACACTGGGGCGGGGAGCCGCGGTGACGGTAAAGCAGCGCTATATTTAGCGCTGCTTTACCGTCGTTTTAACCGCGGTATTCGGCCGCTCACGGTGCGGTTTTACCCCCGCGAGCGGCCGAAAAAGGGTTAAAGGCCCCCGCAGAGCGCCGCCGTAGCGGCGCTTTGCGCCGGTATTGCCGCGGTTTTACTGCGGTTTCCCATTCAAATCAATGGGAAGGAGCGGTATAGGAGCGGTGAACACACCGCTCCTATACCGCTCCAAAGATGCTGCTAGCAGGACTTTTTTGCCGTCCTGCTAGCGCACCGCTCCAGTGTGAAAGCCCGCCGGCTTTCACACTGGAGTTAAAGGGGCCGGATTTTTTCAGGCGGTGAACAGGCACTATTTTTAGTGCTGTACCACCTGAAAAACGCCCCAGTGTGAAAGGGGCCTAAAAATCTCCATAGGTGACACTTAAAAAGCCTTTACAGGTTACCAGTTTGGAACTACACAGGAAATTCTTGCCCTCGCTCTGAAGTTCCCAGTGATACCTCACATGTGTGGTGCGATCGATGCGTACATATGCTTGTGGGACCTATGTGCACATTCGCATTTGCGCATTAGCACAGAGGAGCTCTTTTTTTTTATTATTATTATTTATTTTATTTAAAAATTTTACACGGTATCATTCATTTTTTTCCACTTCTGTTGAGAAAAAAACATTCCCCTCTGGGTGATCTATGTACATTACAGGGCTTTTAACCTCCCTGGCGGTTTTTCCGAGTGTGGCTCGGGGTTAAATTTCAGTACCATTGGCGGTAACCCCGAGCCACACTCGGGATTGCATTGCAGGATCCTGGTGCAGTGTACTTACCTTGTCCCCAGGATCCTGCAATGTCCCCCCGCTGTGTCCGTGGGCTGTGTCCTCCGCACGATGCCTCTGTGTGCCGGGCTCCAGTCCCTGCAATCGTCGTGACGCACGGGGGGCAGAGCCCGGCGGTAAATTCAACATTTTTTTAATTCATAACACATACAGTACACTGTAATCTTACAGATTACATTACTGTATGAAATCATTTCATATCCCTTTTGTCCCTAGTGCTTTGTTCAGTGCCCTGCATGTAGTTTTATAATATATATACACCAGGGTTCAAAATTTCAAGTCCTGAACTACTAGCCAGGCCTTAAGAGTCTCGCCACCAGTTGCCCCACCCAAACCCTACCCTGCCCTGCCCCTAATTCCACCCCTAAACACGCCCACGCCTCCTCCAGTACATCCCTACCTCCAACGCCTCTTCCCAGTAAATCCCTACCTCCAACGCCTCTTCCCAGTACATCCCTACCTCCAACGCCTCTTCCCAGTACATCCCTACCTCCAACGCCTCTTCCCAGTACATCCCTACCTCCAACGCCTCTTCCCAGCACATCCCTACCTCCAACGCCTCTTCCCAGCACATCCCTACCTCCAACGCCTCTTCCCAGCACATCCCTACCTCCAACGCCTCTTCCCAGCACATCCCTACCTCCAACGCCTCTTCCCAGCACATCCCTACCTCCAACGCCTCTTTCCAGCACATCCCTACCTCCAACGCCTCTTCCCAGCACATCCCTACCTCCAACGCCTCTTCCCAGCACATCCCTACCTCCAACGCCTCTTCCCAGTACATCCCTACCTCCAACGCCTCTTCCCAGTACATTCCTACCTCCAACGCCTCTTCCCAGTACATTCCTACCTCCAACGCCTCTTCCCAGCACATCCCTACCTCCAACGCCTCTTCCCAGCACATCCCTACCTCCAACGCCTCTTCCCAGCACATCCCTACCTCCAACGCCTCTTCCTAGCACATCCCTACCTCCAAAGCCTCTTCCCAGCACATCCCTACCTCCAACGCCTCTTCCCAGCACATCCCTACCTCCAACGCCTCTTCCCAGCACATCCCTACCTCCAACGCCTCTTCCCAGCACATCCCTACCTCCAACGCCTCTTCCCAGCACATCCCTACTTCCAACGCCTCTTCCCAGCACATCCCTACCTCCAACGCCTCTTCCCAGCACATCCCTACCTCCAACGCCTCTTCCCAGCACATCCCTACCTCCAACGTCCCCCCTCCCAATGACCCACCAGCACACCTCATCTTCTGACCTCCCCTCTCCAGAACACCTATGCCTCCAATCTCCCCCCAATCCTGTACATCTATGCCTTCAATATTCTCAATATTCAATATTCTCCCCAATCCATGATATCTATGCCTCCAATTACACCACCCCCCCCTTCTATCATGAAGATATGATTCAGACCTACAATTCCACCCTCCCTCCCCATCCATGATATCTATGCCTCCAATTCCACCCCCCCCCATTCAGCACATGCTTGCTCTCAATCCCACCCCCTTCCTTCCAGCACACATCTTGTTTTATCCCCCATTTCATCAATGCCTCCAGCACACTTTCATTGTAGTTACAGTTCTGCAGCCACGGGGGTCAGTCATCACTGCACACTGAGGGCGGAGCGACGTTTGAGCCTGCCCACTTAGGACCGCCCCACTCCTTAGATGTGCAGCAGAACAAAGGCGGAGAGGGGCGGTCCTAGGTGGCTCTAATGGTGAAGTGCACGGTCTGTGTGCCTGGGCGGGGATGTGCAGAACGGAGGCGGTCCCAGGTGGCTCTTGCATGTATAGAGCAGTGCACGGTCTGTGTCTGGGCAGGGATGTGCAGCAGAACGGAGGTGGAGGGGGGCGGTCCCAGGTGGCTCTAATGGTGAAGTGCACGGTCTGTGTGCCTGGGCGGGGATGTGCAGAACGGAGGCGGTCCCAGGCGGCTCTTGCATGTATAGAGCAGTGCACGGTCTGTGTCTGGGCGGTGATGTGCAGCAGAACGGAGGTGGAGGGGGCGGTCCCAGCGGCTCTTTCACGCTTAACAGCACACTCTGCGAGCCTGGGCTGGGATGTGTGGCAGGAGGTGGAGAGGGGCGGTCCTAGGCGGCTGACTGTATTAATTGAAATATCCGCGCTGTGAGCCTGTGTGTGGCAGAGGGGCACTTGGTATAACGTTCCTGTTACAGCACAGCCCTGTCATTACTCGCCCTCCTCATTTGTTTACTCGCCAAATGCGAGTAGGCAAGTGCAAATTTTGAGGGCTGTATACACTGTTCTTTCTGCCTGGAAACTGGAGATTGTCCATAGCAACCAAAAAGTGTCCCTTTACGTCAAAAGTGGTTTTAGACCAGCTAGAACACAGCGATAGTAAATTAGAACACTTGCAGAATTGAGCGATAGTGAATCGTGGGGAAATTCATTTTATTATCATTATATTATTATTTTTTATAATTATTTATAGTTATTTATTATACTATAATTTATGATTTTGTGTTTCAAACTTTATCATACCCGGGATATCTACTAGACTCTTGTTTGGACAGATTTAAGTATGTTATTGCTAAGAATTACAGGCCTATAATATAAAACGCCAAATTTCTATACAAAACAATTGTACCGCTTTGAGACGCAAAAATCTGACATAATCATACCGCCAGGGAGGTTAAGAAACTTTGCTGAAGATTCCTAACTTTTGTTATTCTGAAGAAATCCCTGGTTGTTTGTTTATGTCTCTTGGCTTAGTAAGTCTAATGGAAGTGGTTTCATAATTATCCCCCAGCAGCTGAACCATCCCTTTAGACTTGATTTCCTTTTGAAAGTATCTCACCAAAAATTACATTTTTGTTGCAGGGGATGCCTGATATCTGACTTGTATCTTAGTGCAGACTTCTGGGAAAATCAGTGAGCCAATCACACAAGCAGGAAATTATGTTTCTGGGTGCCATTCTGTGCACAGAACACCTTCAGGTAGCCATATTGCATTACATTTGACAGAAAATTACAGAGCTTCATATTAAAAAGGAAAGGTAAATTTTAAAAACATTCAATTACAATAAGACTTGTGTCACAATTGGATATGCTATATTATTATTTTTTTTTTTTGCTATTTTTTTCCCATGAAAGTAGAGTTATGCTTTAAATAATATAAAAATACCCCTTGTAATAGCATAGGATATGACATGTCCTCTATTTGTAGAGATGTGGGGTCTATTAGACCCCACATTTCTCCTCTGCCCTCCAGAGCATCTGATCAAACCAAGATCAGTTTGATCAAATGCTTTTACAAGCTGATAATTGAGACTGAAACCAGAAGTGACAAAATCCTTGTCGCTTTCAGTTTCTGATGCCAAACAGTGGGATGAACAACATCAGTTTCTCTCTCTGTTCCGCTTCCACTGCCTGTAAAAGTAATCCAGCGGCTCTATAACTACTAAGATTACTTTGAAGGTAATCGCCAGCTTTAAAAAATTATATCTCGGTCATCACTGCAGCTGCACCCATGACTGAGATATCACCCTTGCTATCCAAGGATGTATGGGTACATCCTAAGGATGGGAAGTGGTTAAAATTATACTAAAGTCCTTTTTTTTTTTCAATTAAAAATAACAAACATGTCATACTTACTTGCTCTGTGCAGTGGTTTTGCACAGAGCAGCCCAGATCTTCCTCTTCTTGGGTCCCACTTTGGTGCTCCTGGCCCCTCCCTCCTGTTGAGTGCCCTCACAGAAGCAGCTCCCTGTGTCCATTCAGACATAAAGCCACGACCTGCCCCCTTTCTCTCCTCATTGGCTGACTGAATTTTATTTTGCAGCAGCGGGAGCCAATGGCACCATGCTGCTGTCTCAGCCACTGAGGAGGGGAGCCCCGAGCAGCCGAGACACTGCTGCAACATCGCTGGATCTAGAGGGACCTCAGGTAAGTATTAAGGGGGCTGCTGCACACATTAGTTTTTTTGTCTTAATGCATAGAATGCATTAAGATAAAAAACCTTCTCCCTTTACAACCACTTTAAGTGGATCACCAAGTAAAACTAAAGGAAAAAAAGGCTCCGTTCACACTTGAACTAAGCATCTTTGGTCATTTTGGTGCCAATTGTTGGGGGTATTTGTAATGTGTGTTTGCACATTTTTGCTCAGGTTTCAGTAATTTTTTAATAACATTTTTAATCAATGGAAAACTAGTTACTAGGCAAGAAAATGTACATAAAAATGGGTGTTACGCACATTTGTGTGCATTTTGCAAGCACTCATATTGAAGTCCTTTGTGGCCAGTGCTGCCAACCTACCAGATTGAAATTCACTGACAAGACACCCAAAATTTACTGGCACAACCAAGGGATGTTTCTCTTGCTTCGGCTAATTTTGAATAGGGATGTGCCGAACACCCCCCCCGGTTCGGTTCGCAGCAGAACATGCGAACAGGCAAAAAATTTGTTCGAGCACGCGAACACTGTTAAAGTCTATGGGACATGAACGTAAAAAATCAAAAGTGCTAATTTTAAGGGTTAATATGCAAGTTATTTTCATAATAAGTGTTTGGGGACCTGGGTCCTGCCCCAGGTGACATGTATCAATGCAAAAAAAGTTTTAAAAACTGAAGTTTTTTCGGGAGCAGTGAACTTAATAATGCTTAAAGTGAAACAATAAAAGTGAAATAGTCCTTTAAATTTCGTACCTGGAGGGTGTCTATAGTATGCCTGTAAAGTGGCACATTTTTCCTGCGTTTAGAACAGTCCCTGCACAAAATTAAATTTCTTAAGGAAAAAAAGTAATTCAAAATTCCTAGTGGCTATAAAGAATTGTAGGGTCTCAGGAATACAGATAAAAGTCTTTGAAAAAACGGCATGGGGGTCCCCCCAAAAATCCATACCAGGCCCTTTGGGTCTGGTATGAATATTAAGGGGAACCCCGAACCCAAATTTAAAAAAAAATTCCGTGGGAGTCCCCCCAAATTTCATACCAGGCCCTTCAGGTCTGGTATGGATATTAAGGGAAACCCTGTGCCAAATAAAAAAAAAAAATGGCATGGGGTCCCCCCAAAAATCCATACCAGACCCTTATCTGAGCACGCAACCTGGCAGGCCATAGGAAAAAAGGGGGGACAAGAGAGCGCCCCCCTCTCTCCTGAACCGTACCAGGCCACATGCCCTCAACATGGGGAGGGTGCTTTGGGGTAGCCCCCAAAGCACCTTGTCCCCATGTTGATGGGGACAAGGGCCTCATCCCCACAACCCTTGCCCAGTGTTTGTGAGGGTCTGTGGGCGGGGGGATTATCAGAATCTGGAAGCCCCCTTCAACAAGGGGACCCCCAGATCCCGGCCCCCCATACATTGTACCCATACCATTTCACAAAAAAAGTGTCAAAATGTTAAAAAAACACAAGACACATCTTGGGACAAGTCCTTTATTAAAAAATAAAAAAAAATGCGTGGGGGTCCCCCCAAATTCCATACCAGGCCCTTCGGGTCTGGTATGGATATTAAGGAGAACCCTGCGCCAAATTTTTTTTTTAATGGTACCCGTACCATTTCACAAAAAAGACCTGAAGGGCCTGGTATGGAATTTGGGGGGACCCCATGCCATTTTTTTCAATGACTTTTATCTGTATTGCCGAGATCCGACAATTCCTTATAGTCCTTATAGTATTCCTTATATAGTAGTTTTGAATGAGTTTTTTTCCTTTAGAAATGTAATTTTGTGCAGGGACTGTTCTAAACACGGGAAAAATGTGCCAATTTACAGGCATACTATAGACACCCCCCAGGTACGAAATTTAAAGGAATATTTCACTTTTATTGTTTCACTTTAAGCATTATTAAAATCACTGCTCCCGAAAAAACGTCAGTTTTTAAAACTTTCTTTTGCATTGATACATGTCCCCTGGGGCAGTTCCCAGGTCCTCAAATGCCGCGTACACACGTACGGACTTTTCCCGGCGGACCTAAGTCCAGCGGACAATCCGCTGGACTTTCCAGCTGGGTACGCTGGACTAAAAAGCGAACGGACTTGACCACACACGATCACGCAAAAAGTCCGGCGGTTCACGCGATGACGTACAGCACGTACGACGGGACTAGAAAAAGGAAGCTCGAGATCCCAAACGACACCCTTTGGGCACCGTCAGCTGATCTCGTGTGTATCGCGTGTTAGTTGACGTTTGGTTAGAGACGATTCGCGCTTCTCAGACTTCTGCTTAATTCGTTCGCTTCTGCCGTTCAGTTTGTGCTTGTGAGGTTTGTATCTGGCTTTCAGTGCGTGTGGATCAGTTCCTACCTGTTCTCAGGCCGTTCTGGTCCGCTCGTTCCTGTTTTTCAGGTCGTTCTTCATAGGCCTTGCTGTTCTTCAGTGCGTTCTGTTAAGTTGTTTGTTTGATCAGCCGACCGTTTTGAAGCCATGGAGTGTGGACGTACTCGGGAACGAGTTCGTGCTGTGCAGGGGCTCGGTGTTGCGGTTAACACCTTGGCACGAGCCCAGTCCATGAACAGGGTGAGGAGGAGTTCATGGACCAAGAATTGGTTGCGCCAGCGTGACCAACTCTCGCATATGCCTTTGCTCCGTGAGATCCGTGAGAATAATCCTGATGATTTCAGGAATTATCTCCGGATGACGGACCCCATTTTTCACCGTCTGTTGGCTTCGCTGTCCCCTTATATTACCAGGCAGAATACCTGCATGCGGCAAGCCATCAGTGCGGAGCAGAGGCTAGTCGCCACGTTGCGTTACTTGGCGACGGGGAGAAGCTTGCAGGACCTCAAGTTCACGACAGGCATCTCCCCCCAGGCTCTGGGGCTCATTATTCCAGAGACCTGTTCTGCCATTATCCACGTCCTGCAGGAGGAATACATTAAGGTAAGTCTTCTCTTTTAAAATTACCTATGTCTTGTATGTTTGCTAATGTAGTGCATCAATGTCATCATTAGCTAATTTCCATGATAGGACTATTCTATGAATGTCCCCTATTCCTTTTTTTTTTTTTTTTTTTTTTTTTGTCTAGTATTTTATGGTTGACTTATCGAAATAGCTTTAAGAATGTATTATTTAGTGGGTCACATGCATATTTCCTTGCACCAACCTCCCCAGCATGGAAGCTTGGCCCCCTAAACACCCCTAGCCTAGTCACTTTCTTTGGTTAAAAATGTATATTACCAGCTCCATTGTACTGCTTTACTCACCCCCCCTTTCACCCCTTTCACCCCCCTTGACCCTCATTTTTAAATTGATTGCATGTGGTTTTGGTCAGCTTGTAATTAACCCCCCCCCCACACCCCCTGATAATTAATAGCATGTGGTTTTGGTCAGCTTGTAATTAAACCCCCCCCCCCCACCCCCTGATAATTAATTGCATGTGTTTTTTGTCAGCTTGTAATTAACCCCACCCCCTGATAATTAATAGCATGTGGTTTTGGTCAGCTTGTAATTAACCCCCCCCCCCCCCCACACCCCCTGATAATTAATTGCATGTGGTTTTGGTCAGCTTGTAATTAACCCCCCCCCCCCACACACCCCGTTAATTAATAGCATGTGGTTTTGGTCAGCTTGTAATTAACCCCCCCCCCCACACCCCCCTGATAATTAATTGCATGTGGTTTTTGTCAGCTTGTAATTAACCCCACCCCTGATAATTAATTGCATGTGGTTTTGGTCAGCTTGTAATTAACCCCCACCCCCTGATAATTAATTGCATGTGGTTTTGGTCAGCTTGTAATTAACCCCCCCCCCCCCCCACACACCCCGTTAATTAATAGCATGTGGTTTTGGTCAGCTTGTAATTAACCCCCCCCCCCCCCCCCACACCCCCTGATAATTAATTGCATGTGGTTTTGGTCAGCTTGTAATTAACCCCCCCCCCCACACACCCCGTTAATTAATAGCATGTGGTTTTGGTCAGCTTGTAATTAACCCCCCCCACACCCCCTGATAATTAATTGCATGTGGTTTTTGTCAGCTTGTAATTAACCCCACCCCCTGATAATTAATTGCATGTGGTTTTGGTCAGCTTGTAATTAACCCCCACCCCCTGATAATTAATAGCATGTGGTTTTGGTCAGCTTGTAATTAAACCCCCCCCCCCCACACCCCCTGATAATTAATTGCATGTGTTTTTTGTCAGCTTGTAATTAACCCCACCCCCTGATAATTAATAGCATGTGGTTTTGGTCAGCTTGTAATTAAACCCCCCCCCCCCCACACACCCCCTGATAATTAATAGCATGTGGTTTTGGTCAGCTTGTAATTAAACCCCCCCCCCCCACACCCCCTGATAATTAATTGCATGTGTTTTTTGTCAGCTTGTAATTAACCCCCCCCCCCCCCCTGATAATTAATAGCATGTGGTTTTGGTCAGCTTGTAATTAAACCCCCCCCCCCACACCCCCTGATAATTAATTGCATGTGGTTTTGGTCAGCTTGTAATTAACCCCACCCCCCCCCCCACACACCCCGTTAATTAATTGCATGTGTATTGTGTCACCTTACAATTAATTACTCCACACCCACATCCCCATTATTATCTTCTCTGGGCCATCAGAGGGGTCATCAATCAGAGATTTGTCCCTTATCCTTAATCTTTTGGCTTTATTTCAAGGACTTACAAAATAAATACATATGTTCTTCCAAATTGTTTGTTAATTTGTTGCATTTAGTTAGGTGTTTTGCCTGGTTTTTAATTCGATTTGTATATTTGTGTTTGACTTCACAGTGTCCTTCCACGCCACAGGAATGGCAGACTGTGGCTTCCCAGTTTGCTGCCCGTTGGGACTTTCCCAACTGCGGAGGGGCGATTGACGGGAAGCATGTGCGAATTGTGCCCCCACCCCATTCGGGGTCTTACTATTGGAATTATAAGGGGTTCCATAGTATAGTGTTGATGGCGGTGGTGTCGGCACAATATGACTTTCTTTATGTGGATGTGGGGAAAAACGGCCGGATGTCGGACGGAGGAGTCTTCAACCACACGGAGTTCGGTCATCGTCTCCAGAATGGTGGCCTGGAGCTGCCACCAGATGAAGATAATGTGGAGGGACTCCCCTTCGTTTTCATTGCCGACGAGGCGTTCGGTCTGGGTGACCATCTGATGAGGCCATTTCCCCAACGATCCCTCACCCCTGAGAGGAGGATTTTTAATTATCGGTTGGCCAGAGCAAGACGGGTTGTGGAAAATGCCTTTGGTATTATGGCCAACCGTTTCAGATTGCTCCTTACATCCCTACATCTGGCAGAGTACAAACTGAATACTATTATTCTTGCATGCTGTGTCATGCACAATTATTTACGCAAACATTCGGGAACATACTCATTACCAATCGGCCCTGAGGCCGGAGTGGAAGGCAACATGACAGGGCTGGATAATCGCCGTCTTGGTTCGGCCCCACAATCAGCCCAGCAAGTGCGGGACCGTTATTTACATTATTTTAATGGTAGGGGGGCCATTGCAATGGCAGCAGACCCTTAAACCATCTTTTTGATTTACAAAGAATAAATACAGTTATTGATGTTTGAAATATTGGTATTTTCGTATGGTTTTGCTTTTAATTTTGCCTGTTTTATATGTTGTCCTAGTGCACATCTTAATAGTGGCAAACTTGTTTTGCGTTTAGTAAATAAGCCCCTTTGTCAATGAACCACAACATGTTTTGGTCAAACTGGTAGTATTTAAAAAGAAGAAGCCACACATTGTTTAATTTGTGCAAACATTTTTTTTTTTTTATTCTAGTGCACATCCAAACCTTTTTTTTTTTTTTTTTTTTTTGTTTAAACAACATTTTATGTATTTTTTTTAGGTTATATTTTTTACATTTTTTTGTTCTTTTTCTCACAACATATTTTTTTAATTTTTGTGATTGATTTTTTTAAACAAACATAAAAACATGTTTTAAAATGGTAAAAAATTTAGGCTTAGCATTAGAAAATATTTACACAATGTAAAAGCCCAGAACTTACAAAGTTCAACAGGTAACCCATGAACAGTAGAAGCCAAATTTTGAATATGCACACTAATTTAACTTGAAAATGGGTAATGTCAACATGTGCTATGTTCCATCATGGGGAATCAATGGACGTGTTTTGTGTGTGAAACCCCTTCCCTCTCACCTACTAGCATTAGGGGTTGCAAACACAAAATGCGTCCATTGAGATCCCCTGATGGCACATAGCACATGTTGACACACCGTGTGCATATTAAAAATTTGGCCTCTAAAATTTTTAAAACAGCGCATCAAAAGGGGAATGAAGGACATGATTGATGTTAAGAAATGGAAAAGGGGTCTTTAGATTCTCCCCAAAACATCAATCATGTCCTTCATTCCCTGCTGCATGGTGGCCATCTCCTTCTGCATATTTTCCAGCTGCAGATTCCAGGCCATGATCTGGCCAATAAGCCTGTGGGCACTGTCTGTGGAAAATGGCTCCGCAGCTTGTCCTTCCACAAACAGATCAGCATCACCTAAAAGTTGGGTAGATAAAACACAAGAAAAAAAGTGTCAAAAACATGCAGACCTTAATTTATTAGCTCAATCTGTGTTCTGAGACACTCACTTGGTGGGGTGCAGATTTGATCCACTTCAACCACCTCTTCCTCCACATCCACGCGTGGGCTTGGGCTAACTGCCCAATTAGTCTGGTGAGGCCGGGAGGTCCTCGTAGGTTCGGACTGACGTCTGAGTCTTTTGCCCCCTATGGTAATGGAACACAAAAAGGTACACTTTTAATCACACTGATATTTGAGTGCCAAAATAGGATTATTAAACATTGTTTAAAAGTGTTGTCCAATTATTAGCAGTTTGTTAGAAGATCCTACTTGAAGACAGAATTGAAATGTCTATCTAATGAAACTCCAATACTTAAACCGCCCTTCAACCCTAAATTTGAACTTCCGCTCATTGGATCCCTGCACCCCTGTGGTGTCTTATTTGGAACCTTTTAGGGGTGAGGGGTTGCAGATACCTGTGTAAGGCAGGTATTTGCACACACATCCGGCCCTAGACTCCCACAGAAGTATACGCCACATCCCGTCCCACCGTGCTGTCTGCTGGGACACACAGGGGTCCCCGAGCTCGCGCGGACCAGTCCTATTGCATTGCGCAACTGGCGCATGCCCAATAGTGACCCGGGAAGTGAAGCCGCAAACATTAATTTCATGATTGGAAGATCAGAGATTGTAGCTGCACCATCCAAGGGACAGGTGAGTGTACTTCTTTGAAAAGTCACCACCTACAGTATTTGTAGATGATGAGCATTTTTTCGGGAATTGTGAGCATGACACCCTGCTTAACATATTTATCCCCCCCCCCCCAAAACAGCTTCTGGAGTCCCTGTGTAAGTTACCCCTAAAACCCTTACCACAGCAGTAATAGTATAGATAGTGACAATAATAAACAACCTTACAACTCCAACAACCCAAAGCCAGGTAAACTCAATAAACGTTATGAAGACAAACTGAACTTTCATCAAATCTGCGCAAGTTTCACGTACGAATGCTAATAACATCTGCGCAAGTTTCACGTACGAATGCTAATAAAATCTGCGCAAGTTTCACGTACGAATGCTAATAACATCTGCGCAAGTTTCACGTACGAATGCTAATAACATCTGCGCAAGTTTCACGTACGAATGCTAATAACATCTGCGCAAGTTTCACGTACGAATGCTAATAACATCTGCGCAAGTTTCACGTACGAATGCTAATAAAATCTGCGCAAGTTTCACGTACGAATGCTAATAACATCTGCGCAAGTTTCACGTACGAATGCTAATAAAATCTGCGCAAGTTTCACGTACGAATGCTAATAAAATCTGCGCAAGTTTCACGTACGAATGCTAATAACATCTGCGCAAGTTTCACGTACGAATGCTAATAACATCTGCGCAAGTTTCACGTACGAATGCTAATAACATCTGCGCAAGATTAGACATATCAAGTATAACCATAGTAGCGCACGTGCTTGACTTACTTTTTTTGATGGCTTTTCGAATTCTCCTGTACTGATCGTGCTCCCTGGATTTGATGTCGGACCATCGCTTGCGCAGTTGATCCTTGCCCCTTCGTACGCCGAATTTCTGCTCCAGGGTGCTGACGATTGTAGTGAGAATCTTGTCCTTGCGCAAGTTGGGTCGAGGGTAGGGGCCATTTTCCCCGTCGTAATCTTCCCTTTGGAGGATGTCCACCATCTCCACCATCTCTTCAAAGGCCATATTGGTGGCCTTATATCTGCTGCTGGATGCAGATGTGTTCGCTTCTTGGCTTTCCTCCGCGCTACTGGCTGAGAATGTGTCCGCCATCTTCATGAATTTATTCACCCACAATGCAACGAGGGGAAGCGGGGCGGGGAATACTCGTCAGGAGGAACGTCATGGGCGGGCGACGCGGAGGACGCAGGCGGACTTCGACGCGTGCGCAGTGTATATAAGGCTGTTTGAGGGCCCCACGTGTTCCCGAACGGAAGTAGCGAGCGCTCTGTACGAAGGTAAGTGTTTTCTAGGATGCATTACTGTGGTTTATTGGGTTTTGGGCCTGCATTTTTTAAGGATATGTGTGTGTTGCTGCCTGTGTGTAGGGGTTGCTGCCTGTGTGTAGGTGTTGCTGCCTGTGTGTAGGGGTTGCTGCCTGTGTGGGTGTGTTGCTGCCTGTGTGTAGGGGTTGCTGCCTGTGTGGGTGTGTTGCTGCCTGTGTGGGTGTGTTGCTGCCTGTGTGGGTGTGTGTTGCTGCCTGTGTGGGTGTGTTGCTGCCTGTGTGTGGGTGTGTTGTGTAATGTTTGGTTTGAAAAACTGGATGTGCGTTTTTAGTAACATTTGTGTTTTTGGTCTTTTGTATTGCCATTACTAACAAAACAGAAACAAACATGGCAGCAGCCCAGTGGAATCCATTCAAGGACCAGCAGTTCATGTCCGAATTCATTGCGCTCTACAGAAAAAATACCAACCTGTGGCAGCTCAAGAACCCTTTATATGGCAATAGGGATGTCCGGAAGGCAACACTGGGGCCACTTGTGGATTTTGTGAAGACTCAAGTCCCCAACGCAGACACCAAGTTTGTTGAAGCCAGAATTGCAAGTTTAAGGCACATGTACAAGCGGGAGCGCAAGAAGATTGAGGAATCAGTCAGATCAGGAGCAGCAGCAGAGAATGTTTATGTACCGAAGCTGTGGTACTACAACCAACTGGCTTTTATAGGTGACCAGATGGAACCCAGGCAATCACTGTCCACTCTTCCCTCCACCCTTCCCTCCACTCTTCCCTCCACTCTTCCCTCCACCCCAGCTGAGGCTTCCACGGAAGGAGAAGACCCCTCCACCTTGGAGCAGGCTGATGCGCCCAGCTGGAGCCAGGTATATATTTAGTATCCCAAATTGTGATTGTGTGAATATTAATGCTGTAAACGTTAAAATGTGAAACAATTAACACCCTGAACTCAGAATTGTGAAAAAAGCTGCCAAAAATTGCGCAAACTTCGAAAAAGTGTGGGTGCAACATATCGATACATATATAGTGTATACATACATCCAGTAGTGGCAAAAAATGCCTTATACAACATTGGTGATCTGCTTGGAAAATGCAGGGGTCCAAATGATAGCCTTTTGGATCTTTTTTACAAATTATCTGCTCCTTCATAAGTTTACAATTGGATGATTGAGGAGGCCATAAACCAAAAACCAGGTGTTTGATTTTTGTTTTTATTTGCACACAGGATGAGCTGACCCAGGATGATGCCGGGACAAGTGGTATGGAGGAGGAGGAGGACATGACCAGCGAGAGCCAGGAGGTGGCTGGGCCCAGCACGAGCCAGAGTGACAGCCAGACTGTCTTAAGAAGTCTACCTCCACCCCTGCCCTTACCCCCAAGAAGGCCCAGGAGGATGACCATTGTTGAGGAGGAATCACTCCAACTGATTAAGAAGGCGAGTGCGATTCTCGACAAAACCCCCATTCCAGAAGAGGCCTATGCCACCTACTTGGCCAGCAGGTTGCTGGAAATGGAGAAGGGCCAACGGCACCTGTGTGAGGGCCTCATTTTTGAGGCTATTAAGGGGGGTTTGAGGGGTCAATTACGAGAATCAACCCGCCTGACACATGAAGGCCCGACACCAACTTCTCCTCCTCCTCCTCCTCCTCCTCCTCCTCCTCCTCCTCTTCCTTCTTCTTCCCTCCTCCTCCTCCTCCTCCTCCTCCTACCACAAGTCAGCCTCCAAGGAAGCGTGCAGGGAAGACTGCAGGGAAGAGTGCAGGGCAGCGTGGTGGGAAGAGTCGGAAGTGATTGCCTGGCTTCAGTCTGGTCTCACAGAAGACACAGGCTGTTGTAGTGCCACAGCTTGGGGACATAGATGTCATCTGCTGCTGTTCCTGGTCTGTCTGATTCCTGGTCAATCTTCTTGTGCTCCCTATATTGGATGAAATGTGCCCAAGCTTAATTTTTGGCTTCACAAACTTGATGTCTGCCGTTGGGGCAAAAAGTCTTCTCAAAATCGCAAAGTGGCTCCAGTGTTGCCTTCCTATTTTGTTTTGCCTTGTTTGTTTAAACCAGAATAAATGGTAATTTTTTTTTGTCAAAAAATGATATACGTGCTTGTTATTCAAAAACATAGTTTCTTTAGGAGTAGGCAGGTACATGTCTAAACATTCATTTGACAATACAAGTGTAAAGTGCAACTTCAATGGAACTGCAAGTGCAGTCACTGGAAAGGTGAGGGTTAAGATCTGAATTAAGGGCAAGCTCTGCTGACTCCACAATTGTATCATGTGTAATAACAAATCCTTTTGATAACCAACAAATAATAAAATATATCTAAATAGAGATATATGTACATATATTATATATATATATATATATATATATATATATATATATATATATATATATATATATATATATATATATATATATATATATATATATATATATATATATATTAGAGATATATATATATCTATCTATATATATATATATATATATATATATATATATATATATATATATATATATATATATATATATATATATATATATATATATATATATACACGTACACGTATATATCTATATATCTATATATATAAATATATATATATATATGTATATATAGATATATCTTTTTTTGGGTTTATTGAGAAATATAGATATAGTTTTCATTTGGTGATTTGGATATATCTATATCTATATCTATATATATATATATATATATATATATATATATATATATATATATATATATATATATATAGAGAGAGAGATAAAGATAAATATATATATATATATATATATATACAAATATATAACTTCACTAAAGAATGCTGAAGAAAAAACGTTCGGGAGTACTCTGCGTGAATATACAAGCAGCAAGGCAAAATCATTCTTCAAGTACGATAACATACAAATCCCGCTGTCAGAAGAAAAATAAAAAAAAAATCTGCAGCGTGACGATTGTGCGACCTTCAAAACGAAGGCTAGTTTTACCAGACCGAGCGAGTCCGTGACATACTAGCTACTGAGCATGCGTCCTTTTTGGTACGCCGGACCATACTACACACGGCCGGATTATCCGCTGGACTGCCAAGTCCAGCGGATAATTTGAAGACAAAACTTGAAACTTTAGTCCGCCGTACTTTGGCCAAAAAAAGTCCGCCGGCGCCCACACACGAGGGGATTATCTGCTGGACTTCGGTCCAGCGGATAATCCCGCGGGATAGTCCCTTCGTGTGTACGCGGCAAAACACTTTTTATGACAATACCATGCATACAAGCCTTTACAATTAGCACTTTTGATTACTCCCATAGACTTTTAAAGGGTGTTCTGTGGCTTTCTAATTTTCCGCAAACACCCCAAATTGTTTGCTATTCGGCGAACAGGTGAACACCCGATGTTCGACTCAAACATCAGGCTCATCCCTAATTTTGAACTCTCTTTAAATAGCATTAAGTCTGGCCATACATAAATCATTTTTTTTATTCAGCTTGCATTTCCACAGATGGACGAATCTCCTTCTGTGGCTATTTTTTTCTAACAGCCGGAGCCAACAGCTGTCAGAACACCTGAACAGTGACTGCATCTGATATTACTTGGCCAACACTTTTCTACCTGGCTCCTAATATTTTTCAGATGTCAGGTGGGAAAATGCCTACAGGGCCACCCACAAAGCAAATTTCAGCCAGTTCATCAGTATATGGCCATCCTACCTCTTACTGCTTGTATTATGTTTTATTATTGCTGCTCTTCACTGTATTTTGTTTATTATCATCATACATGTGTGTTCACTTACAGTGGGTGATCATTTTTTTTATGAACAGATTTGTAGTTTTCACAAAATAAACATAACTGTGGCTTCGCTGGAAGTAATTTATAAACTTCTATTTGACTTGTAAATTGCTGTTAATATTGGCTGATAGTGAGATTCACTGGTTTTCTGGGATACTTATAAGGAAATGTCTTCAGCACACATGTCTCATATTTGTTGAACTATTTAAGATGCTGTAAGGGAAAATATTCATGTACACTACAATACCGTGCATAGAAGCCACAGTGGGCCAAGTCCTGTAAAGATCCATTATATTATAATATTAATGAAAGAGGGCAAATAATTTTGTTGGGGAAAGTTTTGTGCTTTTACTTTCCTCTAAAAATAGTATGCATTTGCAACAAATGATGCAATATAATTGTTTGTCATCCAATGCAATCTTCTAGGTGTATTTCTTCCAAGATCTAGGGGTACAAATAATTAGGCATGGATCTACAAAATTAATCCTCTACAGAATGAATCAGTTAAAAAAATGTATTGGGTACTGATTTATAGAATAAATACCCTACTCCTCCTATTTGTCCTAGACTGGTAAAATCTCTGCTCCACTCTAGTTCATGTTACTCCAACTGACTGCTTCTGAATTTTATACTTATTCGTGTAAATTTTTTGAGGATTGTACACAAAATAGAGTAGATTGTTTGGCTGCTTTTAAAATGGCCACCACAGCTGGGCCACCACAGCTGGGCCACCACAGCTGGGCAGAATTGGAATCAGGAATGTATCACACCACCAGTAGCCCCATTAGGTAGCCAGTGGTTCAGAACACTGAAGTACAGTGGTGTGAAAAAGTGTTTGCCCCCTTCCTCATTTCCTGTTCCTTTGCATGTTTGTCACACTTAAGTGTTTCGGAACATCAAACCAATTTAAACAATAGTCAAGGACAAAACAAGTAAACACAAAATGCAATTTGTAAATGAAGGTGTTTATTATTAAAGGTGAAAAAAAATCCAAACCATCATGGCCCTGTGTGAAAAAGTGATTGCCCCCCTTGTTAAAACATACTATAACTGTGGTTGTCCACACCTGAGTTCAATTTCTCTAGCCACACCCAGGCCTGATTATTGCCACACCTGTTCACAATCAAGGCATCACTTAAATAGGAGCTGCTTGACACAGTAAGGTCCACCAGAAGATCCTTAAAAGCTACACATCATGCCGAGACCCAAAGAAATTCAGGAACAATTGAGAAAGAAAGTAATTGAGATCTATCAGTCTGGAAAGGGTTATAAAGCCATTTCCAAAGCTTTGGGAATCCAGCGAACCACAGTGAGAGCCATTATCCACAAATGGCGAAGACATGGAACAGTGGTGAACCTTCCCAGGAGTGGCCGGCCGCCCAAAATTACCCCAAGAGCGCAGCGACGACTCATCCAAGAGGTCACAAAAGACCCCACAACAACGTCCAAGGAACTGCAGGCCTCACTTGCCTCAGTTAAGGTCAGCGTTCATGCCTCCACCATCAGGAAAAGACTGGGCAAAAATGGCCTGCATGGCAGAGTTCCAAGGAGAAAACCACTGCTGAGCAAAAAGAACATCAAAGCTCGTCTCAATTTCTCCACAACACATCTTGATGATCCCCAAGACTTTTGGGACAACATTCTGTGGACCGATGAGACAAAAGTGGAACTCTTTGGAAGGTGTGTGTCCAAGTATATCTGGCGTAGAAGGAACACTGCATTTCAGAAAAAGAACATTATACCAACAGTAAAATATGGTGGTGGTAGTGTGATGGTCTGGGGCTGTTTTGCTGCTTCAGGACCTGGAAGACTTGCCGTGATAAAAGGAACTATGAATTCTGCTGTCTACCAAGAGATCCTGAAGGAGAATGTCCGACCATCTGTTCGTGTACTCAAGCTGAAACGAACTTGGGTTCTGCAGCAGGACAATGATCCTAAACACACCAGCAAGTCCACCACCGAATGGCTGAAGAAAAACAAAATGAAGACTTTGGAGTGGCCTAGCCAAAGTCCTGACCTGAATCCTATTGAGATGTTGTGGTATGACCTTAAAAAGGCCGTTCATGCTCGAAAACCCTCTAATGTAACTGAATTAGGACAATTCTGCAAAGATGAGTGGGCCAAAATTCCTCCAGGACGCTGTAAAAGCCTCATTGCACGTTATCGCAAACGCTTAGTTGCAGTTGTTGCTGCTAAGGGTGGCCCAACCAGTTATTAGGTTTAGGGGGCAATCACTTTTTCACACAGGGCCATGATGGTTTGGATTTTTTTTCACCTTTAATAATAAACACCTTCATTTACAAATTGCATTTTGTGTTTACTTGTGTTGTCCTTGACTATTGTTTAAATTGGTTTGATGTTCCGAAACACTTAAGTGTGACAAACATGCAAAGGAACAGGAAATGAGGAAGGGGGCAAACACTTTTTCACACCACTGTACATCCAAAGGGGGCATCTGTTTCAAGTGGAGGCACCTTTTAAAGTAAACTCAGAATAACAGGTTAAAGGTTAAGTAAATAATAAACAAATGTTTAAATACTTGGATATTGCTGGTAAAATACTTAGATATATCTATATTATATATATTATACAGGAGCACAGTGCAGTCATGAGCAAGTATGGCACAGTTTGCAATATACGCACAGAGAACCTGCAATTGTTAGAACTATACTTTCATGTTGAATATGTGCTGCCACCTTAAATAGACTGCTGTATTAGTTACACTATCAGAAAATTGTCAATGTTGGCCCCCAATTGTCATGTTAGAGATGTGCTCCCACCTTGGAGAGATTGCTGTGTTAGACACAACTATTTTAAATGGTCAGTGTTTGCCACTGGAAATGCTTTTGCATCCCTAGTTGCTCCTTGCTTTACAAGTCACACATACTGGTCTTTGCCGCCACCACCTTGTGACTTAAGCCTCATTGAACATTATACCCAAGGTTTAGTAGGAGGTGCACCTTATCTCTATAGCCCTATTACCTCTCATATTTAACTTTTAGCCACCCATTAATGAAGAGGAGAGCTGCCAACTTGCTTATCAGTAGGACCAGAACCATGATTGTTATGTGTACAGTAGTCCCAAATGGCTCCACTTCACAGTAAAGTCTCAAGAAACAACTTCTACAAGTCATCTTCCAGCACAGGAGGAATCAACACGTTTTGCTGCATTCTTTTTGAAACCCCTAGCACTGGGGTGGGGACTGCATTAAAAGGCAGCTGTTTTGGGATTTTTTACAATATGCAAGATGGTCAAGTGAGGGAGACAAAATCCTAGGCTACCCCTGGGATTTTTAAGGGCATTAACATGGCTGAATATTACAAGGTGACCAGTTTCTAAAAATCATAGTACACAAATGTCTCGTTGCCACTTACCATATTACTGAGGTAGATGTTGCTCAAGTTCCATGCTGCCATATACCATTTTGCTGAGCTGTAATGTTTAGATATACAATGTTACACAGATGTACCATGTTGCTGTTTTGGCATTTACCATGTTACTTTGGTGCCATGTCGCTATGCACTATTTTGCTACTATATGTGCTTTATTGCCATATACTACAAGGTATTATAAGGTAAGGTATGACAACACCGCTACACAAAGTTTTGTTGCCAAACATTCTTCTCCACAGGCTTTAGTGATTGCCACAAATCGTGCAGATAAAATTAATAAGAATTTGCTTTTCACATGTTTGAATAATTGGAGTGAATTTGCATTCTTTTATGCTAGTGAACATTCTCAACCTCAATATCTGTGTAGACCTTGTCTACATTAATACATTTATGATGGTAGCACAATTAGGCCTTATTCAGTAAGGCAGCATACATACAATTATAATATTTTAAATGATGTAGCCCATAGAAACTTTTATTATAGACAGATTAGTGTAAAATGAATTTTGATAGGTAGCTATATATAGTATAGCTGCACCTTTAAAGCAATATTAAACCCAAAACCAAAAATATAATGCTGTATATTTGTGTCGCTATGGCTGTGTTTAGTGTTTTTATAGCACATATATAGAATTACTGTAAGACCATGCATTGTTTTAAAAGCTAGGCCTCCCCTATTGATATGTATATTAACTAATTGGAGTGGTTTGTGAAGCTCACTACAGGAAATGATATAGGCAGGAAGTGGGGAGAGGGGCAAAAGACTTGGACAACCATGTTTAGTATACTTATTGCATACATTGTACATGCTTAGTTGTCAAGAAGGGGATAGTTTGTGCATGACGTAGGTATATTTTATAATATCTGTCAGGCTTGTACTGTATTCCTAAAATTGTAATAGTTTGTATGTGCAACATTTTCATTTAGTAAAACCACTTTAATACACTACAGAGCTTTAATTGCTTCCTTAAAATAAAAAAACCCTCCAATTATTCCAATAAAAGCCAATCAGATATTAGGGTTCTTTTTTAATGTGCACTTGGCAAGACAGCTGGAAATTAATTGGTTGAAATGGATCAAAGCCTCTATTTTATTTGTTTAATTTTTACACTAGCATTATACTGTTTAGAACGATACCATTCAGAATCACTTTTTGCCGTAAATTATAATTTACACAAACTGAAAAAATGGCTTCTTTCAAATAACGTGCCAAAGATTCTTCATATTTTTAAGCTAAAGTTAGATAGCTTTATTTTATTTAAGTGACAGACAAAAATAGGATTAGGCCTATTAATCAGTGTAACTCCTGCTTCTCTCATCTTCTCAGCTCACTAAAAAAAAGATGCCTTAGTAAATCCACCTCAGAGTCTCTTGGCATGCTGTATTATGATGATCTGTTTTCTCCAGACAGTTATACACAGGGGGAATACATGTCAGTATGTCTGGAACTTGGGGCTTTCCCCAGACCTGTAAGTAGTAGTGTTCAAATCATTCAGAAAAGTGCCAAAGAATGATAGAATAGCATTGTGATTGCCAAAGTATGAGTAACATGAATTTTAATGATATCACCTTTCAGTGGGCTTTTAGTATGCAAATTGCTTAACTGTTATTTTATTGGTAACAATGTCAGAAAGGATGATCTATCTATCTATCTATCTATCTATCTATCTATCTATCTATCTATCTATCTATCTATCTATCTATCTATCTATCTATAAATAAAGAAAGGAGATAAAAGTGAAATGTTATTGTATTTTGTACAGAACATAATTTGAGCATGCAGTTGATAGGTGAAGGAGCAACGGGTTCAACCCTTACAGCCTTGCATTTTGTTACAACCCTAGGAGCTAGAGCCAAAGACTAATAACTCTAGAGATTAGCAAATGACAATCTGACCATCCAGTGTTTTTTTAATTTTTTTTATTCCATTTAACATTGTCTTACCAATAGCTTGCAATGACCAAACAGATAGCTAAATTCAATATTTTTACTAATTGGGTGTAGGATTGTGTTTATGGAGGTTTTCTATTTATTTTTTTGTATTGATTGAACAAGATGGACTTTTTTTCACCAGACTACCTAAGTCATCATAGGTCACCAACACTCAAGAAAGTATGTTTCATAATTTGTTATAGAAACATGTTGACACAAAAGAAACAACCCTAGCACTATGCTATCTTGATGCCTTGCATGGCCCAGAAGGACATGCTTTTTATTTGTGACAACATATTTCTATGATAAATTGTGACAAATACTGTCAGTGGTGTTGCTAACTTTTTTTTAACTTTTTTTGACTAACAATTATCTCCTGGATTTTAAAGCAACAATTGTATGTTTAATGTCTCCAGTTTTTTTTACTGTTTGGGTCATTGAAAAAAAAGTATTCTTTTCCTAAAAATACCAGTAGAAAGACAGGTGGATAACCCCATCACTGGAGGAGCACTAGCCCTCAGTTCCCTCATAATTGGGAAAACTGTCCTTTAATATTGATTGCTAATTCTTTGAGAAATAAAATTATTTGCTGCCTTCAGTATTGAGGAATTTGTCTTTACTTTTATTTTGTGGTTGATTTGAGGTAACAGTCACTTTTAGCTGCTTTCCTGTCCATAGCAATCTTTTTCTGCTCTAGGTCTTTAACCGCTTCAGCACCGGACGATTTTTACCCCCTTCCTTACCAGAGCACTTTTTGCGATTCGGCACTGCGTCGCTTTAACTAACATTTGCGCGGTCGTGCGACGTTACACCAAAACAAAATTGACGTCCTTTTTTTCCCACAAATAGAGCTTTATTTTGGTGGTATTTGATCACCTCTGTGGTTTTTAGTTTTTGCGCTATAAACAAAAGAAGAGCGACAATTTTGAAAAAAAACACAATATTTTTTTCACTTTTTGCTATAATAAATATCCCATTTTTTTTAAAAAAAAAAAAAAAATTTTCCTCAGTTTAGGCCGATACATATTCTTCTACATATTTTTGGTAAAAAAAATCGCAATAAGCGTATATTGATCGGTTTGCGCAAAAGTTATAGCGTCTACAAAATAGGGGATAGATTTATTGCATTTTTTTGTTACTAGTAATGGCGGCGATCTGCGATTTTTTTTCGTGACTGCGACATTGCGGCAGACACTTCGGACACTTTTGACACATTTTTGCGACCATTCACATTTACACAGCGATCGTTGCTATAAAATTGCATTGATTACTGTGTAAATGTGACTGACAGGGAAGGGGTTAACACTAGGGGGCGCTGCAGGGGTTAATGTGTTCCCTAAAGTAGTGATTCTAACTGTGGGGGGAGGGGACTCACAAGGGGAGTAGACCGATCGGTGTTCCTCCGTACTGGGACCACATGATCGGTCTCCTCGCCACTGACAGGACGTGGAGCTGTGTGTTTACACACACAGTTCCACGGTCCCGCACGGTCCCGTTGTTTTAACGGGCAATCGCGGGTGCCCGGCGGACATCGTGGCCACCGGGCACGCGCACCGGGTCCCGAGCGACGCCGCGCGCGCGCCCCCCTAGGCGGCCGGGAATGGGAGGACGTCATATGATGCCCACCCAGGATGGGAGATCCACCTTGTGGGCATCATATGACTATGGGCGGGTAGTGAAGGGGTTAAAAAAATAAATAAAATGGGCCTTTGTTTCAAGTGGTGGTATTTTTGGTATGGTATATTTGTTTTTATGAAGATAGGGCCTTTTTTTAGGTGCTGCTCTCTTTTGTAAGACAAAGGAAGTCAGCGCTATATACCCATGCAATAGCTGCTAGCAATTAAGGTAATATACTCAAACCCTTTGTGATAAAAAGAAATATAAAATAACAGAGCTGTAGAAAAATTATCAATGTGTGAAGTTCATAAATTTTATAGAAATTGTGCCAGAACTCCAAACTTTCCAAATAGCTGGGTGGCCCACTCACCAGAAATCCAGGCTGCTCTATTAACCCCCCCCCCCCCCCGGCGGTAATCTTGAGTGGGGCTCGAGGTTATCCTAGGTTGTCCCTAGGATCCTGCAATGTACTCCTGCTGTGTCCTCTGGCCGAATCCTCCTTCCGATGCCTCTGTGTTTCAGGTTCCATTCCATGCGATCGTCGCGACGCATGGGGGGCGGAACCGGCGGCAAATTCAAAAAGTACAAAACATAACACACACAATACATTGTAATCTGTTAGGATTACATTACTGTATCAAATCATTTGTCCCTAGTGCTTTGTCCAGTGACCTGCCTGCACTTTTATCAGTCTTTCTGCCATTCATTCTGCCTGGAAACTTGAGAACATCCATGGCATCCAAAAAGCGTCATTGTACATCAAAAGCGGTTTTAGACCAGCTAGAAAACAGTGATAGTGAATTAGAATCACTTGCAGAATTGAGCGATAGTTATTTGTGGGAGAACTAGCCTCCCTGGCGGTATTCCCGAGTCTGGCTCGGGTTGAGTTTTTTTCTACCAGGAGCGGTAACCCCGAGCCAGGGGTAGCGTTGCAGGATACAGGGGGAAGTTACTTACCTTATCCCCTGGATCCTGCGATGTCTCCCTCGCTGTGTGAGCGAGCCGTCCGCTCGCTCGATTCACACAGTGCCGAGTGCCGCTGATCTCCGTTCCCTGCGATGTTCCGACGCACGGGAGCGGAGATCGGCGCCAAATTCAAAAAAGTTTAAAAACACAACACACATACAGTACTGTAATCTTACAGATTACAGTACTGTATACAAAAAATACACATTCCCTTTGTCCCTAGTGGTCTGCCCAGTGCCCTGCATGTCATTTTATATAATAAAAATATATTTTTTCTGCCTGGAAACTGGAGATTGTCTATAGCAACCAAAAAGTGTCCCTTTATGTCAAAAGTGGTTTTAGACCAGCTAGAAAACACTGATAAAAAATTAGAATCGCAATTTATCATCAAACAATAAATTTAATGACAGCGACTATTCTGCAACTGAGCAAATTTCAGTGTTTTTGATTTGATTACATTATTGAATAATTTTTATATATATTTTTATTATATTATAATTTATGATTTTGTGTTTCAAACTTTATCATACCCGGGATGTCTACTAGACTCTGGTTCGGACAGATTTAAGTGAGTTATTCATAAGAATTGCATGCCTACAATATAAAAACGCCAAATTTCCATGCAAAATAATTGTACCGCTTTCAGCACTAAATTCCGGACAGAATCATACCGCCAGGGAGGTTAAGACACTGAAAGTGATGACAGTGACGATTCTGCGACTGAACTCAGTGATGTGCAAACTTGGTGCTCTATTGACTGTGGTACGGATCACGCAGTGCCCCCAAGATTCCCATTTACTGGAGTATCTGGTATGAAAGCAGATGTTAACCCCTTGGCATAATTACAACTATTTCTATGAAATAGAAATTTCTATTTGAAAAAAACTACCGTATATACTCGAGTATAGGCCGACCCGAATATAAGCCGAGGCACCTAATTTTACCACAAACAACTGGGAAAACTTATTGACTCGAGTATAAGCCTAGGGTGAGAAATGCGCAGCTACTGTAAGTGGAAAAGAGGGTCAACGATGCCCATTTGCAGCCTCACTGTGCCCATGCAGATGGACACAGTTGACCAATTTGGGGCCCTGTATCTCGGGGTCACTTAGTGCTAGGAACCCCATCTTTGGATATGTTGTAGTGCTAACTCCACTGGGTTGGAATACAACATTTGGGGTTGCTAGTTCAACTGGGTTTGAATGCCAAATTTGGGGTTCCTAGCTCCAAGTGTCCCCGAGATATGGGGCCCCCAAATTTGGGTCAGAAAATGTCAAGCACTTTTCTGCAGCAGAGAATGACATTTTCCGAACCGAATTTGGGGCCCCGTATCCCGGGGCCACTTAGTGCTAGGAACCCCATCTTTGGATATGTTGTAGTGCTAGTTCAACTGGGTTTGAATGCCAAATTCGGGGTTCCTAGCTCCAAGTGTCCCCGAGATATGGGGCCCCAAATTCGGGTCAGAAAATGTCAAGCACTTTTCTGCAGCAGAGAATGACATTTTCCGAACCGACTTTGGGGCCCCGTATCTCGGGCCACTTAGTGCTAGGAACCCCATCTTTGGATATGTTGTAGTGCTAGGTCCACTGGGTTGGCACACCAAATTTGGGATTCCTAGATTCCTAGATATGGGGCCCCAAAGTCGGGTCGGAATTTATTTTTTTTGCTGCAGAAAAGTGCTTGACTCGAGTATAAGCCGAGGGGGGCACTTTCAGCACAAAAAAATGTGCTGAAAAACTCGGCTTATACTCGAGTATATACGGTATTTGAAAAAATAGTTACTGAGACTGGTACCAGGAGCCACAATTAGCTACTATGCACCGGAAGTTTTAAAGAAGCAGACAGTGGGAACCAGAGACCAAAGATGACATTTGGAAATTTCTGGGCCTAATAATACTTCAGGGAGTGGTGGGGAAACCCCTGCAGAAGTGGTATTGGACAACTAATAAATGACTTGCCATTCCATTCTTTGGCACGGTAATGTCAGAGTACAGATTTTCCCTGATCATTAAATATTTATACTTTGAAAACAACAAAGAATTTAACGAAACTACTCTTCCTGCACAAAAACTAAAGACAACTGGGTACTAACATTTATAGGTAAAGTTGATCCATGGAAAATCCGATTGCCTCTCTGGGATCAGTAAGGATTTTTTTTGCCTGCTGTAGAAAATTGGATCCTGCTTCCTCTGGAACTGTGGGTATAAAATTGGGTATATATTTTTTTTTTTTTATGGTTGAACTAGATGGACTTGTGTCTTTTTTCAACCTTACTAATTCTGTAACTATGTAACTATGTATGCCTAATGAGTAAAGTTCATAATACCTCCACTGTTATGGAACGCACAAAAGGTGGGAAAGAAATCATGAAGCCACAAGTAGTGATAGACTGTATTAACACCATGGGAGGTGCTGACAGAGCCGACCAAGCAATGACATTCTACCCAGCAATGAGGAAACAGCAAAATAAGTACTACAAGTAGATCTTCAGGCATCTTCTTGAGCAATGCTTGTGGAATGCCTACATTCTTCTCAGAGGGCAATGGATAGGATTTTACATCCTAACCGGGAGTATGCCTCAGTGTACATGGATGACATTTCTTTTTCGCAGAGACTGGGAATCACGCTTGCCCAAAGTCCAGGCAGTACTGGACTCTCTTTGGAGGGAGGGGTTTACAATTCACCCTGAAAAATGTGCTTTGGGAATGGAGGAGGTAAAATACCTGGGCTATATCGTGGGTAGAGGGGTAGTAAAACCTCAGGTCAACAAGGTAGAGGCTTGGCGGTATCTATGGGCAACACTGGGGAAGTTTGGCTTCGGGGAGAGATTTGTAGCCTGGGTTAGGCTGTTATATACATCACCTCAAGCGACTATTAGAATGGCCGATAGGATGTCACCAGCCTTCGCACTCAGCAGGGAGACGAGGCAGGGATGCCCGCTGTCCCCGCTGCTGTTTGCGATCGCAATAGAGCCGCTGGCTGCCACGGTGAGGGTGAGTACCTGTATCCAGGGGTTCCAATACGGTACGATACAGGAAAAGATCATGTTATATGCTGATGACATGATGCTTTTCCTGGCGGACCCGTCACACTCCCTTCCCGGGGTCATGTCAATCATAGGGAAATTTGGCCACTTGTCCGGTTTGACCATAAATTGGTCAAAGTCAGCATTGATGATGTTGAATGAGAGCCAGGAGGTGCACCTCCCTGACTCTTGCCCCATCCCGGAGGTGGGCAGCTTCAAGTACCTGGGGGTACAGGTGTCACCCAGGATTGGGGACTACTGTGCCCTTAATGTGCATCCCTTACTATCCAGGTTCAGGGATAAAATTAATACGTGGAATGCCCTTAAAATGTCACTTGCAGGTAAAGCTAACTTAATAAAAATGATATTGATGCCCCAATTGCTTTACTTTCTTCACAACTCTCCGGTGGTGATACATCTAAAAATCTTTAGGATAGTGAATATTCTCTTCAGACGGCTTCTGTGGCACACTAGACCCCCCCGAATACGACTAGAACAGCTGCAGCAACCAAAGGACAGCGGAGGGTTGGCAGTTCCCAACCCTTGGCTATACTACATTGCGGCCCAGTTGCAACATTTGATTGGCTCTATGTCTCAGGATCCAGGTGGCTCATTGGCTCAACTGATGCTGATGGCCACGGGGGCAGAGACCATACCGGCTGGTCTGGAGGCTCAAATGTTCTTGAAATCCAATAAACAGACCCTGACACTTTCATTGGTACAAAAGGTATGGAACAAGAGTAGACTGTTTCAGGGAGTGCAGGGGTTCACAGAATACAGCCCAATTTGGGATAACAAATCTTACGTAGAGCTGGTTAAACTGCAGCAGGGACCCATATTTGAAAATGGTAGATTACTGCCCTTCCACGACCTGCAGGTAAGGTATAACTTACCTGCTAATATGCACTACTATTACATACAACTACACCATGCTGTCGCTGCACAGGGGAACGTGGTGGAGTGGATACAGTCTCCCACTCCGGTGTTCCGGGTGATGCATGACAGTACGGTTCATCTCCCAATGCTACCAGATGTTGTTAACAAAACACCTACGAGCATTCCCAAACAGAGCAGAAGATATGTGGGAAAGGGACCTAGGCCAAATATCAGGGGACCAATGGATTGAGGCCATGCAAGCGGTAACTATATGTTCGCTTAATGTAGCACAGAAAGTTTCACAGCTTTACATACTGTTGAGAGTTCACTATACCCCTACCAAACTCTATAAAATGGGTAGACTACCGGACCCACTCTGTAGCCGTTGCAGGAGACAAAATGGAGACCTTATACACTTACTATGGAGATGTCCGAAACTCCATAGGTATTGGCAAGAGGTGGTAAGCACACTTAATGGAGTGTTTCAGACAGCGATCCCCATGGACCCCTTGTGCTGTTTGCTGGGGGTCCTGGAGGATATAATTCCGGAAGAGCCAACTAGAATAGCAGCTTCTAGAGCATTGTTCCAAGCTAGAAAGCTAATATTAATGGGGTGGAAATCCATACTGCCACCGTCCTTGTCTTCCTGGATAACACATGTGGGTAATACTCTTATAATGGAGAAACATATATATCAGCACAGGGGAAGCCCAGGCAGGTTTGAAAAGATATGGTCTAAATGGCTGGACACTCCTGGCTTGAGCCCCAGGGAACTGGTTATGTCCAGACTTCTGCAATGCTCATAGATTTTTCCACATACGTTTAAGTATACATGGTATATGTGTCAATGAGTAAAGCCAGAGAGAAAACTGTATCAGTTGTAATTTTTTTGCACAAGTTTATTGAAACATTTTTTGTACAAAGGAAACTGTTGTGATATGCATAATGTTCAATAAAAACCTTTTTGATAAAAAAAAAACAAGGTAGAGGCTATACAGAATTGTCCCCGCCCCCTCACAAAAAAACAGGTACGTGCATTCCTGGGCATGGTGGGATACTACAGGAGGTTTGTACCCAACTTTGCCACGTTGGCAGCTCCATTGACTGATCTGACTAAGGGTCGGAAATCCGTCATGGTGGAGTGGAATGCAGACACTGAGAAGGCTTTTTTGGAGCTCAAGTCGGCACTGTGCCAACACCCTGTCCTAGTAGCACCCAATTTTTCAAAAGAGTTTGTTGTACAGACTGATGCTTCCGATGTAGGATTGGGAGCGGTGTTGTCACAGGTTGTTCATGGCGAGGAGCACCCAGTAGTCTTCCTCAGTAGGAAGTTAACACCAGCAGAGGAAAACTACGCTATAATTGAGCGAGAGTGTCTGGCCATTAAGTGAGCTCTGGTATCCCTCAGATATTACCTTTTGGGGAGGAAGCTTAGGCTGGTTTCTGACCATGCCCCTTTAACATGGCTAAGACAAGGTAAAGGGACTAATGCCAGGGTTACTCGGTGGTTCCTGGCACTCCAGGAATTTAAATTTGTAGTGGAGCATAGGCCCGGGAGACTGCATCAAAATGCAGATGCCCTCTCCCGAGTCCATTGTTTGAGCTCCACTGTTGCCTTCACCTCCTTGCGTTGGGGCACAGGGGGGGGGGGGGGATATGTACAGGACGCAGTGGCTGAGTCCTGGAAGGATGCTATGTTTCCCCTCTGTTTGGACTGTGGTCCCTTTAAGGGAACAAAAAGGATTAACTCCCCTGTCAAAGGAAGTGGGTTTAAAACAAGACAGGAAGTTATAGAGGGGTGTGGAGGAGTTTAGAGGAGATGGTGTTTTGTGTTTGGTTTGCAGCAACAAAAGTGGACAGCAGTGTCCTGCCTGGAAGCCTCCTGGCAGGGGAAGCTACCTGCAACAGAAACCAAGGACTGTTTGATTGCGATAGCAATTCTGGACTTTGCAAGTCGGTTGAGACTGAAATTTCTTTCTTTTGTTTTTGCTGCTATTTAAGCTATTTAAGTTCAATAAACCTCCTTTTGAGTGAAAAGCCTGTGTCCTGCGATCTAGCTGGTCCCCCGAACTTTACAATATATATATTATTTTATATCAACATAAAAACTAATTTGCCACATAGTTGACCTTCAAAGTTGGAGATATCCTGTAAGGACGTTATTCCACTGCACAGCTTGGTGTCATCTGCAAACACTGAAATGGTACTTTTAATCCCAGACCCAATATAATTTATAAATATATTAAAAAGTAAGGGTCCCAGCACTGAACCTTGGGGTACACCACTGATAACCTTAGACTATTAAGAATCTTTAACCACTACTGAATTCTGTCTTTTAGCCAGTTTTGTATCCATTTACAAACTGATTTTTCCAAGCCTGTAGACTTTACCTTACACATGAGTGTGGGGAACTGTGTCAAACGCTTTTGCAAAATCCAAGTATTAACACGTCCACAGCCACCCCTCTGTCCAAGGTTTTACTTACCTCCTCATAAAATGAAATCAGGCTTGTTTGACAACTGTTACAATACTGTTCTGTAACACCACATACAGCTTTAAGGAACCCCCAAGCATATTATTTAAAGAATTTTTGTATTTTCAATGTAGTCCTCAAAGTCATGTCCCCCATGATAGTGCCCAGGCCGCTCCCTATACCTTTTATATTGCAGTTTGTCTAATAGCCTTAACAATGGACAGACTATAACATCAGGATCCACCTATCATAGACATCAATTGGATTCAGTTCTAAGTTTTGGTTTGTTGAATGTCAAACAGGTGTAGCAAGGTCCCATGCCTTCTCCAGTCTAATGAGAACCTTTAGAGCCAAGAACTGCTAACATCCTTCCATATAGAGTGAGTTGTGAGGCATAGTGGGTGTAATGCAAGTTAGATTCATGGACACCAGACACTTCTTGAATGCAAAGAGCTATTATTTCTCTGCTCTGGTACTTGCTTCAGCTACTCACTGTGGTCCCTGGTAATAAGGTGGTCCCTTTAGTGGCGACAGCTTTCCCCTTCTACTTTCGACCACGACAGGTTCTCCTGCTGGCAGAATCGGCACTTCTGGTTGGACTGTGAGCTGCAATCCCAACCCTGCGCTGCTCTCTTGCTTCTGGATAGGCCCTCAGACAGCCTAGCAGCCAGATGTGCCCGGGATAGGCCCAAACTCTGGCTTAGCAGCCTGGGCAGTACAACACACGTCCACCCAGACAGCCGTCCGGGTGGCACACAACAATGATTACCTGACTCCACCCAAATATATAGGTTCTTCTAGCAGGCCAAGGGATTTAAGAAAACCCCTGCCCATTGGCTGAGATACCCCATATACTCCTAATCTGTCCTTGCTTTGCCCTTGTCTAATCTAATGCCACCTATTGGCAGAAGAGAGACGTGCAGCAATTTTAGACTTAGGGTGTAATCAATTGATCCCTAACAATGAGCCAAGGTAACTACACCTGGCAGGTAAATTTAGGAGCAACTCTGCCTAAACATCTGGGTGCTACACAGGATTTGCTGAACTCTTTTTGAATCAAACCAGACAGATTTGTACATTCCTAATGGTCAACAAGGAGTCTTTAGAACCATGAACTAGTTTGGTTATATCATTTAAAATGAATTTAGGTTGTCATAAATTAGTTTAGTCTTTATAAAGTGATAGTGAAGGTTATTAGAAAGAAAGAGTTAATGGTTTCTCATCTTGGAAAGATGGATTAACCTTCTTGGCCATGTTTTCCATTACTGTGGTTAGTATAATGGTGTGGTTAAAGTCTTTTCCATTGCCAGTACACTGCAATCACATGATAGGACCATCAGATTTCCTTTCGTCATACATTCCTGTTCATACTATATTAGGTATGCCTTCATATTTTCCAAAATTCTACTAGAGTTGACTTGTACATAAGGGACCCTGGCTGGCTCTGGTATTAAGATTAAAAGAGAGTTCTGTAAGTGCAATGAGTTTGACTTTATTACAGTATACTGCTTTTTTTTTTGCTAAACACTTTGCAAATGAACATGGGCGTAGCATAAGGAGTCGCAGGAGTCACACTTGCATTCTAGCTACAGGGGGCCAGTGTGGCTTTCTTTTGTCATATAATCAAGCTGCAACGCCCCCCCCACAAAATCCTGGAGACAGAATCCAGATCGGCAGCTCCTATCTGCCTTGTGTCCCACAGCCGAGTACTATAATCCAGTTTTCAGCTTCCATTCTGCCTTCTCCTGAGTCCACACCCCTCCTCATCTCTCATTGGCTGGGGAGAAGTTGTGCTGTTTCCTGAAAGGAGTGCAGGACTGAGAGCAGCCCAGGATAGTGAAGTGTGACTCTGTGCTGATACGTTGTGGGGACAGTGAGCTGCCTCCCTGACACAAAGACCTGAGTGAGCCAGGAAGAGGAGGAGAGCACTGCCTGATAACCGGGACAGGACACCTCCTGAGGGGCCAAGATTTTTTTGTGTCAATTTGAGTAGCACTAGAAGAGGGGGGGCTGGGCAGGGGAATATAGCATTAACATCAGGGGGTATGTGTCTTACCAGGAGAGGGGCAAACCTCTTTTATTACCTTGATGGGGTTAATATGTTGCAACTGGGGGGGGGGGACATGAGTCATTACCAGGAGGGGGGCACAGGATTGCCAACCACCTGTAAATTTATGGACAATTTGTAAAAATCAGCCAATTTTACTGTGTCTGTAAGCCCTGGTTCACACTGATGCGATGCAGGAAATGCAGAAGATTTGCTGCGTTTCCCCGCATTGCACTGCATAGCAATTGCATGGCATCCACTCGATCTGCTGCGGGTGTCAATGTTGGATTAACGATACCCCAAAACAGATTGAAAAATGCAGTGTGGTTGCCAGAATCACATTGCATGGGTGTGAACACCCATGCAATGTGATTCAGGTGTGGACAAAAAGGGCCCTAAACCATTTCGGTGCGGATGCGATGCAATTTGAGCCATACAAAATGTATGGCTCAAATCGAACTGCACAGACATTGCATGTGATGTGAAAAAGAATGTGGTGCGATTCCTTTGTGAATCACATGCAGTGCATGCACCAGTGTAAAACCAGGCTAAATGTATGGCCACAGGTCAGCTTGCAACTGCACATGCACAGTTCCAAAAGCAGCATAGTGGTGTTTGGGTTCAGGGTGTGCTCAAGGCGGGCTGAGGTAGGCATAGTGACATCATGGTTTTTGGCACTTTTTTTAAATGCAAGTTTGAATGCAAAGAGTGGAGCAGGAGCGCTGCCCTGGTTCTCAGAGTTGGAATAGGATCAAAGGCAAAGCCTACCCTTAGTGCCCTGTCCCCGTGAGCAATTACAGAGGTAAGTGTGAATGACACAACAGCTCCATCCAAGAGGTCACACAGTCTGTGGGGGGCGGGAGGGGAGTCAAATTGCATATGTAGGGGTGTAGTGAATAAACAAAGGTAAGGGGGGCACTGATATCAAGCCTTATGTCAGTGACCCCCCCCCCCACATTTGTGTATTCACTCCGTGAAAGGTGGTCTATGGTCACCAGAGTCCCTCCCTCCCCCCTCCCCACATCACAACCCACCTTCCCCCCTTAGTGTTTTCTTTAAAAAAAAAATGAATATCTCCTAAACTTGCACTGTTTGAGCAGAAGCCAGTGTCGTCACTGTGAGCTGTGTGCTGCTGTGGAGACTCCCGTGCATGTCATCCCGGCTCATTCAGTCAGACGGCTGGAGTCCTCGAATCGGGAAGAAAGACAGAGTGAAGATTGAAGCCTCTGCAGCAGTGACAGTGTGCCGCTGGATGGCTTCAATCTAAGGTAAGTATTTCACAATGTCTTTCATAATGTGCTAGTATGTGGTGCATATTAGCACATTACCTTGCAGGGCTTGTTTTTGTTTTTTGTTTGAAATGCCTTTACTTACACTTTAAATCCTCAGAGTTCCCCATTAAAACATCAGAGTTTGCAGAATTCCCCTTTACAGTGCAAGGGGGGACTCTGCAGACTGTGATGTAAGGGGGAATGATGCAGTACTCTATTTACAAAGAGTACTGTAAATAAAGTAAATCAGAAACAGTGCAGAACATAAAATAAAGTGCATCAATAACTGGGGATGTGCATGCGCACAAAACACATTGGGTGGGGCCTCATATGTTGACACATCATGTCGCTGTTTCGGGGTCCTGGATTGGCAGCCATCTTAGTAAGTCTGGTTGCATTTGTTTGTTTGTTCCACATGGAAGATTATGTTTGTTTTTAAGCTGATTCCTTTAGTAAATTAATTCTACACTATATACATCATCCTTGGGCTCTGTGTGGTGAACATTCTTTACACAGGGCTCTGCTTTGGATGCATATTGTCTATATTGAGGATCAAGCGTGGAGGCTCTGTGAGGTTGATGTGACATGATATGCTAATGCTCATTAGCTATCCTGTGAGTGCGTAGTGGTGGAGGTTTTACACACTGGATGCATGACATATCATCTGCTGCACTGAGAATCACCATTATTGGAGGTCTTAGGTGGATGCTGTTTTGTTTTTTGGGACTTGTAATGTGTAATAGCACTGGCACTTTATGGTGGCTTTAGTGGCACTTCAACAGTATAAGGTTTCATAAATAATTTTAGATTGATGCACTTTTTACAATTTATATACTTATGCACTTTTGATTGTATGGATTTTGGAAAGTGTATATTAAAGTGGCGCATGTTTCCCGTGTTTACAACAGTCCCTGCACAAAATTACGTTTCTAAAGGGAAAAAAGTAATTTAACAGTACTCGTGGCTATAATGAATTGTCAGTCCCGGCAATACACATAAAAGTCATTGAAAAAAAATGGCATGGGATTCCCCTACAGTCCATCACCAGGCCCTTTGGTTCTGGTATGAATATTAAGGGGAACCCCTGAACCCAAATTAAAAAAGAAAATTGCGTGGGGGTCCCCCCAAATTCCATACCAGGCCCTTATCCGAGCACGCAACCTGGCAGGCTGCAGGAAAAGAGGGGGGACGCTACAGGGAAGCCATAGGGATGCGTCAGAGGGGGGCGGGGTCACCCGGGGACATCACCGTGTGGCCTTGCCATCAGTTCTAAAAAAACTGTCACCTGAGAGGACGGTCATTACAGCGGGTGTATTGCTGGGACCGACAATTCATTATAACCGTGAGTACTTTTAAATGACTTTTTTCCCTTTAGAAATGTATTTTGTGGAGGGACTGTTGTAAACACGGGAAACATGCGCCACTTTACAGGCATACTATAGACACCCCCCAGGTACTAAATTTAAAGGAATATTTCACTTTTATTGTTTCACTTTAAGCATTATTAAAATCACTGCTCCCGAAAAAACTGCCATTTTTAAAACTTTTTTTTTTACGATGTACCCCTACCTATTCACCTAAGGGAAAAAAGTGTAAATAAAAAACAACACAATTTTTTTAACTTTTTTGTACAGCTCCGAAGGTCTTCTTCCATCTTGGGGGGTCTTCTCGCCGGACTCCTCCGCTATCTTCTGCTAGCTATTTTACTAGCGGAGGAGCCCGGCTTTCTCCTTCGTCGCCGCCGTCGTCTTGGGGTCTTGTTCCGACTTTGCGGGTCTTGTCCCACTCTTTCTTCTTCCAGCTCTTTTACTAGCAGTGGCCCGGCCTTCTGTCACCGTCGCTGTCGCCTTCTGCTTCTGCGTCTTCTTCTTCTGCTTCTTGTTCTTCTTTCTTCTTCCGATGTTGACTCGTCGCTGTCTCCTCTTCTAATGGCTCAGACGTGTTGCACTGCCAGTTATATAGGGACAAGGGGCGGGTCACCAGCTCATGTCACATAGTGACCCTGCCCCCTTATGATGTCACAGTCCCAGAGGATGCTGGGACTGTGACATCATATGGGGGCGTGGAAGAAGAAAGAATAACAAGAAGCAGAAGGCGACAGCGACGGCGACAGAAGCCCGGGCCACCGCTAGTAAAAGAGCTGGAAGAAGAAAGCAGAGGCCCGGCAAGAAGAACAGAAGAGTGGGACAAGACCCCTGAAGTCGGAACAAGACCCCCAGACGACGGCGGCGACGAAGGAGAAAGCTGGGCTCCTCTGCTAGTAAAAAAGCTAGCAGAAGATAGCGGAGGAGTCCGGCGAGAAGACCCCCCAAGACGGAAGGAGACCCCCGGAGCTGTGCAATAAAGTATTTAAAAAAATTGTGTTGTTTTTTATTTACACTTTTTTCCCTTAGGTGAATAGGTAGGGGTACATTGTACCCCATACTCATTCACATAGGGTGGGGGGCCGGGATCTGGGGGCCCCCTTATAAAAGGGGGCTCCCGGATTCCGATAAGCCCCCCGCCCGTAGACCCGGACAACCAACGGGCAGGGTTGTCGGGAAGAGGCCCTTTTCCTCATCAACATGGGGACAAGGTGCTTTGGGGTGCTTTCCCCAGGGCACCCCCCATGTTGAGGGCACGGTCTGGCTCAGGAGGGGGGGGCGTTCACTCGTCCCCACCCCTTTCCTGACCGGCCGGGCTGCGTGCTCGAATAAGGGTCTAATATGGATTTGGGGGGGAACCCCAACGACGTTTTTTTGGCGTAGGGATTCCCCTTTAAATCCATATCAGGTGACGGGGCTAGCGAGGTGTCAATGGAGGCGGCGGCATTGACTTCCTTCGCTAGTCCCGTCTACCTGGAGTCACGTTTTAACGGACTTTACGACGTGTGTCCGCAAGTCCGTTCATTTAAAAAGTCCCGCGGACTAGCACACAGACGGTGGGATTGTCCGCCGGCGGACAATTTTAAGTCAAAACTTCAAACTAAGTCCGCCGGACTTTTGGGAACATATAGTCCGCCGGAGCCCCACACACGGTCGGATTGTCCGGCGGACTCTAGTCCGGCTGACAATCCCGTCGGAAAGTCCGATCGTGTGTACGCGGCATACCATGTTTGCGTGTTTGAACAATTTTTTTTGCCTGTTCGCATGTTTTGCTGCGAACCGAACCTGGGGGTGTTCGGCTTATCCCTAGTGGTGTCCCCTCTCCCCACAATCCATACCAGACCCTTATTCAAGCATGAAGCCTACCAGTTGAAATGCCCTTAATATTTGGAAGGTGCCTTGCATTGGTAATGGCACCCACCCCCGACAAAGTTCCTTGTCCTATTCACAAAAAATATACAACCCAAACACAAAGTGACAAATTCCTTTATTAAAAAAAAAGGCATGCTCCGTGGTGTAAACCCATTGTCAATCACAATTTTCTGCGATGCAGATCAATTGTTAAACATGATGAATGAATGCCATCTGTCGACCAGCCTAAACAAGCATAACAAACACCAGGATGGCCTGTTCCTGGACTTTCACCACAAATGAGAGCTCCCTAGCTGGCAACTGAAGGTAAACAATGGACCTGGGCATGCTGGTTGATGTCATTGACCCCATGGCAAGGTACCCCTTCCATGTTGAGGGCATGTGACCCGGCATGGTTCAGGAGGAGGGAGCACATGTTTGCTGTCCCTCCCTTTCCTTGCCAGCCAGGCTACATGCACAGCTAAGGATCTGGTATGTATTTTGGGGGAGTTATAAAAGAAAAAAACCTGCTTGAATCCACTTGTGTATAATGTCAAAAATAAAGGATCAGCTGATTTGTCAGTATGACGGGCTATCTCCCTGATAGCAAAATGTCAGTTAGTTAAAAGATGCAACGAATGGTATATTTTATTAAAATCAGCCAAATGGCTACTCACACGTATGTAAAGATCGATAGGCATATCCTTCCAAAATTGATAGATGAAACCTGTTCTTTTTATCTGTCAGGTGATTTTTCTTCTTCATCCAAAAAGGTCTGGGAACCTACTACCCATTTCATTACTCAATATCATGCAGTACATCCTAAGATTGAAAACATATTCAAGAAACATTGGTCTATCCTAACACAGGATCCTCATTTAACAGCATCCATCTCAGCGTTACCAAAGTTTGCGTATAGAAGGGCACCTAATGTAAAAAGTACAATTGCACCTAGTGAAAGGAAACCCCAAGCCAAAGTCACCACTATTAAACAACTTACTCTCATTCCACTAGTGGGTATGTATTGTTGCAAGAAACTGCTATGTCTAACTTGCTCACATATTCCTTACGGTAAAATAAAAACTTTATAATACTTACACGACAAAGTCATTCTACAACTGTTCGACAAAATATGTTGTATACCATTTATCCTGCCCATGTGGTTTGCTCTATGTGGGCAGAACCATCAGGGCACTGCGGGCTAGGTTCGGTGAGCACCGACGGTTCGTTCAAGAAGGTCTTCCCAAATACAGGGTCCCACAACATTCTGCCAAACCCCACAGTAAAAATACAGCTGAACTACAGGTGTGCTTTATTGAATTCATACCTGAAAATATTCACCTGCTGAGCGGTTTCAACTTTTATGTAAACAGGAAACATTTTGGATCTATACCTTAGATATTTTGGTGACCAAAGGCCTTAATGAGGAAAATTAAATAAATAAAGTGATTTAAACGCCTTTATTTGATATATATGTGTGTGTGCTTGTGTGCATGTGCATATATGTACATATATGTGTATATAATGTATATCCAGTATCTTGCCTTCTATTGTTCCTCCTCTGATCATCTAATATATTTCAAGATTTTTTGGGGGTCTAGTTTTAGATTTGTGATTTCACCACTTGTTACTCGTAGGGTGGAAAGTAAATGTGGAAATGGTAATATAGTCATTATAGTCATAATAACAAAATATAGATATAATAGCTGTTTTTATATAATTTTTACCACTAACATATGGAGCCTGAATCACCTCATTGAGACTGATATTGGTTGGAACTTTGTTTTCCCATAATAAATTCCTTTAAATTAATTTTCCCCTTATTTTTAAATAATCTTCTCTCTTTAATATAACCTAACATGAATATATAATTTTTGGTAAATATATCTCTCTCACATAGCACTCCCCTTATTTAAATATATTCGTACCCACAGTCATTAGCTTATTTATTGTTAAGACACAAGAACGAATAACAATACCCACATTCAGATATATACCTTGTGTTTGTCTCATGATATTGTAATGTCAATATTAAACATGTATTTAAATTGTTTAGATGTTTTTTCATAGTAAAGCCTCGTACACACGATCGGATTGTTGGCCAACAAAACCGTGGAATTTTGTCCGAAGGGCGTTGGCCCAAACTTGTCTTGCATACACATGGCCACACAATTGTTGGCCACCAATTTACGAATGTAGTGACATACTAGACGTACTACGTGTTTTTTCAGCTCTTTAGCCCCACCCTTTGGGCTCCTTCTGCTAATTTCGTGTTAGTAGAAATTGGTGAGTGTTGATTTGCGCTTTTCATTTCGTGCTTTTCATTTCGCGCTTTTCATTTGGTGCTTTACATTTTGCGCTTTTCAGTTAGTTTCTGAACAGCCGTTTATCAACCAGAGTATGTTGCAGTATCGGAGGAGATAACGTGTTATTTATTATTAGCCTTGGAGTTATTGCTTTGACATTATTTTTTTGGTTGAATAATGATTTGATTAATTATATTTTCTATATTTTTGGATGCGTAGAATGCACTTTTTGGTTAAGTTCTATTGGCAGATAGCACGTCTAATTTTATTTGTTTTCTTTTTTTAATGCACAATAAAAAAAATTGTGGAGAATAATACTTGGCTATGTGTTTTACTTCAAATTACATTTTGGGAGTAGGCAGTTATATTTAAAAAAATACAATGTAAAATTGACAAGGGACATCAACATAGTTGTATCTTGGATCTTAAACACTACGGGATAATGGTATTGTGGTAACTTGCCCAAATAAAAAAAAATAAAAAAGCATAATAATATTAGTCTTGATATTACTAGAAAAAAAAAAAGCCTTTGAAAATTAGTTTGCAATAACTCCATCAGTATCACCAGCAAAGCAGCTTCATTATTATCCCATTAAAGAAGAAGAGAATTGTGCGCTGCATTTCGAGATTTCATAATTTGCCATGTTACGAATGTTAATTCTCCATTACGAATGCTAGTTTACAAGACCGACCGCTTCTGGCTCGTCCTTGCTTATGAGCATGCGTGTTTGTACTTTGGACTTTTGTCTGACAGACTTGTGTACACACGCTCGGAAAATCCGACAACACACATTTGTCCGCGTAAAATTTGAAAACCTGCTAGCCAACATTTGTCCGTGGAAAGTCTGACAACAATTGACTGATGGAGCCTACTCATGGTCGGATTTATCGCCAACAGCCTGTCATCGAACATTTCCCCTCGGAAAGTCTGATCGTGTGTACGAGGCTTTAGTTATATTGCCTCTGGTCCAAGCTCCGTATGAATCTCTATATAGAATGTTTAGATCTGATAAAGAAGCAGATGCTTTGAAACGTTATCTCCATATTCTGACGTCACTTGTGATGCAACTCAGAGTGTGTTCCATGCTGTTTCCCAGACGACGAGACGGATGCCTGGCCGGTTGTTCATCTCCTCTCCTGTCAGCATCTACACACCACCATCCACCGGGGACCTGCTGAGTAGGGATAAGCCCGATGTTTGAGTTGAAAGCAAGTTCGACTTGAACATCGGTTGTTCGCCCATTCGGCAAATACCGAACACTATGGGGGGTTTGCGGCAAATTTGAGCGCTGCAGAATGCCCCATAATCCGCTGATGTCATCTGACCTGCATGCTTTGGCCAAACACAGCGGGCTCTGCTGAGAGAGCCATAATTGGCCAAAGGCAGGGTGCCTTTGGCCAATCATGGCTCAGGGGGCTAAGTCCACACCCCACTATATAAGGCTGCTGCTTACATGGCGGACGTATATAGTGTTATCAATGAAGAGACATTAGGCACCTTAGTTAGTTGTGTGCAGGAAAAGTATTTGATATATATAGTATATATATATATTTAGTATATATAAAAAGAGAAACTGCGCCAAGTAAAAAGTAGCTATCATTAAATTATAAGGATAACTATCTAGTAGGGTAACATTCACAATGTGTATGTTCAGGGAGTATTGATACTATAACCCAATAATAATCATGGATACCCAATGCAACAATCTGTGGAAGTAAATGGATACATCAATAAATTGGATGAATGCGATTTCTAGGTGGTGCTTAATTAATACACGAAGTAACGTAAGAAAGTCCACAGAGTAAGTGTAGTTTGCACAATAAGTCCTTGTTGCAGTGGAATGCAATCATATACACATGCTACTTCGTGCCACACTGCTGTGCTCCACACAAAAAGAGGGTGCCACCACCAACATATAGGCTCCTTACCAGATGGTAACTCAAAACTGACACTCAGAATGAGCACAGATGGAACTCCTGACGTCAAAGGGGAAAACAGCACCTGGAAGGATGATATCCAGGGATTCGCCACTCGGAACAGTGGCAAATCCCTGGATATCATCCTTCCAGGTGCTGTTTTCCCCTGGTACGTTCAGGAGCACCTTGTCCCCATGTTGATGGGGACAAGGACCTCATCCCCACAACCCTTGCCGAGTGGTTGTGGGGGTCCATGGGGGGGGGGGGTCCCGCCCCCCCATATGAATGGGTCGGGGTACATTGTACCCCGACCCATTCACCAAAAAAAAGTGTCAAAAAAGTAAAGATGGCAGGAGACAGTTTTGGACAATTCCTTTATTAAAAAAAATATATATATATATTCACACTCCCTGTATATACACTCCAGACTTCACTCCAGCACAACACTTGCTTACAAACTATTCCTCCTCAACACCTCCAGCACATCACTTGCTTGTACTTCCAGGACCAGCTAGCACTGAGATTTAGGCCTGGTACTGGCTCAGCCAGGCCTTGCAATTTCCCTTTGCGGGCAGGGACCACAGGCCCCTATGGTGTAGCAAAAATATGCTAGTCCTTAGTGCTAGCTGTCCTACATGTGGCTACTGCTCCCAGCACCACCTCCTTAGGCCCTGCCAGCCCTCCTGGCTGCAGCTACCTCTCTCACCTGCCCATGCTTCCACAGTCCACTATTCTGTTTCTGTACCCATCCCAGACTTCTCTCTCCAGTCCCCTTGACTGTGCATCACTCACCAGCCCTCTTGACTGCGACCTGTTGTTCCTCCCTGGAGACTTGCCTGGCAATGCTCCCTCCTGCTGTCCTCTCCTTGGACAGGGCTCCCTAGAATACCCCAGACAGCTCCATCTCTCTTCTCCTCCTTCCTTTCTAGAAGACACTAGATTATTCTAGAATGAAGTGGGAAGTCCCAGTGATGCTGCCTGTGAGTCAGCAGCTGTACCCTGAGTCACTCTCAATCCAGATCAATACAACCCCCCCAAAATCCATCTAGTCCCTTATCTGGGAAATTTAGAAAAAAATGGCTCCTGGGCCCAGCAAAGGCATCCCATAAACTTTGGAGGGGAAAAGGGAACAAACTGGGAAAGGACTGTCAGCAGGACAGTAATCCCCTAGTGACAGAACCTGATATAGGACTTAATGGACAGAAACTAAAATGATGTGCTTTGTAGTATACATTTCTTTCTGTTGGCAGGATGCTAACCCCCTCTAAAGAGTAGGGATGGGCCCGGTGCTCGATTCGAACCCACAGTCGAATCGAGCACCGGCCGTTCGCTCGCTCGGCGAGCCCAGAACTATTTGGGCCGTTCGCATCACATTCGTGTGATGCGAGCAGCCCCGCAATGCATTGCGGCCGGCGCAGTGCATTGCTGGCTGATGTTTGGCCAAGCATGCACTGTGACCCCGCATGCTTGGCCAATCACAGCGCCGGAAACTAGGAGAGCAATAATTGGCTACAGGCAGGACGCCTGTAGCCAATTAAAGCTCAGGGGCTTTAGTACACGCCCCACCATTTAAAAGGCCGCCACTCCATCGGCCCTGGTCACATGTGTTCCGGCTTTAGGAGAGAGCAGTCTGCTGATTCTGTCTTTGCTTGATTGCTATTTCTTTGCTAAACCATTGCTACCTGAGTCATTCATCAATCATCATTAGTGATCATTCATTGCTGCTGATTGCACAGTTAGTGTGTTATTAGCTCCTGCTGGGGATTAGTCTGGTGTGTGCGTACTGTTAGTACAGTATTGCAGTAGCACCAACCGCAGTGCTGTTAGCACAGCATTGCACCCCAACTTCTGTCCCAACCTTCTGTCCCATCCATATAGTACCTACCTATAGTGTCTTAGTGTCAGCAGCACCCATAGGACTTCTAGTGTGTTAGTGGCAGCACACAGAGCTCCTATATTTTCTTGTCAGTAGCACACATATACTACCTATAGTGTCTTTGTGTCTTTGGCACCCATAGGACTTCTAGTGTGTTAGTGGCAGCACACAGAGCTCCTATATTTTCTTGTCAGTAGCACACATATACTACCTATAGTGTCTTTGGCACCCATAGGACTTCTAGTGTGTTAGTGGCAGCACACAGAGCTCCTATATTTTCTTGTCAGCAGCACACATATACTACCTATAGTGTCTTTGTGTCTTTGGCACCCATAGGACTTCTAGTGTGTTAGTGGCAGCACACAGAGCTCCTATATTTTCTTGTCAGCAGCACACATATACTACCTATAGTGTCTTTGGCACCCATAGGACTTCTAGTGTGTTAGTGGCAGCACACAGAGCTCCTATATTTTCTTGTCAGCAGCACACATATACTACCTATAGTGTCTTTGTGTCTTTGGCACCCATAGGACTTCTAGTGTGTTAGTGGCAGCACACAGAGCTCCTATATTTTCTTGTCAGTAGCACACATATACTACCTATAGTGTCTTTGTGTCTTTGGCACCCATAGGACTTCTAGTGTGTTAGTGGCAGCACACAGAGCTCCTATATTTTCTTGTCAGTAGCACACATATACTACCTATAGTGTCTTTGTGTCTTTGGCACCCATAGGACTTCTAGTGTGTTAGTGGCAGCACACAGAGCTCCTATATTTTCTTGTCAGCAGCACACATATACTACCTATAGTGTCTTTGTGTCTTTGGCACCCATAGGACTTCTAGTGTGTTAGTGGCAGCACACAGAGCTCCTATATTTTCTTGTCAGCAGCACACATATACTACCTATAGTGTCTTTGTGTCTTTGGCACCCATAGGACTTCTAGTGTGTTAGTGGCAGCACACAGAGCTCCTATATTTTCTTGTCAGTAGCACACATATACTACCTATAGTGTCTTTGTGTCTTTGGCACCCATAGGACTTCTAGTGTGTTAGTGGCAGCACACAGAGCTCCTATATTTTCTTGTCAGTAGCACACATATACTACCTATAGTGTCTTTGTGTCTTTGGCACCCATAGGACTTCTAGTGTGTTAGTGGCAGCACACAGAGCTCCTATATTTTCTTGTCAGTAGCACACATATAATACCTATAGTGTCTTTGTGTCTTTGGCACCCATAGGACTTCTAGTGTGTTAGTGGCAGCACACAGAGCTCCTATATTTTCTTGTCAGTAGCACACATATACTACCTATAGTGTCTTTGTGTCTTTGGCACCCATAGGACTTCTAGTGTGTTAGTGGCAGCACACAGAGCTCCTATATTTTCTTGTCAGTAGCACACATATACTACCTATAGTGTCTTTGTGTCTTTGGCACCCATAGGACTTTTTAGTGTGTTAGTGGCAGCACACAGAGCTCCTATATTTTCTTGTCAGCAGCACACATATACTACCTATAGTGTCTTTGTGTCTTTGGCACCCATAGGACTTTTAGTGTGTTAGTGGCAGCACACAGAGCTCCTATATTTTCTTGTCAGCAGCACACATATACTACCTATAGTGTCTTTGTGTCTTTGGCACCCATAGGACTTCTAGTGTGTTAGTGGCAGCACACAGAGCTCCTATATTTTCTTGTCAGTAGCACACATATACTACCTATAGTGTCTTTGTGTCTTTGGCACCCATAAGACTTCTAGTGTGTTAGTGGCAGCACACAGAGCTCCAATATTTTCTTGTCAGTAGCACACATATACTACCTATAGTGTCTTTGTGTCTTTGGCACCCATAGGACTTCTAGTGTGTTAGTGGCAGCACACAGAGCTCCTATATTTTCTTGTCAGTAGCACACACATACTACCTATAGTGTCTTTGTGTCTTTGGCACCCATAGGACTTCTAGTGTGTTAGTGGCAGCACACAGAGCTCCTATATTTTCTTGTCAGCAGCACACATATACTACCTATAGTGTCTTTGGCACCCATAGGACTTCTAGTGTGTTAGTGGCAGCACACAGAGCTCCTATATTTTCTTGTCAGCAGCACACATATACTACCTATAGTGTCTTTGTGTCTTTGGCACCCATAGGACTTCTAGTGTGTTAGTGGCAGCACACAGAGCTCCTATATTTTCTTGTCAGTAGCACACATATACTACCTATAGTGTCTTTGTGTCTTTGGCACCCATAGGACTTCTAGTGTGTTAGTGGCAGCACACAGAGCTCCTATATTTTCTTGTCAGCAGCACACATATACTACCTATAGTGTCTTTGTGTCTTTGGCACCCATAGGACTTCTAGTGTGTTAGTGGCAGCACACAGAGCTCCTATATTTTCTTGTCAGTAGCACACATATACTACCTATAGTGTCTTTGTGTCTTTGGCACCCATAGGACTTCTAGTGTGTTAGTGGCAGCACACAGAGCTCCTATATTTTCTTGTCAGTAGCACACATATACTACCTATAGTGTCTTTGTGTCTTTGGCACCCATAGGACTTCTAGTGTGTTAGTGGCAGCACACAGAGCTCCTATATTTTCTTGTCAGTAGCACACATATACTACCTATAGTGTCTTTGTGTCTTTGGCACCCATAGGACTTCTAGTGTGTTAGTGGCAGCACACAGAGCTCCTATATTTTCTTGTCAGTAGCACACATATACTACCTATAGTGTCTTTGTGTCTTTGGCACCCATAGGACTTCTAGTGTGTTAGTGGCAGCACACAGAGCTCCTATATTTTCTTGTCAGTAGCACACATATACTACCTATAGTGTCTTTGTGTCTTTGGCACCCATAGGACTTCTAGTGTGTTAGTGGCAGCACACAGAGCTCCTATATTTTCTTGTCAGTAGCACACATATACTACCTATAGTGTCTTTGTGTCTTTGGCACCCATAGGACTTCTAGTGTGTTAGTGGCAGCACACAGAGCTCCTATATTTTCTTGTCAGTAGCACACATATACTACCTATAGTGTCTTTGTGTCTTTGTGTCTTTGGCACCCATAGGACTTCTAGTATGTTAGTGGCAGCACACAGAGCTCCTATATTTTCTTGTCAGTAGCACACATATACTACCTATAGTGTCTTTGTGTCTTTGGCACCCATAGGACTTCTAGTGTGTTAGTGGCAGCACACAGAGCTCCTATATTTTCTTGTCAGTAGCACACATATACTACCTATAGTGTCTTTGTGTCTTTGGCACCCATAGGACTTCTAGTGTGTTAGTGGCAGCACACAGAGCTCCTATATTTTCTTGACAGCAGCACCCACAGGACTTCTAGTGTGTTAGTGGCATCACACAGAGCTCCTCTATTTTCTTTGCAGCACCCACAGGACTTCTAGTGTGTTAGTGGCATCACACAGAGCTCCTCTATTTTCTTTGCAGAAGCACCCATAGGACTTATAGTGTGTTAGTGGCATCACACAGAGCTCCTATATTTTATTCTCAGCAGCACCCATTTTTTATACTATATACACTACCGACTACAATGGCTGGAAGACCGCCAAGGAGAGGCAGACCGTGCCGAGGCAAGAACACAGGGCAGGCAGGCTCTGTTTCTAGAGACAACAGTGCTGGCTGTGGACGTGGTCGTGCATCGTCATCAGCACGTGGCCATGGGACACGCTTGTCTTTGTTTTCGGCAGCTGGACATGTGGAGCCGCATCATGCCGAAGGCTTGGTAGAATGGATGACCAAGCCCTCCTCATCCTCCTCATCCTCTCTCACCCAGGCTGAGGGTACTGGCAGAGCAGCTGCCAACGCGTACTCAATGGCATCATCAGCCACCCCTTCCCTAGACCCACCATGTCCTCCTGAGGAGTCCCCCGAACTGTTTGAGCACAGTGTTGGGTACATGCTCCAGGAGGATGCCCAACGATTCGAAGGCTCGGATGATGATACCCAGCTTGAGGAAGGCAGTAGTGTGCGCGCAGAGAGAGGGGATGCTGAAGGACAGCAATCTGGCAGTACTGTTCCACCAGCTGCAGCTTACTGCCAGGTTTGCTCTAGTGGTGAAGAGGGAGGGGATGATGAGGTCACTGACTCCACGTGGGTGCCTGAAGGGAGAGAGGAGGAGGAGGAGGAGGAGGAGGATGCGGCGTCACATGTCCAACGAGGCAGGATGCCCCCTGGAGGCCAGCTAGAGGCCAGCACAGCAACTGTATCACACCGCAGAGCTCCGCCTGTGCAGGGCGCTGCCTCTGCACGTTATCACAAAAGTTCTTTGGTGTGGGCCTTTTTTGAGACGAGTGCATCAGATCGCACCACTGCTATTTGCAATATTTGTCTCAAGCGTATCTCGCGTGGCCAAAACATCAGCCGCTTGGGCACCACAAGCATGAGCAGACATATGTCGACCTGCCATGCAGCTCGTTGGCAAGCACACATAAAAGACCCACACCAAAGAACAAAGCGGACCTCTCCTTGCTCCTCATCAGCTGGGATCTCCATCCCCACTATATCTTCAGTCCTCTCTGAAAGCTGCTCTGAGAGGACTGAAGGTGTAGAATTAGGTGTGTCACAACCAAGTACTTGCAGTACACCGACGTCCGATTGTAGCAGGCAAATTTCCCTGCCCCAGCTGCTGGACCGTCAAAGAAGTATACTCCCAGCCATCCACATGCCCAGCGGTTGAATGCTAGCTTGGCTAAATTGCTAGCACTTCAACTGCTGCCTTTTCAGTTGGTAGACTCGGCCCCCTTCCGTGAGTTTGTTCAATGTGCGGTTCCTCAGTGGCAGGTTCCCAAACGCCACTTTTTCTCACAGAAGGCGATTCCGTCTCTCTACCGGCATGTGGAAGGCAATGTCCATGCCTCGCTGGACAGGGCGGTCAGCGGTAAGGTGCATATTACCGCTGACTCATGGTCCAGCAGGCATGGACAGGGACGTTATCTTTCTTTCACGGCCCATTGGGTCACTCTATTGGCAGCTGGGACGGATGCAGGACAAGGTGCAGTAGTGTTGGAGGTTGTTCCGCCACCACGCCTCCAAAATGCTACTACTGGTTGTGACACACCTCTCTCCTCCACCACGTCCTCTTCTTCTTCCTCCAGTGCTCTGTCCTCGGAACCAGCGGTGCTCCGTAGGCGTACAAGGGGCTACGTGAGTACGCAGGCAAAAAGATGCCATGCCGTGCTTGCGCTGGTGTGTTTGGGGGACAGGAGCCACACTGGGGCAGAGGTTCTGGCAGCTCTGCAGGGGCAGGCCGAGAGGTGGTTGACGCCACGCCAGCTTAAGCCAGGAATGGTGGTTTCTGACAATGGCACCAACCTCCTCTCCGCCCTGCGACAGGGGCAGCTCACCCATGTGCCCTGTATGGCTCACGTCCTCAACCTGGTGGTGCAGCGGTTCTTGGGCAGGTACCCAGGCTTACAGGATGTCCTGAGCAGGCCAGGAAAGTCTGTGTGCATTTCCGCCGATCTTATAATGCCAGTGCTCGGCTGACTGAGCTGCAAAAGGAGCTGAACCTGCCCAAGAACCGCCTAATATGTGACATGCCCACCAGGTGGAACTCAACGTTGGCCATGCTGCAGCGACTGCACACGCAGCAGAGGGCCATCAATGAGTACCTTTGCGACTACGGCACCAGGACAGGGTCAGGGGAGCTTGGCTTTTTTTCCCCACGCCAGTGGAGCATGATCAGGGATGCATTCACTGTCCTCACACCATTTGAGGAGGCCACGAGGATGGTGAGCAGTGACAGTGCATGCATCAGTGACACTGTACCTCTTGTCCACCTGTTGGAGGATACGCTGCGTGGGATAATGGACAGGGCACTTGAGGCAGAACAGAGGCAGGAAGAGGAGGACTTCCTTGCCTCTCAAGGCCCCCTTTATCCAGACAGTGTTCCTTCTGTCCCACCCATCACACAGGAAGAGGATGAGGAGGAGGAGGAGGAGGAGGAGGATTGTGTGAGCATGGAGGTGGAGCCTGGCACTCAGCATCAGCAGCAGCAGTCTTTTAGGGATGATGTACAGTCCCAACAAACCAGTGGACTTGTACGTGGCTGGGAGGAGGTGGCTGGCGATCATGTCATCCTCAGTGACCCAGAAGACTCCGGACCGAATGCCTCAGCTAACCTATGTAGCATGGCCTCCCTGATCCTGCAAAGCGTGCGGAAGGATCCTCGTGTTCTTCGGATCAAGGAGAGGGACCATTACTGGCTGGCCACTCTCCTTGATCCACGGTACAAGGGTAAGGTTGCGGACCTTATCTTGCCGTCGCAGAGGGAGCAGAGGATGAGACATCTCAGGGAGGCCTTGCAGAAAGGTCTGTGCAACGCGTTCCCAGAAACTGGGAGGTTACAAACTCCTGGTCCTGGACGACGAGTTGCTGAGGCTTCGGTCAGTAGCAGAAGGAGCGGTGGGGAAGGTGGACGTCTGACCGATGCGTTCAGACAATTTTTTAGTCCGCAGCCCCAAGGTATGATCGGTTCCAGCAACCATCGCCAGCGTCTGATATACATGGTGCAGGAATACCTAGGGGCAAGGTCAGACTTGGACACCTTTCCCACCGAAAATCCTCTGGCTTACTGGGTCCTGAGGATGGATCACTGGCCAGAGCTTGCACAGTATGCAATTGAGCTACTGGCCTGTCCTGCATCCAGCGTTCTTTCCGAACGCACATTCAGTGCTGCTGGAGGATTTGTCACCGATCACAGTCTTGGATCACCACCAGCTACCAGGCACCTGAAGCGGATATAACTGAATAATTTATAATGTCACATCCCTTCAAGACTGCCTATGCTGATGCTGAGTGACTGTCCTGTTATGTTCACTGACTATCCTCTTCCTCCTCCTCAATGATCCATGCCACCACACCAGTGCCTAAGGCACAATTTTTCAGCCCCTGTATAACAGGGGCGTGTAATTACAATTTTTTTAAAAAATGCTTCGCAACAGGTGTGACTGCTGTGCTCCAAGTACAGTATCTGTGAGGGGTTGCAGTGTTGTGGCACCAGCACCAGTGCCTAAGGCACAATTTTTCAGCCCCTGTTGGGGCAAGTAATTAAAATTTTTAGGCAATGATTTGCAACAGGTCTCATTGCTGTGCTCAGAGTACAGTATCTGTGAGGGGTTGCAGTGTTGTGGCACCAGCACCAATGCCTAAGGCACAATTTTTCAGCCCCTGTATAACAGGGGCGTGTAATTACAATTTTTTTTAAAAATGCTTCGCAACAGGTGTGACTGCTGTGCTCCAAGTACAGTATCTGTGAGGGGTTGCAGTGTTGTGGCACCAGCACCAGTGCCTAAGGCACAATTTTTCAGCCCCTGTTGGGGCGTGTAATTACAATTTTTAGGCAATGCTTTGCAACAGGTCTCATTGCTGTGCTCAGAGTACAGTATCTGTGAGGGGTTGCAGTGTTGTGGCACCAGCACCAATGCCTAAGGCACAATTTTTCAGCCCCTGTTTAACAGGGGCGTGTAATTACAAATCTTGATCTAATAGTTCACAGCAGGGCCCATTCCTGCGCCCACCAAGAGTAACTATGAGGGCCTACAGTCTTGTGGCAACACCGTCCACCACCACCACCACCACCAAGGCCCAATTTTTCTGCCCTGTTCAACAGGTGCATGCAATTACAAATCTTGATCTAATAACTCACAGCAGGGCCCATTCCTGCACCCACCAAGAGTAACTGTGAGGGCTTACAGTCTTGTGGCAACACCGTCCACCACCACCACCACCAAAGGCCCAATTTTTCTGCCCGGTTCAACAGGTGCATGCAAGTACAAATCTTGATCTAATAACTCACAGCAGGGCCCATTCCTGTGCCCACCAAGAGTAACTGTGAGGGCTTACAGTGTTGTGGCTACACCAACATCTAATAGGGCAAATTTCTGCAGAGTATATACGGCAGGCCCCTACTTTCAAACATCCAACTTACAAACGACTCCTACTTGCAAACGGAAAGAGAAAACAGGAAGTGAGAGGAAATCTACCCCTAGGAAGGGAAATTCTATCCTGTTACATTTAATTTGGGAAAAAGGTATCTCCTCTCTACTGATGCTTTATCACCAATCCTTGTTTCAATTAAAACCCCACTTTTCCAAAAACATTTGTCATTGGGACGGAAAGTGAGGTGAAATGTTCTGAACAGATGTGCAAAGACAGCAAATGTTACAGGGGTGATAACCCCTCCCTATGTTCTCCAAAAAGCTTAAAAATAGATTTTTTTGGGATGGAGCTACACTTCATAATGTACCTGTTCAGATTCTACTTAAGAACAAACCTACAGTCCGTGTCTTGTTTGCACCACCTATATACTGATGTTCAGATTATATAGGGTTGTAGGTATAGGGTTTTATTTTGGGTGCGGGGTCCCCCTTAATATCCATACAAGACCCAAAGGGGCTGGGGTGGGGGGGGGGGGGGGGGGATGATGGGGTAGCCATGCCATTTTTCTCAAGGATTTTCAGCCATATGGCGGCCAGGACAAGACATGACATTAAAGCCGCAAGTGGTTTTAAATGGCTTCTTTTTTTTCCTTTACAAATGTCATTTTGTGCAGGGACAGTTCTAAACACGGGAAACACATGCCACTTCACAGGCATACTTTAGACACCCCCCAGGTACCATATTTAAAGGAAAATTTCACTTTTTTTTCACTTTATGCATCATTAAAATGACTGCTCCCGAAAAAACGTTAGTTTTTAAAAGTTCTTTTTGCATTGATATATGTCCACTGGGGCAGGACCCGGGTCCCAAAACCTGTTTTATGACATTAACATGCATATTGGCCATTGTAATTAGCAATTTTGATTTCGAACGTTCGCGTCCATTATAATGAATAGAGTTCGAAAATTCGCACGAACTTTCGGTCCGCTCGAAGGTTCTGGTGCGAACCGAACCCGGGGGTGTTCGGCTCATCCCTACTAAAGAGTAACCGAGTACCTGTCACCAGCCCATCTGAGTACCCAAGTACCAGTCACCAGCCCATCTGAGTACCCGAGTACCTGTCACCAGCCCATTAGAGTACCTGAGTACCTATCTGCAGCCCATGCCTCATAGAATTTCTTTCCAAAATGGAGTCATTTTGTGGGTAATTCCATTGTCCTGGGGCTCCAGGACCTTCAAAAGTGTGATAGAAATTTAGAAAGTGGAACCTCTGATAACAGAGGACCACTAGTACCCTCCGGTACAACTGGGACTTTTCAGGCGAAACATAGCAAAAAGCTTATGAAGTAGAAACAAAAGAAAAATGGATTGGGGTGTATTTTAAATTATTTATTATGAAAATGTATGAATGAATAAATACAAGAAAAAGAAGGGGAAAAAGGAGAGAGTAAACATGGAAAAAATATATATGTGCATACAAAATTGTTAAAAACAATTGTGATATAAACTTTTTTGTTTACAAATATTACATATGGATATGACACATATAGATGGAAGGGGAAAACATCCCTCGACTGCCTAACATGTTTCGGGAAAACAAAACGGTCCCTTCTTCAGAGGCATTGAGTGGAGATTGGATGTGGAAGGAGGAGTCTGGGAGAACAAAAAACAAAAGCAACAAACATAAACATTGGGAGAGAACCTGAGGGGGAGAGAAAGCCATTTTATAGACGTTCTGTGGATGCACTTATACATACCAATATCCAGAGAGGTGAAAAATATATACACGAAAACCAAGATGGATTTCCACGTGAGATGATATTTTGGGGGATAGAGAACTACTACATGAGGCTCTAGACCCAAAAGTAACAGATTTTTCGACTCTAATTAGATGTTCTAACCTGAACAAAAAAGTCCCAAAGAATGGTCTCCAGGGGTGAAGCCTACACGGGGATCAACCTGTCTCCACACAGGGGGGGAAGAGCCAGCCCAGTGATCAAAAAGTCTGTGGAAGTAAATCATAAAAATATAAATGTAAGTGTTTTTAATCTGATCCCTGAAAGAAGACCAATTGCTGCCAAATGTCAAGCAAAACATATATATTGCTTGTTACTATATTTATGTATGGCTATTACACAAAGATTTTTTATATAGACAAATATAGTGTATTTAAATCTACATCCAAGACTAGGAATATACATGCAAGTTGTTTGCAACAAAATTGAAAATGAACTAACAAAGACTGAACTTACATTTTGGTTGAAACCCGAAGTCTTTGGCAGCAAAAAAAAACGCCTGTTTTGTCTCAGTGAGAGCATTCACTACTGATGTGTTGCAGGACTGACCATTTATAGGGTAAAGGGACCTATTGCGCATGTGCGTGGGGGGTGAATGGAAAATGTTAAACAGCTGAGGCTAAGGCGATCCATATGGCACGTCATAATCCCGTCATGCAGGGAAAAAAACTTATGGCCAATAGGAAACCGGGGCGGGACTGGCAAGGAGAGACGTCTAAAGTCCGCATCCGCGGAATGGATGGAAACAGATTGACGTCAGGAGATGGGCAAAAAGCCACGCCTGACGTAGCGCGTTGCAAGGGCATAGAACGGCGCATGCGCCAGAATTAACATGCGCATGCGCAGACGGAAAAGTTACCTTCAATGAAGCAATAGAGCGGACAGATGAAAAAGATGGGCGGGAACCAAAAGTAAAAACGTCCTGTCATAGGATGGTTGTTATGGTGATGTGGGGAAGCTCAGAGGGAGACAGGAAAAAAGTGATCCCCAGAGCCAGGACCGCACGGCGCCGCGCCCGACAAGGAAAAGAATATATTCCAAGCTGGCGGGGCGTCATGCGGTAGAGGCTCACTGAGGCGGGAAGGCATTGAATCCAGAGCGGGCAACCCTTGGATAGGGCTGATCACAGTGGGTCAAAGCCGAAAAAGTAGAGGGGGCACATCCATCTCCAGATGGGGACGGGAAGTGGTACCCCTCTTACCCGCGTCAGGCGAGGCCGAATCCCAGGAGACCAAGGACCAAAATGGAGGCATATTTAGATTTTTTTTAAAACTTGGCATAAAACAAAAACGAAAAAATGGCAATGTGTTAAAGTTGGTCACTACGATGGCATATTCTCTCCATACTCAGGTTCCATCTATGTGTTCATATAATATAGAGGTGTGTTATAAACAGGAGAAGTTTATACAAAATATATATTTTTTTTTTTTCTTGGTCTCCTGGGATTCGGCCTCGCCTGACGCGGGTAAGAGGGGTACCACTTCCCGTCCCCATCTGGAGATGGATGTGCCCCCTCTACTTTTTCGGCTTTGACCCACTGTGATCAGCCCTATCCAAGGGTTGCCCGCTCTGGATTCAATGCCTTCCCGCCTCAGTGAGCCTCTACCGCATGACGCCCCGCCAGCTTGGAATATATTCTTTTCCTTGTCGGGCGCGGCGCCGTGCGGTCCTGGCTCTGGGGATCACTTTTTTCCTGTCTCCCTCTGAGCTTCCCCACATCACCATAACAACCATCCTATGACAGGACGTTTTTACTTTTGGTTCCCGCCCATCTTTTTCATCTGTCCGCTCTATTGCTTCATTGAAGGTAACTTTTCCGTCTGCGCATGCGCATGTTAATTCTGGCGCATGCGCCGTTCTATGCCCTTGCAACGCGCTACGTCAGGCGTGGCTTTTTGCCCATCTCCTGACGTCAATCTGTTTCCATCCATTCCGCGGATGCGGACTTTAGACGTCTCTCCTTGCCAGTCCCGCCCCGGTTTCCTATTGGCCATAAGTTTTTTTCCCTGCATGACGGGATTATGACGTGCCATATGGATCGCCTTAGCCTCAGCTGTTTAACATTTTCCATTCACCCCCCACGCACATGCGCAATAGGTCCCTTTACCCTATAAATGGTCAGTCCTGCAACACATCAGTAGTGAATGCTCTCACTGAGACAAAACAGGCGTTTTTTTTTGCTGCCAAAGACTTCGGGTTTCAACCAAAATGTAAGTTCAGTCTTTGTTAGTTCATTTTCAATTTTGTTGCAAACAACTTGCATGTATATTCCTAGTCTTGGATGTATATTTAAATACACTATATTTGTCTATATAAAAAATCTTTGTGTAATAGCCATACATAAATATAGTAACAAGCAATATATATATTTTTTGCTTGACATTTGGCAGCAATTGGTCTCTTTTTTCAGGGATCAGATTAAAAACACTTATATTTATATTTTTATGATTTACTTCCACAGACTTTTTGATCACTGGGCTGGCTCTTCCCCCCCTGTGTGGAGACAGGTTGATCCCCGTGTAGGCTTCACCCCTGGAGACCATTCTTTGGGACTTTTTTGTTCAGGTTTGAACATATAATTAGAGTCGAAAAATCTGTTACTTTTGGGTCTAGAGCCTCATGTAGTAGTTCTCTATCCCCCAAAATATCATCTCACGTGGAAATCCATCTTGGTTTTCGTGTATATATTTTTCACCTCTCTGGATATTGGTATGTATAAGTGCATCCACAGAACATCTATAAAATGGCTTTCTCTCCCCCTCAGGTTCTCTCCCAATGTTTATGTTTGTTGCTTTTGTTTTTTGTTCTCCCAGACTCCTCCTTCCACATCCAATCTCCACTCAATGCCTCTGAAGAAGGGACCGTTTTGTTTTCCCGAAACATGTTAGGCAGTCGAGGGATGTTTTCCCCTTCCATCTATATGTGTCATATCCATATGTAATATTTGTAAACAAAAAAGTTTATATCACAATTGTTTTTAACAATTTTGTATGCACATATATATTTTTTCCATGTTTACTCTCTCCTTTTTCCCCTTCTTTTTCTTGTATTTATTCATTCATACATTTTCATAATAAATAATTTAAAATACACCCCAATCCATTTTTCTTTTGTTTCTACTTCATAAGCTTTTTGCTATGTTTCGCCTGAAAAGTCCCAGTTGTACCGGAGCGTACTAGTGGTCCTCTGTTATCAGAGGTTCCACTTTCTAAATATCTATTTAGGGATGTTGGCAACAATTTACCTTTAGGAGCTTAGTGCCCCTTTAGAATGGTTCAGCACCACTTTTTGCATTCAAAAGTGTGATAGAAAGGAATGAAATTATATGTGTAATTTATACTCCTAGAACGCCTGAAGGTACTACTTCAATGGTGGACCTTTCTATGTGGCCAGGCTATTTAAAAGTCTCACACGTGGTATTGTCAAACTCGGGATGAGTAGCAGAATGTATTTTGGGGTGTAATTTTTGCTATGCACATGCAATGTGTTGATAAATGTAAAGTTATGCACTTGGGGGCAAAGAATACCAATGCATCATACATACTAGGAGGAGTACAACTGGGGGGATCCATAGTGGAGAAGGATCTGGGGGTTTTGGTAGATCATAAGCTCAATAACAGCATGCAATGCCAAGCTGCGGTTTTCCAAAGCGAGCAAAGTCCTTTCTTGTATTAAGAGAGGTATGGACTGTTCAAATCATTAATAAGACCTCATCTGGAATATGCAGTTCCGTTTTGGGCACCAGTTCTCAAAAAGGATATTGGGGAACTAGTGCAAAGAAGGGCAACCAAACTGATAAGAGGCATGGAGGAGCTCAGCTATGAGGAAAGATTAGAGGAACTGAATTTATTCACTCTTGATAAGAGGAGAATAAGGGGGGATATGATAAACATGTACAAATATATAAGGGGTCCATATAGTGAACTTGGTGTTGAGTTATTCACTTTACAGTCAACAAAGAGGACAAGGGGGCACTTTTTACGTCTAGAGGAAAAGAGATTTCATCTCCAAATATGGAAAGGTTTCTTCACAGTAAGAGCTGTGAAAATGTGGAATAGACTCCCTCCAGAGGTGGTTCTGGCCAGCTCAGCAGATTGCTTTAAGAAAGGCCTGGATTATTTCCTAAATGTACATAATATAACTAACAATTATATGTAAAGTTGACCTGGGGAAAATTCAATTGCCTCTCGGGTGATAAGGAAGGAATTTTTTTCCCCTGCTTTAGCCTATTGGATCATGCTCTGCTGGGGTTTTTTGCCTTCCTCTGGATCAACTGTGGGTATAGAATTGGGTATATGGGATTGTATGATATTGTTTTTGTTTTTTTTTTTTGCGGTTGAACTGGATGGACTTGTGTCTTTTTTCAACCTGACTAACTATGTAACTATGTAACTATGTGTTAGAAATATCTTATAAATTGACCACTTTCTGTAGAAAAAAATTACAGTCGCGAGCAGGTTTAAATTACATTTTTTCCTTTAGAAATGTCATTATTGCTGTGGCATGTTCTATACATCACACAGATGCACCACTTTATGGGCAGGCTAAGGGGACCCCCAGGCACAATATTTAAAGGAATATTTCATTTTTAGTGTTTCTCTTTAACCGCTTCCCGACCGCCTCATGTAGATATACGTCAACAGAATGGCACGGGCAGGCAAAAGCACGTACCTGTACGTCCCCTTTAATTTGCCTGCCCGGGGGGCGCGACCCGGTCGGGAGCTCCGTGACCACGGCCGCAGGACCAGCGGACCCGATCGCCGCTGGTATCCCGCGATCGGGTTACGGAGCTGAAGAACGGGGAGAGGTCTATGTAAACAAACCTCTCCCCGCGCTTCCTACACTGACTGTCAGTGATCGGCGGTTCCCTGTCATCGGGAACGCCGATCAATGACGTCAGACATACAGCCACGCCCCCCTACTGTAAAAAAAAAACACAACACGTCACACTGACTCCTCCCCGCCCCCTAGTGGTTAACCCTTCACTACAACTGTCATTTACATAGGAATCAGTGCTATTTAAATAGCATTGATTTCTGTATAAAATGACAAATGTCCCAAAAATGTGTCAAAAATGTCCGATGTGTCCGCCATAATGTCGCAGTCACAAAAAAAATCGCTGATCGCCGCCATTACTAATAAAAAAAAAATATTAATAAAAAATGCTATAAAAACTATCCCCTATTTTGTAAACGCTATAACTTTTGCGCAAACTAATCAATAATCGCTAATTGCGATTTTTTTTTACCAAAAATATGTAGAAGAATACGTATCGGCCTAAACTGAGGAAAAAAAATGTTTTTTTATATATTTTTTTTGGGGATATTTATTATAGCAAAAAGTAAAAAATATTGCATTTTTTTCAAAATTGTCGCTCTATTTTTGTTTATAGCGCAAAAAATAAAAACCGCAGGGGCGATCAAATACCACCGAAAGAAAGCTCTATTTGTGGGAAAAAAGGACGCCAATTTTGTTTGGGAGCCACGTTGCACGACCGCGCAATTGTCAGTTAAAGCGACGCAGTGCCGAATCACAAAAAGGGGCCTGGTCCTTTGGCTGCAAATTGGTCGGGGCTGAAGTGGTTAAGCATCATTAAAATCACGCTCCTTTAAAAACTATAATTTTTAAAAGTTTTTTTACATTGATACATGTTCCCTGGGACAGTACCCAGGTCCCCATACACTTGTTATGGCAATAACTTGCATATAGGCCTTTAAAATTAGAGTCTTATGTTCCCTAGAACTTTTTGCCTGTTCGAGATGTTCTGATGTGAACCGAACCGAGGGGTGTTCGGTCCATCCCTATGAAAAACACTGTAAGCCCACAGAAAAATTCCTGCCGGCACAAGATGGATTCTGTTTAATAATCATTCACATAGTTTTAACTGTTACATAGTTTAGAAAAAGATTGGATTGGATAATTTAGGCAAACAACCCCCACTGCTGCTTGTCCTTTTACTAACAAGAGTCTCTGTCCATGAGACTTTATCCTGCCTGCCTCTGGAAAGTGTGACACAGATTCCACCGTAGTACATCCTCCAGATATTTCATCCTCTACTCCAGGGGTGCCCAACCTTTTGAGGAGCGAGGGCCACTTTAGCGACTTGGTAACCGGTCGGGGGCCACAATGAGCGTAGCGGGCGGATGGCAGGTCTGTGTCCATTCTGCATATGTAGAGCAGACACAGATGCAGCCCGCTCTACCCTAAGGGCCCTCCGATCTGCCCAGACAGAAGGGGACAGATCCCCTTCTGTTTTTTAAGCAGATCGGATTGCAGATAGGCGTCTGTTTACATCTGCCGCTCTATAGAGGTGAATGGAGGGTCTGATCGGTTCTGCCTGTCTGTTTTTCAGGCGGACCCAATCGGACCGATCGTGTGAAAGGGGACTTTCACACTGATGCACAGCGGTTTACCTGCTCCTCAACTGACCTCAATCTTCACTTCTTCCTCAGGATTCCTGCAGCTGGTTGCTGCTGTTCCCCAGGTGGTTATAACTGGTGGCTGCTGCTGGCTGTCCTTCAGGGCTGGTACTGCTGGCTGGTACTGCTGTTGGGTACTGCCTGCTGGTACTGCTGACTGGTACTGCTGGCGGGTACTGGTGGCTGAAACTGCTTGCAGCTACTGGTACTGCTGGCGGGTGCTGGTGGGTACTGGTGCTGCTGGTGGGTACTGGTGCTGCTGGTGGGTACTGGTACTGCTGGCTGGTACTGCTGACTGGTACTGGTACTGCTGACTGGTACTGCTGACTGGTACTGGTACTGCTGACTAGTACTGGTACTGCTGACTGGTATTGCTGACTAGTACTGGTACTGCTGACTGGTACTGGTGACTGGAACTGGTGGTTGGTACTGCTCGTGGGTACTGGTACTGCTGGCTGGTACTGGTACTGCTGGATGAAACTGCTTGCTGCTACTTGTACTGCTGGTGGGTGCTGGTAGGTACTGGTACTGCTGGTGGGTACTGGTGCTGCTGGTGGGTACTGCTGGCGGGTACTGGTACTGCTGGCTGGTACTGGTGACTGGAACTGGTGGTTGGTGCTGCTGGTGGGTACTGGTACTGCTGGCTGGTACTGGTACTGGTGGCTGGAACTGGTGGCTACTGGTACTGCTGGCTGGTACTTGTACTGATACTGCTGGCTGGTACTGGTATTGCTGGTGGGTACTGCTGGCTGGTACTGCTGGTGGGTACTGGTACTGGTGGCTAGTACTGGTGGCTGGTACTGCTGGTGGGTACTGGTACTGGTGGCGGGTACTGCTGGTGGGTACTGGTACTGCTGGTGGGTACTGATACTGGTGACTGGTACTGGTAGTGGGTACTGATACTGCTGGCAGGTACTGGTGACTGGTACTGCTGGCTGGTACTGGTACTGCTGGCGGGGTACTGGTGACTGGTACTGGTGGCTGGTACTGATACTGCTGGCGGGTACTGGTACTGCTGGTGGGTACTGGTACTGCTGGTGGGTACTGATACTGCTGGCGGGTACTGATACTGGTGACTGGTACTGGTGGCTAGTACTGCTGATGGGTACTGGTACTGGTGGCGGGTACTGATACTGCTGGCGGGTACTGGTGACTGGTACTGCTGGCTGGTACTGGTACTGCTGGCGGGTACTGGTGACTGGTACTGCTGGCTGGTACTGATACTGCTGGCGGGTACTGGTACTGCTGGCGGGTACTGGTGGCTAGTACTTGTGGTGGGCACTGGTACTGCTGGCTGGTACTGGTGGTGGGTACTGGTACTGCTGGCGGGTACTGGTACCGCTGGCACAAGCGCGCCCCTAGTGGCCACAGAGCGAAGCGACGTTACATAACGTTGGACAACCATACAAAATAAGCTGGTACTGCTGGTGGGTACTGGTGACTGGTACTGCTGGTGGGTACTGGTACTGGTGACTGGTACTGGTGGCTAGTACTGCTGGTGGGTACCGATACTGCTGGCTGGTACTGCTGGCGGGTACTGGTACTGCTGGCGGGTACTGCTGGCTGGTACTGGTGGTGGGTACTGCTGGTGGGTACTGGTGACTGGTACTGCTGGTGGGTACTGGTGACTGGTACTGGTGGCTAGTACTGCTGGTGGGTACCGGTACTGCTGGCTGGTACTGTTGCGGGTACTGGTACTGCTGGCGGGTACTGCTGGCTGGTACTGGTGGTGGGTACTGCTGGTGGGTACTGGTACTGCTGGCGGGTACTGGTACTGCTGGTGGGTACTGGTACTTCTGGCTGGTACTGCTGGTGGGTACTGGTGACTGGTACTGCTGGTGGGTACTGATACTGCTGGCTGGTACTGGTACTGGTGGCTGGTACTGGTAGTGGGTACTGGTACTTCTGGCTGGTACTGCTGATGGGTACTGGTACTGGCACTGCTGTCTCTGGCACTGCTGGCTGCTGTGAGATCTCAGGAAGCATGCAGCTGCAGTACACATTCCTGTCACAGGCGGAGTACATTTGATATCACTCCGCCTGTGAAGGAGCCGGCGCTATACAGGAAGCATCGGCTCTGCTTCCTTTAGCGGCGGCTCCGTTCTAGCTGATGCTCGGAGATGGCGGGTCGGGTACCCGCGATCAGGGCTTCCCGACCCGCCATCTCAGGGCAAGACGTGGCGGGCCACCTCGGATGGCGCGCCACGGGTTGGGCACCCCTGCTCTACTCCCTCTGAGAGGGCAGGATGAGCACTGCCACTTTCTCCTTGTAACGTGGATCAATGAAGTTTGCCAACCAGTAATGGTCCCTTTTCTTAATGCTATAAATCATAGAGACCTTTCAAACTCTGGAGCATTAAGGAGGGCATTCATCACAAATTACTGGAGGTGGAGGAACCTGAGTCCTCATGGTCGATGACTATGACATTATCCTGAGCTACTTCCCCCACCCATGTACAACTTCCAGGGTTTTTTGGTGGTGTCAGCAGGAGCAACATTCAGGGCTCAGTAGTGAACAGGCAGCCCAGAATACTCAGCAGCTCCTGAGGGGGTAGTGCTACACCTGGTTGACAGAAGAGGAGGATGATGAAGACATGGCTAGCCACTTTGCCATCTCCTCTTTGGCTGTATAGCATAATCAGCCCCTGAAAAAAGACAAATGTACCCTGCCTGAAGTTGATACACCCTGTCCACATCCACTGATTTGGCCTGTGCACACATAAGCTGCTCACCCCTTATAGCTGCATGGAAGCTTCTGCCTTTCCCTGGAGGCATGCCAGACATACTGATAATATATTGGGGGTTATTCCCTACTTTTATTTGCAGCTATTAGAAGAGCTGAATTTTGGAGAAGTGGTGCTTGGGTGCACTGTAAACTGTGATGCTTTGGTGGACTTAAAAGCACCTCTGTAATCTGCTGTACCCCGCTGCAAAAAAAGAGAACCTATTTTGATGACGTCAACAGAAATACCGAGCCAAAACACTAAAGGCAAAAAAAAAACAACCCTTTTTTTTCAATAAAAAAACTAACTACACTAAACTAACACTCTACTATCTCTAGCCACACAAACTGTAATTCACTGCAAAGTATCAGTAGCAAATGTACAGCACAGGATAAAATACTGTTATATTGTTATTAGCACTGATACTGTAAAGCACAAGCAGTAGTAGCACAGTACACTAACCAGCTTTCTCTCCTCCATAAAAGCTAATTTATCATGCACTGACAAAGGGCTGCTGGGAGACCAGGCTTTTATAGTGTGTGGGCTGCAACTTAGGTCAAAACCATTAGTGGCCACAGTTTTGCACCTGACCAGAGGTCAGATGAAAAACTTTAGCCAATGATGGCTTTGGCAATGCATAGGATGTTTGCCGGAGGAATTTTTCAAAAGTTTGGGATTCAGCTGAACGGTCGAACAGCGAATGCTCATCTTTTCTTGATGTTAATCTCCTGGCTTTGACTAGGCTTGCTCTCTAGTATTTTCTTCTGACCTGTCGCCTTTAACCACTTCAGCCCCAGAAGATTTTATCCCCTTCTTGACCAGAGCACTGACAATTGCGCGGTCGTGCGACGTTGCACCCAAACAAAATTGACGTCCTTTTTTTGAGTACTGTAAAAATGTCACTGGCAGTGAAGGGGTTAACACTAGTTGGCGATCAAAGGGTTAATTGTGTTCCCTAATGTGTGTTCTAACTGAAGGGGGGAGGGGACTGTGTAGGGGAGATGACAGATCGCTGTTCATACTCTGTATGAACAGACGATCAGTCACTTCTCCCTTCAGAAAACCGGTCTCTGTGTGCCCCAAACGATCGTGGGAGCCCGGCAGTGATCACGACCGACAGGCACTCGCAATGGCCCCGTGGGTGAGCAGGGGGCACGCGCGCGTGCTACCGGTGGCACAAGCGCGCCCCTAGTGGCCACAGAGCGAAGCGACGTTACATAACGTTGGACAACCATACAAAATAAGCTTTTCAAATCTACCCCCACCTCTCCTAAACGAAGCTGCACTGACACCCCAGGTTCTTATTTATCTCTGTGGAACTGTTTATTCCACTCAGCATGTACCCATACTTGCTCCTGTTCTGGACACTGAATGTTCCTGGTGACTTCAGGGCCATGCAGCAGGGGTACAGCATCAATTTAAAAAAATCATGGCAAAAAATTACAACTTAACAAAATTCACCAAGCGTCTTACTAAATACGTTGGACTGTCTACTTTCCAAAAAGGGCTAATTTGGGGTATTTTTGTACTGCTCTGGCATTTTAGGGCCTCAAGAAATGAGATAGACAGTCAGAAATTCAGGACTGATCAATTTACAAATATATATATATATTTTGTAGACTTCATTACTTTCACACAGACTAAATAATATGAACTGATTTAAGATATTTTTGGAAGTTATAGGCGTATAAGGGTGGGTGGCGCTGCCCGTCACCTGAAGAGTGATTCTCCGCAATGGGTCACTCTTTACAAGTGATTATAACCAAATTTCATCCTAAACAGTTCATCTCAACAGCTATATCATAAACGTACAGCATGAGTTAATTGTATCCAAATCATTAGTAAACTAATTGCATTAACATATTCTGTTGAAAATAATTTTTCGGTGAAAAAAAAAATATATATAAAAAATGATTATAAGTTCAGTCTTTTAGTAGTGCAGTGTTTCAAGTAACTCGTGCCTATATAGCAATTTATATGACTTCCATGCTCCCATTCAGTTCCCCACTCACCAGATCCCTGCACCCTTGCAGGGGTAAATCGCATGCAGTGAATGTGGTAGCAGTCCTCAGGGCAATCACCTCCTCCTTAGCTCATCATGTAACGGGGTAACCAGATCCTTGATCCTCTCCGGGGGTAAGCCGTTCCCAATAGATTCGATTTTAGTAGTTGCCTCCTCTGTGGTAAACCTCAGGTTACCCTCATGGGCAAAAGAGTTGGGTACTCGTAGTGTAAATCCGGATGACTTTATTAAAATTGAAAGTTTAAAAACACCACTTGGCATATAAGTGTATAAGCTAGCATAGCTTGGTTGCAGTACAGGAGCTTCAAACCGACGTGTGTTCCACTGACTGGAGCTCCGCAATGATGACATGAGTGCGTAACAAGCTCCGTCTTATGCATTTCATCAAAGGACGTCGTCTGAGGCGGTGCCATCTTGGTACACCTCACGCCTATAATAGTGAGCGATCATGCAGGATCTTAGGTATGTGTACTTAAGCGCTAGAGTGGGTATTCAAAGACAGAACGGCAACAATGTTTTAAGATAGCCAAATGATGATGCTGCAACCCATATATTAGTGTTCTCACACGTGGAAGAAATGATTTTAAAATACACACAAAATGTTAATATTTATGTGCAATGGGTGCGCTATCAATCAACCTTAAAAAGCGTGTAGATATGGTTAAAAATTGCTTGTGCAATGATACTGGTCAAGTGGTGTGTAAAACCTCCTTAAAATCCGTGCACTATGTATGTATAAATAAATACATAAAACCATATATAAATATATAAATAAGTGGATACTCTTCCTAGTTGTGATACCAGTGATTTAGTGATATTTGTGAAATGGTGCTGTGAATAAAAAACAGTAAAAAAAACAGTAAAAAAAGGGGGTGAAACCACGTTTAAATTCAAGCCCTTAAAAAATCCATGCGTTTAAAACTGAAAAAAAAACGCATTTGGTTGTGCGATTTATTCATGGAAAAAGCACACAATTGGTTATGCGATTATATTGGGAGAAACACCATAAGTGTTTTTTAGGATCCTTTAGGAGTCCATGCATCTGACAGGTGTCTCCTTAGGGGTTTAATTGCGGTTGCTTAGACAGGTGTTGTTCCTGATTAGTTAGTGCTGAGGCGTTTTTCTAACTAATTGCCCTTTGGTATTGAGCATAGATTAAAACTTGAAGGATAAAAGATGTACACCATCAATAGGAAAGATAAGCACCATTTAGTAAATGTATATTTGAACAAGTGTATACATAATACTTTCACTTATCTTTAGTTGTGGTGTCCTCTTTCCTGCTGGTCCTTACTATCTCTTCCGTGTTTGCATGAGGATAGAAAACAGATAAAAAACCATTGCGCAATATAGTTATACTTTGAATGGTGTGCATGTGCTGTGGCTGAAGCCCATCTACTTACACAGCACCCTACGAACGAAGCGCGGTGGTTAGAAATATGTCAGGCACTGTTTGGGCTCCCTGCCCTGCTTGTCTCAGTAGTGTTGCTTAGCTCCTCCTCCCGACGCGTTGCGACACGCCCACGTGTCTTTATCAAGGGATTATGGGGCTTTGAGGCAGCTGAGACCTTTTTATAGGCAACATTTAGCTTGGGTGTTGCCATAGCAACTTTTGTGTGCTCATCATCCTATTCAACACCACCTGCGCTTGGGTGCTGTGGATGTTGTGCACATTGACTCTTTGCGGTCCTGGATAGGAACCAGTTATTTGGATCTACAAGTGCTTACACATAATTCAAAAAATATATGTATATACATATATATGTAAAAATTTTTTATTAATTAGCACCATGTTTAATATAAGGGTTAAAAAGTTAAAAACGTGAGTGTGTGTGCCGGTGTGTTAAAATGTGAGAATATGTGAATGTGGGTAAAAAATAATATATGGATGAGAATAAATGAATAAAAAAGTGAAAAAAAAAAAAATTTAAAAACATATAAAAAAATATTTAAAAAAAAAAAAAAAAAAAAAAAAAAAAAAAAAAATAAAAAAAAAATAAATAAAAATAGAAAAATGAAAAAAGGGGAGAAATTATATGATACAAAAAAAAAAAAAAAAAAAAAAAAAGCAGAAAAAATATATAGGAAAAATAAAAACAAAAATAAAAATGAGTATAGTTAGCATCTAAAAATGACTACGCTGCACGACTTTTAAAATAGAGGCATGAATGAATATGTCAAAACGACGTTTGACACATAGTTTCTTATTTGTGTGGGAGAATGGTTGGTTTCTTATTAGAGCAATACTACTTTCTTATTTGAGCATCACTTCTTTAGGGATGTTAACATGGCAAATTGTATACAGGTGTATAAATAGTGACCGTATACCTTATGTGAATAATTCTTGGGATGAAATAATAAAAAAGATAAAAAATGACCATGTTTATGTTGGACTTTACGAAATAGGAGTATGAAGGTATACATGGATATATAAGATGTGGAGGAAGAAGACCGTATTGTCTGCTTGCTAAAATATATCTGCTCATAAAACACATAAATAGTATTAAAAAAATACTAAAAATATGTGTTTAAAATGGATTAAAAGTCAGAAATAAAACAGTTGAGATCAAAGTCAATGTTGAGGCCTCCTGGCGCAAAACTGTTGATTTCATAAATCCATCTCGATTCACTTTTGCTGAGTTCTCTCACCTTATGACTCCCCCTCCAATTGGGTTTAAATTTGTCAATTGCCCAGAACGTCATTTGGGTAGGATCTTTATTGTGGATTTCTGCAAAGTGTCTTGACACACTATGTTTAGGGAAGCCTGCTATTATGTTTTGCACATGTTCTCTTATTCGTTTCCACATAGGTCGTTTAGTCCTTCCTATGTACTGCAGCGAACATGTGCATTCAAGCATATACACTACTCCTTCTGTTTTGCATGTGATGAACTCCTTAATGTCGTATTCTTTTTTCGTGGTAGATGATTTGAATTTTTTGCACTTTTTTCCCCCCATCTTGGTATTCCTACATGCATAACATCTTTTGCAGGGGTAAAACCCCTTTCCCTGAAAAAAGGTCATATTTTTGTTGTTTGGCGGGTCTGGGACATTTTTAACAATCAAGTCTCTTAGTGTTGGAGCTTTTCTGTATATAAATTTAGGTCTCTCAGGGAGGATGCTTTTTAGTTGTTGATCAGCTTGCAGTAGCTGCCAGTGTTTTTTAATTATTGCTTCAATTTTCTTATGCTGTATATTGAAGTTCAAAATCAATGGTACTTCTGCATGGTTTTCAGTTTTTTTGTCCTTATCCTTAATGAGTGAGTCTCTTGGCATTTCTTGTACTTCTTTTATTTTTTCCTTGATAAAATTCTCATTATAACCCTTCTGCAGGAATTTTTCACCAATTTCTGTTGCTTGTTCAAGGTACCCTTGGTCATTACTACAATTTCTCCTCAATCTTATGAGCTGCCCCTTCGGTATGTTTATTAACCACGGACTGTAGTGACAGCTATCCGTGGGGATATAGCTGTTCCTGTCTACAGTCTTGAAGTAAGTTTTTGTATGAAATGCACCCTTCTCGATTGTAATATCAAGGTCCAAAAATTTAATATTTTTATCACTGATCTCGAATGTCAACCGGATGTTCTTTTGGTTGTTGTTTAGTGTTGTGAGGAAATTTTCCAAGCTAGTTTTATCCCCATTCCATATTATAATGCAGTCATCTATGAATCTTTTATATAGAGTTAGCTCCACTGGGTAGTGTTGATACAGCGCTTCTTCTTCCCAATTGGCCATGAAAATATTTGCGACGCTTGGGGCATATTTAGCCCCCATTCCAATCCCGTTTAGCTGTCTATAAAATTCTTTATTGTGCCAAAAATAATTGTGTTGTATCCCGTAGGCTAGGCTTCTTAAGATAAATCTTTTTTGTTTAGAAGGTATGACCGTCCATTTATCTAAAGCCCATCTTGTGGCATTTATTGCGTCGCCGTGGTCAATGATTGTGTACAGTGATGACACATCAGCCGTGGCTATTAAATATTGTTCATGCTGTACTAGTGGCACTTTCTCCAGAATTTGTATGAGATGCTTGGTGTCCCTTAAAAAAGATTTGGTTTTGGATACCAGTGGCTGAATAAATTTGTCAACATATTCACCAATCCTTGAGTTTATGGATTGAATGCCACTAATTATAGGTCTCCCGGGTGGCATTGATGAATTTTTGTGGATTTTGGGGACAGTGTAGATCACTGGGACCCTACAGACATCCGGCAAGAGGTACCTTTCCTCCTTTTTGTTTAGAATGTTTTTCATTTTGCCTTTTTCTACCAGTTCTCTTAATTCTTCCTTGTATTCTCTGGTTGGATTCCCTTTGAGTTTGATATATGTATTGGTGTCATTTAATTGGCCTATGAGCTCACTGTTGTAGTTTTCTTTTGATAAAACAACTATAGCACCTCCTTTGTCCGCTGGTCGTATTACTACTTCCTTTCTTGCTTCCAGTTCTTTTATTCCTTTTGTGATATCCTGAGAGTTTTGTGCTCGTTTTATTCTTAGTTTTTCAATGTCTTGTATGACCATCTTGTTAAAAACATGTATGTGTTCATTGTTCGACACCTGGGGGTTGAACAGGGATCGATTTCTTAGAGTAGTGTGTTCCACCCTACCTGGGATTTCCTGTAGACCCCTTGTGGTGGCCACAGGTTTATTCAACATGTATTTTTTTATATTTAGTTTTCTAGTATACTTTTGTATGTCTACATACGTGTCAAACTTGTTTAAACTCCTCTTTGGTGCAAATTTCAGTCCTTTGTCCAGGGTCCTTAGTTCAGTTTTGGTTAATTCTTTGCCACTTAGATTGTATATACCTTCTCCTATCGTTCTCTTTTTCGCTTGGACCTTCCGTCCTCCCCTATTTCCTCTTTTGAATTTGGACTTTTTTGGCTCCGTGGTGGGGTTCTCTCTGTGCGGGGAGGGGTTCTGTCCCTCCTGCGCTGATCTAAAAAAGACGAGGATGTACATGCCTCATTTTCCTCATCCCTCAGTGCCTCATACCTATTTCTCGTGTGATCAGGGCTACTTCTGTAGTCCCTATATTGTCGGTCATGGTATTGAGGTTGTGTGTGTTGTTGGTATTGGTTGTGGTCCCTTGTATCTCTTTTGTCATGGTTTCCATGATTCTGATGTCCTCTATCGTCATATCCTCGATTTTCGTTGTTCCTATGTTGGTTATATGCCTGGTTATGGGGCTTATGGTTCTTATTCCCCCCATTTTTCCATTGTGCGTTTTTTGGAGATTTTGTCCATGGTTTGGGATTATTGCTCTTTTTCCACCATGGTTTAGGGGTCTTTGGGCCATTGTACTCATCCCTTGATGCTCTTTGATATCCATTCTCATTTTCATTTTGCCTCATTTGTCTATCAGGTGATCTATATGTGTATTCCCTGTTTGGTGATCTAATCCTTACTTCTCTCAATGGTGATGAGGTGGTGGATCCTGTTTGTCCATCCTTTAAATTTAGTTGCCATTTATAAGCCTGTTGTAATCTGTAATCATTAGTGTCCCTCATGTATTTCCGTTTTTTTCTTTGTTTTATTTCAATATCCTTCTGTTCCAACACTCTGTTCAGTTGTTTGGTTAGAGAAGCAAATGAAGTTGATTCCTTGTAGGTTTCCAAAATTAATTTGCTTTCCTCAATCTGCTCATTTATCTTTGCGACCTTTCTTTGCTTTCTTTGTATTATAAATTTTAGTACCTCCAGACCTTTTCCATTAAAAAATTTGTACCATTCATCAACGGATTCAGGATCCAATAAACCATCATTGATGGGTACATCCCACCTTAGTCTCCTTGGTACAATATTTTCTTTTAAGTATTGCTCATGGGAAGCAATGTCCCACCATAAACTGACTTTTTTCTCCATCAAGTGACCAAATTTTCTGAAGTTAGTATCAAGGTCACCTGTGTCAGTGTTGGTATTTGAGGTGGAAAAAACCTCCTCTAAATCTACTTTGCGGTTCTCTAGAAATTTGAATATCTCCATTTAAGCTGCTCAAGTGAGTAAGATATGAAAGTAGAGTATTAGGTATGTGTACTTAAGCGCTAGAGTGGGTATTCAAAGACAGAACGGCAACAATGTTTTAAGATAGCCAAATGATGATGCTGCAACCCATATATTAGTGTTCTCACACGTGGAAGAAATGATTTTAAAATACACACAAAATGTTAATATTTATGTGCAATGGGTGCGCTATCAATCAACCTTAAAAAGCGTGTAGATATGGTTAAAAATTGCTTGTGCAATGATACTGGTCAAGTGGTGTGTAAAACCTCCTTAAAATCCGTGCACTATGTATGTATAAATAAATACATAAAACCATATATAAATATATAAATAAGTGGATACTCTTCCTAGTTGTGATACCAGTGATTTAGTGATATTTGTGAAATGGTGCTGTGAATAAAAAACAGTAAAAAAAAAACAGTAAAAAAAGGGGGTGAAACCACGTTTAAATTCAAGCCCTTAAAAAATCCATGCGTTTAAAACTGAAAAAAACGCATTTGGTTGTGCGATTTATTCATGGAAAAAGCACACAATTGGTTATGCGATTATATTGGGAGAAACACCATAAGTGTTTTTTAGGATCCTTTAGGAGTCCATGCATCTGACAGGTGTCTCCTTAGGGGTTTAATTGCGGTTGCTTAGACAGGTGTTGTTCCTGATTAGTTAGTGCTGAGGCGTTTTTCTAACTAATTGCCCTTTGGTATTGAGCATAGATTAAAACTTGAAGGATAAAAGATGTACACCATCAATAGGAAAGATAAGCACCATTTAGTAAATGTTTATTTGAACAAGTGTATACATAATACTTTCACTTATCTTTAGTTGTGGTGTCCTCTTTCCTGCTGGTCCTTACTATCTCTTCCGTGTTTGCATGAGGATAGAAAACAGATAAAAAACCATTGCGCAATATAGTTATACTTTGAATGGTGTGCATGTGCTGTGGCTGAAGCCCATCTACTTACACAGCACCCTACGAACGAAGCGCGGTGGTTAGAAATATGTCAGGCACTGTTTGGGCTCCCTGCCCTGCTTGTCTCAGTAGTGTTGCTTAGCTCCTCCTCCCGACGCGTTGCGACACGCCCACGTGTCTTTATCAAGGGATTATGGGGCTTTGAGGCAGCTGAGACCTTTTTATAGGCAACATTTAGCTTGGGTGTTGCCATAGCAACTTTTGTGTGCTCATCATCCTATTCAACACCACCTGCGCTTGGGTGCTGTGGATGTTGTGCACATTGACTCTTTGCGGTCCTGGATAGGAAACAGTTATTTGGATCTACAAGTGCTTACACATAATTCAAAAAATATATGTATATACATATATATGTAAAAATTTTTTATTAATTAGCACCATGTTTAATATAAGGGTTAAAAAGTTAAAAACGTGAGTGTGTGTGCCGGTGTGTTAAAATGTGAGAATATGTGAATGTGGGTAAAAAATAATATATGGATGAGAATAAATGAATAAAAAAGTGAAAAAAATTTAAAAACATAGAGATAAAGAAAAATAAAAAAAAAAATAAAAAAAAAAAAAAAAAAAAAAAAAAAAAAAATAGAAAAGATGAAAAAAATAAAAATAAATTATATAAAAATACAAAAAAAAATAAAAAAAAAAAAAAGAAAAAAAAAAAATTATATGATACAAAAAAGCAGAAAAAATATATAGGAAAAATAAAAACAAAAATAAAAATGAGTATAGTTAGCATCTAAAAATGACTACGCTGCACGACTTTTAAAATAGAGGCATGAATGAATATGTCAAAACGGCGTTTGACACATAGTTTCTTATTTGTGTGGGAGAATGGTTGGTTTCTTATTAGAGCAATACTACTTTCTTATTTGAGCATCACTTCTTTAGGGATGTTAACATGGCAAATTGTATACAGGTGTATAAATAGTGACCGTATACCTTATGTGAATAATTCTTGGGATGAAATAATAAAAAAGATAAAAAATGAGCATGTTTATGTTGGACTTTACGAAATAGGAGTATGAAGGTATACATGGATATATAAGATGTGGAGGAAGAAGACCGTATTGTCTGCTTGCTAAAATATATCTGCTCATAAAACACATAAATAGTATTAAAAAAATACTAAAAATATGTGTTTAAAATGGATTAAAAGTCAGAAATAAAACAGTTGAGATCAAAGTCAATGTTGAGGCCTCCTGGCGCAAAACTGTTGATTTCATAAATCCATCTCGATTCACTTTTGCTGAGTTCTCTCACCTTATGACTCCCCCTCCAATTGGGTTTAAATTTGTCAATTGCCCAGAACGTCATTTGGGTAGGATCTTTATTGTGGATTTCTGCAAAGTGTCTTGACACACTATGTTTAGGGAAGCCTGCTATTATGTTTTGCACATGTTCTCTTATTCGTTTCCACATAGGTCGTTTAGTCCTTCCTATGTACTGCAGCGAACATGTGCATTCAAGCATATACACTACTCCTTCTGTTTTGCATGTGATGAACTCCTTAATGTCGTATTCTTTTTTCGTGGTAGATGATTTGAATTTTTTGCACTTTTTTCCCCCCATCTTGGTATTCCTACATGCATAACATCTTTTGCAGGGGTAAAACCCCTTTCCCTGAAAAAAGGTCATATTTTTGTTGTTTGGCGGGTCTGGGACATTTTTAACAATCAAGTCTCTTAGTGTTGGAGCTTTTCTGTATATAAATTTAGGTCTCTCAGGGAGGATGCTTTTTAGTTGTTGGTCAGCTTGCAGTAGCTGCCAGTGTTTTTTAATTATTGCTTCAATTTTCTTATGCTGTATATTGAAGTTCAAAATCAATGGTACTTCTGCATGGTTTTCAGTTTTTTTGTCCTTATCCTTAATGAGTGAGTCTCTTGGCATTTCTTGTACTTCTTTTATTTTTTCCTTGATAAAATTCTCATTATAACCCTTCTGCAGGAATTTTTCACCAATTTCTGTTGCTTGTTCAAGGTACCCTTGGTCATTACTACAATTTCTCCTCAATCTTATGAGCTGCCCCTTCGGTATGTTTATTAACCACGGACTGTAGTGACAGCTATCCGTGGGGATATAGCTGTTCCTGTCTACAGTCTTGAAGTAAGTTTTTGTATGAAATGCACCCTTCTCGATTGTAATATCAAGGTCCAAAAATTTAATATTTTTCTCACTGATCTCGAATGTCAACCGGATGTTCTTTTGGTTGTTGTTTAGTGTTGTGAGGAAATTTTCCAAGCTAGTTTTATCCCCATTCCATATTATAATACAGTCATCTATGAATCTTTTATATAGAGTTAGCTCCACTGGGTAGTGTTGATACAGCGCTTCTTCTTCCCAATTGGCCATGAAAATATTTGCGACGCTTGGGGCATATTTAGCCCCCATTCCAATCCCGTTTAGCTGTCTATAAAATTCTTTATTGTGCCAAAAATAATTGTGTTGTATCCCGTAGGCTAGGCTTCTTAAGATAAATCTTTTTTGTTTAGAAGGTATGACCGTCCATTTATCTAAAGCCCATCTTGTGGCATTTATTGCGTCGCCGTGGTCAATGATTGTGTACAGTGATGACACATCAGCCGTGGCTATTAAATATTGTTCATGCTGTACTAGTGGCACTTTCTCCAGAATTTGTATGAGATGCTTGGTGTCCCTTAAAAAAGATTTGGTTTTGGATACCAGTGGCTGAATAAATTTGTCAACATATTCACCAATCCTTGAGTTTATGGATTGAATGCCACTAATTATAGGTCTCCCGGGTGGCATTGATGAATTTTTGTGGATTTTGGGGACAGTGTAGATCACTGGGACCCTACAGACATCCGGCAAGAGGTACCTTTCCTCCTTTTTGTTTAGAATGTTTTTCATTTTGCCTTTTTCTACCAGTTCTCTTAATTCTTCCTTGTATTCTCTGGTTGGATTCCCTTTGAGTTTGATATATGTATTGGTGTCATTTAATTGGCCTATGAGCTCACTGTTGTAGTTTTCTTTTGATAAAACAACTATAGCACCTCCTTTGTCCGCTGGTCGTATTACTACTTCCTTTCTTGCTTCCAGTTCTTTTATTCCTTTTGTGATATCCTGAGAGTTTTGTGCTCGTTTTATTCTTAGTTTTTCAATGTCTTGTATGACCATCTTGTTAAAAACATGTATGTGTTCATTGTTCGACACCTGGGGGTTGAACAGGGATCGATTTCTTAGAGTAGTGTGTTCCACCCTACCTGGGATTTCCTGTAGACCCCTTGTGGTGGCCACAGGTTTATTCAACATGTATTTTTTTATATTTAGTTTTCTAGTATACTTTTGTATGTCTACATACGTGTCAAACTTGTTTAAACTCCTCTTTGGTGCAAATTTCAGTCCTTTGTCCAGGGTCCTTAGTTCAGTTTTGGTTAATTCTTTGCCACTTAGATTGTATATACCTTCTCCTATCGTTCTCTTTTTCGCTTGGACCTTCCGTCCTCCCCTATTTCCTCTTTTGAATTTGGACTTTTTTGGCTCCGTGGTGGGGTTCTCTCTGTGCGGGGAGGGGTTCTGTCCCTCCTGCGCTGATCTAAAAAAGACGAGGATGTACATGCCTCATTTTCCTCATCCCTCAATGCCTCATACCTATTTCTCGTGTGATCAGGGCTACTTCTGTAGTCCCTATATTGTCGGTCATGGTATTGAGGTTGTGTGTGTTGTTGGTATTGGTTGTGGTCCCTTGTATCTCTTTTGTCATGGTTTCCATGATTCTGATGTCCTCTATCGTCATATCCTCGATTTTCGTTGTTCCTATGTTGGTTATATGCCTGGTTATGGGGCTTATGGTTCTTATTCCCCCCATTTTTCCATTGTGCGTTTTTTGGAGATTTTGTCCATGGTTTGGGATTATTGCTCTTTTTCCACCATGGTTTAGGGGTCTTTGGGCCATTGTACTCATCCCTTGATGCTCTTTGATATCCATTCTCATTTTCATTTTGCCTCATTTGTCTATCAGGTGATCTATATGTGTATTCCCTGTTTGGTGATCTAATCCTTACTTCTCTCAATGGTGATGAGGTGGTGGATCCTGTTTGTCCATCCTTTAAATTTAGTTGCCATTTATAAGCCTGTTGTAATCTGTAATCATTAGTGTCCCTCATGTATTTCCGTTTTTTTCTTTGTTTTATTTCAATATCCTTCTGTTCCAACACTCTGTTCAGTTGTTTGGTTAGAGAAGCAAATGAAGTTGATTCCTTGTAGGTTTCCAAAATTAATTTGCTTTCCTCAATCTGCTCATTTATCTTTGCGACCTTTCTTTGCTTTCTTTGTATTATAAATTTTAGTACCTCCAGACCTTTTCCATTAAAAAATTTGTACCATTCATCAACGGATTCAGGATCCAATAAACCATCATTGATGGGTACATCCCACCTTAGTCTCCTTGGTACAATATTTTCTTTTAAGTATTGCTCATGGGAAGCAATGTCCCACCATAAACTGACTTTTTTCTCCATCAAGTGACCAAATTTTCTGAAGTTAGTATCAAGGTCACCTGTGTCAGTGTTGGTATTTGAGGTGGAAAAAACCTCCTCTAAATCTACTTTGCGGTTCTCTAGAAATTTGAATATCTCCATTTAAGCTGCTCAAGTGAGTAAGATATGAAAGTAGAGTATTAGGTATGTGTACTTAAGCGCTAGAGTGGGTATTCAAAGACAGAACGGCAACAATGTTTTAAGATAGCCAAATGATGATGCTGCAACCCATATATTAGTGTTCTCACACGTGGAAGAAATGATTTTAAAATACACACAAAATGTTAATATTTATGTGCAATGGGTGCGCTATCAATCAACCTTAAAAAGCGTGTAGATATGGTTAAAAATTGCTTGTGCAATGATACTGGTCAAGTGGTGTGTAAAACCTCCTTAAAATCCGTGCACTATGTATGTATAAATAAATACATAAAACCATATATAAATATATAAATAAGTGGATACTCTTCCTAGTTGTGATACCAGTGATTTAGTGATATTTGTGAAATGGTGCTGTGAATAAAAAACAGTAAAAAAAGGGGGTGAAACCACGTTTAAATTCAAGCCCTTAAAAAATCCATGCGTTTAAAACTGAAAAAAACGCATTTGGTTGTGCGATTTATTCATGGAAAAAGCACACAATTGGTTATGCGATTATATTGGGAGAAACACCATAAGTGTTTTTTAGGATCCTTTAGGAGTCCATGCATCTGACAGGTGTCTCCTTAGGGGTTTAATTGCGGTTGCTTAGACAGGTGTTGTTCCTGATTAGTTAGTGCTGAGGCGTTTTTCTAACTAATTGCCCTTTGGTATTGAGCATAGATTAAAACTTGAAGGATAAAAGATGTACACCATCAATAGGAAAGATAAGCACCATTTAGTAAATGTATATTTGAACAAGTGTATACATAATACTTTCACTTATCTTTAGTTGTGGTGTCCTCTTTCCTGCTGGTCCTTACTATCTCTTCCGTGTTTGCATGAGGATAGAAAACAGATAAAAAACCATTGCGCAATATAGTTATACTTTGAATGGTGTGCATGTGCTGTGGCTGAAGCCCATCTACTTACACAGCACCCTGCGAACGAAGCGCGGTGGTTAGAAATATGTCAGGCACTGTTTGGGCTCCCTGCCCTGCTTGTCTCAGTAGTGTTGCTTAGCTCCTCCTCCCGACGCGTTGCGACACGCCCACGTGTCTTTATCAAGGGATTATGGGGCTTTGAGGCAGCTGAGACCTTTTTATAGGCAACATTTAGCTTGGGTGTTGCCATAGCAACTTTTGTGTGCTCATCATCCTATTCAACACCACCTGCGCTTGGGTGCTGTGGATGTTGTGCACATTGACTCTTTGCGGTCCTGGATAGGAAACAGTTATTTGGATCTACAAGTGCTTACACATAATTCAAAAAATATATGTATATACATATATATGTAAAAATTTTTTATTAATTAGCACCATGTTTAATATAAGGGTTAAAAAGTTAAAAACGTGAGTGTGTGTGCCGGTGTGTTAAAATGTGAGAATATGTGAATGTGGGTAAAAAATAATATATGGATGAGAATAAATGAATAAAAAAGTGAAAAAAATTTAAAAACATAATAGAGATAAAGAAAAATAAAAATAAAAATAAAAAAAAAAAAAATAAAAAAAAAATAAAAATAAAGATGAAAAAAATGAAAAAAAATAAAATATAAAAATTAAAAAAAAAAAAAATATGATAAAAAAAAAAAAAAAAAAAAAAAAGCAGAAAAAATATATAGGAAAAATAAAAACAAAAATAAAAATGAGTATAGTTAGCATCTAAAAATGACTACGCTGCACGACTTTTAAAATAGAGGCATGAATGAATATGTCAAAACGGCGTTTGACACATAGTTTCTTATTTGTGTGGGAGAATGGTTGGTTTCTTATTAGAGCAATACTACTTTCTTATTTGAGCATCACTTCTTTAGGGATGTTAACATGGCAAATTGTATACAGGTGTATAAATAGTGACCGTATACCTTATGTGAATAATTCTTGGGATGAAATAATAAAAAAGATAAAAAATGACCATGTTTATGTTGGACTTTACGAAATAGGAGTATGAAGGTATACATGGATATATAAGATGTGGAGGAAGAAGACCGTATTGTCTGCTTGCTAAAATATATCTGCTCATAAAACACATAAATAGTATTAAAAAAATACTAAAAATATGTGTTTAAAATGGATTAAAAGTCAGAAATAAAACAGTTGAGATCAAAGTCAATGTTGAGGCCTCCTGGCGCAAAACTGTTGATTTCATAAATCCATCTCGATTCACTTTTGCTGAGTTCTCTCACCTTATGACTCCCCCTCCAATTGGGTTTAAATTTGTCAATTGCCCAGAACGTCATTTGGGTAGGATCTTTATTGTGGATTTCTGCAAAGTGTCTTGACACACTATGTTTAGGGAAGCCTGCTATTATGTTTTGCACATGTTCTCTTATTCGTTTCCACATAGGTCGTTTAGTCCTTCCTATGTACTGCAGCGAACATGTGCATTCAAGCATATACACTACTCCTTCTGTTTTGCATGTGATGAACTCCTTAATGTCGTATTCTTTTTTCGTGGTAGATGATTTGAATTTTTTGCACTTTTTTCCCCCCATCTTGGTATTCCTACATGCATAACATCTTTTGCAGGGGTAAAACCCCTTTCCCTGAAAAAAGGTCATATTTTTGTTGTTTGGCGGGTCTGGGACATTTTTAACAATCAAGTCTCTTAGTGTTGGAGCTTTTCTGTATATAAATTTAGGTCTCTCAGGGAGGATGCTTTTTAGTTGTTGATCAGCTTGCAGTAGCTGCCAGTGTTTTTTAATTATTGCTTCAATTTTCTTATGCTGTATATTGAAGTTCAAAATCAATGGTACTTCTGCATGGTTTTCAGTTTTTTTGTCCTTATCCTTAATGAGTGAGTCTCTTGGCATTTCTAGTACTTCTTTTATTTTTTCCTTGATAAAATTCTCATTATAACCCTTCTGCAGGAATTTTTCACCAATTTCTGTTGCTTGTTCAAGGTACCCTTGGTCATTACTACAATTTCTCCTCAATCTTATGAGCTGCCCCTTCGGTATGTTTATTAACCACGGACTGTAGTGACAGCTATCCGTGGGGATATAGCTGTTCCTGTCTACAGTCTTGAAGTAAGTTTTTGTATGAAATGCACCCTTCTCGATTGTAATATCAAGGTCCAAAAATTTAATATTTTTCTCACTGATCTCGAATGTCAACCGGATGTTCTTTTGGTTGTTGTTTAGTGTTGTGAGGAAATTTTCCAAGCTAGTTTTATCCCCATTCCATATTATAATGCAGTCATCTATGAATCTTTTATATAGAGTTAGCTCCACTGGGTAGTGTTGATACAGCGCTTCTTCTTCCCAATTGGCCATGAAAATATTTGCGACGCTTGGGGCATATTTAGCCCCCATTCCAATCCCGTTTAGCTGTCTATAAAATTATTTATTGTGCCAAAAATAATTGTGTTGTATCCCGTAGGCTAGGCTTCTTAAGATAAATCTTTTTTGTTTAGAAGGTATGACCGTCCATTTATCTAAAGCCCATCTTGTGGCATTTATTGCGTCGCCGTGGTCAATGATTGTGTACAGTGATGACACATCAGCCGTGGCTATTAAATATTGTTCATGCTGTACTAGTGGCACTTTCTCCAGAATTTGTATGAGATGCTTGGTGTCCCTTAAAAAAGATTTGGTTTTGGATACCAGTGGCTGAATAAATTTGTCAACATATTCACCAATCCTTGAGTTTATGGATTGAATGCCACTAATTATAGGTCTCCCGGGTGGCATTGATGAATTTTTGTGGATTTTGGGGACAGTGTAGATCACTGGGACCCTACAGACATCCGGCAAGAGGTACCTTTCCTCCTTTTTGTTTAGAATGTTTTTCATTTTGCCTTTTTCTACCAGTTCTCTTAATTCTTCCTTGTATTCTCTGGTTGGATTCCCTTTGAGTTTGATATATGTATTGGTGTCATTTAATTGGCCTATGAGCTCACTGTTGTAGTTTTCTTTTGATAAAACAACTATAGCACCTCCTTTGTCCGCTGGTCGTATTACTACTTCCTTTCTTGCTTCCAGTTCTTTTATTCCTTTTGTGATATCCTGAGAGTTTTGTGCTCGTTTTATTCTTAGTTTTTCAATGTCTTGTATGACCATCTTGTTAAAAACATGTATGTGTTCATTGTTCGACACCTGGGGGTTGAACAGGGATCGATTTCTTAGAGTAGTGTGTTCCACCCTACCTGGGATTTCCTGTAGACCCCTTGTGGTGGCCACAGGTTTATTCAACATGTATTTTTTTATATTTAGTTTTCTAGTATACTTTTGTATGTCTACATACGTGTCAAACTTGTTTAAACTCCTCTTTGGTGCAAATTTCAGTCCTTTGTCCAGGGTCCTTAGTTCAGTTTTGGTTAATTCTTTGCCACTTAGATTGTATATACCTTCTCCTATCGTTCTCTTTTTCGCTTGGACCTTCCGTCCTCCCCTATTTCCTCTTTTGAATTTGGACTTTTTTGGCTCCGTGGTGGGGTTCTCTCTGTGCGGGGAGGGGTTCTGTCCCTCCTGCGCTGATCTAAAAAAGACGAGGATGTACATGCCTCATTTTCCTCATCCCTCAATGCCTCATACCTATTTCTCGTGTGATCAGGGCTACTTCTGTAGTCCCTATATTGTCGGTCATGGTATTGAGGTTGTGTGTGTTGTTGGTATTGGTTGTGGTCCCTTGTATCTCTTTTGTCATGGTTTCCATGATTCTGATGTCCTCTATCGTCATATCCTCGATTTTCGTTGTTCCTATGTTGGTTATATGCCTGGTTATGGGGCTTATGGTTCTTATTCCCCCCATTTTTCCATTGTGCGTTTTTTGGAGATTTTGTCCATGGTTTGGGATTATTGCTCTTTTTCCACCATGGTTTAGGGGTCTTTGGGCCATTGTACTCATCCCTTGATGCTCTTTGATATCCATTCTCATTTTCATTTTGCCTCATTTGTCTATCAGGTGATCTATATGTGTATTCCCTGTTTGGTGATCTAATCCTTACTTCTCTCAATGGTGATGAGGTGGTGGATCCTGTTTGTCCATCCTTTAAATTTAGTTGCCATTTATAAGCCTGTTGTAATCTGTAATCATTAGTGTCCCTCATGTATTTCCGTTTTTTTCTTTGTTTTATTTCAATATCCTTCTGTTCCAACACTCTGTTCAGTTGTTTGGTTAGAGAAGCAAATGAAGTTGATTCCTTGTAGGTTTCCAAAATTAATTTGCTTTCCTCAATCTGCTCATTTATCTTTGCGACCTTTCTTTGCTTTCTTTGTATTATAAATTTTAGTACCTCCAGACCTTTTCCATTAAAAAATTTGTACCATTCATCAACGGATTCAGGATCCAATAAACCATCATTGATGGGTACATCCCACCTTAGTCTCCTTGGTACAATATTTTCTTTTAAGTATTGCTCATGGGAAGCAATGTCCCACCATAAACTGACTTTTTTCTCCATCAAGTGACCAAATTTTCTGAAGTTAGTATCAAGGTCACCTGTGTCAGTGTTGGTATTTGTTCCTATTTCGTAAAGTCCAACATAAACATGGTCATTTTTTATCTTTTTTATTATTTCATCCCAAGAATTATTCACATAAGGTATACGGTCACTATTTATACACCTGTATACAATTTGCCATGTTAACATCCCTAAAGAAGTGATGCTCAAATAAGAAAGTAGTATTGCTCTAATAAGAAACCAACCATTCTCCCACACAAATAAGAAACTATGTGTCAAACGCCGTTTTGACATATTCATTCATGCCTCTATTTTAAAAGTCGTGCAGCGTAGTCATTTTTAGATGCTAACTATACTCATTTTTATTTTTGTTTTTATTTTTCCTATATATTTTTTCTGCTTTTTTTTTTTTTTTTTTTTTTTTTTTTTTGTATCATATAATTTCTCCCCTTTTTTCATTTTTCTATTTTTATTTATTTTTTTTTTATTTTTTTTTTTATTTTTATTTTTATTTTTCTTTATCTCTATGTTTTTAAATTTTTTTCACTTTTTTATTCATTTATTCTCATCCATATATTATTTTTTACCCACATTCACATATTCTCACATTTTAACACACCGGCACACACACTCACGTTTTTAACTTTTTAACCCTTATATTAAACATGGTGCTAATTAATAAAAATGTTTTACATATATATGTATATACATATATTTTTTGAATTATGTGTAAGCACTTGTAGATCCAAATAACTGGTTCCTATCCAGGACCGCAAAGAGTCAATGTGCACAACATCCACAGCACCCAAGCGCAGGTGGTGTTGAATAGGATGATGAGCACACAAAAGTTGCTATGGCAACACCCAAGCTAAATGTTGCCTATAAAAAGGTCTCAGCTGCCTCAAAGCCCCATAATCCCTTGATAAAGACACGTGGGCGTGTCGCAACGCGTCGGGAGGAGGAGCTAAGCAACACTACTGAGACAAGCAGGGCAGGGAGCCCAAACAGTGCCTGACATATTTCTAACCACCGCGCTTCGTTCGTAGGGTGCTGTGTAAGTAGATGGGCTTCAGCCACAGCACATGCACACCATTCAAAGTATAACTATATTGCGCAATGGTTTTTTATCTGTTTTCTATCCTCATGCAAACACGGAAGAGATAGTAAGGACCAGCAGGAAAGAGGACACCACAACTAAAGATAAGTGAAAGTATTATGTATACACTTGTTCAAATATACATTTACTAAATGGTGCTTATCTTTCCTATTGATGGTGTACATCTTTTATCCTTCAAGTTTTAATCTATGCTCAATACCAAAGGGCAATTAGTTAGAAAAACGCCTCAGCACTAACTAATCAGGAACAACACCTGTCTAAGCAACCGCAATTAAACCCCTAAGGAGACACCTGTCAGATGCATGGACTCCTAAAGGATCCTAAAAAACACTTATGGTGTTTCTCCCAATATAATCGCATAACCAATTGTGTGCTTTTTCCATGAATAAATCGCACAACCAAATGCGTTTTTTTCTGTTTTAAACGCATGGATTTTTTAAGGGCTTGAATTTAAACGTGGTTTCACCCCCTTTTTTTACTGTTTTTTTTACTGTTTTTTATTCACAGCACCATTTCACAAATATCACTAAATCACTGGTATCACAACTAGGAAGAGTATCCACTTATTTATATATGGTTTTATGTATTTATTTATACATACATAGTGCACGGATTTTAAGGAGGTTTTACACACCACTTGACCAGTATCATTGCACAAGCAATTTTTAACCATATCTACACGCTTTTTAAGGTTGATTGATAGCGCACCCATTGCACATAAATATTAACATTTTGTGTGTATTTTAAGATCATGCAGGATCCACCCCCCGCAGGCGGGTTAGCAAATCTGAATATTTAGTTGCCATGTGTTTATTATGCAACCCCTGTGTCGGATTATCATGCACATCCCATAGCATGGCCTTATAGATCCCGGAGAGGAACGTTTTTCCGCATCTCCTCAAACAGTCCACTTTCTATAGAGATCTGTGTATGATCGAATTTTAAGCCCCCGGTGGTCGAATTTGGTATTTATGCCCTGCAGTTGCACTCTCTATTACAATACAGATATTAACAAGTAAAATTAAAAAAAAATCTAAAAGTTCAAAATCATTCTAAAATCACGATGTATCCAAGTCAAAAGGAAAGTGTGTTATTACTAATGATCCTAGTGTTATAATTCTATATGCATTAGCCTTACCAGACAGCTTAGTGGCGCATATCCTGCTTTTATTATTACCACACAGACATTGTCAGGCAGGGCCAGCAATATGCTAGTGACCTACATAAAGGGAAAGGAGAAAAATAATAATAATAAAATGATAATGAGTGCTGGTTAGGGACTGTGGTAGGATTCATATTTAGAAGTTCGATATAAAACAATTGATGTCGAGGCTGAGGCCCCCAGAAGCCAGAGACCCCAATCTATATATCCACTTAGTCTCGTTCTGTGAAACCAGGATTTACTTATTACCCCCTCTCCAGTGATCTTTGATTTTATCCATTCCACAGAATATCAATCCTGTGGGGTCCCTGTGATGTACTTCTTTGAAATGTCTGGAAAGGCTGTGTTTTGGGAACCCCTTCCTTATGTTGTTAATGTGTTCCCTAATGCTCACACATAGGGGCCGAGTAGTCCTACCTACATATTGAAGTTGACACGGACATTTAATGACGTAGGTGACATGGGTGCTGTTGCATGAAATCAGCTCCCTTATTTGATATTCTTTATTGGAAACTCTATATTTAAATGACTCTTTTCCGTGGTTGCTTCTTGCTCACTCTACATGGAAGGCATTTTTGGCATCTGTAGAATCCCTTCATTTCTGAGAATATTTTGACAGGTTTTTTTTGGGGGGGGGGGGGGGGGGTTGGATCACATTATGGACTAGCTGGTTTCTGAGTGTGGGAGCTGTTCTATACACAAACCTGGGTTTATTTGGTAGAATTTTAGATGGAACCCTGTCTTCTTTCAGGATAGGCCAGTATTTTCTAATGATGTGTTCTATAGATTGGTATTGTGTATTAAACCCAGTGATATAAGCAACATCGCTATGTTTTTCTACTTTCTTGTCTTTTTTGATCAGTAATGTACTTCTGTCCACTTTCTTTATTTCAGTTTTCAGCTTAACTAGGTTCTTTTCTTGAGAGCCTTTTTCCTGAAATCTTTTATTGAGAATGTTGGCTTGTGTTTGAAAGTCTTCCACCGTCAAACAGTTCCTTCGGAGTCTCAGCAGTTGGCTTTTGGGGATGTTCCCCTTCCACTTGGGGTGGTGGCAACTTGAAGATGGTATATCTGTTATTTTGAAAAATGTCTTTGTATACAGCTCATCCCCTCTCTTGAAAATTTGTGAATCTAAGTAATCAATCTGTTGGTAGTCCCATTTCCCAGTGAAAGAGATCCCATACTTGTTATGGTTAATTCCCCTGAGGAACTCCTCAAATGACTACACTGTTCCTTCCCATAAGATAATTAGATTGTCTATGTATCTTCGATACAATTTAATTTGGGGGTATTTTCCTGTCATAGAAGTATTTTTCTTGCCACGTTCATAAAATAGTTGGCTACACTGGGGGCATAACGTGCCCCCATAGCCACTTCTTTAATCTGTACGTAATAATTTCTCCTATACCAGAAGTATTTCTCCTATACCAGAAATAGTTACTTTCCATGGCTAATTGGAGACCTTCAAGGATGAAACCTATTTGTTCTTGCCTCAATTTTGTGTTTTCATGTAGTGCCTTCTCTACTCCTTCTAATCCATCTTTTTGTACAATACTGGTATATAATGAGCTGACATCTATTGTGGCAAGTAAGCAGTTTTCAGCACCTTTAATGTTTTGTAGTTCCGTTATTAAATGTGTGCTATCTCTGAGGTACGATTTCCCTTTAGTACCAATGGTTTTAGGAATGAATATGAATATGATCAAGGAATTCCCCTAACCGGGAGAAGAGTGAGCTAATTCCACTTATAATCGGCCTTCCTGGTGGCTTGTCTACCCTCTTATGTATTTTTGGCACATAATATATTACGGGGATCTTCATGGATTCTGATAGTAAGTAGTTGGCTTCTTTCTTGCTTAGTATTCCCTTATCCTTCCCCTTTTTTATATATGCCTTCAACTTCTTTTTGTAGCATAGTTTGGGGTTCCCTACTTTGAGTATATTCTCCATTGCTTCTTCATTGTCTTATTTATTTAATATGACTAATCCCCTGCCCTTGTCAGTGGGGCATATCACCACTTCCTTATTTTTCCCTATTTGTTTAATGGTTTTCCAGATATTCATGTTTTTAGATCCTCTCCTTTCCAGTTTCTTCAGATCATCTTCTACCATCTTTTTAAAGGCTCCAAGAGATTGACTCCCACATGTCTTGGGGTTGAAAATAGATTTATTCCTAAGTGTAGATTGGACGAATCTTGAATCTTCCGGTACTTTTGTGTCTCCATGCAGTGCAAAATGTTTCTTCAGGTTCCATTTTCTCATGAACTTCTGAAGGTCGTTGTACGCTTCAAATTTGTCTAATGTTTTGGCAGGTGCAAATTTCAAGCCCATATGCAGAACTTGCATTTCTTCATCTGTGAAATGGGCATTACTCAAATTAAATATTCCCTTTCCTAATATTCTCATCACCTTTTTTTTCTTCCCTCCTCTCTTTCCTCTTGTCTGTTTCCTCTTTCCAAATTTCTTTATGTTTGACCCATCTCTCTTTCTTGATTGTTGATCCATCCATTCCTCATGCCTGTCTCTTGTCTCTGATAAGGTGGATGTCTGTGGTATCCTAAGGGTCCTTGATCTCTCTCCATATCCCTGGAATGTTCTTCCCATCTCTGAGCACCTTCTCTGTTCCAATATCGTCCCCTCCAGCTTGGGGTCCTGTATGGGACGCACACATTCATTCTTCCTGGGGGTCTTCCTCGTTGTCCTCCTCTGTGAAAATCCCTTCCTCCCTAAATTCTCTACTCTGTTGGAAGTTGTGGTAGGGGGTGTGCCGACCCCTCCTCCCCAGGGGAGAGAACCTATTTGTAGGGATGTTATATCTTGGAATGGTGTCCCAGGATAGGTGGTTTCATATTGATTTTTCCTTCTCATATCAGGTCTTCCCGGCTGGTAATTTGATGGACTAGGTGTTCCCCTATGTCCCAACACCTGAGTAGGGTTGAAACTTAACTGGAGTGTATAAGCCCCTTCTTGTATGTCCAGTTCCCCCATAAAGGGAAAGAAGAAAGGGTACCCGGTTAGTTATAAGGATTTTGAATCATTGAAAAATTGGATCAAACTAAAATTATCAGGATAATATATCAAATTTATTCTGTTTACAATTATAAATGTATTATATCAAAAAGATTAAGTTTAAAGAAAGTGCAATATTTAAAAAGGGTGATTAACTACAATATGGCAATGAATAAATGACCATAAACATATCGACAAACAAGGCAGACATATAACAATACAAATCAACACTAAACACTGTCCGGACGTTTTGCATTAGCCAACAGTCAGTCAGCCAGTCAAATCACTAGAATATAGTTAAATAAAATGGAGTCTTGTGTGATCCCCTAAATACACTGAATATTAATGTCTGACAGTGGATTAATCCAAAAATGGACGGGGTGGGATGTGGGAGGGGGGATGCGGGCCAATGGGAGATGTTAACTGAGCCTATCATGCAGGGAAAACATAATCATCTATAAGCTGCAATAATGAAATGCTGCATCAGTCCTTTTGTCAAAAGAGCATTAGCATTCTTATACTGAAGGCAATTTGAAATACAGGCAGTCCTTAAGGTGCACACATATTGTATCAAAAAAGGATCCAGTCATTAGGATTAATTATTGTGGTGCTGTAATTTCAATGTTCAGTTTTTTCATCATATTTCAAAGTAAATATTGGCATATCACCGTTTTCCATTAGCATTCAGAACTAAATTCCCAGAATTTTGAAAATTTAGAGAGTCACCAGTCATCATAAGAATCTCTCTGTCTGGGATGCAGCAGATATAGGCAAGTAAATAACAGGAGACTTTTAAATGTTAAATGAAAAAAGTAAGGTTGTATTAGATATTACAAATCGTGTAGAGATTTCCATATGTTACCTTCACTTGAGCTCTCCTCCATCAATGTGTCATTCACCTGTTCTATGGTTCCTCGATGTCCACTTGCCATTTGTAGACTCTATTATTTTTATAGTCCAATACACCTCTCTAAATTTCTTCAGCTTTTTTGCCTGTATTTCAATGTCATACTTCTTAATAATCTCCTGCATTTCTTTCTCCTTATCTTTATATTCTTTTTGAGCAAAGAGCAACAGTAAATTCTTTATCTCTGTGATGTTATTCTCGATTCCTCTTAATTTGAATTGTCTTCTCTTGACAATATTCTGTAGCAGGTCATTTTCACACTTGTTAAAAAAGGAATACTAGTCCCCCATAAGGGATGCATCATCAATGCTATCATTGGGATGTACATCCCACCTTAGTCTCCTAGGGGTCATTTTCTCACTAATGTACATCTCTAGGGTGGCTATATCCCACCATACTCTTAGTTGTTTTTCCATGGTGTGTCTCAATTGTTTAAATGGCCTATCCATATCTTGCCTGATGTTAATCTGTTCCTAGCTGAATATTCCTATTATTCGTGTAACCAAATATATCCATAGCTGCAGAACAAGTCACACCCTAAGGTGATCAAGAGATATAATATTTGTTAGGTCCCGCGCTTAGGTGTAGGCTGGGCTGCTGCCTCCCCCAAGGAGCTCCAACCGGAGTACCAATAGTAGAAGTTATATGAGTATAGGGGTGGGTGGCACTGCCTATCACCTGAAGAGTGCTCCTGTGCAATGGGTCACTCTTTACAGGTGAGTGTAAAATAGGTGAAAAAACACTGCCGTCACCTGAAAGGTAATCTTCCACAGTGAATCACTCTTTAAAGAATAAGTAGTGAGTGCTAAACTTAAAATAAAATAGATATCCTGATGGGTGTTCTCACCCTGTGTTTAAGGCAAGTTTATACAGATAAAGCCTAAAAGGAAAGTGTGTTATTACTGATGGTCCTATTGTTATAGTAATAAAAGCAGGATATGTGCCACTCAGCTGTCATTGCAATTGGACCATCAGTAATAACACTCTTTCCTTTTGACTTGGGTACATCTTGATTTTAGAATGATTTTGAACTTTTAGAAGTTTTTTGAATTTCACTTGTTAATATCTGTATTGTAATAGAGAGCGCAACTGCAGGGCGTAAATACCAAATTTGACCACCGGGGGCGTGAAACTTGAGCATACATAGATCTCTATGGAGAGTGGACTGTTTGAGGAGATGCAGCAAAATAGTCCTCTCCGTGATCTATAAGGCCATGCTATGGGATGTGCATAATAATCCGACACAGGGGTTGCATAATACCCACATGGAAACTAAATATCATGATTTGCGAACCCGCCTATGGGGGGTTGATCCTGCATGATCGCTCACTATAATAGACGTGAGGTATACCAAGATGGCACTGCCTCAGATGACGTCTGATAACGAGACGCATAAGATGGAGCTTGTTATGCACTCATGTAATTTCTGGTTGCGGAGCTCCGGTCAGTGGAACGCACGCCAGTTTCAAGCTCCTGTCCTGCAACCAAGCTAGCTAGCATTATACAATTGAATATGCTAAGTGGTGTTTTTAAACTTTAAATTTTAATAAAATCATCCGGATTGACACAACGAGTACCCATCTCCTTTGTCCACGAGGGTAACCTGAGGTTTACCACGGAGGAGGTAACTACTAAAATCGAATCTATTGGGAACGGCTTACCCCCGGAGAGGCTCAAGGATCTGATACCCCATTAGGTGCTGAGCTAAGGAGGAGGTGATTGCCCTGAGGACTGCTACCACACTCACTGCATTCGATTTACCCCTGCAGGGGTGCAGGGATCTGGTGAGTGGGAAACTGAAGGAATTCACCTAAATTGCTATATAGGTACGAGTCACTTTTGGACAAGAACAAAGTCACTTGAAACCCTGCTATTTTTTGCAATACTAAAAGACTGAACTTATAATCAATTTTATTTTCAACAGAATATGTTAATGCACTTATTTTAGTTTACTAATGATTTGGATACAATTAACTCATGCACGTTTATGATATAGCTGTTGAGATGAACTGTTAAGGATGAAATTTGGTTATAATTGCTAACTGGATGAGAACACTCATTATTGCACTAAGCACATTCACTTTCACATTGCAAGCTGATACACCAGTTTGCAATCAGCACTATTATTAGGGCTTTATCTGTATAAACTTACCTTAAACACTGGGTGAGAACACCCGTCAGGATATCTATTTTATTTTGAGTTTAGCACTCACTACTTATTCTTTAAAGAGTGATTCACTGTGGAAGATTACCTTTCAGGTGACAGCAGTGTTTTTTCACCTATTATACACTCACCTGTAAAGAGTGACACATTGCAGAGGAACACTCTTCAGGTGATGAGCAGTGCCACCCACCCTCTACTATTGGTACTCCGGTTGGAGCTCCTTGGGGGGGGGGGGGGGGGCAGCAGCCTAAGTCACCTTAGTGTGTAACAAATATTATATGATTTAAGATATTTTTACCAAAGATTATTTATTTGTAAAATTTTATAACAGAAATGTATATAGCAAAAATAAAAAAACCCAGGGGTAATTAAACACCACCAAAAGAAAGCGCTATCTGTCTCAAAAGAATGCAAAGCATTCTGTGATTGGATGATTCGGAGAGGAAGGGCTGTAACATTTTGCTCTCCACCTCATCCAGAGAACACTTTGCATTCATTCAAAAAATGCAAAGGATTCTTTGAATGGTGCCCAGGACCCAGAATCGAGTGGTAATAACTGGAGTAGTGATAGCTACTTCAGTGATTTCCAACTTCCAGCAGCATTGGCCAGGTATGTCCATTACATAATTACACTGGTCTGGACAAGTTGGACCGATGTACTGTATCTATGTATAACATGCCAATGCCTGGAATTATTCTATAAATACATTTTGTATTTTTAATGTTGCTTACACCTTATTAAAAGGCCCACTCCACGCTTAACAGTATTTAAAAAAAAAATGTTTTGTATCGGTACATATCTCCCATGCCATTTTTACCTAATACTTGCAAATTGGCCTTGAAAAAGGGCAGGAAAAATTTACAAAATTCAGCTCACATAGACATCAATGTTGTTCGGGCACTATATTTGGGATTTGCAAATGTTTTAAAGTGTTCTGTGAATATACTGGAAACCAAACTTTGCTTGGTTCACTTCATCACTAATGGACACTGGATCATATCTTCCATAGTAAACCATGTATATACACTGTAGCTTATGTGCATGTATCCTAGGTGCATAGTAAATGTCATGAGGATACAATTTGCTTGTCTGCCAATGATCATTTCGCCAGCGATTATAAAAGGAAGGCATTTCTTTTCGATCTGACCATCACTAGTTTAGGATCAGTAAGTGCTAGTAGGTTGAATGACAGCTTTTGCTGACTGATCTCTGATACCCCACGTGGGATTTTATAAAAGTTGAGCACATTTCAAATAAGCTTTATTTTATTTTTTTTGTATGATTTAAAAACAGAATTCTGAACAATGGAGTGTTTTTATTGTTTGTTTTTATAGTGTGTATCACAAACACATTTTGGGAAGAGTTTTCACTAAAAATGTCTTCTTTTATTTCCTACAGGACAGACTTGCCAACAAAAACACAAAGTTGAAAAAAAAGGAAAACCTGCGGAACAATGTTTTAGAAAATGTTTACTTTTTAGAAGCAAGGGGATTAATGAGTTCATTTAACCTGTATCCAGGAAAATGTTTAGCTTTAGGTTGCGTAACTAAACCCTTTTTACTGTAGCATATTATGAAGTATGACATGTCTTGGATGTAAATGTGCACATATTCACTGAGCACAAATATGATATTGGCAAGTTAACCTGAGGAAAGCAACACTCACATTACTAGGTTTCTCAAAGCAATCTTTACAGTGTCAAAGCCTTTATAAAACAGCTTTTGCTCATGTGAATATACGCGATTAGTGTCTATTTCTTTACCAAGATTTTTTTTCCCCAATGCCAAAGAAGCCAATAAAACATTTGCTTGTTAGACTTTTCTGCACAGACAGGATTCATTAGCTTAACAATGCACAGATGTACCCAAGACAGGTTGTGTCACAAAAGAACGCATGGGTGGAAGGTTAGGAAAAACACAAAAGTACTTTAAAACAAAAAAAAAGCCCCACACACAATTCAGCTTTACAGGTTTACAACATATCAGTGTCATTCCTTGGGAAAGGCATGCAGAGAGAAATTTAATATATCAGACAGCAATTTGCAGTAAACTTGGCTACATCTGAACCTATCTCTAACACATGCCTTAAAGCAGAGAAAAATACAGGGCTATCAAAATAACTGTCAGCTATGTAATATGATGTTCTTGTTCAGAGTTAAGTTGAGCAGAATGATCAGTACAGAAGTGAACGATGGTCAAAGTTCTCCTGGGTGATAAGGGATCCAATGATTGCTGCCTATGGCTATAGAATTTTAGACCTCCTAGTCTCCATAACAGGTCTGGTCTATTCTTGTCATATGTTAATCATGGGGGACTGTTATATTTTTTTCAGCTTCTAAAATGTGGCAAGAAAAATATACTTTCTTTATCGTTTGGTGACAATGTGGTCACAATATGTTTCTTTAGGACATTTAATGGACTCTACTTTCCAGCCAGTATAATTGTATTAAATGTAATATATACCCTTTAAAATGATGGTCTATAAATGCATCAGAATGCATGAAAAACTGACATGCAGCTTTGTTTTTTCTTCACGGCACACCACAATACACAGATTGTTCACATCTGTAAGCTGTGATGTGTCTAAACGCTTGCCCATTGCGCTGGGATGGTACTCAAAATGAATAGCATCACAATGCAATATATTTTGTGTTTTTGCACACAGTGCAGTGTAAAATGCTGCTGAACAGACTTAAATCTCTGTTACTGAGAGATCTAAAGTACAAGTTCATCTTTTTCAAAAAGTTCCTCTAGCTACCTCAATTAAAAAAGCTGTGTAACCCCCTTACTACTTAAACAACTGCAGCCTCCTGCTCTATCTTCTGCATTACTGGTAAAAGTCTAATACTGGACTGCCTGTACCTGCATACTAACTGTATGACTGTGTCCCATTCAAGTCAATGGAACATTAATGAGCAGATGCTGCCAGTCATGCAAGACAGGGCCGTCTTTAACGCAGGTCAAATGGGGCAGGTACCCCGGGCCCTGTCACCAAAGCAGCTGTTCCTTGAGCCCGCGCTTCCCACAAATTGGGGTCCCATCAGATGATAACACTGCAGAGCGCAGAGAAATACATTGGTGTATTCCCCGGGTAGCAGGGCACCTAGACTCCAGAGGGCCTGCACCTAGATTCCTGAGGGCCCCGAACCTAGACTCCTGAGGGCCCCATACCTAGACTCCTAAGGGCCCCACACCTGGACCCCTGAGGGTCCCGTACCTGGACCTCTGAGAGTCCCGCCCCCAGACATTTGAGAGCCCTGCCTCATGACCTTTGAGAGCACCATTCCAGGACCCCTGAGGGCCTCGCATCTGGCCCCCAGAGGGCCCTGCACCTATACCCCTGAGGGCCCTGCACCTAGACCCCTGAGGGCCCCTTACCTAGACTCCTGAGGGCCCAGTACCTGGACCTATGAGAGCAGGTGGTGAGCCTGGCTGGCTAGGTAGGTCCTTCTCCCCATAGAGTTTTTGTGGACTGTTATCCTAGCCCCGACCTGTTGTCTATGAACAGTACAGCTGTACATTGCTTATTGGTAAAATTTTAAAATGGTTACTTAGTTGATCATCTCCTGTACTAGATACGCAGTCTCAGGTTATCTCCTGTACTAGATCCGCAGTCTCTGATCATCTCCTGTACTAGATCCACAGTCTCTGGTCATCTCCTGTACTAGATCTGCAGTCTCTGGTTATCACCTGTACTAGATGCGCAGTCTCTCACCATCTCCTTTAGTCAGTCTATCAGTGAGAAGTAATGATGTTCAATGAATAAGCAAGCAGAAATTATTTGTTGTAACCTCTAGCAACCAGCCAGTGAGCAGTAATATTATGCTGTAACATCTAGCAACCAATTGCAGCCTGAACTGTTGCAGTGATTTGAGTTATCCTGCTATTTGTTATATGTCTAAGAGCATTCAGTAGTATGGGCAGCAGGAAAGATAAGTATTTGCATTCTCCTTTTCAGGTGCCAAGCTAATTTGACGGTGTAGATTGAAAACCGGGTTGCTTTAAAGAGGAAGTAAACCCTGGTGGCTTTTACTACCTCTTTATTTCCCTGCAAAGGTAAAACATAATGGGCTACTATGCATCGCATAGTAGCCCATTATGTGTCACTTACCTGAAACCGAAGACCGCAATGTCACCGTTGACCCCACTAGCAGGGGGCGTCCATCTTTGTCCCTCTTCCTTCTGGGGTCACGAACTCCAGCTCTGTGACTGGCCGGAGTCGCGTGACATCACTCCCACGCATGCGTGGGAGCCACCGGTTGCGGCACGACCCCTATTAGAAACGGCTTTTTCGTAAATATCTCCTAAACCATGGAGATATTTCCAGCACCTACAGGCAAGCCTTAATATAGGCTTACCTGTAGGTAGAAGTGGTTGTACAGGGTGTACAACGACTTTAAGTGAAGGATATGCTAATAATAATTTATAATAACTCAAAGTCAAACTTGAGGAAAACAGCTAAATACACTGTTTAAATACATATATATATATATATATATATATATATATATAACTTTTTTAGTTGCAAAACAAATTATGTTCAGGTATTTTGTGCCATCTCCTCCTCTAAGCTCTGTCTTACAGCACTGACTTGTCAGAGTGCAGACCCTTCCTCTATCAGTAACTTTGTGCTTGCCCACAATGTACTGTGGGTGGGTGGCTGGTGTAGTCAAAGCGACTTACCCGGGGATAGGGCGTGGGCGTGCAATCCCCTCACCCGACTCCTGCTGTGACTGTACACAACGAGACCCTGTCAGTAAGTCCCAGCCAATGATTCATGGCTGGGACCTGCTGATTGTCTGCGTGCAATCACAGCCCAGAGCTCTGTGTTGGTAATCAGCATAGAGCTTTATACAAAGGGAATAATATGTCAGGCATGAAAGTCTTGAAAAAGAGCAGGGGCATGCAAGGGATATCTCTTCCAATGAACCAGATAACGTAAGCCATGACTCTGCCTTCTAGAAACCAGAATCTTGGAGACTTTAAACTCATGTTGTCCATCAACAAGAACAGGAGGAGGTAGCTGTTGAGTTCTGGAGTTGCGATTGAAAATTGCCTTTTTGAGGAGAGAAACGTGGAATACGGGATGTATCCGGAGAGAGGAGGGCAATTTTAACCGATAAGAGACTGTCCCGACTCGAGCAATAATTCCGTACTTCCCTAGTAATAAGCAAATCTTTTTCCAGTGTAGCAGAATGTTTTTAACCTGCTGATCTGCTGCTGGTAGACCAGAAGAGGATTGAAGTAGGGGAAGAGTCTGAGGGTGATAGCCTAGAGCTGCGTAGAATGGTGTGGTATGAAGATCACTGTGCCAACGGGAGTTAATGATGAATTCAGCCAAAGGCAAATACACGGACCAATTGGAGTGTAACACATTGACATATAAGATAGGTTTCCAGGGTCTAGTTCATGCGTTTGGTTTGACCATCTGTTTGAGGGTGATGTGAGGTGGAGAGTGAGAGCGTTACTCCCAGTTTCTTACAGAGCGCTCTCCAGAATCGGGAAACAAACTGGGATCCATGGTGTGAGACGACATTGGTAGGTATGTCATGATGTTTCACAATATGGGAAAGGAAGAGGCTAGACAGTGCTTCCGCTGAAGGTAATCCAGGGAGCGGTACAAAATGAGATTTTTGGAAAAGCGATCCACTGTGACCCATATAGCAGTCATGCCCTCGGACTTGGGTAACTGTGTAATGAAGTCCATAGTCAAATGGGTCCAAGGCTGGCGAGGTGCAGGAAGTGGTTGTAACAGTCCAGTAGGCAATGTACAGGGTACTTTATTAGCAGCACAAGTTGGACAGGCAGCCACATAGTCAGTAACATCTTTTCGTCATATAAGGCCACCAGACATGACGCTGCAAGTTCTTAAGAGTGATGGTGACACCAGGATGACCAGATAACACACCATCATGTGCCCAGAGGAGTACAGGTTTTCAGAGGCTAGGGGCTACGAACAGACGACCTGGTGGTATCTTCAAGACTTGAGGAACATGATTCTGGGTTTCTAGTAGCTGTTGGGAAAGAGCCATAGCGATCTGTGTGACAATTTTTTGAGGGGGGATTATATACTGCTCGGTAGGTCGATCTTCTTCAGAAGTAACAAACTGTCTGGAAAGAGCATCTGATTTCTTATTCTTATGCCCAGGGATATAAGAAAGAACAACATTTAAATGAGAGAAAAACAGAGCCCATCGAGCTTGACGTGAATTCAAACGTTTAGCAGTCTGAAGATACAGCAGGTTTTTATGGTCAGTCAGGATAGAAAAAGGCTTGGGAGCCCCTTCCAGAAGATGTCACCATTCAGACAATGCCAATGTGATGGCCAGTAGTTCTCGATTCCCAACATCATAATTCATCCCTGCTGGAGAAAACTTTCTAGAGAAAAACACTGCTGGATGGATTCTACCAGACTTAAGCCCCATACACACGGTAGGATTTTCGCATGGATTCTGTCCGATCGGACAATGTTGTTGAAAAATCCGACCGTGTGTATGCACCATCGGACAGTGTACGTCGGATTGTCCGACGGACAAAGTCCTATCTCCTGCTGGATAGATTTTCCGACAACACGGTCCGATCACACCAAATCCGATCGTGTGTACCGTTGTCCGACGGACAAAGTGCTACGCATGCTCAGATCACATTACAAGACCAAAGCTATTGGCTACTAGCCTCTACGTAGTCCCGTCGTAGGCAACAAACGTCACCACGTTCAGAATGATCGGATTTTCCAACAACTTTGTCCGACCGTGTGTACGCAAAACCAACATCGGACAAAGTATGACGGACATGATCCGACGGACCTGGTCCTCGGATAATCCGAGCGTGTGTATGGGGCTTTAGGCTGTCTCTGGGACAGCACGGCACCTGCTCCTACTTCGGAGGTATCAACCTCAACCTTAACAATGTACTGGAGATCCGGATTTGGATGTTTAAGTGGAGCCTTGCTGAAAATGTATTTTGATTGCTGGAAAGCTGATTTTGCTTTGAGGGCCACACTTTGCAATTTGTACCTTTCTTAGTCATAGCAGTAAGGGGGGCAGCAATGGAGGCAAAACCTTTGATGAAGCACCTGTAGTAATTTGCGAACCCTAGAAAACTTTGGAGCCCTCTTAAAGTGGTCAGTTGGGGCCATTGCAACACAGCAGAAAGATTTTGAGGGTCCATTTGGAAACTGGAAAAGATCAAAATGTCGCCCAAGTAGATGTTCACAAAACTGTTGCTGAAATCGTCAAAAATGTCATTCATGAAACGTTGGAAGACAGCAGGGGCGTTACAAAGCCCAAATGGCACAACCAGATACTCAAAATGTCCATTGCGAGTGTTGAATGCTGTCTTCCATTAGTCGCCCTCTCTAATTCGAATCAGGTTATAAGCCCATCGAATGGTCCAGCTTAGAGAAGATAACTGCTCCCTTAAGTACGTCAAACAGTTCTAGAATGAGAGGCAAAGTGTAGGAGTCTTTTATGGTGATTTGATTTAACCCTTGATAGTCTATGCATGGTCAAGACCCCCATCTTTTTTTTCAACAAAGAAGAGGGTCAGATAAAACCTCTTTCCAAGTTGTATTCCTACATATATTTTTGTTCAGGCAATGACGGGGGATAGGTCCTTCCTTTGGGAAGAGGTGCTCCAGGAATCAAATTAATCGCACAGTCAAAAGAACGATGTGGAGGTAAATCCACTGCCTTTTTCTTGCAAAATACATCTGCAAACCCATGGTATTCATGAGGCAATGTAGCTGGAATGGCCATGGAAGCCAACAGACAACCAGAAAGTCTTTTGGGTTGAGACAAACAGTTCAGATAACAGGACGGCCATTTTCCCAATCAAAAGAAGGCTTGTGTTGTTGTAACCATGCGTAACCAAGGATAACAGGCAGAAGTGGAGAATCAATAAGAGACAGGACAATTTCCTCTTTATGGAGTGCGCCTACCTGAAGGGTGATTGTCGTTGTCTCAAATTTTACAAGGCCGTCTCTCAACAGTTGTCCATTCAGGGTGGTGTTGCTCAGGAGTCTAGACTTTGGAAAAAAATGTGATGTTATCTGCTTTAGCAAAAGTGTAGTCCAGAAATATGCCATCGGCACCAGAATCCACAAAACCCTCACAGGAGCCAAGTTTAGAGGCTAAATGGAAAATTGTGTGGACAGTAATCTTGATCTTGGAGGATATAGCTGTATGGTCTATCCCAGCTCTTCCAACACTGGTTAGACCCTGCCTTTTACTGGACAGGAAGGGCATTTAGATAAAAAAATGTGCGTTAAGTCCACAGTACAAGGACAGGCTTAATGCACGCCTCCTTTGTTTCTCTGACTCTGTTAGGTGGAGACAGGTGACTTCCATGAGTTCTACAGGTGCCTGGGATTCAACTGAAATTTCAGGTTCTGGCTGAGGTGAAGTGCTAAAAGTCCCAGGATTGTTGCGGAAATGCAAACAGCAAACATTTAAAAAAAACCTCTGCAGTCCTCAGTATCACCACCAAATTTTTCAGGCAAGGGAAGTTTAGGTGGCACAGAAGAGGCAGGTTGGATTGGAGCAGGAGTAGGAGCTGGAGTCTGGACCAGGCAACCAAAATTTAAGCATAGCACAAAGTTCATCTAACTTGGCATCCAGAGAAAAAAGATTCTGTTCATGAGCTTCACTGCCATTGTGGCCCGTTTGTAATGTTAGGTACCTGTGGTAGGTAGTGTCCAAAGTGGAGCTTGTATGGAGCTTGTATGCTGAGGATTTAGATGAAAACGTAGTCAGGCAGGCCAATTCGGCAACAGATCAGGCAAAATGGTACAAATCGAAATCGAAAGAATGGTCAGGCAGGCGGAGGTCATACACGAACTGGCGTTGAAGTACCAAATCCGAAGGCTGGAGAGTAATCAAGAATTCAGGCAGAGGTTCAATACACAGTAGTCAAAATCACAGAGCTATCAATAAACCCAGTTTAGTTCAAGTCCAAACAAACGGGCACTGAGTAACAGGAAGTGTTGCTATTTATGGGCTGCTTAACCACTTCAGACCAATTGGCAGCCAAAAGACCAGGCCCCTTTTTGCGATTCGGCACTGCGTCGCTTTAACTGACAATTGCGCGGTCGTGCGACGTGGCTCCAAAACAAAATTGGCGTCCTTTTTTTCCCACAAATAGAGCTTTCTTTTGGTGGTATTTGACCGCCCCTGCGGTTTTTATTTTTTGCGCTATAAACAAAAATAGAGCGACAATTTTGATCTCAAAAAACAATGCAATATTTTTTGCTTTTTGCTATAATAAATATCCCCAAAAAATATATAACATTTTTTTTTTTTCCTCAGTTTAGGCCGATACGTATTCTTCTACATATTTTTGGTAAAAAAAATCGCAATTAGCGATTATTGATTGTTTTGCGCAAAAGTTATAGCGTTTACAAAATAGGGGATAGTTTTATAGCATTTTTATTAATATTTTTTTTTTTACTAGCAATGGCGGCGATCAGCGATTTTTATTGTGACTGCGACATTATGGCGGACACATCGAACATTTTTGACACATTTTTGGGACCATTGTCATTTATACAGCAATCAGTGCTATTTAAATGCATTGATTCCTGTATAAATGACAGTTGTAGTGAAAGAGTTAACCACTAGGGGGAGGGGAGGGGTTATGGGCTCTGACGTGTGTGTGTTTTTTTACATTAGGGGGCGGGGCTGACGTCTGACGTCATTGATTGGCTTTCCCGATGACCAAGAACAGCCAATCAATGACAGGCAGAGTAGGAAGCGCGGGGAGAGGTTTGTTTACACATACCTCTCCCCGTTCTTCAGCTTCGTAACCCGATCGCGGGACACCAGCGGCGATAGGGTCCGCTGGTCCCGCGGCCGGGGTCACGGAGCTCCCGACCGGGTCGCGAGCGCGCTGCTGGCGGCGCGCACGCGACCCACGGGCAGGCATTTAAAGGGCCACGTACAGGTACGTGATTATGCCTGCCCGTGCCATTTTGCCGCAGTATATCTGCGTGAGGCGGTCGGGAAGCGGTTAATTGTACATTGTCCGCAGCTGGTAGCAGGTGGGGCTGGTGAGTCCAAGGCAATGCATCAAGCTGGGAGAACATTGCAATAACTCCAGAGCTCCTCTGTGGCACAACAGGTAAGACTGCAGCTGTGGGACCAGGAACACCCCGATTCTAAGACACCCAGGTACATGACAGCTGCCATTAGTAGTATAAAAAAAATAAAAAGCTAAAAATTCCAATATATATACCATAGTTTGTAGGCGCTATAACTTTCATGTAAACCAATCAATATACGCTTATTGGGATTTTTTTTTTAAATCAAAAACATGTAGCAGAATACATTTTGTCCCAAATTTCCCAAATTTATAAAGAATTTTTTTTTATGGATATGTTTTATAGCATATTTTATTTTTTCAAATTTTTCATCCTTTTTTTGTTGATATAAAAAAAAAAAAAAAACTCAGTAGTGATCAAATACCACCAAAAGAAAGTGCTATTTGTGTGAAAAAAAATTGCAGTGTGAAAAAAGTGCTAATAGTGATAATAGCAAAAAATGGCTTGGTCATGAATGGGGTAAAATCTTACAGAGCTCAAGTAGTTAATTCCAATTCTGCTGTTCTGAGTATTATTGGAGGTTGGTACCAAGACAGATTCAGGTACTAATGTTGGTTTTGGGTAAAAATACATTTAATGATTTACTAATAAATAAATGGTGTTTTTCTTTTCTATATGAAGCTTTAAAGGGTAACTTGTGTGGAAAAAAATAAAGCAAATAAATTATAACATATACAATTGTTGCACAGGCCATATTGCGATTTATTGTTATTAAAAAGTACCTTTCCATTTCAATATGAAGTGCTTAAATTGTCTGTAAAATTGAAAGCAATACAGCAACCCAGAGGCATTCTGTAAAAAGCTGGTGTACAAAACTTCCCCAGAAATGTAATTTCCTGTTTGTGTGATTGGCTCACTGATTTTCCCAGTCTGCACCCTCTGCAACAGAAATGTCATTTTTCATGAGATACTTCTTAAGAGTTTATTATTTCTAAATTGATGCAGATACTGCAGCTTTTCTTATCAGAACACTGCAAGCGCACCAGGTGATTATAATGAACCAGTCCCTCCCATTCAGAATCAGTCTGCACAGGACATTCTCAAACTAAGAACTTTTACTTCAAAGCTGAAATTGCACATTGATTATCCAGAGGGGATTGTGTTTTTCTCAACAAAAGTTGAGTTACTCTTCAAAGAAAGCCTGTCATGACTGCCATTGCTTACCTTGTCAGTTGCATGCCATGTTAATCCATATTTTTCAATTCCTTTGGTCAGTAAGCCAGAACAAGTATGCAGATCAGGAAAAGCTGCGTGAAATCAGAAGTACTAATCCTATACTTTTTACAGGTTAGTGATTTAAGCATTGCAATAAGAGGGACAACAATGTACTGTATGTGTATTGTGGTGCACTGCAGTGTGGGTCCCTTCACAACTACTGTACCCTGTGTTAGGGTTCCATTCAAAAGAAATGGTACCACTATAGATCTCATAGGTGTGAATCTAAAAATGTTGTGGTGACACTTTAAAACAAAACCTAATCTATCAAGATTTAGCAGGCATACAGTATATTTAATTAATATCAACAGTATAGTGGTTCAGGACAAGGCTGACTACATACTGGAATCACGGAGGCTACTATCGGATACTAATACATACCAAATTCTCCCCTGTGACCCTACTCTCCAATTTTCTTTGGAAGCCAACACACTCATTCAAAGGGCCCTTCAAGATGAGATCATTTCCAAAACAGAAGCCTCTTTCCTTAAGAAAAACTTTTATAAAATTCCATACTTTTACCATCTGCCCGAAATCCACAAAGATCTCACCAACCCCCCTGGCCGCCCCATATTGGTGGCTATGGATAGCGTAACAAGTGGATTCTCAGTTTATATCAATCAATTCCTTCAGCCCCTGTCACAACACCTACCCTCGTATATACGGGATGGACCCCATATATTAGACATGCTTAAGGCCTATACATGGGAGCCCACCTACTGGTGGCTCTCTCTAGACGTGTCATCATTGTATACCTCTATCCCCCATGACATGGGGATACAGGCGGTTGAACATTTTTTGGCCAATGATCGCCACACCAATTCCCGGCAAGCTCATTTCATCTTGGAGGCCCTACAGTTCTGCCTCAAACATAACTATTTTGAATCAGATGGGACCCATTTTCTGCAAATAAATGGCACAGCTATGGGGGCCAACTTCGCCCCCAGCTACGCCAATATCACAATGGGCTTTTGGGAACACATGTATCTCACTGCTAACCATCCCTTTGCCACCCATGTGATCTACTATGGACGTTACATTGATGACATAGTGATCATATGGCACCGTTTAGGAAATCAACACCTCTGCAATATTGCAACCAAAACTTTTGGGCTTATCCTTTACCCATGTCTCCAATCCCAACTCCTTAGCTTTCCTAGATTTGGAATTATGTTATGACAATAGAGCTATACATGCCAAAAACTTTATCAAAACCCACTGCAGGGAATTCCTTCATTCATTTTGACAGCTGTCATCACCCCAGATGGGTCAGCAATATTCCACGTAGCCAATTCTGCCATCTCCGCAGAAATTGTACTAGTGACACAGACTATGATACTCATGGCCAACTCCTTTCACATCAATTTCTTGATAAGGGCTACCCCACTTCCCTAATAGAGGGGTCTTTCGACAACTATCGCCGTTTACCCACTGGTCCTCGTATATCATCACCTCCTGCTGCCAAACAAACTACGTGATTCATTACACAATTGCATACCAAATACAACAAAAATTGAAAAAATCCTAGCTTCACATTGGTCAATACTGCTTGAAGACCCTCACTTGAAGAATACAGTGGCCATTAAACCCAAAATAGCATATAGGAAAGCCAGAAATATTAAAAGCAAAACCTCAGCCCCTCTGGTCCTCATCCCACTAGTGGGGATGTACCAGCGCAAAAAACCTCAATGTTTGACATACCAATTTGTCCACCACGGCCAAACGTTTTCTGTTAGGGGGAAAAACTATACACTAAAATAATTTTACAAGTGTTCTACGGACTATGTCATATACTGCCTCACATGTCCGTGTGGGCTTTTCTTTGTCAGAAGGACCATCAGGGCCCTTAGAGCACATTTTGGTGAACACAGACGATTCATTGAAAAGGGCCGTGACCATCATAGCTTTCCAAAACATTTCTTAGTGCACCTTCTCTGTAATTTATACAATTTTGCCCCCTATGTGAGCATCTACTTGATTAACATTTCTATGTTTTTTCTTGTAGCAGACCTTTATGGTCTCATCATCCACTTCACATCTATGACTTACAACCATAGTGTCACGAGAGCCACGTACCTAATGTGAGACCAGAGTAGTGGGGAGGCCTCCCTTGCACCTCGGGTCCTTGAAGCCTTTGGAGATGGAGACTGAGACTTGGTGGACACCGAGTGGCATGGGTGCCAGGGGTGTGGAGCACCGTGCAAGCCTTAGTCCGAGATCCAAGCTGAGGTCAAGTCCAGTTGGGCAACAAAGTATAAAAGGGTTAATCAGAAGAATGGTCGAGATCTAAGCCGGGGTCGGTTTCAATCTGGCAAAAGTACAAAAGGGGCAAATTAGTAGAATGGTTAAAGTACAAATCCGAGGTCAATGGCAAGCAGCAATCAAGAGTAGTCAAATAGGTTTCCAGGTCACAGCAAGTTCAGACAGATCACACACTAGCACAATAACAAGGGGGGACTGAAGATAATCCAGCAATTTGGCAGTGTCTGGGCTGGGCTTTATATAGGGAAGTTTGAGGTCACTTCCTGTGCACCTTCTGGGCATTTTCCCACCTTTTTCCATCAGGTTGAGGTCACTTCCTGTGCGCGTCCTGGGCATTTTTCTGCCTCTTTCCATCAAGTCTTCTGTGTAGGTGTTGGTTTGTGCACTGAGGCGTCTTTGGGGCATGCTTAGTTGGCACGAATTTCCTCTTGTGGCAACGCGCCATTGGTGCATGCGTAGAAAGCCCTGGACTCTTACACATAGTAAGTATAGTATTTTCCAGGCCCATATGGCTTTTATAATAGTTGTACCCTATATGTTTTAAAATCTCCAATTATTATTTAATGGTTTCATCTATGTACGTATGTGTGTGTATATATATATATATATATATATATATATATATATATATTTTTTTTTTATCATGTCCCGGTCACACTCGCCATGTGCGTGTTGTGTCGATTAGTCCGGTTGGGTATGCTTAACACATTACGCACACATACACCCTTGGCACACTTGTGACCCCGTGTGTGTACATTTGGGAACATACATATATGTGTGCCTATAAGCACCCACCATTCCCACCTGTGCACAGGTACCTGTGATTGTCCGTGTGGACACACTGACCCAATTTTTACAAGTTTCAAGGCTCTCCCCCTCACACTGGTATATTTCATTCCTGTGGTTGAGTACTAGCACTAGCACCTGTTTATAGGGCTTTACCTTTCATATATGAGTAATGTTTTAAATAACAATTTATAATTCTGTAATCCATTCATTTCATATTGTGTTATTTTTAAGCCTCTTGAATGTGTTTTAAGGAACTTCCTCTATTTGAAAGGTATCTGACTCTTCAAATGCATTTGAGTGATGTGTTTTACAATCTGTATTTTATGCAAAAATCTTGCCATTTGCTGAACTTTGTTCCCCTATTTAAACCTCCGCTATTATGACACATCATTGTTATTATGTGCTTTCCCTGTGTGGCTAATTACAACCAGTGACCGCACTGGGATCTGTTGTCCCACAGCAAAGCCCCTCTAAGCACATAGCCTGCCAGCCCATCTTCTTCCACTGTAACAGCTCCCCTGGATGTAATCCTGCTGTCCGTGGTGTCGTTTCCGTGCATTGCACGCTGGTTTCGGTTGCCTTCCTGGTGGCCACAGGACGTGCCGAGGATACACTACCTACACATCCACGCATTGGAGCCCTTTCTGAACACTAGGAGCCCCCTGGACCACCAGATAACAGATCAGCTTATGTCCTTTTTATCTCTTGTGAGTGTTTTTATGTACCTTGCCATTAAAACCCTCATTTTAATACTGCACTTAGGTGGCGCTTCCTGTGTTCGCCCCTTCTATCTTTCTGTATACAGAGTTGGCTCTCTGAGGACAGCAGCTGCCTTTACTACCTCACCATTTTATCTCATGGACTGATGATCCGCTTATGAACTGTTTATAGAATGAATACAAGAGATTTTTATTATTTTTAGCCTCATTTACAGTCTTTTGCGCTAACAGTTATTGATACCTATATTTAATTATTAGGCTGTTGTGTGTCTGTAGAAGCTCATTATTCTAGGTGAAAACATTCAGTGTGTGAAAAATTAGATACATTCGTTTACAAAAGTGCAGTACAACAGTATTGCATTTTTCTCAGACAACATGACATCATGAAAAATAACAAGCAAGTATCTGCGCTGTCCAGTATTGTTCTAAGCTGCCAGCATCATTTTTTGATCAACCAAAATGAAAACATATAAAAGTCCACATGCAGTGCTGAAATTAAATATCCAAGGGAGAAGAGTAGATAAACCCGTCACCAACTTCAGTGTCTATGAAGGGCACACCGCACCACGTGGAAGTTCAATCTGCTTACCAGATAGCTATAACAAGCAGGCATGTAGTGGATAAACCACAATAGCAGCTCAATTCCTCAGCTTCAGAGTCAACTTCAAACACAGGTTTGCGATCACTCATCAGACCCTTCCACACTGTCACAGCTTCTTAGGACTCTCAAACAGAATGTAAATCCACATAAATGGTCAGCAGTGCCCAATGAAGAAAAAATGCAGCCAATAGTGAAGCCTGTAACATCAAATATAAAATATGTATTGTAATAACTTACATCTCAGTATAGAAACAGATGCATCATAAAAATCGATTGGACGCAGCTCTCATCGTGCTAGTGTCAGATACTGACACTAGCACGCTGAGAGCTGCGGCTGATCGATTTTTATGATAAGTAAGTTACTACAATAAATCTTTTATATTTGATATTACGAGCTTCACTATTGGCTGTATTTTTTCTTCATTGGGCACTGCTGACCGTTTATGTGGATTTACATTCTGTGTGAGAGACCTAAGAAGCTGTGACAGTGTGGAAGGGTCTGATGAGTGATCGCAAACCTGTGTTTGAAGTTGACTCTGAAGCTGAGGAATTGAGCTGCTATTGTGGTTTATCCACTACATGCCTGCTTGTTAATGCTATCTGGTAAACAGATTGAACTTCCACGTGGTGCGGTGTGCCCTTCATAGACACTGAAGTTGGTGACGGGTTTATCTACTCTTCTCCCTTGGATATTTAATTTTCAGCGCTGCATGTGGACTTTAACATGACATCATGCACAATGAGATAAAGTTGACTGAGGTGAAAAAAAGCCAAAGCTTATTTTAAATAATATTGTACATGACTACATCAAGGTACCCCTCCAGGCAGATATTTCCATTTAACCAAAGAAAACGTCTTTCTTGCATTTTTACAAATAGGCCTCAACTTTTTTGTGTTGCCAAGTAGACTACAGAGCTATTTTCTGCTAATTTTCTAATCGCTTTGAATTTTCCTGGATACACGTGTAACCTATTGAATAAAACAACACAGAGTGCTGATTATAGCCTTGTAACATCTGTAAAAGTTTAGTAAGCTAGCAGTTACATGAAAAAGTATACTAGATTTTTCAGACATTGAGTTAGTAAATTTAATTAAAGCCCAACTCCAGTAAAACTAAAACTCCTCCCTGGCAGTGGGTCTGCACCTGTACTGTAAGTATTGACTGCTCGTTTATGTCTAGGGGATGGCTAAAGCATTTTATTTACCTGATTCTCTGCTCCCCCATGCTCTGGCTGTGGACTGTTCCTCTGCATCCTCATGTCCAATATGGGGCTAGGAATCCTTGTATTGGTCTTGATGACGTCAGACTGCTTGGAGTGCAGTAGAGAAGATACTGCAGCAAGGAAGGGTCTGCAGGAGCAGAGAATCAGGTAAGTAAAATGTCCTTTTCCAAATTGACTAGACTTAAGCTATGTACACAGGATCGGACATTCCGACAACAAAACCGTGGATTTTTTTCCGACGGATGTTGGCTCAAACTTGTCTTGCATACACACGATCACACAAATGTTGTCGAAAATTTCCGATCGGCAAGAGCGTACGACACGTATGACGGCACTATAAAAAGGAAGTTCAATAGCCAGTGTGCCACCCTTTGGGCTCCTTCTGCTAATCTCGTGTTAGTAGAAGTTTGGTGAGAGACAATTCATGCTTTTCAGCCTCGTGCTTTTCAGGTCGTATCTGTTCTTCAGTTTGTGCTTGTGGGTTTGGATCCGTTCTTCAGTGCGTGTTGTCAGTTCGTATCTGTTTTTCAGTGCGTTCTTGTCCGCTCGTTTCTGATTTTCAGATCGTTCTTCTCAGGTTCTTTCTGATTTTCAGTGCGTTCTGTTAGTTTTTTCTGACCAGCCGACCATTTTCTAGCCATGTTGTGGGTACGTACTCATTGTAGAGTTCGTGCTGTGCCGGGGCTTGGTGTTGGAGTTCTTTCTTTGACCCAAGTCCAGTCCATGAACAGGGGGAGGAGGAGTCCATGGACCAAGAATTGGTTGTCCAGCGTGACCAATTCTCGCACATGCCTTTGTTGCGGGAGATCCAGGAGAATAATCCTGATGATTTCAGGAATTATCTCTGGAAGATGGACCACGTTTTTTTTTTTTTTTGTTGTATAATCAATTTTTATTGGAAAAATAACATATAAACAAAACACGGTCACCATTTGTGAAGATAATAAACCGTCGACTACACAGAGTCGTGGTGTCAACAATAATAAATGCTAGGGTTAACAGACGTACATAAAGATAGGGGAAGATCGGGGGTTAAAGAAGTTGTTGTGGGTCCTGAGTTGAGGGCGACCATATGTTAGCTAAAGGACTGTGTGGGCGAGAAGGGTAGGTGGGGCGTGGGGTCCCTTCTAAGGGCGCCCCATCCCCGGGGGTGAGCCCGGGGACGGGACGCCCTCCTGAAATGCTCAGTGCGCCCGGTCCCAGACCAGCAGCTGGGGCCAAGGGAGGGGGGCTCAATGGCCTCCAACATACCACCCTCGACCCCCCGCAAGCCCGGGGATCCCGGCGGCATTAATAAGTGTCTGGCTAGAACCGCCATCACCCCAGATAATTCTGATATCCGCTTTCGTGGCCCTAAGGCCATAGGACCCTTGTCAGCCAACAGTCCAACGTGAGTTCACATATCGTCCTCAAAATACAGCAGAGAAACATAATAAGTAAAAAGGGGGGAAACAGAGTTAAGATATATAAGTCGTAGTTGCTTTAGCAACTGAAAGGAGGGTGGGTAGCAGGGGGGGAGAAACAGGGGGGGGGGGGTAGGGGGAGGTGGGTTAGGTCAGATTACCTGCTTCTTTAGGATGGGATGTCATCTTCGTCTGCTCCGAGCGCGCCACGCCAAAAACGTTAAGTCTAGAAATATGAATTAGTCACTGCGGTCCCTTGGGGGTGGTGTGGCTGTCCCCTGAGCCCTAGCCTCCCTAAGCACCCTAAGTGAGGGATCTGCCAGCTCCAGTAGGGCGATATCTAGGCTAGAGGGAATTTGGTTGGGGTCTGAGGTGTATTCAGCCCAGAGTGCCCAGGTGCTATGAAATCTATCCTCTAGGCCTCTGCAGGTGGCCACCCAGTTTTCAGCCTCTCGGATCTCACCTACTTTACTGTGCCACTCTTCTCGAGTGGGGATTCTGGAAGTCTTCCAATATATTGGGACTAGGCGTCTTGCTGCATTCAGCAGGTGTGGTAGCACATTCTTTTTGTAGCGACTAAGCGGGATCGGGGGTATGTTCAGGAGAAAATGTAGCGGGGAGAACGGGACCTCTATCCCTGTCACTGTTTTTATCTGCTCTTGCAGATCTTCCCAGAAGGGTTTAATCATGGGGCATTCCCACCATATGTGAGCTAACGTTCCCCGGTGCCCGCAACCCCTCCAGCACAACTCGGATGTGGAAGGGTAGATACGAGCTAAGTCTGCAGGTACCCTATACCAGCGAGACATTAGTTTGAAATTTGTCTCTTGGGTTTTTGAGTCTATGGAAGATGCGTGGGTGAGGTAGTATAAGTGGGATAACTGCGTCTCTGTTAAAGTTAGTCCTAAATCATTCTCCCAGCGTCGGATATAGGCGGGTGTAGTTTGGGGGCCGGCTAAGCTTATGAGTTGGTATAGCTCTGAGACCAGGTGTGGCGTTGGTTCCTCTGCAGTAAAAATACGTTCAAATGGGGGTGAGGGTCGACGGGTCCCTAATTGTGTGTTTATGCATCTGGAAGAAATGATGTAGCTGCCTGTATTTCCAGAAGTTCATCCGTGGGCCCTGTCGTCCTGCTGGTAATGCTTCATAACACAGGAGCCTGCCGTCTTTCATGAGTGTACCACAACTGGCGTTCCCATCCTCTACCCACGATTCAAAAAAAGTCATCTGCTCGCCCGGGGAGAACCATAGGAAACCCCCCAATGGAGCCAGCGGGGACACAGGGGGGGCCAGTTTCAGCTGCGGGTTTATCCTGTCCCATATTGACAGCACATGAGCTGTCAGCGGGGAAGTCGTGTCTGACAGCCCCCTATGTTCCCGGTGTAACCAGGGTGCATATGACAAGTTCCTGCCCGCCAGACATTTCTCTAGCGGGACCCAGAGTTTCGTGTAAGTATGGAAACGCCAGTCGAATATCTTCTGCAAGGCTATGGCTCGGTAGTACTGTCTAATGTCTGGCACCCCCAAACCCCCCCTACGTTTTGGGCGCCGTAGTACCGGTAGGGCTATCCGAGGTTTACGTGCGTTCCAAATGAATTCAGACAGTAGACTGGATAGTTGGTCAAAGAAGAGTCTGGGCAGGGGGATTGGTAGCATCTGCAGGTAGAAGAGTATGCGCGGTAGGATGTTCATCTTTATTATATTCACCCTTCCTAGCCACGTAAAGGCCGTCTGTGTCCATTGTGAAAGGTCTCTTTTAATCGCTGCAATCAGAGGGGGATAGTTAGCGGCATATAAGGTGTCAAAACTATCAGTAAGCTGTACACCCAAGTATCTCAGGGATGACGTAGTCCAAACAAAAGGGGAAGGCCGCCTGCAAATTTGTTGCTATGTGAGGTCTTAGGCAGATGGGGAGAATTTCCGATTTTGAAAGGTTAATCTTAAAATTGGAAAGGGATCCGAAAAGCTGCAACTCCTTCATCAGATTAGGCAGGGAGATCAGAGGTTCCGAGAGGTGGAACAGTACATCATCGGCATAAGCCGAGAGTTTGTATTCCGTGTTACCTACTCGAAGGCCCTTAATATCGGGGTTGGCTCGCACTGTGCGGAGGAACGGCTCTAGCACTAGGGCGAACAGAAGGGGTGAAAGCGGACACCCCTGTCTCGTGCCGTTTCCGATGGGGAATCGAGCTGAGAGGGTCCCATTCACCTTAACCTGGGCGCAAGGTTGTGAGTATAAAGCCACAATTATGGCTAACATTCGCGGGCCTAAGTGTATTGACCGGAGCACTGCTGTCAGGTAGGACCAATCTACCCGATCAAAGGCCTTCTCGGCGTCCGTCGACAAAATAATGTATGGTTGGGGATCTGGGCGGTTGCGGGCCCAATGTATGAGGTGTATTGCCCTTAGGGAGTTGTCCCTTGCCTCTCTGCCTGTTATAAAGCCCGTTTGGTCTGGGTGGACAATTTGGGGAATGAGGTGTTTAAGTCTGTTCGCTAAAATTTTTGCCAAAATCTTTATGTCCAAATTAAGAAGAGAAATGGGGCGATAACTCTGAGGGACGGTGGGGTCCTTGCCCTCTTTCGGGATCACAGTGATATGGGCCAGGAGTGCCTCTGGGGGGATATTCCCCCCTCCTGCTAATGCATTAAAATATTTGCACATAGGGGTAGCTAGCTGGGGTAGAAAGGCTTAGTAGTATGCCTTAGTAAGCCCGTCTGGGCCAGGGCTTTTCCCATTGGGCAAGGACTCCACCGTGGCCTCGAGCTCAGCTAAGGTTATGGGGAGGTCTAGGGTTGAGGACTGGTCTTCCGTTAGTGTTGGTAGGCCAGCTGCTGTTAAGTAGTCTTGGGTCACTCTCTGTCTAGTTTCTCTTGGCTCAGAAGGAAGGGTAGAGCCTAAGTTGTATAGCTTGGTGTAATACTCTCTGAATCCCGCTGCTATTTTAGAGGAGTGTACTATCGGTGTTCCTGCGGCAGTGTGTAGTTTATGGATATATGTCTGTGCGTGCTGTTTCCGGAGAGCGCGAGCCAGCATCCGTCCACATTTGTTCCCGTGTTCATAGTATTTATGTGCCAGAAAGTGGAACTGTTTGCGGGTTTGTCGATCAAGCAAACGTAAAAACAGTTTCCGTAGTTCTGTCAGTTCTGTCAAGGCCTCCTTGCTCCCGTTAGCTTTATGTCGGAGTTCAGCTCTCTGAAGAGCTGAGTGTACCCTTAAGAAATCTGCCTGACGTGCTTTTTTAAGTCTGGAGCCCTGGGAGATCAGTGCTCCCCTGACCACAGCTTTATGGGCTTCCCAAATCACACCTTCGCTTAGTTCGCCAGCTGGGTTTTCCCTAAAGTAATGTGTCAGGGTGTCTGTGATCTCCTTCACTGCGACCACATCATCTAGTAAATTATTGTTTAGCCTCCATATCCACTCCCGTCGCGTGCCTAAGGGCAGGGCGAGGTCAATCGTTACTGGGGCGTGGTCAGAGCTAGAAATAGTGTCAATGGACGCAGATTGAAGGAGCTCCAGCCCACCATGATCTACATAGATGTGGTCTATGCGTGTATATACATCGTGTATTTTAGAATAATAGCTAAAGTCCCGGTCTGATGGGTGAAGAACTCGCCAGCTGTCCACCAAGAGTTGGGATTGGATGGTCTTACGGAAGTGTTTAAGGAACGCGTAGGAATGCGTGGGTCTCGCGTGTGATGTGTCTAGTATAGGGTCAGGGCTTACGTTAAAGTCGCCTCCTAGAATCAGGAGGCCCTCCCTAAAATCTGCTAGGCGGTCGAGAGTGTTGTCAATGAAGGTAAGTTGATCGGTATTAGGGGCGTATATTGTCGCAAACGTGTATTTCTGGCCTGCAATATTACCCTTCAGAAACACGTACCTGCCCAGGGGGTCTACCTTGTGGTCGGAGGGTTGGAAGGGGCATGTCTTATGTATGCCTATAGCTGTCCCTTTAGATTTAGGTGTCGGAGAAGTGCTAATAAACCATTGGTTAAAAAGGTGTGTAGGCAGTTTGGGTAGGGACTTGGGCGTAAAGTGGGTCTCTTGCAGGAAGATCACTTGGGTTTTCAATAGTTTCAACTCCCCCCACAGCTTACCTCGTTTATGTGGGGAGCAGAGACCTCGAACGTTGTATGTACTCACCCGGATAGTAACCATGGGGAGGTGTGAGGATGGTCTGTGTTTGCAGATTGGCGGCGCGCCCGGTGCAGACAAGACGACAAGGCTGACCCTGGAGCAGGAGGAGTGGTAAGGGAAGAAAAGAGGGGGAGGAGAGGGGAGAGAAGAAAAAAACATAAGAAATAAGTACAATCAAAAAACATCAGAGTCGTATGGCCTAGGCCATCTGGTCTCTTAAAACAACTAAGGGTTGTGTCTGGGACCCCATCCCCTAAAAGGGGAGGAGATCCAAGCCACATCCTGCGATCCCAATAAGGATCTATACCCATAAAAAAGAAGGGTATCCTATGGGGGGGTACGTGACCCAACCTTGGGAAGAGGGGAGGAGGCCTCCGTCTCCGCCCACCGCATCTAACATGGTGGGAATGAAAAGGGAGGAGAATGGAAGAACATAGGGGTCCAGGTATTCTTTTATCAAAAAAAAAAAAAGCGAAAGGAAGGTGGGGGGGAAATCTTGGAGAAAAACATCTCAGTTTATGTCTGGTGGGTTCCCCAGCAGTTCTGTTCAAAAGTGCTCAGATCCCATTCTTTCTCATCCCTAGAGGATGTCCCTCAGGTTCCTGAGGGGGCCAGATCCCTTGAAGGATCAGAGTGATGACGCCTACGGGTTCGTCTGTGGTCCTGTCGCCCGGCGGGTTGCCATGGCTGCGATGTAGGCAGATTTGTAGGTATGGGGTCCGGGGGGTTCCTCCAGTCGGGGAAGTCCACTTCGTCTAGGTCCAGGGAGGTCAGAAAATGCGGGAGGTCATCTTTGTTGCGGAGAGTCACAGTTCTTCCTTCTTTGGTGACTTGGAGAGAGAAGGGAAATCCCCACCGATACGACAGGCCTGCGTCTTGAATAGCAGTCAGGAGGGGGCGAAGTGCTCTGCGCTGCATAAGGGTGCGCCTAGAGATGTCCTGGTAAAAAGCTAATTGTGCACCGTCAAAGTCGAAATAGGGTTTACCCCTCATTTTCTGCATGATGCGATCTTTGAGAGTATACTTATGTAGTTTGCAGATTACATCTCTGGGGTTATTTGCATCCTGAGACGGGGGTTTTAGGGCCCTGTGTGCACGGTCAATTTCGATGGTGGCAGTGTTAGGCAGTCCCAATATTTCTTTGAAGACCCCCTCCAATGTGGGGATAATGTCCCTGGCACCAGTGGCTTCAGGTAGGCCTCGGATCCTGATATTGGCTCGGCGACTGCGGTTCTCTGTGTCATCTAACTGACAAAGCAAGGTCACGATCTGGCGGTCTTGCATGGCGCATTTGTTCTGCAGCATGGAGATAACAGGGAGGGCGTCCTCAAACTTTTGCTCTAAGGATTCCAATCTGCTTCCTAGGTGCGTCGTGTCTGCTTTGAGTTGGGCAATGTCCTCTTTAAAGGCTCTTTCCACCCTGTCCGCAAACCGCTCAAGATCCGCTTTGGTGGGTAAGGACATAATATGGCGCCTTATATCCGCGTCAGCCAGGGGGTCCGGGTCGTAAGGGGGGTCTTCTAGTAGTGCAGGGGAGCCCGGGGAGGTCGGGGGAGCCGAGTCACTTACCGACCATGGGGACGGTATGGGTGATTCATTCTGTTGTGTTGACCTTGTGGCAGAGTGCTGTGCGGCCTTGTGTGCTTTAGGGGTTTTTGCAGCTGGCGCCATCTTGGGGGCCTCGCGGCTTCTTCCACTCTGCCCGGGGAAGAAGGAGTCTAACTGGGCTTGCCAGGGTTTTTCGTTCCGGGGGGGCTGGGAAGATGCCCTGTTCCTTTGGGACATGTCAGGCAGTCGGTGGGGCGAGTCTCACTCCTGTAGCATTGTTTGATGCTGCGGTGGGACGGATCTAGGGAGGCCTACGTCTTCACTCCTCCATAGTCAGGCTACTTCCCTCCCAAAAAAGAAAAAAAAAAACAACAAAACAAAAAAAAAAAAAAAAAAAGGTTAATCAGAGCCCATCATGTCCAGCAATTTGCTCCGTGAGAGTTAAAGCACCAGGACTTGTGTCAGTCAGAGTGCACTCGTGGTTAAAAAAAAAAGGGGGGGGGCTTTTAAGTGCTTGATTTTGCTTATCTGAGAGTATGCTGCAGGGCTAACATGTGTCCAGGCTTTTATTTAGTAACTTTGAGAAGTGAGTGAAAGAACAGTTCAGCAGGTTTGCAAGAAGTATAGCAGCTGCAGCTTTAGTGTTGCTGGGTGTAGCAAGATGGCCGACCTGCTGAGATTACAGTGATGAGGCTGGACTGCTTCAGTGGCCGTTATGGATATGGGGGCCTCTTCCAGTGCTCCTCTGGGTCCCCCCTCTAGTAAATAAGCCGATTAGGGATGTTGTTGTGGGTCTGTCTGGAGCAGGAGGGTTGTGGGAGTAGGTGGTAGGCCCGAGGTGTAGCAATATGGCCGCCTCTCACCTGAACTCCTGAAGCTGTGGTCTCTGAAATCCCTCTACAGCATCCACCTGGCAGCCTGGTCGCTGTCCTCCCCGGCTGAGGAAGCTGTCTGTATGTGTGCTGGAAGGGTCCCTCTGTCCCGCAGAGCGCTGTGGGCGAGCGCGGAGGCTGAGGAGGCCGAGTAGGCCGCAAGATGGCGGCGGCCAGGCAGTGGATGGGGCCGATCCCGGGACGAATAATCCGCCGTCCGGGGCACTTAATTTCGCTGCCGATCTGTCCCCAGTGTGTTCAGTGCCAGGGATGGGCGTCCTGGTGGTTTTTAGTGGCGTGCTGGTCCCGGATGGCTGTGGATTAGACAGGGCTCGGCGGAGCTCTACAGCAATGCGTCCTTCCTCTATCGCGGCCCATGGACCCCGTTTTTCACCGTTTGTTGGCTTTGCTGTCCCCTTATATTATGAAGAAGGACACCTGCATGCGGCAAGCCATCTCTCCCGAGCAAAGGCTTGTCACCACCTTGTGGTACTTGGCGACGGGGAGAAGTCTGCAGGACATCAAGTTCTCGACAGGCATCTCCCCCTAGGCTCTGGGAATAATTATTCCAGAGACCTGTTCTGCCATCATACAGGTCCTGCAGAAGGACTATATTAAGGTAAGTTTTATCCTTTACCATCACATTCTATGTTATTAATGTTTGCTAATATATTGTATTTATTTCATCATTCCCTAATTACCATGATTGTAATATGCTGTGAATGTTCTCTTTGTCCTCATGCATGCTGGAAGCTTTTAAAGTTCTTTTTTTGTCCTTCATGCACATTTGCCTTCACTAACCTCCCCAGCATGCTATCCTGGGCCCATACACACCTAGCCTAGTCACTTAAGAATGTATTTTGTCAGCTCCATTGTAGTGCTTACCCTAAACACCCCCTAAAATGTGTAAAAATTTTGTTTTTGCCCTTCAATTCAGGCAGAGTGCAAGAGGCTTTTTTGGGGGGGGGGGGGGGCAAAACTCATTTGGAACCCCCCCCACCGCTAAGTCAACCAATACCAATCCTCTATCTGCTGACTTTGCCAAACCCATACAAACTATACCTACCTCCTCCACCTCCTGCCACAATTCCAACACCACAGCCACAGCCTGGAAGGAAGCGTGCAAGGAAGTCTTGAGAGTGATGGCATGGGTTCGGTCTGATCTGGCAAAAAAACACAGGCTGTTGTAAGACCACAGCCTGGGGACATATATGTCATCTCTCAGAGTCCTGCTCTCTATTAACCACATACAGACCGGACCAATTTGCAGCCAAAGGACCAGGCCCCTTTTTGCGATTCGGCACTGCGCCGCTTTAACTGACAATTGCGCGGTCCTGCGACGTTGCTCCCAAACCAAATTGGCGTCCTTTTTTTCCCACAAATAGAGCTTTCTTTTGGTGGTATTTGATCGCCCCTGCGGTTTTTATTTTTTGCGCTATAAACAAAAAAGAGCGTCAATTTTGAAAAAAAAAAACGCATTCTTTTTTATTTTTTGCTATAATAAATATCCCCCAAAAATATATAAAAAAAACATTTTTTTTCCTCAGTTTAGGCCGATACGTATTCTTCTACATATTTTTGGTAAAAAAAAATCGCAATAAGCGATTATTGATTGGTTTGCGCAGAAGTTATAGCATTTTTATTAATATTTTTTTTATTAGTAATGGCGGCGATCAGCGATTTTTATTGTGACTGCGACATTATGGCGGACACATCGGACATTTTTGACACATTTTTGGGACCATTGTCATTTATACAGCAATCAATGCTATTTAAATGCATTGATTCCTGTATAAATGACACTGGCAGTGAAGGGGTTAACCACAAGGGGGCAGTGTAGGGGTTAAGTATGCCTAGGGGTGTGTTTCTTACTGTGGGGGGGCGTGGCTGTCAGCTAGTGAATGCTGATCTCTGCTCCAATCACAGGGAGCAGAGATCAGCGTCACTAGCTGCTAGGCAGAATGGGGAGATGCTGTGTTTTAGTTCAAAAAGGACAATTTGTTTGTGAGTAGGCAGGTACATTTCAAAAAGACAATGTCAAATTAACAAGGGACACCAACACCAACCAACCTCTTTGAGGTTAAAGAAAACAGATAAAAGATAATTATGGTGTTGTGGTAAATTGACACACAAAACAACAAAAAATATTATGGAGTTCATTATAAAAAAAAAAAAAAAAAAAAAATCTTGATTAAAAAAAAAGTAGATCACCCTAAAAAAAAGATTATAAACATTATTCTGGAGATCTGGCGAAAAAAATAAATAAAGATCATTCAGGAGATCACGAGAAATAATAAAGAAATCAATTTGTCAGAACTGTGTGTGAATATCAGCAGCAAAGCAACTTCATTATTCTAGCATTATAAATGCGCTGCATTGAAATATTTAAAAATTTGCAGCGTGACGAATGTGTTATCTCCATTACGAATGCTAGTTTTACCAGACGAGCGATTCCGTCTCGTACTTGATTCTAAGCAGGCGTGGAATTTTGTGCCTCGGACTTGTGTACACACACTCAGAAATTCAAGGTTTTTGTCGAAAAATTTGAGAGCCTGCTCTCAAACAGTTGTCGGAAATTCCGACAGCAAATGTCCGATGGAGCATACACACAGTCGGAATTTCCGACAACAAGCTCACATCGAACATTTCCTGTCGGAAAATCCGATTGTGTGTACGGCCCATTAAAAGAAAACCCCTGCAGTGTGGGCACAGCCCCACTGCAAGGAAGCAGTTTTAATTTTCCTGTAGCTCAGCTTTCCTAGGAAGAAAGCTACATCAATGGCTTTTTTTATTGTAGTTAAACAGTGAATGGTGCCAATTCATCCCCTAAAGAATATCACAGTTTAATAACATCTAAGCTTTATATCAACGAATAAATAATTTATATATATTAAATTAGCTCCTAGTGGGCTGACAACTGTTTCCCAATTGTGATCCCTCATTGTCACTCTGCCACGTGCTCCTGGTTATGACTTAAAGAGGCAATGCCAACACATATTGTGCAGAAGTGGTTCACTGTTGTATCTATTAGGAAAGCGGTCAAGAACAATGAGGTAGAGCCAATGCTGGAGAAGGAGCTTTAAAAAAAGGTTCAGTTCCCATACTTACTTGAGTATTTTGTAGCTTGAAGCTCAAACCTCCAAAACTCTCAAAAAACGAAATCCCATGTAAGTAAATGGTGGCCTTTCACATTTAAGTGCTCAGTCACCTGTTGACTTCATATAATATGAGGTCAGACCTTTCAATTTGTGTGCAATCAGGTAGGCCCCTGTACTACATGGTTTTGGTAAATCTGAAGATAAAAATCTGCAGAAAATCTAATAGTGTGTAATTGGCCACCTAACCTTTGCAGTTCATATGTCAGTAAATAGAGTGTTTTCTCCTTTCAGCTCTTAGATGGTGCTGTACAAATCTTAAGAGCTATGGTCAAAATATTCAAATCCCTATGGACCAGCTCTTAAGGGTAAAGGAAGATCTTTTATAAACAGACTTATACTTTAGTCAAGCAAAACATATTTTCATAGTTCACAGATTTAGAGCAAACTCCCAATGAATAACTGTATATGAATTGTGTGGAGGGATATTTCATTGGGTGATCCCCCAGGCTGTGCGTGTCCCCAGAAGATATACATTAATTATAATACCCAAGTATTAAAGGATGTACGCTATGGGATCCACTATAACGTGTTATTGTACATAAGAAAATGCTCTTACGCTGATGACAAAGTCCATATAGAAGCAATGAATGTTCAAATCAGTATACTCAATAGAGGGTAAGGTTAATGATTAAATCCATGAGTAAAAGTCCATATAAGTCTATATGTTAAACATTGGTCCATACAAGACCAGGAAAAATTAAACCCAGTCTGGTTAGTAATAAGTAAATGGTCAATAAACTCACAATTGGTAGCGCCCCATGGAAGAGAAGTAACACAGCAGACATACCAGATAAATAGGTGACTTCTCTACCCATACAAGCTTAGACATATGCACCTGTAATCAATTCCAAATGATCTCAGAAGCATCTCATACTGATGTAAAAAGCATGATACGTTAAACCATTGAAGCCTATCCTCAGTGGTCCTAATAATGACTCTCTAAAGTCTCGTACACACGGTCCAATTGTTGTACGACCGAGCGTCTGATTTTTGTCAAAAGCACGTGTGCGGAATTTTGTCTAGCATACTAACGATGCGCAAATTGTCGTTTGACAAACACAAGCGTAGTGACGTACTATGAGAGTATAAAGAGGAAGTTAATTTCTCAAGCGCCACCCTTTGGGCTCCTTCTGCTAATTTCATGTTAGTAGAAGTTTGGTGAGCGTTGATTCGCGATTTTCAGATCGTACAAAACAAATGCTTTTTAAAATACGTTTGGCATAACTACATTAGTATCACCAGCAAAGCAGCTTCATTATTATCCCATTAAAGTAGATGAGAATGTGCTCTGCATTTCGACATTTCATCAATTGCTACGTCACGAATGTTAATTCTAGATTACGAACAGTCGTTTACAAGACTGAACTCTTCCCAATCGTTTCTTGATTCCGATCATGCCTGTTTGTACTTTTGTGACGATTTCTGTACTGACCATCTGAAAATCAGACGTTGAGTTCCCATCCAGCAAAAATGTTATAGCCTGCACATCCAGCTTTTGTCAGACGAAAAAGTAAAATCGGGTTGTCGAAAACACCGCATTGACGATCCAAAAATCCGCAGACAGCTCATTTTACGAATTTTCCCTTCTGATTTTCATATCATGTGTATGAGGCCTTATGCCCCATACACACGGTCGGAAAATCCGACCACAAAATCCATCGGATTTTTTCCGACGGATTTTGTCCGACACTGGTGTTGCATACACACGGTCGGACAAAGTTGTCGGAAAATCCGATCATTCTGAACGTGGTGACGTTTGTTGCCTATGACGGGACTACGTAGAGGCTAGTAGCCAATAGCTTTGGTCTTATAATGTGATCTGAGCATGCTTGGCACTTTGTCCGTCGTAATTCGCTACACACGATCGGAAAAAGTCCGATAGGACTTTGTTGTCGGAAAATTTGAGAGCAGGAGATAAAACTTTGTCCGTCGGAAAATCTGACGGAAAACGTCCGATGGAGCCTACACATGGTCGGAATTTCCGACAACATTGTCCGATAGGACATTCTCCATCGGAAAATCCTACCGTGTGTATGGGGCTTTAGTCCGAATGGCACATTTGTTCTACAAATGGCAACTATACCGATTCATTGTCTTAATATTGATTTCCTTACAGAAAAATTATAGTTTTATTAATATAATATGTTTGAATAATACTGAAGACCTTTTCAATTCCATGTTATTTTGATTAATAGCCTGAGGCCAGGTACATTTTTTTAAAATTGACAGCATACCACCATAAAAACATGCAGTAATGACAAAAATTTACTATCTGCAGACAGAACTTTCCATGCACCGCTTTTTTGGATCTGTAAATGTTTATATAAGAGGATACAGATGAAAAATTTAAGGGAACAGTATGTTTTTTTTTAGCAAATTATAAAGTAGAAGTGAAGCACAAAACATATTTTGACCATGTCTCCTACCTTATGAACAAATTGTTTCCTCTAATATACCAATTGGTGATGCCTGATTCAAGCACTGCATAATAGTCCCCTGCCCTCTACTAGAAGGACTACAAAAACATGACAGCATTTCTGCAACTTCCAGTATTACCACTAATTATCCTGGTAAAATGACAAACTCCTCCCAATTTTATTAATTGCGTAAAGCCAAACTGCAAGCAAATCACTTTTTCATATAGTAGGGAGTAGAGAAGAACTTGTGTCAAGTTTTTAATGTTGTCTTTTTTTTTAACGTTCCTGCTAGGAAGCTTTTATACTCATGTCCTTTCTATTTGACTTGTGTCAGACAAAACAGGATGTGATATATAAATAATATTAATTTATACAAAGCAAATTATACAAAGGCATCTAAAGCAATTATATTTTTTATATACATTTATAACAAAACTTTAGTTTTCCTTTGAGTGCATCGCACATAACAAACAATATCCTATTTATCCCATCTGGAGTGAGGAGTAGGCATGAACAGACATTCATTAACCTCCCTGGCGGTATGATTATTTCAGATTTTAGGTGCTGAAAGCGGTACCATTATTTTGCATGGAAATTTGGCGTTTTATATTGTAGGCCTGTAATTCTTAGAAATAATTCACTTAAATCCTTTCAAACAAGAGTCTAATAGACATCCTGGGTATGATAAAGTTTGAAATCATAAATTATAATGTAATATTATATATATATATATATATATATATATATATATATATATATATATATATATATATATATATATTATAATATAATAAATAACTATAAAAACTAAATAATTATAACAAATAATAATATAATAATAATAAAAATTATTCAATAATGTAATCAAATCAAAAACACTGAAATTTGCTCAGTTGCAGAATTGTCGCTGTTATTACTTTTATTGTTTGATGATGAATTTCCCCACAAATCGCTATCGCTCAATTCTGCAAGTGATTCTAATTTATTATCGCTGTTTTCTAGCTGGTCCTAAAGCACTTTTGACGTAAACTGACATTTTTTGGTTGCTATGGACAATCTCCAGTTTCCTGGCATAGAACAGTATTTATAATATAAAACTGCATGCAGGACACCGGACAAACCACTAGGGACAAAGGGGATGTGTAATTATTTGATACAGTACTGTAATCTGTAAGATTACAGTATACTGTATCTATACTGTGTTTTTTACTTTTTGAATTTGGTGCAGAACTCCGTCCCCGTGCGTCGCAACATCGCAGGGAACGGAGCTCGGCACTGTGAATCGAGCGAGACACGGCGGCTCGCTGATCACAGCGGGGAGACATCGCAGGATCCAGGGGACAAGGTAAGTAACCCCAGTCTGGAAGCTCGGGAATACCGCTTTTGGTACTGAAATCTCACCCCGAGCCAGACTCGGGAATACCGCCAGGGAGGTTAGGCAAAACAAAAAAAAAAATGGTTGCTAATTTTTCCCCATTCTAAAGTTTATTCAGGATGAGCAAACATTCCAAAATCTGTTCTGACTGCACTTTATAATAATATGAATCAGGGTGACTGCCCCCACCTATAACTGGTCTTCACAGTAAGGAGCACTGGAAGGGCAAACGCATGTCAAGTAAAACAAAAGATTTTCCAAGCTCAACTTACCAACCAGCCTGCGACCAACCAAATTAACCTGTCTAACAGTATGCATTAAAAACAGGGGTTTAGTTGCACACATTTGCAAATGCATGCGTATTGCATTGTTGACATATTGGTCAGGCAACGCACTGACATCTTTGCTGCCGTTGTCCAATGTGCTGGGTGTTCAGTGTGTTCCTGCGCCTTTAAGGAGGGGTGGGCTCCCTCCAGTCATCTGCCCTTCATCTATCCATCAGAATACATGTGCTCCCACTGTGGAGACACTTAAAAGTTAGAGTTAGGGTCTGCAGGATACAGGGTGCCTTGCCGGGACCTGCAGCTTAACCGCTTTCCGACCGCCTCACGCAGATATACTGCGGCAAAATGGCACGGGCAGGCAAAATCACGTACCTGTACGTGGCCCTTAAATTGCCTGCCCGTGGGTCGCGCGCGCGCCGCCAGCGGCGTGCTCGCGACCCGGTCGGGAGCTCCGTGACCACGGCCGCGGGACCAGCGGACCCGATCGCCACTGGTGTCCCGCGATCGGGTCATGGAGCTGAAGAACGGGGAGAGGTATGTGTAAACAAACCTCTCCCCGCGCTTCCTACTCTGCCTGTCATTGAGAAATTTGGCGTTTTATATTGTAGGCCTGTAATTCTTAGAAATAATCCACTTAAATCCTTTCAAACAAGAGTCTAATAGACATCCTGGGGCAGACATTGCCAGCGGCGCGCTCGCGACCCGGTCGGGAGCTCCGTGACCCCGGCCGCGGGACCAGCGGACCCGATCGCCCCTGGTGTCCCGCGATCGGGTCACGGAGCTGAAGAACGGGGAGAGGTATGTGTAAACAAGCCTCTCCCCGCGCTTCCTACTCTGCCTGTCATTGAGAAATTTGGCATTTATATTGTAGGCCTGTAATTCTTAGAAATAATTCACTTAAATCCTTTCAAACAAGAGTCTAATAGACATCCTGGGGCAGACATTGCCAGCGGTGCGCTCGCGACCCGGTCGGGAGCTCCGTGACCCCGGCCGTGGGACCAGCAGACCCGATCGCCACTGGTGTCCCGCGATCGGGTCACGGAGCTGAAGAACGGGGAGAGGTATGTGTAAACAAACCTCTCCCCGCGCTTCCTACTCTGCCTGTCATTGATTGGCTGTTCCCGGTCATCGGAAATGGCGTCAGACATCAGCCCCGCCCCCTAATGTAAAAAAACACACACACGTCAGAGCCCATAACCCCTCCCCTCCCCCTAGTGGTTAACTCTTTCACTACAACTGTCATTTATACAGGAATCAATGCATTTAAATAGCATTGATTGCTGTATAAATGACAATGGTCCCAAAAATGTGTCAAAAATGTCCGATGTGTCCGCCATAATGTTGCAGTCACAATAAAAATCGCTGATCGCCGCCATTACTAGTAAAAAAAAATATTAATAAAAATGCTATAAAACTATCCCCTATTTTGTAAAAGCTATAACTTTTGCGCAAACCAATCAATAATCGCTAATTGCGATTTTTTTTACCAAAAATATGTAGAAGAATACGTATCGGCCTAAACTGAGGAAAAAAAATGTTTTTTTATATATTTTTGGGGGATATTTATTATAGCAAAAAGCAAAAAATATTGCATTGTTTTCAAAATTGTCGCTCTATTTTTGTTTATAGCGCAAAAAATAAAAACCGCAGGGGCTATCAAATACCACCAAAAGAAAGCTCTATTTGTGGGAAAAAAAGGACGCCAATTTTGTTTTGGAGCCACGTCGCACGACCGTGCAATTGTCAGTTAAAGCGACGCAGTGCCGAATCGCAAAAAGGGTCCTGGTCCTTTGGCTGCCAATTGGTCCAGGGCTGAAGTGGTTTTAAGCATGTATTTGCAAATGTGTGCAACTAAACCCCTGTTTTTAACGCATACTGTTAGACAGGTTAATTCGGTTGGTTGCAGGCTGGTTGGTAAGTTGAGCTTGGAAATTCTTTGGTTTTACTTGACAGGATTTAAATTTCACCTCATCTGTCTAATTTACGAACTCCAGAGATTATCGCACCCAGAATGAATACTTAATTATTGGGCCACCTATTACGTTTTACAATCAATGTTACATTTTGGATGGTACCTGCACAGCCCAGACTTTTCGGATAATTGATGTAGTTGGGGAGCAAAATTATATCAGTATCATTAGGAATCATAGTAAGCATTGCTATACAAATGGATTAAGTGAGGAGAGCCACAATTCATATTATAATGTTAAATGCAAAAAAATCAATAGCGGAGACATCACACTGTAAAACCAGGAGTGCCCATATCTCCAGATAGCTGAGATACAAATTTATTAACCCTGCTTTTCAGGTTCCAGTGCTGCGATTTATTAGTGGGCCCCTTCATGGGCCTGGAACAAATATTGATAAATTTGGCCTTATGTAAACCTTTTGAAAACATACAATGCAGGAGCTTGTGTAAATAGGACTTGAGGACAATTTTTTTTTTTTTCTAATAACTGTCAGTTTTACTGTACTCAATAGATACTGCTTTCACAGATTTTACTTGTAGCAAAGCAATGTCTGCAGCTGACCTTTTTGCACCTATCCCATGCACGGGGTTAGATGAGGTAAAGTTGAATAGGCTGAGCATTGCCTAAAATGAGAAGTTGAGTGATTTTTTTCATGAATCACAAATCTGCTAAACATGGCACTAGCTCTTACTAACATATGCTAAAAATCACATTTGGAAGGTCTTCACACCTTCTACGCACTTAATCTTCTTCTTTGTGTTCCCCTAACTGTCTGTACTGTATAATGTTTCACACAATCTAAAAACACATGCCAAGGCCTCTTGGAAAAATGTTACCACTACTAAAAAAAAGTTCTTATATGCATGTGCCTCAGTGTTTTGTGAAGATTATCAGGATTTCATTCCGTTTCAGAAAATTTAGACTCAAACAAGGAGCTGGGAACAAGTGAAACACATTTACAAACATGTGAAATGCTATGAAAAAGTCTTGCTTGTTTTGTCATGAAGATTGGACAGGTTATGCTCAGGTTTGTTCTTCCACTGAAAAAAAACTGATTATCTCTTTCCTTAGAGTAATGTCAATAGCGTCACACAGTACTCTGATGCAAACCATATGTCAATTTAATTGCCAGATTTATGTAAAGATTTAAGACTTATGGGCTCACCTGGATGAGCTATGAAGTCTCCTGCCATATTCACCTATCATGCTATGACAAAAAAATGTTGTTTTAATAGTTATTGTTGAAAACCGTTACATACCGACACATTTTATTTATAGAAAGATTTATTAAATCAATAAATATTAAATACGATAAAAAAAATATTTTCATATTTATAAAGATGTACTTTTTTGATTTTTTCTGCTATTTGCTGCAATAAAGCATTCTTTTCATTCACAGTTTTTTTTTTAAAAGTGTTTGTGCAGTTTTACAGATTTAAATAACAGCTGGAATGGTTTGTAAACACTTTTTCACATGAAAATTCAAAGTAAATTAATTTCAAGTCCAGTTAAATCCTTATCATACTTAAACAAACCCAACCTCAATTCTAATGAATTACTTAAACAAACCCAACCTCAATTCTGCGTACACACGATCGGAAATGCTGCCAGCAAAAGACCGATGTGAGCTTTTGGTTGTAAAATGCGACCACGTGTATGCTCCATCTGTCTTTTTCGGGCGGAATTCCAGCCAGCAAAAGATTGAGAGCAGGTTCTCTATTTTTCGGTTGGGAAAAGTTCCTATGCGAAAATGCGATCGTCTGTATGCAATTCGGACTCGCAAAAAATCACGCATGCTTGGAAACAATTCGACGCATGCTCAGAAGCATTTAACTTAATTTTATTGGCTCATCGTAGTGTTGTACATCACCGTGTTCTTGACAGTCGAAAGTTCAGAGAACTTTTGTGTGACCATGTGTATGCAAGACAAGCTTGAGCGGAAATCCAAGATTTTTCGGACGGAAATTCTTCTCGTGTGTACGTGGCATTAGACTATTCTGTGTAAAGGAAAGATGTCTGGGGGTGTGGCCTGGAAGGGCATGTGAGCGGTCGCACTGCACGGAGCTCCCGCTACTGATCCTCCATAGATCCTGATCCCGCTATGGATATGCATCAAAACTGACCCAGAGACACAGCCCGACCTCACAGGCAGCTGCAGAGAGGTAATTAGCATTTGTTGGAGCCCATGATGACCTGAAAGGGGGAGAAAGATGCCGCGGCCGCAGCAGCCATGGATGGTCAAGATGGCGCCGGCTCCCCTCAGCCCCAGTGAACAGCGCGTGGCACCGATAAAGCACAGGAGTCGGGTGGTAAGTCTCACAAGACACTAAAACAGCAGGGGAAGGAGCAGCCCAGAGACATGCTGTATTATACACAGAAGCTGCAAGGACCTGGATGCTCTCTCTCCCCACCGCTCCGGACACCTGCACATGAGCAGAACAGGCAACATGGCGCCTCTGCTCTAGATGACACATTGCCCTTGAAGAGCTCTCCTGTACCCACCCCTGACTTGTTTGAGGCACTGCAGGAAGAGACACAACAGCCTACACTAAATTAAATCCTGCGCGCTGTGCAGAGATGCACAGCCTCTGTTGATGGACTGAAGGAGCAGTTTGGGGGCCTCACTGAAACAGTGTCCTTCATGAGACAGGATCTCCAAAAAATCAGGGCGAGGACCACTGCTGTGGAGGGCAGGATCAGTGAGGTGGAGGATTTGCTACCCCCCCTCACCAGAGATGCCAGAACTGCACTACAACAATCAGCACAGTTTAACGCCAAAACCGACGACATTGAACACCGTCTAAGATGGAACAATGTCCGCATTGTGAGGCTCCCAGAGAAAGTAGAGGGCAGGGACCCCACAGCCTTTACAGAAGCATGGCTCCAGGACATATTTGGTAAGGAGGCTTTCACCACACTGTTTGCGGTGGAACGGGGTCACTGCACGCCGCCAAGACCCCTTCCCCCTGGTAACCCATCAAGATCAATGCTGGCCAGGCTCTTGAACTATAAGGATAGAAAAATCATACTCAGATTGGCCAAGGAGAGAGGCGCCGTACATTACAATGGGACTAAAAATTCATTTTACCCTGACTTCTCGGCAGAGGTTCAATGCAAAAGGGCCAAGTTTGCTGAGGTGAAGAAACGCCTGCAGAGAATTCAAGTTACGTATGCAATGCTGTATCCGGCCAAACTACGCATTACTGCCAGAGGGCAGTCCACCATTTTTGAGTCTGCTTCAGATGCATCTGCATGGCTGAAACGCAATGAACAGGATCTCAGGAGATACTGAGAGGTCGACATAGTAGACTGATGTTTAGCGCGCAACGCCACAGGGTCGGTATGTAACCTGTAGACATTTTAAGTCTACCACTTACAGTGCGGCACAATGTACACTTTTTCAAAGCTAGTGTTTGACAAGAGCATTGACAGAACACGATTTATCAAGACGAAACCCGAGGTTAATGTGGGGACTTCCGAAACTTCACTGTGCCCCAGTTAAGGGGGCGGGTTATTTGGTGCCCTGTTGGCACAAGTTCACTGAACGACTCTTGGCGTGAGGATGGAAAGAGGGAGTCTACTCTTGCCTCATGCTGTGCGCACCCGACAGACCAGTTCAGGACATTTCTTTATATTCTCACTGGTCACAATGATACACTTTGCTCTGAAACTCTCACTTCCCTGCTTCTGCTGGCGAAACATGCTGCCATGCCAAATCAAAGTTGACTACCGCTTGAAAGAACTGTGTGCCCATAGCATGATTGCTGACTTATCTTTGCCTGGGACTGGGGCAATGCAGCTTCCAGGCCCAGGACACAATACTTTACCACACCCAACATGGCTACCACCCCGATTGTGACCTGTAAAGTCTGTGGTGTTCATGACCCACTGAAACACACTATAATAGGCATATGCATGAAAAAGTTTCATCCTGCCATAGTGAGCCTCCAGGAAACTCACCTCACTTAAGACACGGTTGGGTTTATGCAATATTCCTGGGTGAGCAAGGTATACCACTCCACCTACTCTGCATATGCGAGCGGAGTGAGTGTACTGGTACATAAATCCTTGGCCTAACAGGAATTGGACGCAGTCATAGACCCTCTGGGTAGATATATATTTTTGTACTGCAAAGTGTTTACCGTAACTGTGATATTTGCCTTTGTGTATATATCCCCCCATTCTCTAGAGAGATACTGCAGCTTCTCCTGTCTTACCTGGTCGATAAACCTGATGTCCCCACTGTGATCATGGGCGACTTTAATGGCTACCTGGACCCCAGAATGGATAGACATCCTCCACCTCAGCCTCCGTCAGGGGGCAGAGGCACCGTTCTGAGCCAACTGCGGCAGGAGGTGGGCTGGACAGATGTATGGAGATCGAAACACCCAACAACCAAACAATCCTCATGCTTCTCTAAAACGCTTGGGTCTCTATCCCGCATTGACCTCTGCGTAGGGTCCCTGTAACTTTTAACCATGGTCAACAGGGTGGAGTATTTCCCCAGGGGGGTATTTGATCACTCCCCTTTGGCTGCACACCTTATTACCTGTCCAGCAGCCACCTTGCCCAGGGCATCGTTCCAACTCATATAGAACTATCTTGCTGCTGCAGAGCAATGTAAAAATACTAGCCAAGGTGCTGGCCATGAGGGTAAATAAGATAATCTGAACCATTGTCCACTCAGATCAGGCAGGATTCATGACACAAACCTCTACTGCGACCAATCTTAGATGACTATACTTGAACATGCAGACTCCCTCGGATTCAACCGGCCACAGAGCACTGTTGTCTCTTGATGCCAATAAGGCATTCGACAGTGTGGGCTGGTGGTATCTGTGGGCTGTATTGGCCAGGTTTGGGTTTGGACCCAGGTTTATCAGGTGGGTGAGGCTACTGTATGACACACCACAGGCTGCCATACGCATGTCAGATTGGCTGTCACACGCTTTTGCACTGGGCAGGGGGACTAGGCAGGGATGCTCCCTGTCTCCCCTGCTCTTTGTTCGGGCCATCAAGCCCCTTGCGGCTCAGGTGAGGAACTGCCCATAGATTTAGGGATTCTGCTATGGCCAACTGCATGAAAAAATCATGCTTTATGCCGACGATATGCTTCTCTTCCTGGAAGATGTGGATGATTCACTGATTCAGGTAATGTCCCTTATCACTGCATTTTTCAGGCCTCACCATCAACTGGTCCAAATCAGCCTTAATGTTTATAGATTTGATCCCCGAATCGAGTGAGGGGCCCTCTTGCCCGGTACCCATAGTGACCACCTTCAAATACTTAGGTATACACATCTCCCCTAAACAAACTGAATTTTGTAAATGAACATATATCCCCTGTTAACTCGTTTTAGAGATAAAATAAATATATGGAACAAACTTAAAATGTTCCTGGCAGGAAGGACAAACCTCATCAAGATGATTCTGATGCCGCAGTTCTTATACGTATGTTACGTAACACGCCAGTAGTCATTACACTGAAGATATTTAGAGTGGTCAACTCCTTTTTCAGGCTGTTACTATGGCACACCAAACCCCCTAGAATTAAATTAGAGCAGCTGAAATACCCAAAGGAGGGGGGGACCTTGCCCTACTCAACCCTTGGATATATTACCTGGCCGGACAGCTACAGCACCTGATAGGTGCCATGGCCCCCTTGCCTGCGGGCTCGTCAGCTAAACTCATGCAGATTGGTTCGGGGGCAGAATCTATACCCGAAGGACTAGAAGCTCAACACTTTTAAAGGCCCAACAAACAAATACCCACTCCTTCAGAAGGTGTGGAACAAGACTAAACAACTACAAAACGTAACGGGGTTCACAGCCTACAGCCCACTATGGGGAAACTAAAATGTATGTAGAACTAGCCAAGATCCAACAGGGACCCAAGTGGGGCCCCATGGGTATAACTCATCCGAGACATAGTTTCCATAATGAGACCCTGCTCTCTTTCAGTGACCTACAGTCCAAATATGCACTACCTCCCAACATGTTATTTTACTATTTACAATTAGAGCTGTTAGAGCACAGGGGGACACAATGGAATGGATTCAGTCCCCCACACCTGTCTTTCATATGCTACAGGACGCGTCCGACACAAAAGGTATAATTTCACAATGCTACAATATGTTGCTGTCATCGTTCCTAGAGGGGCACCCCAGGAAGGAAGAGACACAATGGGAGGTAGGTTTGGCCCCATTACAGGGAAACTGTGGGAAGAGGCCTTACAGGCAGTCAATACATGCTCATTAAATGTGTCACAAAAGATATCCCAGCTATATAAACTACTGAGAGTGCACTATACCCCTGTGAAGCTTTACAAAATGGGCAGAGCACACAACCCACTATGCGGAAGGTGCAGAGCGGTGCCTGGAGATCTGATTCACCTCCTCTGGCGTTGCCTTAAACTCCATAGATATTGGAGGGAGATTCTGGCTACACTGAATCAGGTGTTCCAGACCAATGTCCCTCTTGATCCACTGAGCTGTCTACTGGGAGTTCTGGAGGGGGCAATAGCGAAGGAGGGGACAAGAGTGGCTGTGGCAAGAGTCAGCTGTACCACCAAAGAATAAAACATTTATACAACACATGGGAAAAACACTTATAATGGAAAAATACATATACCAGCACAGGGGAAACACTGGAAAATGTGATAAATTATGGGACGCTTGGCTTGACAACCAGAAATAAGCCCCATGGAGTTAGTTTATAAGAGACTGTTGAGAGGGGTGTAGGTGCAAAGAATAATGTGGGAGATATCCGGATGGATGTTCGTTTACATGCTGGGACCAGGACAGGGGCATAGATAGCGTGGAGTAGAGGGCAGAGAATGGCAAAATGGCACAAAATTAGAAAAACACTATAGTCTATGCAAGAGGGAACTATGAACAGATGCTGAATTTCTATATTGACAACTGTAACCAGGAACTGTGTGTTGGATAATCCAATATAAGGATAAAGTGTACTGTGTTTCATGTTTGAATGTACTGTTTGTTTTTTGAGCAATAAAAACCTTTTGATTAAAAAAAGGGAAAGATGTCTATACTAACCTATGTTGAGGGTGCTCCAATCCCACCACATGATCTTTCCAGGGGCTAGTTTCAGTGAAGAGGAGAGATGGCCGACAACAGCTACACTACACTTCCTCTACACTAAGGACAGTGCTGGGAGCTGATCATGTGACTTGGCACCCTCAGTATAAGTAAGTATAAATGTCTTTCCTTTAGGCTCGATTCACATCTATGCATGTTGCTTTTGAGCATTTCAGCAGTGCTTTTTGCGATGCTTGCCGCGTTTTTGGACACGCAATTTAACTGGGATATTGCCACGTTTTGCATTTTTTTTACACTGTATATAGCTGATTGATAAGGAGGGGACCAGGAAGCCAGTGGAGGGAGCCCGGAGGAGGAAGAAGCGGGGAAGAAGAAGGCTTTTTTTAATAAATGACTTGTCAAAAACTGTCTATTGTCTTTTGTCACACTACACTACTTTTCTTTGGTGAATGGGTAGGGGGACGATGTACCTGATATCCATTCACATAGGGGGAGGTCGGGATCTGGGGACCCCCTTGTTAAAGGGGGCTTCCAGATACCGATAAGCCCCCTGCCAGCAGACCCCAACAACCAGTGGCCAGGGTGTTGCGGGAAGAGGCCATTGTCCCCATTAACATGGGGGCAAGGTGCTTTGGGGTGGGGGGACGCAGAGCCCCCCTGCCCCAAAGTACCCACACTTCCATGTAGAGGGCATGCGGACTGGTATGGTGCAGCTCACTTGTCCCCTCCCTTTCCTGATCTGCCGGGCTGCATGCTCAGATAAGCCCGGCCACGTAATTTTTTTTCAATTCTGGCATGGGAGGGTCCCCTCCGAATCCATACTAGACCTAAGGACCTGGGGGGGACCCCACAATGTTTTTTTTCACAATTTTTTTAGCCAGCCGACAATTTTTTTTTTACAATCAGCTGTTAGCGGGGAAGCCCGCTGACAGCTGATGACTCATCAGTTGTTAAGGACACGGCGGTCGGCTTCTCGGTCCTCTCCTTAGCAACCAGCTATATACAGTGTAAAAGAACAGCGCAAAGCACAAATTGGAGCAAAATCACAGGTAAAAACTCGGTACTTGCATTTTGGATGTGGGTCCATTGAAGTCTATCACATCCAAAACGCTGCATTTTGCAGGGAAAAAAGTCCCTGAACCTTTCCAAAAAATGCAGAGACACAAAAATGCATAGATGTTACATAGTAAGGTGGAATAAAGACACCAGGCCATCCAGTTCAACCTGAGTGAGTGTCTACAATTGTCCCTATCCCTGTACATTGTACACTCACATTGGTCCCTACCCTCAAGGAGCCCACAATCCAAGGTCCCCATTCATATACTAGTGCCAAGTTTGGACAGAAGCCAATTAACCTGTGGGAGTGTGGGAGGAAACTGGAGTACCCAGAGAAAACCCACGCAAGCACAGGGAGAACATACAAACTCCAAGCAGGTAGTGTCGTGGTTGGGATTTGAACCAGCGACCCTTTTTACTGCTAGGCAAGACTGCTAACCACTACAACACTGTGCCCCCCGATGTGAATGTGAACATGTGAACATGTTCCATAGGAACCCATGTTAAAATAATTCCCTGCATTTCTGGAAAATGCAAAATGCATCAAAAAACTTGTGTGAATCGAGCCTTACATGGTACTTAGAATGGGGGGGGGGGGGGTTTAAGTATAGTTAGGATTTGACTTGACTTCCGCTTTAAGAGTCCATTCACACTTGTGCGACCTAAAAGTCATGCAATTTACATTGAGATTTTAATCTGCGACTATTTTGATGTGACTTTGAATGAGTACGACTTTGTTATCAGTCTTTAGACATGTGCAGAACGGAATATTTTTTTGTTTTGTTTGGCTTCTTTATTTTTTTCTGAATTTGAATGGGTCAAAAATTGATTGACTTATTCAAATTATGTGCTGGTTGTTAAGGAGCAGGCCGGGAAGCCGGACACAGCGTCCTTAACAATCAATGATTTATCAGCTGTCAGCAGGTTTCCCCATTAAATTAGGGATGGAGGCACGCAGTGCACATTTTACAATTAGATTTAATAAATGGGCGGTACATTTAATTGTAGCTGGCCCAAGTATACTTATATTAATCCTTGGCTTGTTGTTTGTAAGGGATTAGACACCTGTCAGGACGGTCACTCACGATATTATATCTAGATTTACAGTCTTCTCACGAGCTGTGTTGGTAATGCCACATCCGTGAGCCTTTGACTCACAATTTTTCCGGGAGCTGCGATGCACTGTGCATGGTCTCCCCCTTCCCCTTCCACTTTTGGGGGCGGGGGATACCTCTGCATTGTGCATCAATGTCACGCTCATTGCCCTCGACATGCTGCATTGTTCAAAGAGCGTTGCCGTGCTGACAGTGCTCTCCATCTATTGAACGTGTGAGGGGGTTTGGCGCCAAACGCCGGGCGACGTGGCTGCTCGGATGTCGGCGCCCCCCCCCCTTCATTAACACGCTCAGCGTGGCGTTTGGGGGTGTGAGCCATGTGTGCCCTTATGGGCTCCATATGGGGTGGCAGATCTGTCCTGCAGGTGTTTCCAGACCACTACTCATCATGATTCCCTAGGTTCCAGCATCAGGTATTTCATTAGTTCCAGCCCAATATTGCACAGGGATTAGGTTCTAAATGGGTTCCCATTCACATAGTTTTAAGTGGGTGTTTTTTTTTAGTTTTTTTGTATTTATTGGTATTTTTTTTCCCCACTCCCTGGTTACATTTAATTTTCCTGTACCTTAACCGAGGTGTTGCCTTGTACGGTATGGATACGGTTCTCGGAAAAGATGCCCCTTACAAAGGGGGTTTCCAGCTATTTGTGTTGCACTTTCTATACACAGCGATTCTTGGAGTACATCATATCCAATGGGGTTTTTTCCCCCCTTTTGGCCTTTTTTTCAAAAGACAACTATCTAAGGATTTTTGTATTTTATTTTATTACAGATGTACACATGCTTCTCCTGAAGAGTGGATAAAATTCCATGAAACGCGGCAAGCTTTTGTACTTATCATGTTTAAACTGATCATGTGTTTTTATTATGTCCTATCTTAGAATCATGTACCCTGTGTAATTAATATATGAATTTTGTCTATATTTTGGTATTTATTCCTAAAACTTATGGGAAGTTAAGAGGTGTTATACCCACAATCCTTCCCTATGAAAATGTGTCATTCATGCATTCAAATGGCAATCATTAATTATTCATATTGACTGCGTGCCTCATTTAAAGTCCCACTCTGCTCCTTTTTTCTTTCTTATACAAATAGGGATGAAGGCATGGCTATGTCCCTGCCTCATTTAAAGTCCCAAAATTTTTTATTTTTTCCCCACTAACAGCTGAATGTAAAAAACAGAATCCCAATGAAAAAAAAATTTAGGGGGTCTTCCCCCCAATGCCTTGGGTCTGTTATTGATTTTAAGGGGAACCCCATGCCCAAAAAAAAAAAAGGCGTGAAGTCCCCCCCAAAATCCACACCAGACGCTTATCAGAGCATGCAGCCCGTAGGTAAGGAAAGGGGGGGGGGGGGGAAATGAGCTCTACCCCCTCCTGAACCATACAAGGCCACATGCCCTCAACATGTGGGGGTGCTTTTTGGCATGGGCTCTGCCCCTCAAAAAGCACCTTGTCCCTATGTTGATGGGGACAAGGGCCTCTTTCCCACAACCCTGGCCGTGGTTGTCGGGGTCTGTGGGTGGGGGGCTTATCGGAATCTGTGAGCCCCCTTTAACAAGCCCTAAAAATTTAAATAACATAAAGAAACTTCCAGATCCTCTGTCAGAAATTGAATCATATTTTACAGTAACAAAAACTGCATTCCATGCTCAAAATGATAAAAAATATACCTTATAGAAAACATAAAAAGAACAAATCCCAAATTAATATAAAATATAATTGTGAATAATGATAGTCTTGAGACCATGGTGGGTGGGGATCACATGGCTGATATTGCCAAGGAGTGGCATGCTGCTGTGGTGGCTGTGGAGGTGGAGTCTGGTAGTCTGACAGGTGGGTGTTCTCAGTCATTTACCGTTTGATCCCCTAGTTGAGCACCTGGAGTATGATGGTCTCACACATGTGCCGTTGGTCCTCCGCCATCTGTCGCAGTTTGTTTGCGGTCAGGGATCCAAAAGAATCAGCCTCATCAGGATTACGTTGGAGGGCTGTAGAGGCGTAGGTTAAAGGGGAAGTAGCAGCATCCTCTAGGTTTTTGCTTTTCCTGCTTCTTTTGTCCACAGGAGGTAGTGTGGGGATCACCGACACAGTGCTTCCATATTGCTCTTTCACATTGACACTTTCCTATGTATGAAAATGTGACATTATTATATATTTTTTTTTGTTATTTAGTAATCAATAAAACAAGACTTTTTTTTCCTAGGTGTTGCAAATTGAATGTGTATAATAGAAAAGACTATCATTCAGGACACAGCATTTTTTTGCCCTTAAAAACAGCTATTTTACTACTGTGTTTTGAGATGGAAACTACTTTTTGAAGTTTGAAATATTGGCTCAATAATGTTTAGTTATCATTGTATTTTTTGAAGACAATATGTTCTTCAATGCTATACCTGTGTCAAGGTTGGCTCCTCCGCATCTTCCTCTTGGGATTCAGGACATGGGCCCTCAGCAGAGGTGGAAGGCAGGGTTGACAGAGATGGTCTGGGGTCACACTGCTCTGTCAGAAAGCGCAGGCTGTCAAAGTACCAGAGCCTTGGTATCTACATATCATCTGCTGCTGCTCCTGACTTCTCTGAATCCCTAATTTTATTCAGCTCCCTCTTGAAGGTACTACGTAGATTAGCAATTTTACCACACACATACTTTGTGTCCGCATTGGGGCAAAAGGGCTTACATAACTTGACAAGTTTCTCCAATGCATCCTGTCTTTTTTGTTTATTGGAGTAATCTTTACTTTTTATTCTCCACAAGCATGACAACTGCCTGTATTGGTCAATGAAATGTGGAAGAAATTCCAAGGAGGTGAACTTGTCAGTCATGACGCAATACAAGGCAAAGCATAATGCAAGTTCATCTGGCTTCCCCATAAGCTGTCCCCAATATAGGCCACAGTATTGAGTTTAGTCCACTAAACCTCTATGTAGGTCACAATATAAGCAGTATAGTCCACTAAACCTATATGTAGGCCACAATGTAAGCAGTATAGTCCACTAAACCTCTATGTAGGCCCCAGTCTAAGCAGGTTAGTCCACTAATCATCTATGTCACTAAATAAAGTAGTACCTTTGTTTTATGACCGGTTTTGTGCGTTGCCGCTAGATTGACCTCCACTCACAGATCTTTCCGATGGTGTATCATGTTACGATTGCTCGGGCTTTATACACTGCACATGCGTCAAACTTCTCCCTCAGGTGCGTGATGACGCAGGGGCGTGAACGGCTAGAATATTATCCTGCATGCGACACACAGACATGCTACTCGGTGGAATGTTTGTGATAAATATGGCGGATCCGGACAGATCCAGCCAGCACCGTAGTGGAGGAGACAGGAGAAGGGCTAAAGCCACACCTATGAGAAAGGGCAAGATGGTTGAGATGGTGGCCATACTTAAAAAAAAAAGGAGTACGACTGCAAGCTGCATAATTGTGAAAGGCCCAACACCAGAAAGGACATAATTCTGAAGAAGGTGATCGCATTTCTAAATGAAAAATATGGTGTGAAGCGATCGAAGGGCCAAATCATAAAAAGATGGTCCGATCTCAAGCATCGGGAACCAGACCTGCTAGATCACATCCATCATATCCTTCACAAGTAAGCAATAGTTGTGTCTAAACAATATGTATATGTGTAAATTATGTGTATGTATATGTTCTTAAACATAGCCAGAGAGAATTGTATCTAAGCTCATACATAAAGTTTTTTGGTAGGACTTTTTCTTTCGAAAAGATGAAGCTAATACTGTATAAAGCATATATGAAGAATATTATATGGTAATGTTTTCCTATATTCCTTCCTATTTTTACATTCTTGTATTTATTCATTTGAAACAAAAATAAAATAAAAAATGCAGCTCCAGCAAAGCCACCGCAAGGGAACAAGGGAATCTACCATCCCTCGGCCACCAACACTAGAGGAAACCTATAAAGTGCTCCCAGATGCCAGGCCACATTCCCAACAAACAGGTAAGTTCAAACTTTAACCCTTAAATCATAATTCCACAGACAGGGGTGTTGCTAGGTGGGAAAAAGCCCAGGGACTTCAGGCTGAAGTTAAAGGTTGAATCTCACTTGCTGGTTGCTGCCTGGCTCAGTAATGCCCATTGATACAGCCTTGCCAGTGCAGCCATGGAGAGAGTAGAGCTGCTGGTTTACACAGAGCAGGGAACTGCCACTTACCCAGTGCTTGCAGTCACACAAAGTGACACAACATGTTTACTGTACATCAGTGCCATAAACCCATCACTAGTGCAGTACATCCAGGTACAGACCCACTGCAGTCTTCAGCACCTGCATGATATGTCCCCACTGTCCCACTGCTCCAAGAAAACTTTTAAAGCTTCACCCCAGCTACTCCTTGGCTATTGAGTGTGTTCTGGCTCATGAGCAGAGGATCAATAACATATAGTGTCCCAACATTTTTAAAAACAAGGAATATTGGCTAATAAATGTACACACATGTACACAAGTGGGTATGAGACAAGGAGGGTTCAGTTGCAGGATTTGAACAATGTTGGCACTTGTCAAGTCTTTGTCCCCTGGGAAATGGCATCCCTTTTTATTGATGTCCTGCAGCACCACTATGTCTCCAAAAAAGGGCACCGGGAGTCTAAAGTCCAGCATGGTGGAGTCAACTGGTGGCAAAGCAATATTACCACCACACCCAGTTCAAGGTTGGTCGGCTAATTCGTAAAAATGTATGGCCAAAACAGATGTGACTTTTGGGGATTGCTAAATATTGTATTGTATTCACACACACAGATTGGACTTGATGGACTTGTGTCTTTTTTCAACCTCACCTACTATGTAACTATGTAACTATGTAACTTGACATTGAAGTTCTCAATCTGGAGCCATGGTATCTGTCACCTGGACCCAGCTCAGATCTTGTCTTACTTTGCCAAATATCCCCTGACATGACTCACAGTGAGGGCCAAAGCAAGCCAGAAAGAGACCAAAGTCTTTGTCTTCTGTTTTTTGCCTAAGTAAGTATTTAAGTCGTTTATTGCTTATTCTGTATTATAGAGAAAACAAGTGGACACTATTCTAAGGGACCACTCCAATGGTACTCTAAAGTGTCGACTAGTGGGAGAAAGAAGGGGAACTATTCCGGTACCCAATTAAACCAACCAGGTTAATAAAACAAAATATAACATTTATTTAGACAAATAGTAGAAAAAACATACAGAATATAAGCAGCAAAACAAGAAATGTTGAGCAAATCCTATACAATTGATTAGGTTTTATAAATTAATACAGAACCCCTAAGTAGATGGGGGCAAATTGATGTGGGTTTTGACGTATTCCTTGACTAGTTTCGCGCCCGTGACTATAAATGTGTAGAGTAGATCATCAGAAAGTGCAAATCCCATCACTATATTATATATGCTCTCACCTTATAGCCAGACCTAACAAATAGGTCATATGCACCTATGATTTGATCTCCACCCCAATATTAGAAGCTGCTCAATCCACGTCCATCCTCCATCATAATAATGTCCAGTGTGAGCAGCGGTACCTATATTTAATTTGATTTATTTTGTTTTATTCCTTCCACTTTAGGAGACATTTTTACATATAGGGGTGATTGCGCTTAGATACTATTTGGGTTACGCCATTGGAAGTGTTTTGTTATACTTGTCCAGTAAGTTAAAAAAATAAAAATTGAGGGTAAAATTGTGACCTAAATCACACCTGAACAGGTGTACAGGAACAAACCTGGCCTTACATGTAAGAAAGCTTCTAATATTTTTTTCTATTAATATGTAACAGCATCAGCTGGTTATTATATATCCCTGAAGTTTGAGAGGACCTAAACTTTGGAAGTTGAGCCTAAAAAAAAAAAAAGGCAGGCAAAGGGCAAAACACTATTCACCCAGATTTCCTGTGATCTCCCTGTAGCTTATCTTTCCCCATTCCTGACTTAAAATGCCTTGTACTACACTGTGTATCTATGTGAGGGAGGCCTTCTTGGTAGAGGCAGGGCTTTTAGAACCTCAGGAAAGAGCCCCCAGCAAGGAAAAATGGTGAGCAGCACAGTAGTGACATCACCAAAATGTCTCTCCAAATCAACCAGACGCAGCAGCAGTGCCTTGAATCTCACACAACAGATACACAGTAATAATGCCTAGGCACCCTCACATATCAGGAAGTGTGCTGCTGTTTTTTCAGAAGGAATTCAAGACAAAGGTACATTTTTAAGGTACTGCTTGGGCACAATTAACATTTCTAAATTTGACTTACAATGCAGCAAATGTTCCCTTTTTAAATGATGATGTTCCACTTTAAACGTTATATAAAACAGGGTTATAGATAGATTTACCTGACACTTCTAAAAATTCAAGATAGCTAAAAAAATGAGAACCACTATGAGGAAGAAATGTCATGTTTGAAAACTCACGTAGTTCTATTTACCATTAATTGTAACCTCTGTCTTACTGGCCCCAGTCTCCTGTTCTTCCCATACTGACCCAAGGAACATAAGGGGAAGCAACAGGCAGCTTGTTGACAGATAACACCAAGATAACATTCCTCACAGATTTTCTCCTTAGTCCCCTTTGGACTAAATATGTATTTATGATACCAAGAAAAATATTATTCATGGATAATATACAGTATAGTGAAAGCTTTTTTTTAATTTCTGAATTTTTAATGAATAATCAGATTGGCCCAGAGCATGCATTGCCTATGTGTATAAAAACATTGTCACATGAACATTTACTTTGCCATTAATCTCCAAGATGCTAATAAAGACTTTTACATTCTGGAATTAAAAGAACTACCACAGGGGATACAGTTATACCTTGATCTAAAAGTCTAGAAGGTATATACTGTATATTCCCATTTTAAATAGGCAGTCCTTAAACAAATCTACCTGACCCCTTTCTTAGATAGATATATAATTAATAATAGCTTGATTTAAAAGTGATTATATTACTATCTATAGCTATAGTCTTTTCAAGTTTTTCTTTCAGATATGCAGAAAAATCTGTTAAATGTAAATAATTTAATCAAAGTTAATGGTTAAAGAAAACCTTGTTTTTTTTTTTACAAGTTTGTTATTTTATATATGTACTGTATATGAAAGCAGTTATTTTACTCCTTACACATTTTATATCTTGCTAATTTCTTATCTCACTGACAAGACTTTATCTGATTTGGAAATAATAGCATCTATGTGTAGGGCTACCTCTGCAGGAGCTGCTTGGTAGGTAAGTTTACTTGTTCTTCTGCCTTGAGGCTGGGTTCAGACTGCTGCGGTGCGGGAACGCTGCGAATCTACTGCGGGTTCCCGCACCGCATGTCTCCCGCCGGCAGTTCACACTGCCCTATGCGAGCTGCTGGGAGTGTCAGTGAAATGTTAATGACACCCTCATATCAGCTCGCATATCCCAGTGCGATCTGCAAACTCGGACAGGAATCGGATCGCATGGTGAGAACACCATGCGATCCGATTCTGCAACGGACCGAAAAAAAGGGTCCTGTGCGAGTTTGGGCTGAATGCGATGCGAATTCAGCCATACTATCTGTATGGCTGAATTTGCATCGCACAGAGATTGCATATGATTTGAACTGCAGTGCGGTGCAAATCATATGCGATCTCCCGCACCGCAGCAGTCTGAACCGGGCCTTACCCTGAAAACAACCTCAGCTCCACTAACACACCAGGTTAAGCAGATGGATATTGAACTGCTAATGGGAGCACAAATATGCTGCACACAACTAAGGTTCAGTACTAAAAAACAAACATCAGCCTGGTACAGTAGTGGTAAATTAACCCAATATATTGTCATGGGTTGCAGTAAATAGCAGTATGCACATACATGAGTAAGTAAAGGATTAGGCCAATCACAGTTCACTAGACAATATGTTCACTTGGCTATAGCAGCATAGAATGGATTTATATGCAGCTAAATTAAAGTAAACCTGGTAATCCACAAAATCAGCAATAAGTAATGGCATTAAAAAATAGTAACAGCAATGATAATTAATACTATGATGATGCAGCTCTGAGCTCAACTGTGTGTATTTTAATTTGTGACAACGTTGTCCCATTTTATCCTGGTGCTCTAGAGGGTTGCTGGCCAATGGTCGGCAGACCATCAATATTGTTGTGCATTATATTCAATTATTAATAAAGTTTTTTATATTTTCCCAATATGGCAGCTAGTTCTTTGATACCTTCTCTTCGAGTGGTCGCTTCTGATCCTCGTTTTTTTTTATTTTAACTGTTTCAGTACTGGTATAGGACCCCACTTCTATTATTAGGTCAGTGCTTTGAATATTGATACAGCACTCACTGCCATTGATCCCCTGCCTGGTTTTTATGATTTGATTAAATACTATGATAAGTCATCTGTAAACAGTAGACTATATCCACTTTAGAGTGCACTCAATATGAATAAATGAAATTGAAAACACTATGAAGAGATACCTCTTACTAAGGACAATAGGCAAAGTCTTATGAAGCATCTATCTGAATGAGCAGTTTTTAGCCCTAGTTTTTCAGCTGGCTATCATTGGGGCCAGTCTTTATAGTGGTACACAAGAGCACAGTCCCAGTAAAGTCTAAAATCAGTAAATAATGCTTTTTGGCCAGTCCTTATGTGTCCAGTCTCTGCCAGCAGCAACAGGTTAATGGCAGCAGTGTCATCAGTCCTAGAAACCCACTACAAAGTTTTAATACCCACAATATACCTAAACAATCTGCTCAATTTGTGGCTCAAAAGTCCCAATCTATAATACAAAAAAATCATATAGTCATAATAATAATATTGCTTAAGCAACTCTGTATTTAAGTGATTTGCATATTTGCAATAATCCATTTTGCATAAAAGCATACATTTTTAACTTGATAGTTTTTTTTTTTTTTTTTTTTTTGAATAATTAAAATACGATTTGGAATGCTTGTTGGACAATAGTGATTAAAAAATTGATTCACAGTCTATACGGCTAATTTGAGTTAATCTTATATTGTGATAGATCACTGATTCACAGGTAGAATGATCCACTCAAGAACATGTTTGCTTCCCAGTTGCAAAATAGGCCAGTAGTTTCCTTTAAGTTACACAGACCCTGTAGCCAGATCATTTAATTTAACAACAATACTCCAGTAAGGTTATATGTGCATTTAAAAAATTTTAGGTCAGTTATTTACCTATAAAAACCTCCTTTGTATAAACATCCAAAAGCCCAGAGACTGCTGTAGGACACGCCATCTTGGAGGCAAAGTCAGAAATAGGGATGGGTGAACGATTCGGCCTGAGCATAAGTTCGGGCCTAACTTTCGTTGTTCGAACGTTCGATGAAAAGCGCTTGTTTGCCCCCTGAACCGACCACAATGCATTGTGGCGCTGAACAGTGCATTACAAGCTCTCATTGGCTGAAGCAGTGAAAGCTTCCGCCAATCAGGGCACAGAACATTGTCAGAGTCATGATTGGACACTGTCATCATGACTTTATCCAATCATGGCTCATTCCCGCCCCACAGTATAAAAGTATTATTTCAATGGCAGCCATTTTTAGTGTGATTTTGGCGTGGATAGAGATAGAACAAGGCTCTGTTCAGTGCTATTAGTTAGTGTGCTATAATGTGCTATTTTGCTTCAATTGTCAGTGTAGAATATTAGTTTAGTGTCAGTCTAGAGATAGTGTGAGTGTAGTGAGGAGTACCATCATTCAGCATTGCATAGTGTGCAGCTAGAGTAGGGACAGCTCAGATAGTTTCACTGTAGTGTAGTGAGACCGTGTCAGTAAACTTGACATTAGTGTATAGCTAGAGTAGGGACAATTCAGATAGCGTTAGTGTAGTGACGGTTGAATGCTGTCTATTTGATTGCGTTACTACCAGTTTAACGCCATATAATTCTTAGTTTGTTACTGCCAGTTTAACACCATTTACTTCTGTGTGCATTACTGCTGGTTTAACACCATATAGTTTTGTGTGCGGTACTGCCAGTTTAATGCCATATTGTTCTGTGTGCATTACTGACAGTTTAACGCCATTTACTTCTGTGTGCGTTACTGACAGTTTAACATCATATAGTTCTGTGTGCGATACTGCCAGTTTAACGCCATTTACTTTTGTGTGCGTTACTGCAAATTTAACGCCATATAGTTTTTTACTGCCAGTTTAACACCATATCGTTTTGTGCGTTTTGCACGTTACTGTCAGTTTAATGCCATATAGTTCTGTGTGCGTTACTGTCAATTTAACGCCATAGAGTTTTTTATGCGTTACTGCCAGTTTAACACCATATCGTTTTGTGCGTTACTGCAAGTTTAATACCATTTACTTCTGTGTGCGTTACTGTCAGTTTAACGCCATATAGTTTTGTGTGCGTTACTGCCAGTTTAATGCCATATAGTTCTGTGTGCGTTACTGCCAGTTTAACACCATTTACTTCTGTGTGCGTTTCAGGAAGTTTAATGCCATATAGTTTTGTGCGTTACTGCCAGTTTAACTCCATATAGTTCTGTGTGCGCTACTGTCAGTTTAACTCCATATAGTTCTGTGTGCGTTACTGCCAGTTTAACGCCATATTGTTTTGTGCGTTACTGCAAGTTTAACACCATTTACTTATGTTTGTGTTACTGCAAGTTTAACACTACAGGGGGTCCCCGGGTTACAAACAAGATAGGGACTGTAGGTTTGTTCTTAAGTTGAATCTGTTTGTAAGTCGGAACAGGTACATTTTTTAAGAGTAGCTCCAGCCAAAAAATCAATTTTTACGTTTTTTAGATAACATAGAGAAGGGTTATCACCCTGTAACATTTGTTTTGCTGTCTGTGCCCCTGTTCAGAAGATTTCACCTCACCCTCTGTCGCAATGACAATTGGATTTTGAAAATTTTGGGTTGATAGGGAAACATGGACTGGTGATAAAGCATCAGTGGAGACACCTTTTTCCCATATTAACTCTTACAGGAGTGAATTTCACTTCCTAGGGGTGGATTTCATCTCACTTCCTGTTGTCTCCCTCCGTTTGTAAGTAGGAGTTGTTTGTAAGTCGGATGTTTGTAAGTAGGGGACCCCCTGTATATCGTTTTGTGTGCGTTACTGCCAGTTTAACACCATATAGTTCTGTGTGCGTTACTGACAGTTTAACAGCATATAGTTTTGTGTGCGTTACTGACAGTTTAATGCCATATAGCTCTGTGTGCGTTACTGACAGTTTAACAGCATATAGTTTTGTGTGCGTTACTGCCAGTTTAATGCCATATAGCTCTGTGTGCGTTCCTGCCAGTTTAACGCCATTTATTTCTGTGTGCGTTGCTGCAAGTTTAATGCCATATAGTTTTTGCGTGACTGCCAGTTTAACGCCATATAGCTCTGTGTGCATTACTGCCAGTTTAACGCCATATAGTTCTGTGTGCGTTACTGCCAGTTTAACGCCATATCGTTTTTTTGTGCGTTACTGCCAGTTTAACGCCATATCTTTTTTTGTGCGTTATTGCCAGTTTAACGATATATAGTTTTGTGCGTTATTGCAAGTTTAACACCATTTATTTCTGTGTGCGTTGCTGCCAGTTTAACGCTATATAGTTCTGTGTGCGTTACTGCCAGTTTAACGCCATTTACTTCTGTGTGCGTTACTGCCAGTTTAATACCATATTGTTTTGTGTGCGTTACTGCTAGTTTAACGCCATATAGTTCTGTGTGCGTTACTGACAGTTTAATGCCATATAGTTCTGTGCGTCACTGTACATTTGGCACATTATATTGCAGTATATTATAGTGTATCCATGGAGTGTGTGTACTCAAATTAAAGTGCACCAAACACCACTTTACATTGATTAAAGTGCATCTACGTACAGATTTCCACTTCTTCTTTACATTTGCTTATAAGCACCCCCCCTCCCTTCCAATTATGTCTGGGAGGACAACAAGGAGAGGCAGACGTTCCCTTGGCACTGTAAGGGGGCTAGCAACAAATATGTCCACAGGCAAAGGTGGACGTTGTGGTCAGTTCTCAAGCAGGGCATCATTTCCTCTGTTTAGTGAGTTTGCCGGTGCTATCCAGCCACAGCATGCAGAGGAGGTGGCGGATTGGCTTACTAAACGTTCCTCATCCTCCTCATCCTCTGTCACGCAAGCAGAGACAAGGGTGAAGTCCCTTGCAGTTGCCAGAGTGGATAAACATGCCTCCTTGTCCACATCTATTCCTGCCATAGCCCCAACATCAGCCATGGAGGAGTCAGCTGAGTTATTTGACCACAGCGTCAGCCACTTGCACCTTGATGATGCCCAGCCATTACTGGATTCAGATGTTGGTTCTGAGGTTGAGGATGACAGGAACATGAGCCTAGAGAGAGGGGAGAACACTGGTAGACAAATTGGCATTCATGTTCCCCCAGCCACAGCGTATTGCCAAGTTGTCTCCAGTGGTATTGATGATGATGGAGGAGATGGAGATGATGATGATGATGAGGTCACTGATTTGACTTGGGTGCCAGATAGAGCAGAGGAGGAAACTGAAGGTGAGGGGTCACAACCCCAAGGAGGCTGACATCAAGAAAGAGTGGAGAGCAGCCACCCTATCCCATCACATTCTGCAGCTGTTATCTCCCGGTCCACTCCCCAAAGCTTAGCTGTCTGGGCCTTTTTCAGCACATCTGCAGCAGATCACACAGTTGCTATCTGAAAACTGTGTCTCATGCACATCAAATGTGGCAAAAACGACTCGAACATTGCGCGTTCGCCCGTTCACCGAGTAGCAAACAATTTGGGGTGTTCGCGGCAAATTCAAAAAGCGGCAAGTAAAAGTCTATGGGAGAAATCTAAAGTGCTAATTTTAAAGGCTTATATACAAGTTATTGTCACAAAATGTGTTTGGGGACCTGGGTCCTGCCCCAGGGGACATGTATCAATGCAAAAAAAAGTTTTAAAAAACTTCTGTTTTTTCGGGAGCAGTGATTTTAATAATGCTTAAAGTGAAACGATAAATGTGTAATATTCCTTTAAATTTCGTACCTGGGGGTGTGTATAGTATGCCTGTAAAGGGGCGCATGTTTCCCGTGCTTAGAACTGTCCCTGCACAAAGTGTCATTCTGCAGGAAAAAAAGTCATTTAAAAGCATAATCCCCATAATACAGAGAACAGTCATTGAAAGTCATTGATAAAAAAAAAAGCGTGGGGTTCCCCCCAAATTCAATTACCAGGCCTTTCAGGTCTGGTATGGATATTAAGGGGAACCCTGGGTCCCCAAACCCTTTTTAGGACAATTACTTGCATATAAGCCTTTAAAATTAGCACTTTTGATTTCGAACGTTCTAGTCCCATAGGCTTTAATAGGGTTCCAAAGTTCACACGAATTTTAGGTCTGTTTGCAGGTTCTGGTGCGAACCGAACCGGGGGGTGTTCGGCTCATCCCTAACAGGGATGATGGTATAGCACAGGGTGTCCCAGGTCCTAGCAGTACATCTGCCAGCAGCACACTACCAGCTGTAGACTGTAGCTGGAAAATTTCTCTGCCTCATCTGCTGCAGCAGAAAACAGTTACAATACAATTCAATACAGGAGGGATTAGAGGGCCCTGCTCATTAGAGCTTACAATCTAGAAGGGAGGGTCAAGTGGAACAAAGGGTAATAGCTTTGGGGGAAGATCAGATGGACAAAATGAAAATACAGTTGTTAGGTGTGGGTAGGATAGGCTTCTCTAAAGAGGAGGGTTTTCAGGGATCATCTAAAAGCTAATAGAGTAGGAGATAGACGGACAGATTGGGGTAAGGAGTTCCATAGACTTGGAGAGGCTCTGGAAAAGTCCTGGATATGAGCATGGGAGGAGGTGATGAGTGAGCTAGAGAGCAGGGGGCCTTGAAAAGAACGATTAGTTGAGGCTAGGTCAGTGATGTAGCTGGGGCAGAGTTGTGTATTGCTTTGTAGGTAGTTGTTAGTATTTTGAATTTAATTAGTTGTGTGAGTGGAAGCCAGTGGAGAGATTGACAGAGAGGAGTAGCAGAGACAGAGCGGTTGGTAAGGTGGATGAGTCTGGCAGCAGCCTTCAGGATGGAGAGGTAGGCCAATGAGAAGGGAGTTGCAGTAATCGAGGGAAGAGATAACCAGGGAGTGAATTAAGAACTTTGTTGTGTCATTGGTTAGAAAGGGCCGTATTTTGGTGTTTTTTCCGGAGGTTGAGGCGGCAAGATTTGGACAGTGATTGGTCGTGGGGCTTAAAGGAGAGTTCAGAGTCCAGGACTACTCCTAGGACCTTGGCATGTGGGGATGGGCTGATAGTTGTGCCAACAATGGCAGGTTCCCCGTCACTACTACTTTTCACGTAAGGTCATTCCATCTCTTTACCATCACGTGGAGGGGAATGTTCTGGCATCGTTGGGCAAGGCAGTCAGCTATAAAATCCACCTTACTGCTGACACGTGGTCCAGCAAGCGTGGGCAGGGATGATATATTTCGTTCACAGCACACTGGGTAATGCTGCTTGCAACTCGAAAGGCTGCAGGACCCGGCTTGGTGCTGCAGCTTGTTGTGCCCCCACGTCTACATACAGCTGGTGGTGATGATGTCAGACCTGTGAGCTCTACCCCCTCCTCCTCCTCCTCTGCCACCTCCATGCCCGCCTCTGCAGAATTGTCCTATGAACATCAGGTACCGCCTAAGCATTCAAAGGGCTATTCCCAGAGTCAGGCCAAAATGTGCCATGCATTGCTTCAACTGGAATGTTTAGGGGACAGGAAACACACCGGAGCAGAGATTCTTGCAGCTCTGCAGGGACAGGCCCAGAGGTGGTTCACACCACGCCAGCTGGAGCCAGGAATGGTGGTGTGCGATAATGGCTCAAACCTCCCGTCCGCCCTTAGACAGGGAAAGTTGACACATGTGCCATGCCTGGCACATGTCCTCAATTTGGTGGTGCAGCATTTCCTAAATACCTACTCATGGTTGCAAGATGTGCTAAAGCTGGCCAGAAGAGTCTGTAGCCATTTCAGGCGGTCAGACACAGCCAGTGCTCGGTTGGCTGAATTTAAGCAGGAATTCCCCTTGATTTGTGACATGCCCACCAGGTGGAACTCAAGTTTGTCAATGCTGCAGCAGCTATACATGCAGCAGAGGGCCAAAAACGAGCACCTGTGCGAAAACGGAATGACGATAGGCTCAGGCCGCCTCTGCCTTTTCCCCCCATGCCAATGGCTGATAATTAAGGATGCATGCACTATTTGAGGAGGCCGCATGGATGGTGAGCCATGACAGTGCATGCATCAGTGACACAATCCCTGTTGTGTTCCTGCGGGAGCAGACTCTGCATGGCATTATGGACAGGGAACTTCCTTTCCTCTCAAGGCCCACTTTATCCAGACACCATCCTTCCTATGTCACAGAACACATGGGAGGAGAGAGGGGAGGAGGATGAGGAGGAGGATTCTGGAACTTTCAAAGGCTTTGAAGAAGAGGAAGACATGTGTCAATCTGTAAGCAATGGCTTTCCAACCCCAGAACCCTTGGGAGTATTATTATGTGGCTGGGAGGAGGTTCCAGATGCTGTCATCCTCAGTAACCCAGAGGAGTCTTTTCTCAAGCCTTGTCAAATTTGAGGCGCATGGGCAACCTCATGCTTCAAAGCCTGCGAAATGACCCAAGAATTCGTGGCATAAAGGAGAAGGATGATTACTGGTTGGCAACCCTCCTTGACCACCGTTATAAGGGGAAGGTCTCAGAACTCATCCCGTCCCGACAGAGAGTGCAGAAGATAAAATCTCTTGAGGACACGTTAAAGAGGATTTTATTGAACATTTTTCCTGACTCCAGTAGAAGAGCAAGAGAAGAGCATTGGAGAAGGCGTCCGCCTAAGTGAGGCATTTTCGGAATTTTTTTAGTGCAGCATCTGCATCACATGTTGGACGATTACCTGGGGGCCAAAACAGAGATGGAGAGCTTTCCAGCTGAGGATTCACTGACTTACTGGGTCATGAGAATAGACCACTGGCCAGAACTTGCCCAGTATGCTATTGAGTTGTTGGGCTGCCCTGCATCCAGCGTGCTTTCAGAACGGGCATTCAGTGCTGCAGCAGGTTTCGTTACTGATCATAGAACGCGTCTGTCCACAGATTCCATGGACCGTTGGAATTTTATAAAAATGAATCAGTCCTGGATTACCAGCTATGAAGCCCCTTATCCCGATGTCACTGATTAAGTCTTTTTGGGATGTGGAATCTCTGCGGGACTTTGAGGCTGCCTAGCTTTGAGGGTGTTCAATCATTTAATCTGGAAGAATGTTTTTGTATAGGTTTCATGGGCACAATTAACACCCAAAGGCCAATTTTTCTGCACCTATTTGACAGGTGCATATCCTTGCAATTTTTTACAGCAAGGCCAATTCTTGCTTTCATCAAGATTACCTCTATAGGGTTACGTGGGAAGGTGCCACCGACACCCAAAGACCAATTTTTACACACCTGTTACTTCTATCCAAAGTCAAAGTGACACCAGAATGTATCCAAAAAATCTATAATCTTGTTCCCAGTGCACTACATTGTGGCCTCATCATACACACTGGCTCACCAGCTGTTGCTGAGCAAAATAAAGGCAGCTTGCAGGGAAAATTTATTTTGGCTTTATAAATGCAATTATTGCTGCAGCAGATTCTAAACATGGTACAGATCTTCCACTTTATAGATAGACTAAGGGGACCTCCCAGGCACTACATTGGAAGGGATTTTTCAGTTTTATGCTTTCACTTTAAAAATCAAAAAATCACTGCTCATTTAAAAATTATGTTTTTAACAAACTTTTTTTTCCATTGATACATGTCCCCCAGGGCAGGACCCAGACCCCTATAACCATTGTATGCCCAATTACTTGCATATAAGCCTTCAAAATGGGTACTTTTGATTTTTGACGTTCTGGTCCCATTGACTTGGTGATTAATGGGTTTGTTATTCGGGTCCGAACCTTTGCAGTGTTCAAAAGTTCTGGTGCAAACCGAACAGGGGTCCATTTTGCCCATCCCTAGTCAGAAACCCCAGCAAACTCAGAGCTGTCACTTTATAGTATTTCCATTTGCTCCTCCCTGCATACATAAAATTTATAGGGAGGTGAGGGGAGGGACAGTGGAATTGGGCCAGCACAGACAGGAGAGGAGGAGGCTAGGATGTGCACGAAGGGAGGAGCTATGCTAGGGAATTGACCCATTGGGGCTGATTTACTAAAGCTGGAGAGTGCAAAATCTGGTGCAGCTCGGCATAGCAACCAATCAGCGTCCATGTTTTTTTGTCAAAGCTTAATTGAACAAGGTTAAGTTATAAGCTGATACTACCATGCAGAGCTGCACCAGATTTTGCACTCTCCAGTTTTAGTAAATCAACCCCTTTCTGATGTGGTCCAATTTGCTAGCAAGTTCAGAGGCACATTGCATGTCAATAAAAAATTGTTTAGGAAAAGGAAAAAATGCTGAAAGTAAGTATTTAAAGTGCTTGATTTTTATGTTATGCTTTTTGGTGACAGAATCTCTTCAGTGCAGCGGTAAAGAAACCAAACAAAAAATACGTCAAACATGTAGAGCAGTATTATTGTGTGACATCTAGCCACAACCAGTAATTACATAAAAAAAAAATAATAATTTTCCTTTCCAACCAACCTGGCAACAGCTTTCAAATAAAAATTAGGTTGACTTATTAAAGTGACTTATAGCAGATGTTTGGGGATTTTGTTGAGTCTTTTATAACTGTCAGCTTTTAGTTTCTGACTGTGGTTTTTCATATTCATTACTCCTGCTCTGTAAAAAAAGTCATTTTCTTGATTCAAGATATTAATAGGGGATTTGGCTTACATTTTACATTTTACACCATAATCAGAAATATAAATACATTGCAATACACGCATGTTACTGCTTAGGAGAACAGCTAAGTGAACATTGATTTTTTTATTTTTTTTTAATGATAATGGAAAATCTTTAAACTTACACCAAAAAAAGTTGAGCTAGAATGTAGGTAATCATTAGAAACGTGTCCTTTACAGGAAGAATGTACAGGGGCATTTCTAGAATTGTGAAGGACCTAGGGAACAGTTGGCATGGTTTAGAAGGACTAAGTTATTTAGAACTTAAACCATCTCAAAATGCCACAGTCTGTGTACCCACAAAATGCCTATATAACAAGTCCGAGTCTCACGTCCACACATTAATATCAGGACAAATAATTGTTAAAAAAAAAACCTCTTTGATTGCATGTTATTTTCTGCACATTGAATTTCGACATCCATACCTAACATACAGTATGTCAACAATCTGAGCCTGTCCTAAAAAATAACTTAATTAAAATTGTTTTGGACTAAACAAGCTGTCAGAATTAAGCCACAGCTGTCATAATTATGTAATAAACAAACATTGCATATGTAGTTGGTGTATGTACAAAGTAATGTGTGCAGTGAAGGGTCAGAATTGTGTAATATTTAGTACAGCATACAGGATGCAGTAGTCTGAGGAAGGTAACATATAGGGATGGGCCAAACATCCCCCAGTTTGGTTCGCACCAGAACACCTCAAACAGGCAAAAAGTTCTAGCGAACATGCGAACCCTATTAAAGTCTATGGGACATGAAAAATTAAAAGTCCTAATTTCAAAGGCTTCTATACAAGCTATTGCCATAACAAGAGTTTGGGGACCCGGGTACTGCCCTGGGGGACATGTATCAATGCAAAAAACGCTTTTAAAAAGTGTGTAAAGTGAAACAATAAAAATTAAATATTCCTTTAAATATCGTGCCTGGGGGGTCCCCTTACTGTGCCTATAAAGTGGCGCATATGTGCTATGTGTAGAACATGCTGCAGCAATAATGAGATTTCCAAAGGAAAAAATATCATTGAAAATTGCTCACGGCTGTAATGTATTGCAGGATCCCGGCAATAAAGATGAAATATCAATGAGAAAAACGGTATGGGCCCCCCCAAAATCTATACCAGACCCTTATCCGAGAATGCAGCATGGCAGATCAGGATGGGGGGGACGAGCGAGCGCCCCCCCCCTCCTGAACCACACCAGACCACATGGCCTCAATATGGGGGTGGGTGCTTTGGGGCAGGGGGGCTCTGCGCCCCCCACCCCAAAGCACCTTGTCCTCATGTTGATGGAGAGGGCCTCTTCCCTTCAACCCTGGCCGTTGGTTGTCGGGGCTGCAGGCAGGGGGGCTTATGGAAATCTTGGAGCCCCCTTTAATAAGGGGACCCCCTCTATGTGAATGGGTATCAGGTTCATTGTACCCCTACCCATTCACCCAAAAAAGTGTCAAAAAGTAAAAACCACAAGAGACAGTTTTTGACAATTCTTTTATTAAAAAAGAAAAAAGTGTCCCATGATGTGTCCCGCCCTTGCCTAAATAACAGCTGTCAAAGCCAAGAGACACTTTTTGACACTTTTTTGGTTAATGGATAGGGGTACAATACCCATTCACATAGGGGGGGGGGCGGAATCTGGGGGCCCCCTTGTTAAAATGGGATTCCAGAATCCAATAAGCCCCCTCCTGTAGACCCCAACATCCACCAGCCAGGGTTGTCGGGAAGAGGCCCTTGTCCCCAAAGCACCCTCCCCATGTTGAGGGCAAGCTGCCTGGTATGGTTCAGGAGGGGGGGCACTTGCTCGTCCCCTCCCTTTCCTGGCCTGGTATGGATTTTTGAGGGTCGATTATGGGGGTGACCCCACGCCATTTTTTCTTAAAAACATTTTGTCATGGAGTTCCCCATAAAATCTATGCCAGACACAAATGGCCTGGCGTAGATTTTGGGGGGACCCCACGCCGTTTTTTTTTATTTTGGTGTTGAGTTCCTCTTAAAATCTATACCAGACCCAAAGGGCCTGTTATGGATTTTTTTTCGGGGGGGCATGTCATTTTCTTTTTTTAATTCTGTCATATGGTTCCCCTTCACCACTTTAATACAGGACACTTTCACCCCCTTCCTGCCCAGACCAATTTTCATGTTTCAGTGCTCTCACACTTTGAATGACAATTACTCAGTCATGAAACACTGTACCTAAACAACATTTTTATCATTTTTTTCTCACAAATAGAGATTTCTTTTGGTGGTATTTAATCACCGCTGGATTTTTTTCTTTTTTGCGATATAAGTAAATAAGTAATTTGTGTTTATAAATTTGGGCCAAAAGTTATACTGCTACATATCTTTGGTAAAAATAACCCAAATTAGTGGATATTATTTAGTCTGTGTGAAAGTTATAGAGTCTACAAGCTATGGTGCAAATCATAAAAATTTGATCACACCTGATATACTGACAGACTATCTCATTCTTGAGGCCCTGAAACCCTAGGACAGTACAAATACTACCCAAATGACCCCTTTTTGGAAAGTAGACAGTCCAATGTAAGAGGCAAAGTGAGTTTTTTGAAGTTGTAATTTATTCCCATTTTTGGGGAAAATCTAAGAAATATTATTTATTTTTTACACAAAATTGTCATAATAACAAGTTATTTCTAACACACAGCATATGCATACTTCCAATTACACCCTAAAATACATTCTGCTACTCCTCCTGACTCAGTATGGTGATACCACATGTGTGAGACTTTTTCACAGCCTGGCCACATAGAGAGGCCCAACATGTAGGGAGCACCATCATGTGTTCTAGGAGCATAAATTACATATCTAATTTCATTCCTAACTATTACACTTTTGAAGGTCCTGGAGCACCAGGACAGTGGAATTACCCACAAAATTACCCCTTTTTTTAAAGAAAACACCCCCATTTATATTCTACGAGGCATGGGGTGCTCTGATGGGCTGCTCTCATGGACTGCAGGAGGGAGGGAGTGTTCCTGCTGGCGTAATTTTACAATGCGCTGGTAGGGAAGTGGTTAAAATCCATACCAGACCCAAAGGGTCCTCCCCATGCAATTTTTTCACCAATTTTTTAAAAAATGTACATTCTTTTTTGTACAATTTTTTTTTAAAGTTTAGCTCTCAGTGGGGAAGCCTTAACAACCTATTGACTGTGTGGGCGAACATCCCACTAAGTGCCCAGAATGTTCGGGTGTTAGGTGAGTACCTGAATGGGCGATGTTCAGGCGAAACTTATACTCGGCCCAAACCGATCGCCAATCTCCAAATGGTGCCTGAACACTGTAACCCCTCACAGTTACTCTTGTTGGGCACAGGAACGGACCCTGCTGTTAAAAATTTGTAAAAATAAATTATTTACATGTCCCTGTCAAACAGGTGCAGAAAAATTGGGCCTTGGGCGTTGGTGGTGCCTAAACACTGTAACCCCTCACAATTACTCTTGTTGGGCACAGAAACTGGCCCCGCTGTTAAAAATTAGAACAAAAATTGAACCTACATGCCCCTGTCAAACAGGTGCAGAAACATTGGGCCTTGGGTGCTGGTGGTGCCTGAACACTGTAACCCCTCACAGTTACTCTCGTTGGGTGCAGGAATGGGCCCTGCTGTTTAAAATTTGTAAAAAAAATATGAAATTACATGCCCCTGTCAAACAGGTGCAGAAAAATTGGGCCTTGGGTGTTGGTGGTGTATAAACACTGTAACCCCTCACAGTTACTCTTGTTGGGTGCAGGAATGGGCCCTGCTGTTAAAAATCAGGGGAAAAAAAATGAAATTAAAAATTGGGCCTTAGGTGTTGGTGGTGCCCTAAGCCAAAAATATTGTTGGAAGCTAGCATAATCAAGATTCAGGAATAGGATGGGCAGCATAGGCAGTCTTCAAAGGATACCAGATCCCTAACAAATTCAGTCAGTTACATCGGCATCAGGGGCTTGATAGCTGCTGATCCAGGACTGATTAATTTTGATAAATGTCAGCCTATCAACAGAGTCTGTTGACAGGCGCACTCTTTGATTCATCACAAACCCTCCAGCAGCACTGAATGGCCGTTCAGAAAGCATGCTAGATGCAGGACAGGCAAGTAGCTCAATTGCATATTGAGCAAGTTCTGGCCAGTGATCCATCCTTAACCTCCTTGGCGGTAATCCCGAGTCTGGCTCGGGTTGAGTTTTTTCTGCCAGGAGCGGTAACCCCGAGCCAGACTCGGGCTGCATTGCAGGAAACAGGGGGAAGTTACTTACCTTTTCCCCTGGATCCTGCAATGTCTCCCCGCTGTGTGTGCGAGCCGTCCGCTCGCTCGATTCACACAGTGCCCGAGTGCCGCTGATCTCCGTTCCCTGCGATGTTACAACGCACGGGAGCAGAGATCGGCGCCAAATTCAAAAAAGTTTAAAAACACAATACACATACAGTACTGTAATCTTACAGATTACAGTACTGTATACAAAAAATACACATCCCCTTTGTCCCTAGTGGTCTGCCCAGTGCCCTGCATGTCATTTTATATAATAAAAAGATTTATTTTCTGCCTGGAAACTAGAGATTGTCCATAGCAACCAAAAAGTGTCCCTTTATGTCAAAAGTGGTTTTAGACCAGCTAGAAAACACCGATAAAAAAATTGAATCACAATTTGTCATCAAACAATACATTTAATGACAGCGACTATTCTGCAACAGAGCAAATTTCTGTGTTTTTGATTTGATTACATTATTGAATCATTTTTATATATATTTTTATTATATTATAATTTATGATTTTGTGTTTCAAACTTTATCATACCCGGGATGTCTACTAGACTCTGGTTCGGACAGATTTAAGTGAGTTATTCATAAGAATTGCATGCCTACAATATAAAAACGCCAAATTTCCATGCAAAATAATTGTACCGCTTTCAGCACTAAATTACGGACAGAATCATACTGCCAGGGAGGCTAATACTCAGTAACCCAGTGGATGCTTAGTTAGAAAGGTCTCCAAGTCTGCTCTTGCCCCTAGATATTCCTGCACCATATAATGCAGACACTACCGATGGTTGCTTAAAGCTAACAGCCCTGGGTGCTGAGGACTAAAGAATTGTTTAAAGGCATTGGTCAGCCAGCCACCTTCTCCACTGCTCGTCCTCTGACTGAATGAAGCCTCAAAAACACGTTGTCCAGGAAATGGTAACCTCCCATGGTCTGGAAAGGCTTTACACACATTTTTCTTCAAGGCCTCCTGAAGATGTTTCATCCTCTACTCCCTCTGCGAACGCAGGATGAGCTCTGCAACTTTACCCTTGTAACGTGGATCAAGAAGGGTTGCCAGCCAATAATGATCTCTCTCCTTGATACCACGAATCCTTGGTTCTTTTCGCAGGCTTTGCAGAATCAAGGAGCCCTTGCAGCCTAAGTAGGGATGAGCTTGATGGTCGAGTCGAATGTAAGTTTAACTCAAACATCGGGTGTTTGCCCGTTTGCCGAACAGTGAATATTATGGGGCGTTTGCAGCAAATTCAAGCGGCGTGGAATGCCTCATAATGCATTGATGTCCGATGATTTGCCAAAGCATGCAATTGACCTGCATGCTTTGGCCAATCACAGCGTGCTCTGCTGCGAGAGCCATAATTGGCCAAGGGCAGGGTGCCTTTGGCCAATCATGGCTAAGGGGGACTAAGTCCACGCCCCACACTATATAGGGCTGCTTACATAGTGGCAGTTTATAGTATGTGACTGTGCAGGCAGAGTAGTATATATAACACAGTGTATTGAAGTGGTTACGGGGAACCCCGTGCCAAAATTGAACCACATCCCGCCCGACCCATAGCAGAATGACTGCTGGGTGGTGGTTCGGTTATCCTGACTGGTCATCATATGGCATCCAGCACGATAACATGCCGGCATGCACTCTGACACACCATATCTCTGATCATGGTAAGGAGCCTCTGACGGAGGCCCCTTACCACGTGATTATCTGTGACCAATCACAGCTGATCACAGCGTGAACCAAGAAGTGCCGGTAAGCAGCTTTCCTCGGCTCACGCTGAGAGGGAGAGCCAATCGGCGGCTCTCCCTGTCAGAGGGGGGGGGGGGTCTGCGCTGATTATCAGCACATTGATTATCAGTGCAGCCCCCATGAGAGGTGCCACAACAATGCCAATCAGTGCCTATGAACTGTCAGTTAGTGCCCATCAGGAAAGCCTGTCAGTGCCCATAACAGTGCCAATCAGTGCCCACCACAGTGCCAATCAGAGCCTATACAGTGCCAATCAGTACCCATCAATAACACCTGTCAGTACCTCATTATCAGTGCTACCCATCAGTGCCATCTATTAGTGTTCATCAGTGCCACCTGTCAGTGCCAATCAGTGTCGCCCATCAGTTCCACCAGTAAGTGCCCATCAGTGCCATCTGTCAGTGCCCATCAGTGCCACCTATCAGTGTCCATCAGTGCCGCCAATCAGTGCCCATCAGTGCTGCATATCAGTGCCACCTATCGTTGCCCATCAGTGTTGCATATCAGTGCCCATCTAATTCTACATATTAGTGCCTCCTCATCAGGGCTTATCAGTGCCGCCTCATCTGTGCGTGTCAGTGAAGGCGAAAACAAAATTTTATAACAGAAACAAAGACATTTTTTTTTTTTAAATGTCTGTATTTTTTTCATTTGTTTAGCAAACAATAAAAACCCAGTGATGATCAAATACCACCAAAAGAATGCTCTATTTGTGGCAAGAAAATTATGAAAATTGAGTTTGGGTATAGTGTTGCATGACCACGCAATTGTCAAAAACATTGCTTTCCACGTGACGGTACAGAGCTGGAATGGCCTTACGTGAAAATAAATTTATTTTTGGAACCTGCCACTGTGGTACAGCACATTTGTCAAATTTGGCAAGGGAGCAGAGTCTACCAGATGAAAATGCAGCAGTTATAGAGCTATCAATTTGGCCAAGCTAGCATTTAGACGCTGAGCATATGGATGTCTGGGACAGTAATTTTTTTACGGTTCAGCAACTAGGGTAGTGAAATTTTCCTGCTGAAATCAATAGGTGGTGTACTGCTAGCAGATTGTCTGCAAGCACTTGTGGCACGCATTTCTATACCATCATTCCTCCAGTGCAGGTTTTTGAGAAGCCTTGAGGTATAGTAGGGGTAGAGATCCCAGATGAGGAGCAAGGATAAGTCTGCATTTTTTTATGATGTGGGTCTTTCAGGTGCTGTTGCCAATGGACTGCATGGCAGGTCATCATATGTCTTGGCAAGCATGTGGTGCCCAAACGGCTGGTGTTCTGGTCACGCTTGATCCGCTTTAGATAGAGATTGCAAACAGCAACGCTGCGATCTACTGCACAAGAAGAAGTTCTATTGTAATTAAACTGGTTGGGTAAAAGGTTTATCTCCTGTCATCGTCCATGTCAGCATTTGGATTGAACCAACATCCTTGTCTTTGGACCAAGGAAGATTGTACCAATGTAATGGCATGCTATGCGTTACTTAACCACTTCAGCCCCTGACCAATTTGCAGCCAAATGACCAGGCCCCTTTTTGTGATTCGACACTGCGTCGCTTTAACTGACAATTGCGTGATCCTGCGACGTGGCTCCCAAACAAAATTTACGTCCTTTTTTTCCCACAAATAGAGCTTTCTATTGCTGGTATTTGATCGCTCCTGCTTTTTTTATTTTTTGCGCTATAAACAAAAATAGAGCGACAATTTTGAAAAAAATGCAATATTTTTTACTTTTTGCTATAATAAATATCCCCAAAAAATATATAAAATTTTTTTTTTCCTCAGTTTAGGCCGATACGTATTCTTCTACATATTTTTGGTATAAAAAAAATCACAATTAGCGATTATTGATTGGTTTGCACAAAAGTTATAGCGTTTACAAAATGGGGGATAGTTTTATAGCATTTTTATTAATATTATTTTTTTTACTAGTAATGGCGGCGATCAGCGATTTTTATTGTGACTGCGATATTATGGCGGACACATCGGACATTTTTGACACATTTTTGGGACCATTGTCATTTATACAGCAATCAATGCTATTTAAATGCATTAATTCCTGTATAAATGACACTGGCAGTAAAAGAGTTAACCACTAGCGGGCGGGGAGGGGTTAGGTCTGTGACGTGTGTATTTTTTTACAGTAGGGGGCGTGGTCTGACGTCACTGATCGGCTTTCCCGATGACAGGGAACAGCCGATCAGTGACAGGCAGAGTAGGAAACGCGGGGAGAGGTTTGTTTACACAGATCTCTCCCCGTTCTTCAGCTCTGTGACCCGATCGCAGGACACCAGCGGCGATCGTGTCCGCTGGTCCCACGGCCGTGGTCACGGAGCTCCCGACCCACGGTTGGGCAATTAAAGGGGACGTACCGGTACGTGCTTTTGCCCAGCCGTGCCATTCTGCTGACGTAAATGTGCAGGAGGCGGTCGGGAAGCAGTTTAATAAAGCAGATTTTTAAGGATTTTACACTATTGACGTTTATCTTTTTATTGACACATCCCACTGGACATCTTGCTTCGGGACCAGAGGAGTACCGCTCAGAGGTGACTGCTGGACGATTCCTCTTATTCTTTGATGTGGAACAGCAAGCGAGGATGGAGCATATAAGATACACAAGCCTTATTTGACCACCCATAATAGGTGGTCAATACACTCTGGTAAGAGTATATCCTTTTTTATGGTGGTGGTTATCACAAAGTGGAGAAATTGAATGAACAATCGTTCATGCACTTTTTATCAAAGTGAATGCATTACACTGATTTCAGTTGGAAGACACATGGACTCATTGTTTTACATTTATATTTATATGTATATTTATATTTTTGTTTAGCGCAATACTTTTGCTATACATTCATTATTTATGTGATCATATCTCACGTCAGTGGTACTGCTATACACAAGTTTAATATGTTTACACAAGCGCAGTTTAATTTTGTTTTTATATACTATGCACTGCACTGTAGTATATACTATGCACTGCACTATATACTCTGCACTGTAGTATATACTATGCACTGCACTATATACTCTGCACTGTAGTATATACACTCCACACTGCACTGTAGTATATACTATGCACTGAGTTATATATACTACACTGACTGCACTATATTATACACTGCCTGCACTGTAATATATATATACACTACAGTGACTGAACTGTAATATATATATTCACACTGACTGCACTCTATATATACTACACTGTCTGCACTGTAATATATATTCTGCACTGACTGCACTGTAGTGTATATTCTACACTGCCTGCACTCTATATATACTACACTGACTACACGCTCTATCCACTAACTAACCATCTTCACTCCAACACACTACATACGGCCGCCGTGTAAGCAGCCTTATATAGTGTGGGGCATCATGGACTTAGCCCCTGAGCCATGATTGGCCAAAGGCACCTTGTCTAATCACCCTTACAGCACATTGCAATGTGATTGGTCAGGTGCATGCTTTGGCCAGCAGCCGTCAATGCACTGTGATCTCGCAGTGCATTATGGGGCACTCCACGGCGGACAAAATTGCCGTGAGCACCCCATGTGTTCATTTGTTCTATGAACAAACGAACAGCTGATGTTCGAGTGGAACTTACGCTTGACTCGAACATCTAGCCCATCCCTAGTAACATAAAACAAAGTGTACAGAATGCAATGGTCAGGGAAATGTATCCTGACACAGCTTACATTAGCAATCAACAGCATGGGAAATACAGACCAGTGTACATCAGTGTATAATGATCTAGAAGATGTAATATATAACAAAGTGGGCACAAGTATGTGACATACACTGGCCATCACTGGGAGGCAAAATGCTTCTTACATTGGTGGTCAATAGTTGGAAGAAATCCGGCATTGATGTGTAGTGGAAGGAAGAATAACCCTTACATTGGTAGACAGTAGGAAGAAGGTCTCATCTTTTGTAAAAGAACTGGTACATAATCATAAGTCCTTAAAACGTTGCAGCACCCAACAGTTCTCCCTTGTTCAGCAAGGTGGGAGTATATTTTTTTTGTGCACATGCACTTTATGTAGAGATTACTTGCCTTGTATTGCGTAGGTTAGAGCAGTGTCTTGAGGCACCCCATTCTAAAATGTAAAAACTATTCTTACAGTTTTACATAATGCAGCAACATCCACACGTGTAGGACACCCAACGTTAGAGGTGATTTATTCTTCCAAAGCAAACTTTTGCAAACTGGTACTGACTAGTATTCCAATGTCTCTCTTCTCCCTCAGTTGTTCTCCATAACTAATGTGAGCCCACCACTGATGGAGAGGAACAGGTAGAGTCAAACAAGGATGCTATGCACTGACATCCTCCTTATCAACTGATGATGCCAATGGTCGTTAGGATGCAGACAGCTAGAAGGTTGTAATGGTGCACAATGAAAACTTGTGACTTTGTGTAACTAAAAGGTAGGTTTTATCCACACACTGGTTTGTATAACATTTTTGGGCAATTTAAGAATTTTGCCAGGGCACCCCTAATGAAACCTCAAGGCACCTCAGGGTGTCTGGGCACCCTGGTTGAAAAAGGCTGGGTTAGAGCTAGGGTTGCACTGATACCGATACTAGTATTGATATCGGTGCCGATACTGAGTATTTGCCTGAGTACTCGTATAAATGCTCCAGTGCTTTATTGGATACCTAGACAGTCAGGGATGATCAGTGGGGGAGTTACAAGCACAGATTCCCCCTGTATAGATTTAAATAAAGTAGCTAACAGACGCTTCTCCTCCTCACCCCTCCGCGGCTTCCAGCTGCTTTATTGAAATCTATACAGGGGGGATCGGTGCTTGTAACTCCCCCCACTTCTGCACAGATCACCCCTGACTGTCCCTGTATACTCCTATAGTCCCCTTATGTGTCCTGTTCCAGGCTCCTCCGGTCCTCAGTTTGGGTCCCCCCTCCGTGTCCTCTGCTCCGGTCCCCCGGCCCATATCCTCTTCTCCGGTCCCCCCTCCATGTCCTCCGCTCCGGTCCCCCCTCTGTGTTCTCCACTCCAGTCCCCCGCTCCGGTCCCCCCTCCGTGTACTCCTCTCCGGCCCCCCCTCGGTTTACTCCACTCCTGTCCCCCCTGTGTCAATCTTTCAGGATGTAGAGCAGAGGAAGGAGCCAGTAAGCGATCACTGACTCTGTCCATTCATAACTGAGCATCGTAAACTGTGTTTATGAATGGAGAGAAGCCTCTGTCTTCTCTCCATTCATCTCCAGTGCAGCTGAGGCTGTTGAGAAAAGGACAGGGGAATCTCTGTCCCCAGTCCCTTTCTGTGTCTAAAAAGGGAGATGTCAGTGGTCTGTTAAGACCCCTGATGTCTCACCAAAGTCCCCCCACAGGGCTGATAAAAAAATAAAATAATTAAGAATTGTAATAAATAAATATTTAAAAGGTTAAATTGTAACAATAATTAAAAAATAAAATAAAAAACAATAAAAAATTTAAAATAAAATATTTAAAAAACAAAAAAACTGCTGACACATGGCATCAGTGCTGTATATTGGTGCCACTGTCACATGACATTAAAAAAGTATCGGTAATCGGTATCGGCTAGTACTTAAAACAAGGTATCGGTACTTGTACCAGGTCTTAAAAAAGTGGTATCGGTGCAACTCTAGTTAGAGCATACGATACTCAGTCTTTGGAATGGATGCATACTGTATTTAAAAAGTATTGCAAATGTACAGTAAGTAGATGTTTTTGCAGTTTGCAGTTTAAACCCACCCATGTATATTTAATAATTATGTACATTGACTGCTGGTTATGTATGAATAAAAAACTATTTTAGAAATCTACACCAGATGGCGTGCTACCACATTTATAAACAAAAGTGACTTGGGAGTTAATAGTAACTCCAGTAAATTTTAAGCACCCAAATGCAGTTAAACTTTTTTGCTTGGTGTGGTGTAAACCTATTTACAACAACAGCAGGAAGGTTTTATTCGGACATACTTCCTACCCCAATGGTGGCCCTGTTCTACATATAACATTATTGAGCCAGATCTTTTTTTTATTCACATCCAGTACAGAGATTATTTTAAAGTTATTTAGGACTTAAAGGGTAACTCTATTTTTATGGGAACAATAGCAAATACAAAAATAACCTTTACAAGTTACCTTTCCTTTTGAATCTACAGCACTGTAATTTTCTGTAAAAGTCATTGCAATATGACAACCTAGAGGTGTATGCAACATCTCGGAATAATCATTTCCTGCTTGTGTGATTGGTCAGTGGTCTGCACTAAGATGTTGATGATCTCGAAGGGTTAATCAGTTCTGCAGGGATCCAAACCAAATAATTGTCCTTATTATAACTCTTCAAATGCATCAGCTGATTGATAATGATGTCACCCCCATTCAGATCCACTCTGCCCATCGACAGAGACAAACATACAGCTTTTTCTTGTGCAGAAACAGGTAGAAATCTGCAACAACATTTGTTAAACACCTTGCAATGTACATTGATCACCCAGAGGGGAATGTTTATTTTTCTCTACAAAAATTAAGTTACTCTGTAAAACAGTAACGGGATCCAGATTAATAGCTAATAAGTAGTAATCTATAAATTCTGAATACTTGTAAGCTTCTACACGCTTGATAGCTGTATATGTATGAATTATTTGCCACAATGGACAGTGAAGTTCTTGGACATAACAAGTCTGTTTTGATTCATGTAGTCTTTGACACAGACTGCACCAAAAATGAATTACTATAAAATGTGCTTTTGGTGTGGTCTACCCTCCTGACACTATGGGGGTTATTTACTAAAGGCAAATCCACTTTGCACTGCAAGTGCACTTGAAAGTGCACTGAAAGTGCACTTAGAAGTAAAGTCGCTGTAGATCTGAGGGGGACATACAAGGAAAATAAAAAAACAGCATTTTTTTTTTTTGCACATGATTGGATGATAAAATCAGCAGAGCTTCAACTCATTTCAGATCTACCCCTTAGATTTAGAGCGACTGCACTTCCAAGTACACTTTCATTGCAATTTCAAGTGCACTTGCAGTGCAAAATGGAATTGGCTTTTTGTAAATAACCCCCTATGTGTAAGGTCTGAAAATGCAGAATCCACTGAGACCTAGTGGGTTGCGACAAAGCCAATATACATATTCTAGTCAACAGACGGTGAAAACATCACATGGTCACTGAACAGATGCATGATTAAAGATTATCTCTATGTCTAGTCAAGGCATCTTTCATAGTGCAGTAACTATATGATGATGAATACTTTTCCAATACAATCAGCTATATTGACTGCTAACTAAAAATGTTTACATGACAAATCGTGGTGGAGTTGTATAGGAAGAGTTGACGGACATAGCCATCAACATGGGTGGTGTGCAGTGTTGCTGTCAGACTTAAACATGTAGGTTAATAGACAGTTGCAACTGGATAACAATATGGTGGAAAGAAAATCTAATATTGTGGAAAGGAGTTAGTGGAAGCATATGTTGGTATGTGTATAGGAATGGGGAAAGGGTGATGGTGAGCCAAAGACAGCATAATGTTTAGAACTTACTGGAGGGAGAAGTAGAGTAGACAACCTTTAAGCTAAGCTGTGAACTTGCTTTTTGTATGTATTCTTATAGAGAATTCCACATCCAAGACAATAGAATAAAGATTATGAAATAGGCAACAAAACTAGAGCAGAGATGCTGATGACAGAAAACAAAAATTGAAGTCTGAAGATTTGAAGGATATGGTAGCATATGGTGTAAAGAATGGTTATGGAGGGGCAAACATGCAGCAGGCATAGATTGATGGAATGAATAGTGTAGTAACCCAGGGAATAGTGTAGTGTGCTTAATGGGATATTTTGCATGAACGTAGACACATGTTACAGAAGGTGAGTGTTGTGGGGGAGGGAGGAAGGGGGTGGCCAGGGGAGCTGAAATCATATATGATTCTAATTACAATCTAAATATTTTCTATACTAGACCACATCTAGGAAAAAAAATCTATTAGCTCCAATGCATTGCAATGACCATTTGTAAATTCAACAAATTTTTGAGGCATATAGTATTAGGAATGTACATATCTGTGGACATTTTGCATACAACAATCTAAAATGACCTATTGTACCTGTTGAGCCTGGCGTTAGCTTTACTTTAGGCTGATGCCCCATACACACGATCAGACTTTCCGACAACAAAACCGTGGATGTTTGTTCGAAGGATGTTGGCTCCAACTTGTCTTGCATACACATGGTCACAAAAATGTTGGCCAACTATTACGAACGTGGGAACGTGGTGACGTACAAGACATATGACGAGCCAATAAAAAGGAAGTTCAATAGCCAGTGTGTCTCCTTCTGCTTGATTCCCAGCATGCGTGAACTTTTGTGCCTCGGACTTGTGTACACACGCTCAGAAACAAAGAAACAACGTTTTGTTGGCGGAAAATTTGAGAACCTGCTAGCCAACATTTGTTGGCAGAAAGTTCGCCAACAAATGTTCGATGGAGCATACACACGGTTGGACTTTCAGCCAACAAGCTCACATCCAACATTTGTTGTCAAAAAATCAGATTGTGTGTACGGGCATTTAGAGTTATGCTTTAAAATGTATCTCTGGTCAAAATTTAAAATCATAAAGTCACTTCCACATGGTATTTTAATTATTTATAGCTCACTTTTAATCCAAATGATCTATGAAGATTGTAAATGTACCGGTACTCTGTGAAGATCCCAACACATTTACTTCCTTGAATTTTGTGACACGTATTCACTATGCGCTGTTGATAGTCACTGCAGTGCCACACATTTCACAGAGCCTGCCTCATGAAATAAAGAGGTCCTGAGAGGAGGGTTTCAGGAGGTGAAGCCAGTACTGAAATCACTGTTTGCAGGCAGCAAGGTACCATGTGAATAGTACTTCTTAGAAATTGAAAGAAAATAGCAGAGGAGAAACTACAAAGCATGCAGGTAATTTAGGAAGTTGATGGGCAGCAGACAGGCAGCATCCCCAACATGAAAGAAAACTTTTCTAGAAAGCAGCTGCTGCTCCTGCAGCATGGCCATTATGAAGTTCTGGCAAAGGGTGTATTGTATATCAGGTGCTTGGCAGACTTATGTTAATGCTGCATTTCAGTTATGCAAACACTTGGCTGGTATGACTAACTACAATGGCAGCACACTCTTCTGGCCCACCACAGGACATGCTCTATGCCAGGGTACTTAGCTAAGAGCCACTGCACCACTGTGTTAAGGACATGTGCCAGGCAATAGGTAAGTATGTATGTGAACTTTCCCAGCCAAAGGACAGCTAGCAGGTTGGTGCTGTTGCCACACATGACCCGGTACAAGCTTGGTGTGGGGTCAGCCACCTTTTGGCCTTCCTGAAGAGCCTCCAGAGTCTCTGGCCCAGTGTAACTCCTGTCCCCCAGGCATATCAGCTGCAAAACAACATGGCAGCATTTTGCACAGGCAATTGCATGGGCTATGTGGCCCTTGCGGGTGGGAGGACTGGTGTTTTTGAAGAGTCACAGCACAAAGCCATTGAGGAGAAGGAGGAGAAGTGACTGCTTTTAGGCAGAAGTTGTCATCTAGGAACCACCCCATTTTTGGGGTGCAAAAAGAGAAGGATCTGCAACATATTCTGTTGAACTAGTTCATGCCTCATGGGTCCTTGGGTGCTCATGGACCTTGTCCTGACATTGCTGCTCACCAGTATCATTGAGGTGCTGCTTCCACAAAGGTCTTTGGTGCATAGTCATGTGTTACCTCATGCATGTGATAACCAAATGGCTGGTCACACAAAAATTTGCTGAAATTTTGACCGTCAAGAACACGGTCACGTACAACACTACGACGAGCCGAGAAAATTAAGTTCAATGATTCCGAGCATGCGTCAAATTGTTTCCGAGCATGCGTTGGAATTTTGCGCACTGGAATTGCTACAGACAATCAGAATTTCCGATCTGAACTTTTTCCGACCGAAAAATTGAGAACCTGCTCTCAACCTTTTCTAGCTGGAATTCGGCCAGCAAAAGTCTAATGGAGCATACACACGGTCGCATTTTCCAACCAAAAGCTCTCATCGGTCTTTTGCTAGCTGAATTTCCGATCGTATGTACTTAGCATAAGACAGGAAGTGTGTTACTGGCCAGATCTGGCATGATCAACAGATGAAGCAAGAAAAGAAAACGAATGCAATCATCACATCTTATGCCCCGTACACACGGTCAGATTTTCCGACGGAAAATGTCCTATCGTACCATGTTGTCGGAAATTCCGACCGTGTGTGGGCTCCATCTGACTTTTTCTGTCGGAATTTCCGACGGAAAAAGTTTGAGATCCTGCTCTTAAATTTTCCGACAACAAAGTCCTATCGGACTTTTTCCGATCGTGTGTAGCGAATTCCGACGGACAAAGTGCCACGCATGCTCAGATCACATTACAAGACCAAAGCTATTGGCTACTAGCCTCTACGTAGTCCCGTCGTAAGCAACGAACGTCACCACGTTCAGAATGATCGGATTTTCCGACAACTTTGTCCGACCGTGTGTATGCAACACCAGTGTCAGACAAAATCCGTCAGAAAAAATCAGACGGATTTTGTGTCCGGAATTTCTGACCGTGTGTACGGGGCATAAGGATTGCATCATAAGACATTTTTGTTTTTGGGTTGTTAGGGCTTTGATTTAAATTCACAATTTTTTTTTATTTTTTATGAATGGCCTGTGTGTTTTATGATGACCTGTTAATCAAACTCAAGCAAGTTCGCTCATTCTTAGTGGGTGCGAAACTGTTATATTAGATCACAAATCATGCAAATTTTGATTTATTCTGTTATCCCTATTATTTGGCTTTGCCATAGTATATATGCAAATGTTATGAAAACATGGTTTGATCCAGCAGTAGCAAAAAAAATAATAATTGAAAACTACTACTATACTTTGCATAGTTTAATTAAACATCAAGGAAAAAAACATGTAGCATGGCCATAGTACATAAACGGCCAAACAGGAGTAGCACTAATGCGGGTGGATGTACCCGTACCTCCCCCCCCCACATCAGAGGATTGACCACCAGCTTGCCCAGTGAACGCTGTATCTCCTGAACACAATGGATCACATTGCCAGGTACAGGACCAAAGAAACTGGTCCTGAGGCAGGTGATCCCTGTGTTCAATCACATCGATCACATAGTAAAATAGATGACACAACCATAAGCTCATACCCGCATGCCAAGGTGCTAGGTGTAGTCCTGGCCCCAAGTCCAATTACTGTCCAAATCTTGCCGCCTTAACCTCCGAAACAAAGCACTTAATTCACTCCCTGGTCTCTCGCCTCGACTACTGCAACTCCTTCCTCATTGGCTTACCTCTACATAGTCTATCCCCACTTCACTCCATCATGAATGCTGCTGTAAGACTCATCCAACTGCTCTGTGTCTGCGACTCCTCTCTGTCAATCCCTCTACTGGCTTCCACTCACCCAACAAATTAAATTAAAAAAACCTACCAACTACTTACAAAGCCATCCACAACTCTGCCCCCAGCTACATCACTGACTTAGTCTCAAAATACCACCCTAATCGTTTTCTTTGTTCTTTTCAAGACCTCCTGATCTCTAGCTCCCTCATCACCTCCTCCCATGCTCGACTTTTCCAGAGCCTCTCCAATCTTATGGAACTCCTTACCCCAATCTGTCCGATTATCTCCTACTACTATTAGCTTTTAGACGAACCCTGAAAGCCCTCCTCTTCAGAGAAGCCTATCCTGCCCATACCTAACAACTGTATTTTCATTTTCTCCATCTGATCATCCTACAAAACTATTACCTTTTGTTCCACTTGACCCTCCCTTCTTGAAAGCTCTAACAAGCAGGGCCCTCTGATCCCTCCTGTGTTGAATTGTATTGTAACTGTACTGTCTGCCCCCATGTTTTTTTAAAGTGTTGAGCAAACTGTTGGTGCTATATAAACCCTGAATAATAATAGTAAACATTGAAACCGAAAATAAACATTGGTTCTCTCTCCTCACACAGAGATCGCCTGTGAGAGGAGAGAGAATCGTTACTGCAGCCTGTGAGTGTACCCAGCCTGTCAAACTGCATGTACACCCACAGACGCCAGTCTCTGCCTGCCCACAGTGTCCCTGATCAATGCCCCCAGTGTAATGCTAATAAACAGTGCAGCCAGTCCCCTGTCACCTGTCCCAGTGTTTCCAGTGCTCACAGTAACACCGCCATACCGAATACCAGCGTCCTGATCACTGCCATAGTCCATACTAGCACCCTGATTACCGGCATACACCATACCAGTGTCCTGATCACTGCCATACCTCAAACCAGTGTTCTGATCACTTCCATATGCCATTCCAGCATCCTAATCATGGTACAACCTCATACCAGTATCCTTGTCACCACCATATGCCATATCAGCATCCTGATCACCGTTATACTTCATGCCAGCTTCCTGATCACTGCCATACACCATACCAGTGTCCTGATCACTGTCATACCCCATACTAGTGCCATACCTCATACCAACATCCTGATCATTGCCATTCCCTTATACCAGCATCCTGATCACCGACATACCCCATACCAGCACCCTGATCACTGCCATACCTCATACCAGCATCCTGATTACCGACATACACCATACCAGTGTCATAATCACTGGCATACTCCATACCAGCATCCTGATCACCACAATACCTCAAACCAGTGTCCTGATCACTTCCATATGCCATTCCAGTGTCCTGTCCCTGGTCCTACCTCATACCAGTATCCTGATCACCGCCATATCCCATGCCAGCTTCCTTATTACTGCCATACCTCATAACAGCATCCTGATCACTGCCAAACCCATTACTAGCATCCCAATCACTGCCATACATCATACCAGTGTCCTGATCGCTGCCATGCCTCATACCCACATTCTGAGTACCACCATATGCCATACCATTGTCCTGATCAATGCCATACCCATACCAGCATCCTGATCACCATCATACCAGTGTCCTGATCACCACCAAATGCCATACCAGCATCCTGATCACTGTCATACCCCATACCAAGGTTCATATCACCGCCATACTAGTGTCCTGATCACCACCATACTCCATACCAGCATCCTGCTAACTGCCATACACCATACAAGCATTCTGATCACTGCCATACCCCATACAAAGGTCCTGGTTACTGCCATACCAGTGTCCTGATCACCACTATGTACCATACCAGCATCTTGATTACCACCATATGCCATACCAGCGTCCTGATCACTGCCATATGCCATACCAGCGTCCTGATCACTGACACACCTCATACCAGCACCCTGATCTCTGCCATATACCATACCAGCGTCCTGATCACTGTCATACCCCATACTAGTGCCATACCTCATACCAACATCCTGACCATTGCCATTGCTATACCCCATACCAGCGTCCTGATCACTGCCATACCTCATACCAGCATTCTAATCACCGTCATACCGCATACCAGTGTCCTGATCACAGCCATACTAGTGGCCTGATCACTATCATTCCAGGGTCCTGATCACTGCCATACCAGTGTCCTGGTCATTGCCATACCAGTCTGCTGATCAATGCCATACCATTGTTCTGACCACAAACATACCAGTACCAGTGTCAGCAGAGCCAGTGTCCCCAATTGTTTCCACTGTCCCAAAAATGTGATAGTAAGGAAATTCGATTTGTAATTCATACTGCAAAGCCTTAAGGTGCTTGGATTTTGGGCCTCTCTGTGTAGCTAGGCTGTGAAAATGTCTCACACATGTGGTATCCTTATAGTTGGGAGGAGTAGCAGAATGTGTTTTGAGGTGTAATTCTAAGTATGCCTATGCTGTGTATTAGAAATATCTTATTACTGCACAACTTTGTGTAAAAAACATTTTCATTCTTTCCTACATTTTCCAAGAACTTGTGGTAAAAAAAAAAGACATTTCATAAAATACCTTGGAGTATTTGCTTACCAAATGTGAGTCATTTTGTGGGCGTTTTCACTGTGCTAGTGCTTCAGGGCCCCCAAAAATGTGAATGGTAGTCAGGAAATTAGACTAATAAATAAAGACTTTTCTTGGATTTTTGGCCCCTCTGTGCATCTAGGCTAGTGAAATTAATTTAAACGTGTGTTATCCCCATACTCAGAAGGCATAGCAGAATGTCTTTGAGGTGTAATTGTAAGTATGCCCATGCAGTGTGTACGAAATAACTTGTTGAAATGACAACTTCATTTCTTTATTTTACATAAAATTGTGACAAAAAAAGGAAAACTTAAAAAAAAACTCACCATGTCTCTTATTAAAAACCCTGGACTGTTTACTTTGCAAAAAGGGGTTATTTTTTTTTTTTATTATTATTATTATAAAGAAAGCTCTACCTGTCTAAAAAAATATTATAAAAATTTAATTTGGGTACAATGTTGGATGCCTGAGTAATTTCCATTCAAAGTGTGACAGTGCTAAAAGCTGAGAATTGGCCTGGACTGTAACAGGGTAAAAGTGTCTGGACTGGACTTGAGGTGGGTAAATAGTAGGCACCCATTATGAGATGCCGCACTCAATTCCTTCAAGTGACTGGATGCAATATTTTTCTAATGTTGCCTATCAAAAATAGAAGTAGGAGAGATGATTATATTTATGGTTGAATAACGTGAAGCTGACTAGGTCATTGTTTGAGATTCACTGACATGTCACCACCAGATTTTCATGAGTTACACTATAAGTAGATAGATGCGGCCCACTAGACAGCACCACCTATGCCAAGTTCAATAACCGTAGTACTCAGTAACATTCACAAACAGTGCTGTGGTGGGCTATTACCTAATTTTCAGTGCACTTTATCAGAAATCTATGGGGTAAGAGAATTTAAAATGTTTTCAGTAATTTCAATTTTTATTTTATTTTCACTTTTTTCAATTTAAAATTTGTTCTTCAAATCTATTTCAAACAGTTCTAAAGCTAATAAATTGAACTCAAATCACAGGACAAATTCAGTTGCCATCCTCCCTGAAAATGGTGAACAGTAAAACCTCTCAGAGCGGGATTTTTAAGGCAACCATAATAGAAAAAATGAATAAAGTTATATAAAGTTTATAAATTTATTGTACAAAAGACACAGAATGTTTGTAACCAAATATACATTTTCACATCAAGGATAAAAACAAAGCAGATGTTTTCGAGATGATATACATGAAGGTAGGTGAGAATTCCGACGCGTTTCCAAACGGCTAATGATTTGCCTATCTTCCTCAGGGAATTAAAATCACCATCTACAGGATATCAAAATATACTGATTACAAAATTATCATATAAAAATTCAAATGCCAGACTAATCATAGAATGGAATTTTGTGCAAAAAACAGATTTTTGAGAGTGCTATTTATAACACACTTACATCATCATACAGAACATCATACATGGCATTGCTTCCCATTCACTTTCAAAGAAACCCGGGTGGATGTCCAAACAGAGAGGGGAAAGCACAATTCCAAAACTCCCTACAAGACGGCGTAGAAACGATATTTCTATGACTCAAAAGGCATTTGAAACCTAAAATAACCACAGCTGGAGAAACAAAGCAAAAAGAGGGGATAATTAGGAAATAACATAGAAGGAAAAATAGGCAGAGGAACAACACCCACCAAGCACCCAGGTATCCTAAACTCACCCAAATCGTTATATAAAAAAATCCCAGAGGGGATTCTCCAAAGTGGACCAGTCCGGTTAGTAGAGAGCAACTCCTACAGCACCATGCTGTGGAGGGGAATGACGCCAAATGCCGTCTCAGGCGTCCTTTTAAAGTTGTACCCGGATCTGTCCCACCCCTAGGGGCGTCAACTGATGACGCTGCACGCAAACGGCGTACAGCGTCATTGGAACGCGTCCCGCCCATTGGGCTGTATCATGTCCTGGACAGACTGCCAGGACCATGATGCAGTGGTGTGGCCAAAGTGCGCATGCACGACGAAGCGTCCGAACGTCATCGTGCACCGCACAGTGCGCATGCGCGACGGAGCATCCGAACGTAATCGCGCACCGCACAATGACTGTCAAAATATATGCCGAAAACTAATATCAGTATTGCCGATCCAGCTCAATTAAGAGCTGTTTTAAAGGTTTTTTTTACTTTGTTCAAGGACAAAGTTGACATTGCAGCATTTCTATCTTCCTCTAATAAAACATGCACTAGTTCTGTTGTACATTTTGGAACTTTTAACTTGCAGCAAGAAGGATGATCTCATATTCACAGTACTGTCCAAGGTGACAGAGCTTGATATAAATATCCTATTATTAACTGCTTATTTTTGGATGTGACACTGAGATGATACATTGAATATCGACTTCTGCTTAACAAATCTCAAGAGGACTAATTTAACACAATGCTTGGCAAGAAAATGCTGTATATGTATAATATATGGTCACTTCTGAATGACACAATCATATTCAAAGCTTTAACTCTTCCATTGTGTTGGCAGCAATACCTCTATTTTTCAGAAGGTTTAGGCCTAATGCTTGTTACTGCCATTGTCTTTATTTAGGAAATGTAATTTGTGTGAACAAATTGTCAAGTGAAAAAAGCAACCAACAAATGTGGTGACAAAGTAAAAGTGAAGAATAAAAATAAACATTAGTGTGAGCCCGATGTATTGTTGGGTAAGGGAGAAAAGAGGAGTAATCCAAAGTTCAAAAAATTAGGCATGCTTTGTATATTACCTAAAAGTCAGTGTTGTGAAGGTGGCAGTTTTTCCAATAGGAACCAATCTGCATTTATATTTACTATAAGTGATTAAGGGATTTATGTTGTACCTATTACCCCTTTGAACTCTTGTTTTGTTCCTAAATGTCTTATTTTTAGTGATTTTTAAAACCATAAGTATGCACCTTCATATACTTTTTTCAGGCTCCTAGAGGTTTACAGGAGCCACAGAAGTGCTAGCAAGTTTCTAAAGGTTGTTCATGCACAGCTCAGTGTAAAATCTTGACAGTCCTTGGTGCTGGGATATTGTAACTCACATTCACATATGTGGGAGTTTTATCATCCCAAGTGGGCAGTCAAGATGGCTGAAGATGACCAACCCAATAGAAGACCAGGTAACGGTGTCAGCAGTGATGGAGTTTACAGATGTTGCAGCACTGGAATAGAGGTAGGTGAAGTGGACTTTAGTTCGGTCTGGGATCAAGCTTGGAGGCCAGTGGCTGTAGCAGTAAAGAGGTTCATGGGTAGTCAGCTGGAAATATACACATAGGTTAACCCTAGCGGATAACGTAGGATAACCTGAGGTGTGGGGTCTAAGCACTAGCCTTTCTTCCCCAGAGCTCCTGACGATGGAAGTAGATTTCTCTGCATGCTAATGCCAGGTCACTGCCCTCTGGATTGCCCCAGTGGAAAAAGAGTGGAAAAAGAGCAAGTGGGAGTTCGGGTAACAGATGAAGCAGAAGTGTAGTAAATGAGCAAGTAATAAATAGTAGCTGGATGGAATCAGACAGAAGCCTGGTTGACGAACAAGTCTTGAGGTCACTTGTAAGTTGTAGTTAGATGGGAGCAGATGGCAGCGTAGTCTATGAATAAGTCAAAAGTCAATGAAGAGTAGTAGCAAAGATAGAAACATCAGCAGGTATGCAATGTGAAAACTATCAGCTGGAGAGAGCTTAATAATCTGTCAAATAGGAAGTGCAGAGACATGGTTTAAATTAGGAAGTCCATGGAAGGAGCCAAGGGTTCAAAGGTCACCAGAAACAAGACACAAGATAAGGTTGTTGTCACGATTCCTACCATGCCATGCAGACGGCCAGGAGTGGTCACCCCCCAGGTTGCTCAAGGAGGTATTAAACCCATGCTGTATTGCCTCTGAGCCACACCTCAGCTCATTATTCAGCCTGGTTTCCAGCTATGCCTTGTCCTGCATGCAGCACTGAGGGCTATACTCTGGATCTTGCTTTGCAATTAGTACCTGTCACTCCTGGTTCAGCTGAGGCAGTTTATCTAATCAGCTGGGTATAAAACACTGCCTCACTCTGAGGGCTGTTCAGTTCATTGTCGCTTGTATTGCCAAAGGTTCCTGTTTTCCTGTGTTCTTATTTTCAATGTTCCAAGACTGACTGTGGCTTCTGACCCTGGCTTTGTTCATCCTTAACTCTGACTTCTGGAATCCCTGACTATGGCTTCACCTCGACAATCCTTTGATAAATTCCCTGTCAAGCCCCCTTGCACTGATTCACAGCCCAGGTAACCTTTTACCTTGCTACCGTGGGCTGTGTGTATTTGCAAGGATGAGCATACATCTCTGCACTATGGACTCCAACCAAGGTAAGCCCTTACAGTTGTCCACGGAATAAGGTAAGGAGCAATCCAGCATCCCTGGTAGATGGTAGATTAAATAGATGTATTATGGAAAGAAAGTTAAACAATGCAACTGAACACGTTTAAAGATGCTGAACTTAAATGGGTGAACACTGGCCTATAATATGGCACTCTGCCATACTGAGACAGGGCAAACCAAATTCTGACTGGTATAAACAAATGACGTTAAATAACCCAAAAAGCTGTCCGCAAGTGCACTCTGCACATACAGCCTTTTAGTGGATGGGAATACATGTTCCCTTCACTGGAAGTGGCTACAAAATACCAGGTGCCTAATTCTCAATATTAGCCTGCTATCATTGGGGCCCATCTACAAGGTGGTGCACGTGAAGCTGCCCCTTTAAGATTGTACACAATGAAAGGGCTGATGGGCTGCTTAGTAAGGAGCAGTCTCTCAATACCCCCCTAATCTGCACTAAAACAGATATACAGTTGTGCTCATAAGTTTACATACCCTGGCAGAATTAGATTTCTTGGCCATTTTTCAGTGAATATGAATGATAATAAAAAACTTTTCTATCACTCACGGTTAGTGTTTGGCTGAAGCCATTTATTATCAATTAAATGTGTTTACTCTTTTTAAATCGTAATGAAAACAGAAATTATCCAAATAACCCTGATCAAAAGTTTACATACCCTGGTGATTTTGGCCTGATAACATGCACACAAGATGACACAAAGGGGTTTGAATGGCTATTAAAGGTAACCATCCTCACCTGTGATCTGTTTGCTTGTAATTAGTGTGTGTCTATAAAAGGTCAATGAGTTTCTGGACTCCAGACAGACCTTGCATCTTTCATCCAGTGCTGCACTGAAGTTTCTGGATTCTGAGTCATGGGAAAAGCAAAATAATTGTCAAAGTATCTGCGGGGAAAAGGTAGCTGAACTGTATAAAACAGGAAAGGGATATAAAGATATCCAAGGATTGAGAATGCCAATCAGCAGTGTTCAAACTCTAATCAAGAAATGTAAAAAGGGGGGTTCTGTTGAAACCAAACCATGGCCAGGTAGATCAACTAAAATTCCAGCCACAACTGCCAGGAAAATTGTTTGGGATGCAAAGAAAAACCCACAAATAACTGCAAGTGAAATACAGGACTCTCTGAAAACATGTGGTGTGGCTGTTTCAAGATTTGAAGAATACGTCAAACAGCACAGAGACAAGCCTCAAACTGGAGGCTTTTTGGAATGGGCAGCTTTACCATCTGAGAAGATAAAGAGTCTCATCCACAAATACCACAAAAGACTTCAAGCTGTCATTGATGTTAAATGGGGCAATACATGGTATTAAGAACTGGGGTATGTAAACTTTTGATCAGGGTCATTTGGGTAGTTTCTGTTTTCATTATGATTTAAAAAAAGTAAACGCAGTTGATAATAAATGGCTTCAGCCAAACACTAACCATGAGTGAAAGAAAAGTTGTTGTGTTATCATTCATATTCTCCGAAAAAAGGCCAAGAAATCATAAATTCTGCCAGGGTAAGGTTATGAGCACAACTGTAAAAATAAAGAATATGAGTGTTATCTTCTTTTCTTTCTGACACCCCTCAAACAAAAATATTTTTCTTTGTGTAAAATAATTTTCCCACTGCTGCTACATATAAACAAAATAAAATAAATCCACATTAAGAAATGAAACACCACAATGTTTGAACAAAATGCAGTTTTGATATAAATTAATCAAATAGAAACCAAAAACAATCCACAGAGGAAACAAAGCATTCCCAATGTCCGAAAGGTAACAAAATAATAAACAAGTGTCCATTGAAAATTCAAATAATCCAAAAAATGTGTCCTAAAGCATAATTATTTCTGCCAGAAAAATCTTTCACCTTCACACTCTGCGGGATCCACCACTCCCAGTTGACAGAAAACTAGATATGATGAAACACATTGGGGCGTGGCTTAGAGGCAATCAGAAATTACATTCAATTGGTCCCAGTTGGCACAGTGAGATCCGGAACAGTGGTTCCTTTAGCCTCATGAGGACTATGATTGTAATATGCATCTGTGACATGCTTGTTGTAGGCTTTATTTTGTAAGTAGGATTTGTGTAATAAATTTTACCTTGCTTAAGCTTAGTTCATTATCAGAGCATATTCTGTGCATTTTTTTATGTGATGATACTGTGCAACAAGTGTGGTTGATGAGTGGAGGAGAAGGGCAACTGAGAATTGGCAATTCATTGTGACCTCCATTTAAAGCAATATATGTCTGCCTATGAATAGGAGGGACATATATTTGGGTTGAGTTTTCTATTAGGAGTGGATGATTACGTGGAGCACTGGTGTGAAGGTGGATGATTGATCTGGCACAACTTTTGGACATTGGGATGTTTTTTTTTAGGTTTCTATTTTATTAATTTATCACACTTTTCTTAATATAATATATGTATGCTTCTGTGTACAAACTCCATTAGAATCATACCATTCATAAATCATGGTTGCCTGGATTCCTATAGCACAGATTTCTATTCTACTTGCAGACATTCAGGTAATCAAAAATGTATCAATCAGAAGTTCTCTACATTCAATTATATCTACACACAAAGTGTATTTGATTTCTTAGGTTCACTTTAACACTTTGCAGACTCTTATTTATTAAGTCTTATTGTGTCTACTGGACATCTCTTTCTGCATAATTTAAATATTTGCTCCAACATAAATAAGCGGGTTGTTCTCTAATAAGAGTAAATACATTTTTGATCACTATCAGTTTGCTGTATCTGTTTTTTATTAAGAATTAAATGACTACAAGTATATTAGTCTTTCTTGCTCTTGACTGACATAATCATACCCACTGAAACTTAATAACTCTAAGCTATGGAGAATATTAGTTGCTAAAATCACCCTATTAGAAAGCAGTTTTCTTGGACAACATTTGTAAAACATCACTAAAACAATGACAGCTGTAAACTATGCGGGCCAAAGTTTTCCTTATCTTCAATCAGTTTGAATTGTTTGTTAATAAGCCAACAATCCAAAAGCCAACCTGAATTTGTCAAATATCTTGATATTTTTCATCCATAAATTAAACACTGATACATATACGGTAAACTCAAGCTTTCAGGGAAAATACATATTTTCTGTAAAGCTTTATTTGCATTGTACTGTAATATACCAAATTAATGAAGCAGAATATTGAAGGGTTTGCTAAATACTTTCTCTAGTGACCAACATAAGTTGAATTAAGAAAATGCATCTTACTCTCTGTATGTCAAACAATTTTAATTAACTGCTTCAATACCAGACACTATTTTTTTTTATAATTAAATCTTTATTTAACATTTTCTTATTACATCTGACATTTACATACAATTACCCAAACTTTGTTTTTGACATATTCAGGTCAGTACTTTTCTTATATATTATAATATATTATATTACCAGACACTATTACTCTCTTCCTGCCCAGGCCAATTTTCAGCTTTCAGAGCTGACACAAATTGAATGACAATTGCGTGATCATGCAACACTGTATTTTGAAATTTTTATAATTTTTTTTACACAAATATTTAATCTCCGTTGTTTTTTTTAAAAAAAGTTTTGCAAAATAAATGAAAAAAGACCAAACATTTTGAAAAAAAAAATAATTTCACTTAGTTTCTGTTATAAAATTTTGCAAATAAATAATCTTTTTTTCATGAATTTAGGCCAAACTCTATTCTGCTAATTTTTTTGGGTGAAAATAACCCAAATCAGTGTAAGTTTAGTCTGTAGGAATGTTATGGTATACATATATCTGAAAATCGATCAATCCTGATGGCCTATCTAATTTCTTAAGGCCCAAAAATGTCAGGACAGTACAAATATTCCCCAAATGACCTCTTTTTAGGATGTAGACAGTGGAAGGTATTTGTTAGTGATGGGCCAAACACCCCCCGGTTAATTTCAGAACTTCAAAACATGGAAAAAGTTTGGACCCAAACCTCAAACCCTATTAAGTCTATGGGACCTGAACTTGAAAAATATAAAAGTCCCCATTTTGAAGGCCATTAAAAGGTACAGGGGCCCAGGTACTCCCCTTGGGGACATGTATCAATGCAAATTTTTCTTTTAAGAAAGATCATTTTTAAAAGAAACAGTGATTTTAATTATGCTTTAAGTGAAACAATAAAAATGAAAAATACCTTTAAATATAGTGCCTGGGGGGTCCCCTTAGTTTGCCTGTAAAGTGGCACATCTGTACTGTGTATAGAACCTGATGCAGCAAAACTGACATATATAAAGGAAATAAAGAAAAAATTACATTTAAATAGATTCCCCCCCCCAAAAAATTCATACCAGACCCTTATCCAAGCATGCGCAGCCTGGCAGGCCAGGAAGGGGGGGTGCGAGTGAGTGTCCCCCCTCCTGAATCATACCAGACCACATGCCCCCAATATGGGGGGGGGGGTTGGGGCAGGGGGGCTCTGCCCTCCACCCCAAAGCACCTTGTCCCCATATTGGTGGGGACATGCGCCTCTTCCCCACAACCCTGGGCTGTGGTGGGGATCTGTGGGCTTATTGGAATCTGGAAGCCCCCTTTAACAAGATCCCAGATCCCATCCCCCTATGTGAAAGAGTATGGGGTACATTGTACCCCTACTCATTCACCCCAAAAAAGTGTCAAAAAGAAATAAAAACCCACCCAGTTTTTGACAATTACTTTATTTAAAAAAAAAAAACAATGCCCCTAGATGTAGATCCATCGTCAAACATGATGCCTGCTGCACCGCCAGACCCAAAAAAAAGACAAAAAAACTCTGCCCACGAAGGCTAACTGTCGAATGCCTGCTCCACCATCTGACAGTTGTTAAATAGGTAAGGGACAGAGCCACCTGGCAATGTCATATGACGTCCTCCCAGAACAGCAGTGCTCCTGCCCAGCTGTCATTTGACAATAGGCTGGACAGGAAGACGTTAATTTGCTGCCTACAACATATTGTCTAAAACCAAAGCAATATGCCTTAAAATGAGGTAAGAGATTGTGAATTGTGTTGGTACTGCTATAGACTACACATACATTTAATAAATTAATAACATCCATTATTTTTATTAGCTACAAAACCAGAATAAATTAAAAACAAGTACACATATATGACATGTAAGCTCCCAGATCCTAGATGTTCTGTAAATATGCTAAAAGCACAGAAGAGAAACGCATAGGGGCCTGGATTCACATCTCTAGATGTTTTGCAGTATTCATATTCACTATATATACTCTGCTTCTTTAAGAGAATGGGGAGCACATAGATGTTTCTAAAATGGAAATTCTATAGTAGATAATGAATAAATATAATTACAATACATGCATAAACATACTGTAATACATTGTTGAATCACAGATGTACAGGACTAAGGGTCCCTTATAAATACAGCCTTACTCAGGATCTCTGGGAAGCCCACAAGCACCACCAGGGTCAGACCAGGGGACCAGAAACCCTCACCAGGTATACATGGGGGCATCGTCAACAATTAAAAATATAGAGTCCATAGGTCCAGTAAGAATACTAGGGTGATAGCGACCCAACTAATGAGGTTCCGTTTTTCATCCGTTAAGAGAGGGATTTCCAGGAATAGGGTATATAAACCTTTTCCAATATGGCACGGCTGGCTTCCTGAGGACTCACAATATGTGCAAAACTTATTGAGGCGCAGCAGCGTACCATACACGTCACTTCCGGTTCCTTGCAGTCTACATCACTTCCAGCGATAGGAGCACATGCCGGTTTAAAGATGCAGAGCGGCAGTGGAAAGTAGTTGCATGTACTAGGTGCCAGTCTAAGGTCACTTTTACGTGAGTTTGCATTTATATTTCTATCTGGTGAGTTTTTAACACAAATATGTTGTGCAATGATGGCTTTACTGATATTTCCTGATATTTCATCTGCGAACATATTGAGAGTGGTGGAAAACTTCCTCGGTACATTCTAAACCAGTAGAGGAGATTTAAAGTAGTACAGACCGCTATATTATCATGATGTTATGGTGATTGTGTAATCTATGTGGTGGATGGAAGAGCTCACTGAGTTTGTGGATTTACGGCATGAAGAGCACTTTAGAGGATATTATACTTTTTTTTTGGACACTTTTTTATACATATGAATTGATTCATATTTATTTTTTTAAAGGGGATTGCATTATTATATGGACACTTAAGGGATTTAAGTACGAAGAACATGTTTTTTTGGCATATGTTATTTTATTTTATATTATGTTATTTAGTATAATAGTAGCACAGCTTTTTTTTTTTTTTTACTGATCTATAACATATGAACAGCTGCATCTGGTAGGAAAAAGGGTTCTTACACTTTATTGTATTGCGAGAGATATTAATTTGTGGTATCGGACATGCACTTGTGTGTTCAAAAGGGAAATGTTCTTCACCCCTTATTTACAAACTGTATTGCTGATTTCTTATCTTCAGTTTCGAAATTTAAAAAGTGATCACAGGTTCACTATAACAAATGACTATCATCTTGCCATAGAATAAGGACCAAATTTATATTACCTGCCCCCCAAGACCAACTGTCTCGTGCCTCCCCCCTCCTTCCCCAGTTGGCTGGCTAACTGTTATATTACTACAAAATCAGACATTATTACCACAAAAGGTATGCTTAGATTTAGGGCAGAGACCCTGAAAGTGAGTTTCCCCACGCTCCATCAGTATTCCAGGATCAGTTGACTAGAAAGGTTGGCAAATTGTTACCCTACTTTGCTCACATTTCTAGGCATATGGATGGCAGAGTGTGTTAACTGTAGGCATATATAATACTATACTGTAAAAAAAAAAAATAAAATGCACAAACTTTGCAAAGACGCAAACAATACTGTATACTACATTGCAGTATAGAAACAATGCAGCACAAAAACAATTGCAGAACAGAAAGTTTGGAATCTGTGTACATGTGTCAATGATAGTTGGTGGCAAGGATGGGTGTTATGACTGGCAGCACTGTCAACTTATGCCACTGTCTGTGTTGGCTATACATAAATCCAGCCTTGCATAGAATAAGGTGGTAGCTTTATTTCACAGTTCTGCACTCCAGATGGGTAACAGAAAAAAAAGTACTGCGTCAGACAATCAGCAAAACTGTGTTTAGCCACATAAATAACTAGCATGATATATGTATTCCTGCACATAAATATGCGTGCTGATGCAGATTTTTTTTCTTTTCTAAGAAAAGTTAAAGTTCCCCATAATCATTTATATATAAATAAATATATGTGTATATGGTTATACTGTATATAGATAAACACTATATGTATATATTGTATATATCTTGAATTTTTTTCATTATATTTTCATTTTTTATAAGTTGTTCTTGTTCACAATAGTTATTACATTTAATGTAATTACAAGTTTTCCAGTAACAAAAAAATATGATTCCAAACAAAAGTGGAGTAGGCAAAGGATGCTGGTAGGGTGTTGCCCTTAGGAAAACATGGTTAAAGGTTTAGTCTGGAACATAGGACGATTAGGGGTGAATCATGAAGTTGCCACATTCTGTTGGTAGGAATAATGATGCATATCTGTGTTCAGTGGTGAAATATCCTGTCAGAGGAAATAAAGTCTGGATCCAAAAACCAATGAGTTACAAAAGAAACAAGCCAGCTTGCTGAACGCGTTGCAATAATATACAATACAGCAGTATTCCCTTTGATATGCGGGGTCTTAGTACTTCATTTTAAAGCAACATTATACCAGTTAAACCTAACTAAAAAGAGAATTTTTAAAATAATAAATACTTTGATAAAAAAAAGTAGTAGTTGCAGTTCTGCAAAATGTCATAAGCGCCAGCTTATTTTTATAGACTCCTGCATTTCCTCTGCTCCTGATGAGTGGCGCTAGCCACAAAATGCGTCGAGCTATCAGATTCCCTTCTTTAATATAATTTAAGATTACTATCATATCATTATTACATATGCTAGGCCTATTGGAGTGTACCAATTTAACCAAGATTTTATCATTTTTATAATATGGAGATACACGTCAATGATTTTGGTTTTTATCTTTGCCTACAATATGAACTTACATGTTACCATGTTATGCCATTATCCTGTAATCAATTTGTATGAAATAAACTATATGTACTTTATTTATTAGTTATGCATTGTACTATTATGTAACATGTGGTTCTTATCAATTATGTACTACCCACCAGACACACCCTGTCGTGTTATCTCCCTGGTTGCGTGTTTCATATAAAGTCCCATACTCGCACTCCTAAACCTTGTGATCAGCCTTACCAGAAGAGTTGAAGCTGTTATAGAGTCTACAAACTGTGGTGCAAATCATACAAAATTGATCACATCTGATGTACTGGTGACCTAATTTCTTGTGACCCGAACAAGCCAGGAAAGAACAAATACCCCCCAAATGACCCCTTTTTTGAAAGTAGACATTCCAAGGTATTTAGTAAGAGGCATGGTGAGGTTTTTGATGTTGTCATATTTTCCCATAATTCTTTGCAAAATGAATTATTTTTTTCCACAAAATTTTCATTGTAATAGGTTTTTTCTCTTACATAGCATGTGTATACCACAAATGACACCCCAAAATAAATTCTGCTACTCCTCCTGAGTATTACGATACCACATGTATGGGACTTTTTCACAGCCTGGCCACTTAGAGAGGCCCAACATGCAGGGAGCGCCATCACGTGTTCTAGGAGCATAAATTACACATCTAACTTGTTGACTACCTATTACACTTTTGAAGGCCCTGGAGCACCAGGACAATGACACGTGACACTGACGTGGCACTGATGACAGATGGCACTGATACGTGGCACTGATGACACGTGACACTGATGTGGCACTGATGACAGATGCCACTAATACGGGGCACTGATGACACATGACACTGATGACAGATGGCACTAATATGTGGCACTGATGACAGATGGCACTTATACGTGGCACTGATATCATGTGGCACTAGTACGTGGCACTGATGAGAGATGGCACTAATACGTGGCACTGATGACAGATGGCACTAATACGTGGCACTGATGACACGTGACACTGATGACAGATGGCACTGATACGTGGCATTGATGACATGTGACACTGATAACAGATGGCACGTGACACTAACAGGTGGCACTGATAACAGATGGCACTGATACGTGGCACTGATGACAGATGGCACTAATATGTGGCACTAATGACACGTGACACTGATATGGCACTGATGACACATGGCACTATGTGGCACTGATGACACATGGCACTGGCTTGGCACTGATGACAGATGGCACTTATACATGGCACTGGGGACAGGGGACACTGGGGACAGGTGGCACTGGGGACAAATGGCACTGTGGACAAATGGCACTGGGGACAGGTGGCACTGACAGATGGCACTGGGGACAGGTGGCACTGGGGACAGGTGGCACTGACAGATGGCACTGACTGGTGGCACTGGGGACAGGTGGCAGTGGGGACAGGTGGCAGTAGGGACAGATGGCAATGGGGACAGATAGCAATGGGGACAGATGGCAGCGGGGATAGATGGCAAATTTTTATTTGTTTTTTTTATTTAACTTGCGGCCGCTGCAGCCGTTCATCTCTCCCTCCTCACACGCTGTCTCTGTGTGAGGAGGGAGAGCGGCGCTGAGAGATGATCTCATATGTTTACATATGAAATCATCTCTCATTGGACACGCCGACTGCGCTGTAAACGGCCGCTGTGATTGGCCGTTTACAGCGATCTGTGACTGGCTGTGTTCGAGGGACACGGCCAGCACAGAACTTCCCCGATGCACACTCTCAGGAGCGTGCATTGCAAAAGTAAACAGGAGGACGTCCAGGGACGTCCTCCCGGCAGGGAGCGTTCGCGCTGAAACCGTCTTTAGGCTATAGCGCGGGCGCCAAGTGGTTAAAGATAGAAATGAAAGGCAAAACATTTTTGTATAGATATAAAAATACGTTCTAAATACCTTTTTTCCCTTTTTTATAAGTGATCGCATTCCCTCTGTTCTGAGATGCATAGGATCTGGGGGAGGATAAGTAGCAGAACACTAAGTTTTCCAGTGAATGACTGTGCAGCGGGGGCATGTCAGGACAAATCTGATCATTGGAGGAGAGCCTGAGTTCCCAGCTATAGAACTGACCATGATGTGTTCTCCTGCTTAGTGTGGTCAGTTTTCAATAGTAAAGCAGAGGGACTGGCAGGAACACCAGGGATTTGTACATGGTACAACAGGCACATATCAGGAATATGTATTTTGAGAAAACAAATGCTTTAATATAAAATTCAATAATAAGGAGCGCTTCATTGTTAGTAGGTATACATTTATTGATATTGTGGGGTGATTGCACTGTGGTGTGATAGCTGCTCTTTTCCAGTTTTGATTTTTTATTGCAGTGTATTTTTTTATAAACAATAGCACAGGATTTTTTATTTATGTACATTGTATATGCCCAGAGTTCAGCTTTAGTAAGTGTGTCCTTTCCTTGGAAAAAAAATTGGCCTTTATGTTTTTAGCCTTTGAGCAACACTAATCACTAATACAAACATGTCTGAGTTTGTTTGGCCAAAATCAGCAAAGTCCCCAGACCCGTCAATTGAAGTCAATGGTAATGGAATTCGGGTGGGCTATTCACAATGCACTCCAGCCACTAAATGGCAGATTCTGCTAGGAATCCTGAGTGTCGCCACCTGGAGCAAGCTAAGCATACACTGTGCTCAGAATCGCTTAAAGAAGTAGGAAAGGGTAAATATTCAGGGCTTAAAATTTTGCAAAACAAAACCGGAAGGTAAAAATTATATATTGCAGCTCATCTGTCCTTAGATGTGGTGAATGCTGTTATAGTTAGCATTTTTTCAGGCTAAGATAATTTTCAGCAAGAACAGATAAAAACTGTTGCTCTTAACAGAAATACAGTATGCTTGACACTTCCTGTGAGCTTACTTACTGTATAAGCATAAAACAATCTTATTGTTCTTCTGCAAACTACTAATTTCTATGTTTTTTTTGTTTTTTTCTGCACATGTGTTCAAATGCACATTTTAGGCCTGAGGAGTAGTTACAACCCCCAAAATATTACATCCAGCATTTTCTAAAAGCAAAGACCCTGGAGAAAAAAAATTGCTGTAATTTCAATATTTTTTATAACAAGTGATACCATTGCAACTTGTTTATCTATTTTGGAAATGTTCTTAAGCTGCCTCCTATCCTATGGGATTTGTCTTTTTTTGACTTTCATGTTCAAATATAATCTTCTGGCACGTCATTTATGGACATCAAATATAGTATCAAATATGTTTGGCCTCAATTCTGTCTTATTTATGCATACATATACTGCTATATGGTATCTTGGTATCTATCTATCTATCTATATATATATATATATATATATATATATATAATGAATGTATTGAAATGCAAAAAAAAATGTAATGTAAAGTCTTATATTCTTTATTGTAGATATTGTATCATGTTCCATATCCATGTAAGCTAAGGGCACGTGGATCCTGATGAAGTACTGGATTTATCTAAAATGCATTGATCCACTAAGCTCTACAGTCATACTATTGTGATCATAACTTCTGGGATATGGATTACCTTTTAAAAATTGCATGTGTTTTATTATATGAATAAAGCAACTTTTATATTATGTTTGTAGTGACACTTAATACATCCCCCTCCTCTAATCTTTCATGTAGGAGAATTGGAGGTGTGCATTATCTTTCTTTTTGATACCATTGCAATTGTTTACCGTATCTTTCTTTTCAGAAAAATACACTAAAGGTTATTTTAGTGCACACAAACACAATATATTACCCATTTTTTGGGTACAATTTAGAAGATGGGGTTGCATCAATTAAATAGATACCAAACAAGTCAAGCTTTAAAATTGTATATGCCTGTGAAACAGTAAAAAACAAAGGTACTCAAATTTGTACATAGGTGACACTTTAACAGCTTTTACAGCTCATTATTTTAGAGTTAGCCAAGAATGATGGCCCTAGAACTATTGCTTTGACTATAACTTGTGCAGCGATATCTAATGTGTGAAGCAAGCATTATTTTGGTGCGTAGGCACAGCTGAGGCAGGCCTTTAGACTTGCATGTGTGTGTATCTTACGTGTACATGGGAACAGGGGCTTTTACAATTATTGTTGTTTTTCTTTTTTATTACTTTTAGTTAACTTAAATGTTTTCACTGTTTTACTTCTCTTACACTAAGTATGTTCATATCACACAGGGAGCTGACAAATGTTTGGGTTGGTGGTGTTCACCATGAATAAGTAAAGTTCAACAACATTACTGTAATCAATGCAGGGGGGGATAATTTTTCTATATCCCATTTTCATATACCCCTGTCAAGGGGTGGGGGGTAGTTGGGGGAATGGTGGTACAAACATTGCTCAACCACTTATTTTCACCCCCCAGAACCGCAAGTGTAAATACGCCTAAGTATTTCTAAATACTTGTTTACTCACTAGTCTATTATAGGATAATTTGTTTCACCCGAACTGTATCTGTTGTACGTTAGCATGCCAGCAAGCTGTGAATCGTGGTGCAGATCTGTCTCTTCAATCAACAGAGAACAACATAGAATCAACTGGTAATGTACAATTCAAACAATCTTTTTTTGTTTCAGTACTAATCTACAAAAGTTTGCGTCTGTTGTTATTTTGAGTATATTGTATAATGTTAAATTGTCTAAACAACTACACTAAAATCATAACCAGAATCAGGGCTTTGCTCTATGATTCAAAAATGATTATCCTTTTTATCCTATTATAACAATAATATGCTATTTTACTGCTGTCATTATTGCTTTATTCATAATTATTTACTTGCGCAATATATTGAAAGTATCTTCTAGATTCTAATGCCTGTTGAAGCAAGCACTTATTTTTGAACTCTAAATAACAGACTGACCTTTGGCTTGTTTCACGCTAGCACAAGCACATCACTGTTGTACTAGACAATTACAGTTTATTCATTAATCATATGATGTAAATAACTGTTTTCTATAAACTTTCCACGTCATGCATATCTTATTACTCCAAACAGGTAATTAAGAGTTCAGCTGTTTAATCCAACTTCAAAGTGTCCATTGCCTAACAACTTTCATAAAGACGTACCATCTTTCATAACACAATGGTCTATTCTACGAGGTATAGAATTTTTGTTCCAGTGCATGCTAATCTAACATTGTGTATACAACAGCCTGTAATAAACCACAGTTTATAATATTGTCAGATCTCTCTTATTAGAGCCTAAATCTGGAACGATAGTGCCCAATTGGCAGGCTTTTGCGTTATTCTGCCCTCTTGTATTACGTGTGCATGTAAGTGGGGTTGTGAAAGTCAGAACTTGATGCTCCAGTACAATGTACTTATTTACTATTCATCTTTATTTTCATACTTGCCATTTATAGCAGGTGCCTAGTGGTTTCGAGATCCACAATGCTACCTGTTCATACTGTAGATACTCTCTCATTGCAAGTTTTATATCTCACAACAATAACCAATGCCTCTTGTCCTCTTCTTGTCCACTCTAATAATTGAATTAATTTGAGATATGGCGAGGAAGAGTCAACATATCTGGCAAGTTGTTTACTTCTGTCTGTAAACCCATTGGTAAGATTTTAGCTACCACTTCCTGCCCTTGTAAAACATGTAAAAAATATTGGGGAATACTTTCAGTGGGACAGAAAGGCATGGACAGTAATACTTTTTTATGCCTTTCTCATTCTATTACAAATCTTGTTTTGGTTTTGTTTATGTCCGAATTGAAGAGACTTCCTGTTCTGGCAGAAAGAGAAAGGAAGTCTCTTTAACGAGGACAGAGGTGGCCAATAAAGCCTGGCAGGGACATATTCATTCTCTATTTTATCTAAAATGAAACAAAAGTTTTGGCTGGGGTTGGAATGAAAAATGAGTAAAAAATGTGTAGACAATAAATATGCCACCATTGTCATCTATTTATTGTTACTACTAGGGTTGAGTTTGCATTTGTTCAGATACTTGTTTGGATCTGAACGCAGAAGGCAGATGTCATGGGATTGCACTCTGCACAAATGACCCAAAAGAAAACCATACCAAATACAACCATGTTAATACTAATGAAAACACAGAACACAGAAAATGGCGTAAATTGGCCGATGCACTTTTATTGATGTCAAATTTAACCGATTTAGCAAATAACAAATAAATGAATTATATTCTCATATGACATACAGATAATGCTTAGCCATAACCACTCAAGAAAAACTGAGCTATACATTTATAATTCCCCCCTTGATACAAAGGTGACGAACCACATAAAGTGCTTGTGATGGGCAGGGGGGTGGGTCGGTAGCTCTTCTTGCTCAAACCATACAGCCAAAAGGCTGACCACCAGCCAAGGCCCACTTTTATACTGAAGACACCATGCTTGTTCACCTTAGGGCAGTATTAACCTGCCACAGGTGCATCCTAATTAATAAAGGGGAGAGAATTAGGCCAATACAATACTAGCCCAGCACACTTAACCCATACAAAAAGAGGAGGAGGGAGGAAGGGCAGAGGCAAGCCCATGACAGGTGTGCACAAATAAATTGTGCCCACTCTGTTACATGGGATTGCATTCTGCACAAATGACCCAAAAGGAAAACATACCAAATTCAACCATATTAATACAAATGAAAACACAGAACACAGAAAATGGCATAAATTGGCAACGGCACTTTTATTGGTTTTAAATTCAGACCATTTAGCAAACAACAAATAAATCCATTATATTCTCATATGACAAACAGATAATGCTTAGCCATAACGACTCAAGCTAAACGTAATTATCAATTTATAATAAATTTCCCAAAAAGCTGGGACTTTGACGCAGCCAAAGATCCAGCTTACCCCAAACCCGCGGCTCTCTCAATACTGGCCCGGAAACCCACCCTCAAGGTCAACATGACAAAAGGAGATTCCCCCAATCAAGGGCATAAACTTCTCCATGGATTGGTTTATTATTCTTCTGATTTTCTCCAGACCCTTGTACTTAGGACAGGACAACCAAATATACCTCGGGATAATTTCAGAAAAAAACTGTATTTCGTGAGGCCATCTTAAAATGATAAAGATCATACCTGATCAAATGCATTATATCTAGAGCTTTTGTACTACCTACTGTACATCATTACCTCCCAGATAAACCACTAAAACAGATAGGGAGTGCCAGACCAAAAAAAGAATAAGAAATCTGATAGTATAAATTATGCCATTGGAGACCTCTTATTCCCTTCCATAAAATAGTGAAACAATGCGGATCGATATTTAAATTCTCGGAATAGCAATACAAAGATGGCCTCCTTTGAGCCCAGAAAACAAATAAATGTCCAATGATCCAGACATATTTCTTTAATCCTAAAATCAAACAAAGGTTATGCCCAGCATAAATTCCAAACCGCTTAGACTCCCACCTACCCAACTTCTTAATTACTGCTGTGTCCAAACTCAACCTAGCCGCTTCAGTCACAGCCCCTATACGAAAGGAATGAGGGATAAAATGATAATCTTGCAGACCCAAACACCGGAGACAGTTCTTGAGTACTGCAAGAATATGAAACTTTGTGACAGGAGAGCCATCCAAGTGTATAAATAAATTCCCTACCTTTTCAGGTCTGATGCTTAAAAATTCCCTAGCGACTAGGACTGGGCAAATAGGCCTGCTTGGGCAAGAAAATAAAGAAAGCCAAACTCCTCTCCCTAATTAGTCCATTTTGGATTTCTGAATATACAACCACAAACTGACATCCCCAAGAATCAAACATTGAATCATTAAAGTAGAACTATAGGCAAAACTTTTTTTTTCATTTTGGATAGAGCAAGGGGGGAATAGATTGGAAAATAACAAATATCAAAACAATGGAAACTAAAATTTATATTATATTTTATTCTATGCAGTTCTGTTGTTTTTCTAGTAACATTTTTTTCACTTTTATACTCTATTCTAATATGAAATCATTCTATACTAAATTCTAATTTCGGAAGATGAGATATATATAAAAAAAAATTTATATTATTTTTCTACTCTGTTCTAATCTTTTATAATCAAATTTGAATTCATTCTATATGAATTTCGAATTTCAGAAGATGGTGTGTATGTATACATATATATATATATATATAAAATCAAAAGCACATGGACCCACTAAATGATTTATTTAAAAACAAGGATTAAATAAATCATGACAACAAACAGTCTGCACTGAGATCGTATCCTCCCTTTTTTCTGGGTATTATATCTGTATGAAATATTTCCATGGTGGATCATCTTTGTTGGAGCTGCATCTTCAATTTAAAGAAATTTCCGGTGCCATGGTCATCATACTGTTCCAGATCTGGTCTTGGTTGGATTGGCGTCTCACCTTCACCCCTTTAGTGGGTCCATGCGCTTTTGATTATCATATCTGGTAAGAGTACCCCTTCCGTATTGGTGGAGGATTTGTCACTGAGAAATTTATTGAGAATCTACAGTCACTGGGTGTTCTCATCCACATCACTCTACACATTGCATTTTGGATATGAACTTTTATTTATATGATTTGATATGAACTTTTATTTATATGTTTTGCCCTGCACTTATTTTCTTTTTATACATTACTTTTAAGGATTTGTGATTTACCTTTTGGTGTTCAGCTTGCAAACATTTTTTTTTTGTTTTTGTTTTTATATTTTGGTTTGCGCTGATTGCTTTATATATTATATATATATATATAAAACCATGTTCCGACATTCAAATTTTGTATAGAATGAATTTGAATTCGAATAGAAAAGATTAGAATAGAAATAGAAAATAGACTAGAAAAACAATAGAACAGATATGATATTTTACTCTATTCTGTTCTATTGTTTTTCTGTTTTGAATTCATTCTATATGAATTTCGAATTTCAGAAGATGGTTTTATATATATATATATATATATATATATATATATATATATATATATATAAAAAACCATCTTCTGAAATTCGAAATTCATATAGAATGTATATATATATATATATATATATATATATATATATATATATATATATATATATATATATATATATATATATATATATATATATAATATATTTTCTCTATTCTGTTCCATTGTTTTTCTATGCTATTCCTTTCTATTCTATTTTCTATTCTAAACTTTTCTATTTGAATTTAAATTCATTCTATATGAAATTCGAAATTTCGGAAGATGGCTTCTGAAATTCGAATGAATTCGAGTTTGAATAGAAAAAATTTGAATAGAAAAGAATTGACCTGGGAATTTATAGATAGGCAACTCCTATCCTCATATTGATTAGTGGTTCCAAATTAATAATAACTACTGCAGTAGGGAACAGACACAAAAGATACGCTCAGCATCTTTCCAAAAAAACGTTCTCCTTTATTATGACGCAATTGAAGGGTTTTATACACATGATTACGTAGGTATCACATTAATATTACAATTGTACGTTTATGGTAACAAGGGGCGTATCATAGGCAGGCTAATTCTAATCAGGACTCGAAAGAATGTAAACATGTACTGAAAACATTATTAGTGCCGTGTGCACAGTGAGGGCAGTGTGCAATACATACAAAATAGAATACCATTATATACAGAACTTACAAATTTCCATTACAGAATAGACTAGAACAACAATAGAATAGAATAAAATAATATATATATATATATATATATATGTATTGTATTTTATTCTTTTCTGTTCTATTGTTTTTCAAGGCTATTCTTTTCTATTGAGAGAAGGAACCACCGCTCTAGGATAGCCCTCCAGGGCAGATGCTCTTCTTCCTATCAAGGAGCCCCAGGTGCTGGCTGATACATACACAATAGGCAGGCAATAGCAGGAAAAAACTCTGGATAGCCGCACACCGGAAAAAGGCTTATAGTCCTGCAATTTTGTTAAAAGTCGAGGGTCACATCACATCAAATGATCCACAGCAAAGGAAAAGGGTACAAAAACTGACGCGTTTCGCACTAGAATTAGTGCTTACTCATAGCTGTTTGATGTAATATGAGTAAGCACTAATTCTAGTGTGAAATGCGTCAGGATTTTTGTACCTTTTTCCTTTGCTGTGGATCATTTGATGTGATGTGACCCTCAACTTTTGATAAACATTACAGGATTTTAAGCCTTTTTCCGGTGTGCGGCAGAGTTTTTCCCTGCTATTGCCTGCCTATTCTTTTCTATTACTGTATATACTCGAGTATAAGCTGAGTTTTTCAGCAAATTTTTTGGTGCTAAAAATGCCCCCCCACGGCTTATACTCGAGTCAAGCACTTTTCTGCAGCAGAGAATGACATTTTCCGAACCGAATTTTGGGACCCCATATCCCGGGGGCCACTTGGTGCTAGGAACCCCAAATTTGGTGTGCAAACCCAGTGGAACTAGCACTACAACATATCCAATGGGGTTCCTAGTACCAGGTGGTTCGGAGATACGGGGCCCCAAACTCGGTTTGGAAAATGTCATTCTCTGCTGCAGAAAAGTGCTTGACATTTTCCGAACCGACTTTGGGGCCTTTGGATGTTGTAGTGCTAGTTCCACTGGGTTTGCACACCAAATTTGGGGTTCCTAGCACCAAGTGGCCCCAAGATACGGGGCCCCAAAGTCGGTCAACTGTGTCCATTTGCAGCGATGTCATTTTAGGACCCTTTGGGTTCAGAGACCCCAAATTTTGGCTGCAGATAGGGGACATCTAGGAACCGAGTTTGAAGTTTGGGGGACCTATGGCTGCAAATGGGCACAGTGAGGCATGCAAATGGGCACAGTGAGGCTGCAAATGGGCATTGTTTTTCACTTTACAGTAGCTGCGCATTTCTCCCCCTAGGCTTATACTCGAGTCAATATGTTTTCCCAGTTTTTTGTGGTAAAATTAGGTGCCTCGGCTTATATTCGGGTCAGCTTATACTCGAATATATAGAGTATTCTCTATTTTATTCTAATCATTTCTATTCAAATTCCATTTCATTCTATATGAAAAGTAGGGATGAGCCGAACACCCCCCCCGTTCGGCTGGCACCAGAACCCGCGAACGGACCTAAAGTCCGTGCGAGCATTAGAACCCTATTAGTTACAATGGATGCGAACGTTCGAAATCAAAAGTGCTAATTTTAAAGGCTAATATGCATGTTATTGTCATTTGGTGTGCAAACCCAGTGGAACTAGCACTACAACATATCCAATGGGGTTCCTAGTACCAGGTGGTTCGGAGATACGGGGCCCCAAACTCGGTTTGGAAAATGTCATTCTCTGCTGCAGAAAAGTGCTTGACATTTTCCGAACCGACTTTGGGGCCTTTGGATGTTGTAGTGCTAGTTCCACTGGGTTTGCACACCAAATTTGGGGTTCCTAGCACCAAGTGGCCCCAAGATACGGGGCCCCAAAGTCGGTCAACTGTGTCCATTTGCAGCGATGTCATTTTAGGACCCTTTGGGTTCAGAGACCCCAAATTTTGGCTGCAGATAGGGGACATCTAGGAACCGAGTTTGAAGTTTGGGGGACCTATGGCTGCAAATGGGCACAGTGAGGCATGCAAATGGGCACAGTGAGGCTGCAAATGGGCATTGTTTTTCACTTTACAGTAGCTGCGCATTTCTCCCCCTAGGCTTATACTCGAGTCAATATGTTTTCCCAGTTTTTTGTGGTAAAATTAGGTGCCTCGGCTTATATTCGGGTCAGCTTATACTCGAATATATAGAGTATTCTCTATTTTATTCTAATCATTTCTATTCAAATTCGATTTCATTCTATATGAAAAGTAGGGATGAGCCGAACACCCCCCCCCCCCCGTTCGGCTCGCACCAGAACCCGCAAACGGACCTAAAGTCCGTGCGAGCATTAGAACCCTATTAGTTAAGCCCCATACACACGGTCGGACAATCCGCGGACCAGGTCCGTCGGACCATGTCCGTCATACTTTGTCTGATGTTGGTTTTGCGTACACACGGTCGGACAAAGTTGTCGGAAAATCCGATCATTTTGAACGTGGTGACGTTTGTTGCCTACGACGGGACAACGTAGAGGCTAGTAGCCAATAGCTTTGGTCTTGTAATGTGATCTGAGCATGCGTAGCACTTTGTCCGGTCGGACAACCGTACACACGATCGGGTTTGGTGTGATCGGACCGGGTTGACGGCAAATCTTTCCAGCAGGAGATAAGACTTTGTCCGTCGGACAAACCGACGAACACTGTCCGATGGTGCATACACACGGTCTGATTTTTCAACAACCTTGTCCGATCGGACAGAATCCATGAAAAAGTCCGACCGTGTGTATGGGGCTTTACAATGGATGCGAACGTTCGAAATCAAAAGTGCTAATTTTAAAGGCTAATATGCATGTTATTGTCATAAAAAGTGTTTGGGGACCTGGGTCCTGCCCCAAGGGACATGTATGAATGCAAATTTTTTTTTTTAAATGGCCGTTTTTTCAGGAGCAGTGATTTTAATAATGCTTAAATTGAAACAATAAAAGTGTAATATTCTTTTAAATTTTGTACCTGGGGGGTGTCTATAGTATGCCTGTGAAGGGGTGCATGTTTCCTGTGCTTAGAACTGTCCCTGCAAAAAGTGTCATTTTTGCAGGAAATAAAGCATTTTAAAATGACTCGCGGCTAATGTATTGACGGCTCCCGTAACACAGAGAACAGTCATTCATTGAAAGCCATTCATAAAAAAAAGTCATTGATAAAAAATAAAAACATTTTTTAAAAAAAAAGCGTGGGGGTCCCACCAAATTCAATAACCAGGCCCTTCAGGTCTGCTATGGATATTAAGGGGTCCCCAGCCAAAAAAAAAAAGAAAAATGGCGTGGGGTCCCCCTCAAAATCCATACCAGACTCTTGAGGTCTGGGATGGATTTTAAGGGGAACCCCAGCCAAAAAAAATGGCGTGGGGTCCCCCTCAAAATCCATACCAGACCCTTATCCGAGCACGCAACCTGGCAGGCCACAGGAAAAGAGGGGGGGACGAGAGCGCCCCCCCCTCCCTCCTGAACCGTACCAGGCCACATGCCCTCAACATTGGGAGGATGCTTTGGGGGTCTGAGACCCCCAAAGCACCTTGTCCCTATGTTGATGAGGACAAGGGCCTCTTTCCCACAACCCTGGCCATTGGTTGTGGGGGTCTGCGGGCGGGGGGCTTATTGGAATCTGGAAGCCCCCTTTAACAAGGGGACCCCAGACCCCCCTGTGTGAAATGGTAAGGGGGTACAAAAGTACCCCTACCATTTCACCAAAAAAGTGTCAAAAATGACAGGAGACCGTCTTTGACAATTCCTTTATTAAAATATTCTTTCTTCTGGTCTTCCTTTCTTCATCCTTCGGTTTCTTCATCTTCTCCTTCCGGAATCTTCTTCCATCTTCTTCTTCCATTTTCTTCTTCCTCTGATCCGCTTCTTCTTGCGCTGGTCTTCTCGTCCTTCTCGTCCGGCATCTTCTTCCATGGCGTCGGCGTCTGTTCTTCTGTCGGGCCGCTCCTCGCAATGGGAGGCTCCCGCTGTGTGAGGCTTCGCTCCGTCTGACAGGTCTTTTATAACGGAGGGCACCTGGTGACCCCGCCCCCTCTGACGTCATGGGGAAAGCCATAGGGAATTCCCCATGACGTCCCCGTGCGTCAGAGGGGGCGGGGTAACCAGGTGCCCTCCGTTATAAAAGACCTGTCAGACGGTGCGAAGCCTCACACAGCGGAAGCCTCCCATTGCGCGGATCGGCCCAGAAGAGACGCCGACGCCATGGAAGAAGATGCCGGACGAGAAGGACGAGAAGACCAGCGCAAGAAGAAGTGGATCGGAGGAAGAAGATGATGGAAGAAGAAGATGTAAGAAGATGCCGGAAGGAGAAGATGAAGAAACCAAAGGATGAAGAAAGGAAGACCAAGAAAGAAGATTTTAATAAAGGAATTGTCAAAGACCGTCTCCTGTCATTTTTACCATTTTTGACACTTTTTTGGTGAAATGGTAGGGGTACTTTTGTACCCCCTTACCATTTCACACAGGGGGGGGCGGGATCTGGGGGTCCCCTTGTTCTGGGGGCTTCCAGATTCTGATAAGCCCCCCGCCCGCAGACCCCCACAACCAATGGCCAGGGTTGTGGGGAAGAGGCCCTTGTCCTCATCAACATGGGGACAAGGTGCTTTGGGGGCCTCAGACCCCCAAAGCATCCTCCCAATGTTGAGGGCATGTGGCCTGGTATGGTTCAGGAGGTAGGGGGGGCCGTTCTCGTCCCCCCCTCTTTTCCTGCGGCCTGCCAGGTTGCGTGCTCGGATAAGGGTCTGTTATGGATTTTGAGGGGGACCCCATGCCATTTTTTTTGGCTGGGGTTCCCCTTAAAATCCATCCCAGACCTCAAGGGTCTGGTATGGATTTTGAGGGGGACCCCATGCCATTTTTTTTTGGCTTGGGTCCCCTTAATATCCATAGCAGACCTGAAGGGCCTGGTTATTGAATTTGGGGGGACCCCAACGCTTTTTTATTTTTATTTTTTTTATTTTTTATCAATTACTTTTTTTTATGAATGGCTTTCAATGAATGACTGTTCTCTGTATTACGGGAGCCGTCAATACATTAGCCGCGAGTCATTTTTTGTAATAGCTTTTTTTCCTGCAAAAATTACACTTTTTGCAGGGACAGTTCTAAGCACAGGAAACATGCCCCCCTTCACAGGCATACTATAGACACCCCCCAGATGTGATACTGCAATGCTGTACTAACAGCACGCACACACTAATCCCGAGAATCATAGCACATAATGTCAGCAGTCAGCAGCACATGACGCTGACAACACAACACAATATGCGAGGCCGCTGGCGCGGCGGCCTTTTATACTGTGGGGCATGTACTAAACCTCCTGAGCTATAATTGGCCACAGGCAATCTGCCTGTGGCCAATTATTGCTCTCCTCGCCGCTGGCTCTTTGATTGGCCAAGCATGCGGGTCACAGTGCATGCTTGGCCAATCATCAGCCAGCAATGCACTGCAACTGGCGCAGTGCATTGCGGGCCGCTCGCATCACACGAATTTGATGCGAGCAGCCCAAATAGTTTTGGGCTCGCCGAGCGAACATGGGTTTGAATCGAACACCGGGCCCATCCCTAATGAAAAGCCTAGAAAAACAATAGAACAGAATAGAATAAAATACAATATATATATATATATATATATATATATATATATATATATATATATATATATATTTCATTTTAATTTCCTGTAAAAGGGAATGCCAGCTCAGAACCGCGCATGTGCAGTTTCCGGAGCTGCCCGAGTGCTACTGCTTAGGCAGCTGCAGCGGGGGGTTAATAGGGCTGGATTAGCGGCTGCCAAGGAGGTGATCCCTCCATCCCACACTGCAGCTGCAAACTGGCGATGTGTCCTGTGACAGGGATGTTAGCTGCACCTGTCACAAGGCTGAGAGTGTGTGTGTTCCGTTTTACAGAGCACAGCCACCCCTCCTCTACACAAATGGGAGAACGGATCTGCTCTGCCTCCTCTTGCCCCTCTCTCCCTGTGCCCGCCCACACTCGATGCAGCCCATGTGCTGTGAAGGGGATGAGTGGGCAGGAACATTTAGGGCACTTTCACACTGGGGCATTGGGGGCGTCAGCGGTAAAGTGCCGCTATTTTTATGCGGGACGAGAAGAGCGGAGGAAGAAGAAGATGAAGAAGAAGATGAAGAAGAAGATGGAGGAACAAGAACAACACCGATGGAAGACCAGAAGAAAGAAGATGAAAGAAGAAGAAATTAATAAAGGACTTGTCAAAAAACGGCTCTTGTGTATTTTAACCTTTTTTCACTTTTTTTTGTGAAATGGTAGGGGTACATTTGTACCATGTACCCCATTACCAATTCACACGGGGGCGGAATCTGGGGGTCCCCTTGTTAAAGGGGGCTTCCAGATTCCGATAAGCCCCCCGCCCGCAGACCCCCACAACCACCGGGCAAGGGTTGTGGGGAAGAGGAAGGAAATACTGTGATGTGACTGGAAATTATTGTGTTAAAAAAGCTGCAAACATTACCGGAAGACTAACGGTTATGAAGAAATAGAAAGAGAAATATGTTGCGCTAAAGTGCTATTGTGCATAGGTCATGAAGATCTTACAAAACCCACAATGAAAACCAAAAATTTAAATAAGTATAAATATAAATATACATGGATAGGAGTACACATATATATATAAAATTATATACATAAAATATGTGATCCAAGTAGATCGATCATCCCTTCTGGCCAACAAACCCGCCAGACTTCAAATGAAACATTCAAATGGTCTTTTCTCACTTCGTACTCAGTACATCATAAGCAAATTAAATCCATCTTTGAACAGCACTGGGGTATCCTAAAAAATGATAAAGTTCTGGGGGGCGCTCACTTTTCCCGGATAAAGCCTCCGGAACGGTCACAGCATCAGCCGGGATGGTTTTGACCGGCCACCGAGGCAAAACGAAGCCCAAACCGATCAAGGAAGCCCTGGCCCGCGCCTCGTCCAAGATGGCGGCGAAGGCCCTGGCGAAACAGCACGCTGCCTCGCCTGATAGACCGGCACAAATCACTGAGACTGATGATGAAGAGGACAACCCTGAATACACATCTGCCGGTTCTCCCTTCCTGCCTCCCTCAGGTATGTCCCAGGGTGATTTTCTACAGCTTATGGAATCTATGCTACACAAGGCCCTAAAATCCACATCAGACCAAATAACTAGCAGACTGTCACGGGAGATCAGAGAGCTAGGCCAACGCACAGCAGATCTAGAAACTAGAGTTGATGACATGGAGCTCACCCTGCAAGAACAGGCCCATGACCAGGCAGCCCTCCGTGACGAGAATGCCATGCTACTCTCTCGTCTTGAGGACGCCGAAAATCGCTCCCGCAGGTCAAACTTACGCCTGAGAGGTATCCCAGAAAACGTTGATGACCTGCAGTCCTTCTCCACAGCCCTGTTCCAAGAGCTATCACCCTCTATCCCCATAGAACGCCTTGAATTTGATAGGATACACAGAGCCCTGACCCGCCGCCAACAAGACGGACCACCGCGAGACATTATTATTAAACTACATTTCTTCCGCACAAAGGAACAACTCCTAGCTGCTGCCCGCAACAAGGACACTCTCCTGTTCCAGGGTCACACATACCAACTCTTCTCTGACCTAGCTCCCTCCACAATCGCTAAGCGCCGGGCCATGAAGCCCCAGCTTCAGATTTTACTGCAGCACCATCTAAAGTACACCTGGCGTTTCCCCTTTGCCCTGCAATTTTCCTATCAGGGGCACCAACACTCCTGCACATCACCGGAATCCCTCCAGCACCTTCTTGAATCCCTTCGCCTAGCCACCCCTGAACAGCCTGCGGAGACATCACTACCTCGCACTCCAGCCCGTGCGACAACGCATCCTTACACCACCACTCCAAGGAGGCCTAATCCTGGCCCCTCGTCTACCCGTAAAGGCACCCCAGCTCGCACACCCAGGGACAACTTGCCGGATCGCCAAGTATTCTCACCTCGCTGAACTTTACTTAGCTGTTTACTTGACCACCAAAGGCCCACCACCGGAGGCCTCTTGACTGAAACCAACTTATCTCTCATCGTCTGAAACAACTGTCGACTCTTCAGTCAAGATGCAAGAGGACTGTGCCGTTATAGGTTACCCCCCACTGGTAAAAGGGGAACCTGTGCAGTCCTCCTCACCCCTCCGGGGTTGCAGGGGCTCGGCCCCACCATAAAGATATATCTCTTTCATCATTAACAAATAAGGAGAAAGATCTCTCCTCCCATTTTTATTTATTTTTTCCCCCTTTTTTTTTTTCCTCCTCCTGTTGTCATTCCCCCACGAGAAAGAGACACCCCATAACTCTACCGCTTCACTAAGATTTTTTGAAATGTTTTTTTTTTTCTCTACAAGGTTATCCTTTGTTACCTCCCTTCCCCTTTTTTTTGGGAAGAGGTATTGTACTTTACATGTAACTGCTGTTATATTACACAATACTTGGGACTGGACGTCTGACTCGCCGCATCTCCCCCGGGCTTGTCCTCTGAGCCTGCCCTGGGTGCATGCGGCGACCTGGACGCCACTCTCAACTCATGACTAACTGATTCAGAACTGAGATGATTTAAAATGTTATGTACAATTGTTTTTTTTATTTCCTTTCCGACTCTCACCCGGGACGTCTGCAACAGGACGCATATCCATTGATACATTCCACCCGAGTATCTAAGTATCCCTGGATATGTCCCCCTGAGGTTAACCAGGAGGTCCATATGACCCCTGGTAGATATAGGTTATGTTACAATCTTAATCTAATGACCGCTCATGGAGCATTAATGAAGCTCACCTTACTAACCCGTCCTATTGCATTGACATTCAAGTGGCCCTCGCAGAATACCTGCAGCACAATAACACCCCTGACATCTCTCCAGTTCTCCTCTGGGAGGCACACAAACCGATTTACATAGGGGCTCCCTCACTCAATAGCCAGATTGCACCCACAATCATCAACCCACCAGTGAAGCCTTCCTTTTTCCACAACCTCATAGGATACTATCCCTGCAAAAAATGCATGGTGTGCCACTTTAATGTAAGTGGCAGACGCAGTATAACAAGAGTTTGAATCTACAGTCACAAAACAAAAATTTCCAATTAAACATTTTTGTATGTGCTCAACAACTCATGTTGTGTACCTAATTACTTGCGCATGCTCTAAGCAGTACGTGGGTCTCACAATACGTTCCTTCACTGCACAAGTCACAGAACACATTACTAAGATTAAAAGTGGGAGTATTAAGCACACCGTCCCAAGGCACTATCGTCAGTTTCACAACCGAGACCCCCGAGGCACCCAATTTTTAGACATTGATAAATTCACTGCACCCTGGAGGGGCAGAGCTAAAACTAGAGGGGTCTCTAAACTTGAAACATTCTGGATCTACCAGTTACAATCCCACTCCCCACTAGGTATGAATGTGGAGTGGGATATCAATGCTTTTATTAATAAAGCATGATATTCATAAATAACATAAGGGTGCACACACATTAACCGATTGGTACCTTATTTGAATCCCCCTTTTTTCCCATTATAATATGCTAACGTATCCAAGAACACTAATAATTTTAATAATTTTAGTTTCCATCAGTGTATTTATGTTCTTAAAAAATAGTAATCACCATAAATGTAACATTCTCTATCGGTTTTAATGAATGATCGATTTTAATGAAAAATTGTTGCTGCTTTACGGTATTCGTTTCAGATTTTTATCTCTTTTATCTTTTATCAGCACAATCAGTATTTATGGTAATTTTACACATCGTTTTCCTAAATAATGTGATCCCACTCTGGCTTTTCTATAAATGATTTTTGCCAATATATTTACAAATTCATTAACTATGGCCCCACAAATTAGTCATCGCAATGATGGTTTCCAGGATAATTTTATGCGTGTCAGCAGTGCATTATCCACTCTGTTGACACCCAGTCCAGTCGGATATGATGCAGATGCCTTCTCAGTACAGCCGTCCGCTCTTAGTCCATAGCTAGGCGTGGTTTTTCACCATGCCAACTCTTGGATCGAGCAACGGTGACGTCATGATGCAGCGCCTTTCCAACACGGCCATCCGCCTTTGATACATAGCGAGGCTTGGTTCTCGCCATGCCGATGCATGGACAGAGCGGAGGTGACGTCATGGCGTTACGCTCCGTTTGCGTTCCACCAGCCTGCGCCCAATACAGATGCTGGAGCTCTTATTGACGATCAATATTTCAATATTTCAATTTTCACACATTTTGTCATATCCCCATTTAGTGGATACATATTTTGGTTATATATTGATTATTGAAAGCCAATCTAAATGGCCAAAATAAATCTATTTATTTATTATTATTATTATTTATTATTATTTATTTATTTATTATTATTAACATTTATTTCTCACATTACCGCCGGACCAGAAGTGACGTCAACTTCCGGAGCAATCACCACAATTCAGATCAGGGTCACTTTCTTTATATAAGCGTGCTGCTGGTGCTTGTGGTCCTTACCACAGATGATGTCTTAGAGGACGAAACACGTCGGGTGGACCACAGCAACAGCATTACGCCATTCCATATCTTGAAACAAGCCTGATTTTTCCTTCACAAATGTGAGTGTTTTTAATCTATTTTAACAATATTACAAGACCTTCCAAACGTTATTACACCATGCAAGTTCTTTTTTACCATGGTTTGCTATACATGAATACGTTTGAACACGTGGAGTACTGATGTCCATTCCCTATCTTCTGTGAGCGTGCCAACGCCATATTGAGTGAAGCTTTGGAGACAGCCCGTGGAGCAGGGACCCGTCAGTCCTTTACTATAAAGCCTATCACGACTTGCGAGGCATACGCCTTCCCAAGTCTGCGAATTCTGGTAAGCCTCACTCCTATAGGCGTTGATGCCGACAGACAACCATCACTCCACCTAAAGCACTATTCAGTGTCACCGGTTGATCACAAGCAATTTGTCACCCATTTAAGGACTTCACCTTTATACACATACGTGTCGTTTGACTGATATCCACAAGCACTTTATATTTATATATTTTTTGTGTTTTAAGTATATCATTATTTATGATTTGTAATAGGATTATTCACTTAATTCATTCTTTTGGACTTTTCACTGTATATCCGTAACAGGATTACTCATTGTAAAATCAAGTTTATTCACGTGGTCATAGTCTATACCAAAGACCATTTATTGGATCACACATTTTATGTATATCATTTTATATTTATATGTGTACTCCTATCCATGTATATTTATATTTATACTTATAAAAATTTTTGGTTTTCATTGTGGGTTTTGTAAGATCTTCATACACACGGTCGGAATTTCCGACAGAAAAAGTCCAATAGGAGCTTTTCATCGTATATTCTGACCGTGTGTATGCCCCATCGGACTTTTTACATTGAAAATTCTGACGGACTTAGATAGAGAACATGTTCTATAGTTTTCCTATTGGAAAAAACACTCATCTGTATGCTGTTCCGACGTACCAAAAATGCATGCTCTGAAGCAACTACGAGACAGAAGCGCTCGGTCTGGTAAAACTAGCATTCGTAATGGAGATAGCACATTCCTCACGCTGCAAATTCTGTGATCTTTTAATGCAGCACATTCTTTTGTGCTTTATAATGCTAGAATAATGAAGTTGTTTTGCTGCTGATATTCTCACAGAGTTCTCACAAACTTATTTCTTTATTATTTCTCGTGATCTCATGAATAATATTTTATTTTTTAAAAGCATAAAGATCTCCATAATAATGTTTAGAATTATTTTTTATAGTCATCTTTTTTTTTTTATTTCATCAAGATCTCCTTTTTTTTGGATTATTGAAAAACTATCACAAACTAAACAGCAGTAAAACGATCTGAAAAGCATGAGTCTGAAAAGCAAGAATCGTCTCTCACCAAACTTCTACTAACACGAGATTAGCAGAAGGAGCCCAAAGGGTGGCGCAGTGGCTATTGAACTTCCTTTTTATAGTGCCGTCGTATGTGTTGTACGTCACCTCTTTCTTGATGGTCGTAATTTGGTGTAAACCGTGTGTATGCAAGACAGCTTGAGTGGAATTCCATCGGAATTCCATCGGAAAAACCTTCAGAGTTTATACCGACGGGAAAACTGGTCGTGTGTACAGGGCATTACAGAGACGGCAACAGTGGGATGGAGAAAAGGTTGGAGACAATGGCATTTACAAATGATAGCATAAGAGCTCTTTTGCAGAGACCTTGCAATGAAATTGTTTTAGTCTGACAGGGTTGCTTGAAACAATTGCCTCTTTTGCTTCACATAAATTGGGGGATCCTTCTTTCCACAGATGAGCGCTGACTTGAGTTACCTTGGTTAAAGGAAAGAATTTTGGAGCAGAAATCCTGCCAGTAGTCAGTTGGTCATGCATGAGTCATCTGTGGAACAAAGCTGAAGTTCACTCATATAATTACTGGGCTAAACGTTTTGCCTGGAGTTAGACTTTAATCAAAATTAAAAAGTTATGAATTTTTTTCTATAATTTCAGTTCATAAATGTAGACAAAATAATACATTTATATAAGTAACAGATGTATTTTTCCTTTTCAAATTTTGGGGACTTTCCATATCTCCTACACTTGAATTTATGAAAATAAATATTTAGATTCAATAGCTAGGTTCCAGTATTTGACATAAAAATGTTTAAATATGTACTAGTAGAATGATAACAAAGGCCATTGAGACATTTATAAATTTAAAATTAATGTTTTTTTATACTGACAGTAAGAGAATGTCAATGTACTGTCATTGAAGATGACTACAGAATCCAGAAGCCTGCACAACGTGAGACTTCATTACAGGTTTTCTTCTAAGATTGCCCTGTATTTGGCTCCATCCATCTTCCCATCAACTTTGACCAGCTTCCCTGTCCCTGCTGAAGAAAATCATCCCCACAACATGATGCTGCCACCACCATGTTTCAAGATGGATATGGTGAGTTCAGGGTGATGTGCAGTGTTAGTTGTCCACCAACACATAGCATTTTACTTTTATTTTCAATACATTTTTATTGAATGATCGAAGAATTACAAAGATGTGAAAACAATGTATATTACATTTGACAAAAGTAATGTGACATCAATATACATAACGTCAAACAAAAAAACAATACCTATAGTAAAAACTGTTTGATATTGTATATATTATGTGGAGACTTCGTTCAAGCTTAGCAAGCCACTTCTAGGTGAGCATCAAACTAGCACACAGCCATCTGGAGATAAACCCTAACTGGGGTAGGAGGATACATCCCAGCCCCAGCACCCCGAAGGGAAGCCAACTGTGCTGGGAGATGGAATACACCCCCCCCTCCCCCTGTAAACAACAGAAAACTAAGTACATCCGGAAGAGGGAAATGAACGCAATATACTAAATCCATATGTGATGTAAAGTTACTAGTAAGCTTATCACCGTATACCATATTCAGTCTGTCAAATGTAAAAAATTCAACAAAAGCAGACAACTTTGAAATACACTAAAGAAACTAGGAGTCAGTAGAGAAGGGAGGGAGAACAGGGAAAAGATAAAGTAAGAAACGGAAAAGAGGAAGTGCATATCAGTAGCGTTAGATGGAGGGGATCTCTCTTGCTTGGGGACAGTCCGAATGGGCCGAGGAACATGTAGAATTAGAAATGTAGTTGATCCATGGTTCCCATACTGCTGTGTGTCTGTCCACCGAGTCTAAGAAGATGCTGACTGTTTTTTCCTGAACCATAATCCAGGTTATTTTTTGTTTAACTAGTTGTAAGGATGCCGTGGGCTGCTTCCAGGCCCGAGCTATGGTCATCTTAGTTCCTAATAGGATAAACCTTATAAGATAGTGAGACAATTTTGGGATACCTTGTTGGGGAAAATTAAGTAATGCATATTGAGGTGAGTTAGGTACTGGAAAAGAGGTAAGCTTCCTGATAATATTGAAGATGTTGTTCCAGAGTTTCCTTATTTTTGGGCATTCCCACCAAATATGTAGAAAGGAACCAACATGATCACAGTTGCGGAAACATAGGGGCGAAGCAGTCGGATAAATTCTGGCAAGTCGTAACGGTACCATATACCATTGCATCATGACTTTTAGATTCGCTTCTACCAGAGCAGTGTTGAGTAGGCCTTTCGTGGCGTACACTGATGCCTTACACCAGTCTGCGAGAGACCAATGCTGTTGAAGGTCAGTTTCCCATTCAAGCATGAAGAGCGTTTTAGAGTCCGCTTGGGCCAAAGCTCGGTAAATCACAGATATCCCACTCCTCTGCTCCATGGCCTGATCACACCAAAGTTTGTATTCAGTTATGGATGGGGACTTGGAGGAAGAGAGTCCTAATGATCTAAGGAAGTGGGAAATTTGTTGGAATCTGAATTTATCAGTTTGTGGTATACCAAGTTTATTAATGCAGTGGGTTAATGCGATGGGGCCTGAGGAGGTTACGAAGTGACCAATCATATATAACCCCTTATCCAGCCACCAACTGAAGGCCCTAATGGTTTGTCCAGGGGGAAAGAGGGAATTCCTAAAAATGTGTGATAGTGGAAACCAGTTAGAGATCAGGTGCGGCTCCTTTCTAAGAGAGTCCCAGAGAGTGAGTGAGTGTGATAGGGTGGGTGCTAGTATGGCAGGTCTGTCTTTGGAAGGGCACCAAAGGATGTAGTCCAGGGTGTAACCTGGTATAGACTGTCTTTCCATGAGTACCCAATCTGGGTGAGCTATTTTTGAATAGATAGTTGAGAGTTGGGAGAGATGAGCCGACTGATAGTACCAAAGAATATTCGGCACTCCCAGTCCACCCTGGTCCCTGTTGCAGAAGAGTGTTCCCCTCGCAATTCTATGTCCTTTGGATCCCCATATAAACTTTATAATTTTGGATTGAAAGCTCCGAATCCGGTCCCTGGGGACAGGGATGGGGAGAGAGCGAAAGAGATACAGGATGTGGGGGAGTAAGGTCAGCTTTACAGAGTGTACCCTGCCCAGCCAAGATATGCCCAGTCGGTCCCAAAAGACGAGATCGTCTTCAAGTCTGCGAAAGGTGGCAGGATAGTTGGCCGAGTACAGCCTGTCTATTGAAGCCGTCAAATGAATCCCCAAGTAGGGGAGCACCGAGTCTGTCCAGCCAAACCTGAAATTATCTCGTAGTTAGGAGACCAGCTGAGAAGGTAAGTTAATATTGAGTGCTAGGGACTTGGAATAATTGACCAGAAGTCCTGATATTTTGCCAAAATCATCTAACAATTTACATATAATTGGAAGAGAAGTGCTTGGAGACGAGATAAAAAGTAATACATCGTCTGCAAATAGTGCGCATTTATGTGTTTGCGGTCCGCATCGGATTACCTGTATATTAGTTCTGATGGCGATGGCCAGAGTCTCGATCATCATGGCAAAGATCAGCGGTGATAGGGGGCAGCCCTGTCTCATGCCGCGCAAAATTGGGAAAGGATTCGAGTAATATCCCTGCAGATTGATTTGGGCAGAAGGGGAGGAGTAAAGTGCATTAATTAAATTCAGAAAAGACTGACCAAATCCCCATTTTTCCAGGGTAGGGATCAGAAAAGACCAGGAAACAGAATCTAAGGCCTTCATAATATCCAGGGAAAGTAAGAATCCCTGTTGGGGGGGGGGGGGGCGTCCCATCCTGATCTCAAAAGCGAGATAACATCTACTGCCCTCCTAATCTGATCCGGTCCCTGTCTCCCTGTGATAAATCCGACCTGATCCTTGTCAATGTAAAGGCGAATGAAATTAGAGATTCTGTCTGCTAGAATTTTAGTCAAAATTTTGAGATCATTATTGATTAAGGATATAGGTCTGTAATTAGAGGTGTCACTAGGATCCTTTCCTGGCTTAGGGATAACGGTCACAAACGCCAAATTCAGAGAAGTGTCTAATGGTGTCCCAGTCCGAAGATGGTTAAAGAAGCGTGCAAGGTATGGAGCTAGTGTCTGGGAAAAGTGTTTATAGTAAGGGAACGCAAAGCCATCCGGGCCTGGCGCCGAGTTAGTTTTTAGATTTTTGATGACATGCTCAACTTCCTCTGTGGAAATTGGGGACTCAAGTTCCTCTCTATGAGGATCTTTCAACCTAGGAATTTGTATGGAGGACAGGAATGCGTCAATGGCTTCATGCGAGGGGGTCGACTCCGGTTTGCTATAGAGGGCGAGGTAAAACTCATGGAAGGCTTCCATAATCTTTTGAGGATTCTGCGAGAGGGAACCATTTTTTTAATTTAATTTTAGGGAAATTAAAATTAAATTTAGAGTATAGGATCTGTTTTTAGGAGTTAATCGTCTTGCAAGTAGTGTCCCAAGTCTATCTTTTTGGTGATAGAAGCATCCCCTCCCATCTGAGCTCCTTCTCAGCCCTAGCGGTGAGAGCTGAATTCAACGCAGTGTGGGCAGCATCTAGCCTGTCCGCAGAGTGTAAGGAGGGTTTGGATTTATGTAGTTTGCTCAGTGTTGAAAATTCACTTTCCAACCTCTCAGTGTCTGCTTTACGAGCCTTGCGCAGTCTAGAAGATATTTGGATTAGGTGACCTCTAATCGTGGCCTTGTGGGCCGCCCATAGCACAGCAGGGGAGATCCCATCAACATCATTGATTCTGAAGTACTCCTGAATGTGCCTTTCAATCTCCTGAGCCTGTGTTGGATCGCTAAGAATGGAGGCATTAAGTCTCCATCGGAACCCCGGGCGAGAAGTAGGACCACCTGTTAAAACAATATGACCAGAGAGTGGTCCGACAAAGCAGAGTCCCTAATGACCGACCGTTGTGCCAACGGGATATGCTGTTGGAGCATAAATAAATGATCAATTCTCGCGAAGGTTTGGTGCAGGCTGGAGAAATGTGTATAATCTTTAGCCCTAGGGTTAAGTTCCTGCCATATATCCACCAATCCAGAATGGAACAATTGTCTGGCCACCTGTAGACTCTGCCTGGTCGAGCGTAACCGTTTTTTGTTTGGGGGGCGCGTTTTATCAATTCCCGCATCAAATGCTAGGTTGGAGTCTCCTCCATAAATGACTATACCGTCCGTAAGTGGGGCTAGCGTTTGGAGGAGGGATTGAAAAAACTTTGCTTGACATTGGTTAGGGGCGTAATATGAAATGAGGGAGTAGAGTCGTTCTGAAATGAGCACTTTAATCAGAAGGAATCTGCCCTCCGGGTCCTTAAATTTAGAGACCAGGGTGAATTGTGTCCTACTTGAGAAGAATAGACCCACGCCTTTGGTTTTGTTTTCGGAGTTGGCCAGGTAAAATCTAGGGAATTTTGCGTGAATGAAGGAGGGTTGATAAGATTTAGGGAAGTGAGTTTTCTGCAAAAATAAAATGTCTATTTTTTGGGCATTGTATTGTTGAAAAAATCTTTTTTCGTTTTAAAGGGGAATAAAGGCCCTGAACGTTATGAGAAGCTATGCGGAGGGAATGTCCTTGGGTGGTTGTGTTAGCCATGGAGCACAGTGTGAGAAAGGGCACATGACAACGGATCACTTACCTTCATGCCAGAAGTACACTGTCTAAGAGTAACGGAACCTGGAAGCAGCACACCCCCCCCCCGATAATTACCTCGGATGAGAGATACCGCCTCCAAAGCTACAAAAAATAAAGAAAAGGTTGAGAAAAGTAGGAAAGGAGAAGGAACAGAAAAAGGGTCGTCTTGAGATTGGGGCAAAATCAGATTCACCCCACCCAAGATAAAGAACATGGAGTACGCCACAAAGAGGGTAACGCCCATACCAGGAGAGGCTAAACCGCACAGGTTGCCTGCCAAGTGTGGGGGAGTGTGGCAAAGGCCGGCTCCATCCTCCGCACCCCAAACTATTAAGGCAGAATTAACAGAGTAAATGAACGCCATAAGCATAAAAGTCAAGAGACCAGGACCAATGGTAAACTGTAACATCCTGCAAAGAGCAAATAGGCATGAGATAAACAGCAAAAATTTAAGAGAGAAAAAAATAAAAAAAATTTAATAAAAACGTCAGGGGGTCAACGGAGGTCCCGACACATTCAGGAATGAGTCAGGAATTGTAAAGAATGAGACAGTCCCCTCAGAATCACGGAGGTAGTCCTTCTTTAGCTTTCTTGTTCCTGGGTGTATTCCAGAGCGAGGTGAGAGGGCTTGAAGGTGGTGGGCGTTTGGACATTCCGGATGAGGTCACCTGCATAGGGGATGGAGGATCCTTGGTGATTAGTCCCAGTTTGCGGAGTAGAAATTCCCCTTCAGGAAAAGATGAGAACCTATACGGTTTGCCATTATAATCAAGTTTCAGGCTGAAAGGAAATAGCCACCAATATTTGATGTTCTTTTGCGTCAGGATCGCCAGCAATGGTTTAAGAGACCCTCTCTTCTAGATGGTGAAGGGCGAGATGTCCGCGTAGATTTGTATCTGGTGACCCTGTAGTTGTATCTGCGGTGTTGTCCGGGCCCTCCGCATGACTTCCTCCTTAACACTGTAGTAGTGCGGTTTGACCACTATGTCACGGGGAAGGCCATCTTGGCGTGGGGGCCCCAGGGCCCTATGAGCTCGGTCCAGCTCTAACCTGTGAGCTCTGATATCAGGGATGAGAGATTTGATGAGGGAATGAACTGCTTCTGGAATGTATGTTATGGATTCAGGCAGGCCTCTGATCCTGAAATTGAGCCTTCTGGACCTATTTTCAAAATCGTCAATTTTAGCCATTGCCCCATCTAATTGATCGTGTAGTTCCGGAAATCTATCAGAATTTTGGTTCACTCGTTCGATCGTGGCATCCAATTTATTTTCAACACTATCAACTCGGGATCCCAGCATTTGAAGATCAGCCTTTATATCATTAGTGATCTTGTAAGCTGTGTGAGCTAAGCCTCTGTCAAGCATTTCAGCAAACTTAGAGAACACGAGGGACATGTCTAGATGAGGCGAATAGAGCTGAGTGACAGTCTGGGCTGCTGCATGGTGAGGGGGAATAAGGCTAGGTGTATGAGCTCCTGAGGGAGAGAGCCCCTGCATTTCTTCCAGCGTCTGATCAAGCAGGGAGATCGTGGTAGCTGGGGATAGTGGGCCACTGCAAGCTGGTGGTGAGGGGACCCCCCTGCATACCTCAGCATTATGTCCATCGTGCCAGGGAGAGGATCCGTCATGGCTGGAGAATACCTCATGAGGCGGCTGCTCCGCCACTATCTTGTGGGATTCGGCCGCTCCAGGAACACAGGAGCTGCGGGTCTTAGACCGATTCTGACACCCCCCTCCTGTCAGGAAACGTGGCCCAACCGTCCCTGGGTACCTCCAGTCCCGATCTTTCACCACTGTGTGTCGGCGGTCCGCTTCAGGGAAGCTAAAGGACGGAAGCGGTGCGGAGCCCTGTATTAAGCGGCCATTACAGGGCACCGCGCATGCACACTCAGCGTTTTACTTTTAGGCCAAAAAATTCCATTTTGGTCTCCTCTGACCAGAGCACCTTCTTCCACCTGTTTGCTGTGATTCCCACATGGCTTCTCGAAAACTGCAAACGGGACATCTTATGGCTTTCTTTCAACAATGGCTTTCTTCTTGCCACTCTTCCATAAAGGCCAGATTTGTGGAGTGATAGTTGTCCTGGGGACAGATTCTCTATGAAGCTCCTCCAGAGTTACCATGGGCCTCTTGGCTTCTTCTCTGATTAATGCTCTCCTTGCCTCGCCTCACCTGTCAGTTTAGGTGGACGGCCATGTCTTGGTAGGTTTGCAGTTGTGCCATAGTCTTTCCATTTTCGAATGATGGAGTGAACAGTGCTCTGTGAGATGTTCAAAGCGTGGGATATTTTTTTTTTATAACGTAACCCTGCTTTAAACATCTACACAACTTTATCCCTGACCTGTCTGATGTGTTCTTAGGCCTTCATGATGCTGTTTGATCACTAAGGTTCTCTAACACACCTCTGAGGGCTTCACAGAACAGCTGTATTTACACTGAGATTAAATCACACACAGTTGGACTCTATTTACTAATTAGATAGCTTCTGAAGGTAATTGGTTCCACTAGATTTTAGGTAGGGATATCAGAGTAAAGGGGGCTGAATACAAATGTATGCCACACTTTTGGAAAACCAATTATCATTTTCCTTCCACTTCAAAGTTATGTACCACTTTGTGTTCGTCTATCACATAAAATCCCAATAAAATACATTTACATTTTTGGTTGTAACATAATAAAATGTGGAAAATTTCAAGGGGTATGAATACTTTTTCAAGGAACTGTACTTGTATAAATAGTATCCTGTTCTCTTTGTATTACTTCCTTTGTGTGAACTCCCTGGTGATCCTGCCAGTCCCTCTGCTTTCTTATTAGAAACTGACCACACTAAGCAAGAGAGCACAGTGTGGTCAGTTCCCTAGCTATGCTGGCAACTCATAACAACTAGGGTGATTCCACACAGATGGCTGTTGGTTTATTTTATAAGAATATGCTGCTGCCCTACTGGTAAAACTACCTAATTAGGTAGAGTCTGAAATGAAAAATGTTTAACAGTAGGAGGTGTGGTGCCGTTCTATTGGTTTAAAATGTGTGGTGCCCTTTAAATAAATATCTGGTGTTTTATTTGTTTAGTTTTTATACCTCAAAGTGCTTTTTTATTTTGAATTTGCTCTTATTAATGATATTAAAAAGTGACAGGTGATCTTAGTTGCTCAAAAATAAATAAATAAAACCATAGAAATGTAATGAAATTTACAGAAAATATCCTTGGATAAGCAACTTTGGTTATTTTCATAACCAGTGAATTATTTAACAGTGACAGGTGCCTTTTTAAATAAATTGCCAACAATTTGATAAACCTTTGCTGTGCAAAAAAAACTCCTTAAAGTGGAGTGCCAACAAAAAAAAAAAATTAAAAGTCAGCAGTTACAAATACTGCAGTCGGGGTCCAGCGATGCGGGGGAACGAGACAACCCCTCGTTCCCCACTCCGCTCGCGGCGCCGGCATTCTTAATGTGGGAACCCGGCTGTGGCTTCACAGCCGGACACCCACTGCGCATGCGCTCGCGGCGCTGTGCGCCGTGATTCGGCGCTTACTCATCTGGGACACATGACAGGTCCCAGATGACTGTGCGGCGCCTACAGAAAGTGACGTTTAGCCCGGGCAATGAAGGTGGCAGACTACGAGGGACCCCCTAGCAACAGGCATTTAGAGGTGAGTAAAAACATTTTTTTTTTTCCAATTATTTTTTTTTTCATTTTTTTTTATGATTTTTAAGCCACATTTTTTTGTTTGGCCGCAACCCCACTTTAAACAACATTTATAGATTAAAGTGACCAGTGCTCTTTAAAAAAATATACAGGTAAACAAATAGTCTTTGGTAAATGTAAAATACTCAATGGGTTATGTGACAGGTGCTCTTCAATCGTTCAAATCAAAAATTAAAAAATTCATGCTTGTGCTGGTGCTTCTTGTAGTGCCCCCCCCCCCTCCTATAGTACTGCACTCACCACCAGAAAAACTCCCCTCTAGGGGGTATCATACGTTCACAGTATATGCCACTGTGTAGCAGATCCACAAGTCTTTTTTCTCTTTCCTCATATTAAGATTAAGCCTCTCCGTTTCCTCCAGGTGCAGAGAAAAATTGCATCCAATAGCACAGTACCATTTTCACTCTGCTTAACCTAGCAACTTCACGCCACATAATTGGCGGCTATTTTTGGTTAGTCCAACTATGCAAATTCGGTGGTCATGATTGGATGGCCCAGGCCAGAACTACTGTTTTGTTTGTACTTTTGTTTGTACAATAGAATTATTTTATTTATTGTGGTTTAACCTTGTTAAACTTGACCAGACATGACCCACAACCAGTGAGTCCCAAATAATTTGATCGTACAAACAAAAGTACAAACAAAACGGTAGTTCTGGCCTGGGTCATCCAAACATGGCCACTGAATTTGCATAGTTGGACTAACCAAAAATAGCCACCAATTATGTGGCATGAAGTTGCTAGGGTACCGCATAATATATATATATATATCCGGGAAGTGTAGCAAGATGGCTCAGCTGCTGTTGAGGTTGTGCTGACGGAACATGTAGGGCGAGCTTCAATCGTCAATTTCATTGCGTGAAACTGAGTGAAAACAGTACTGTGCTATTGGATGTAATTTTTCTCTGCATGTGGAGGAAAAGGAGAGCCTGAATCTTTATATGAGGAAGGAGAGAAAAGACACGTGGATATGGGTCTGCTACACAGTGGCATATACTGTGAACGTGTGATAACCCCTAGAGGGGAGTTTTTTTCTGGTGAGTGCAGTACTATAAGGGGAGCACCTACAAGAAGCACCAGCACAAGCATGAATTTTTGATTTGCACAATTGAAGAGCACCGGTCACATAACCCATTGAGTGTCCAATCAAGGAGATTTTACATTTACCAAAGACTATGTATTTACCTGTATTTTTTTTTAAAGAGCACTGGTCACCTTAATCTATAAATGTTGTTTAAGGAGTTCGTTTTTTTTTTTGCACAGCAAAGGTTTATCAAATCGTCGGCGATTTATTTAAAGAGCACCTGTCACTTTATAAATTTGATAACAAAATAATTCACTGGTTAGGAAAATAACCAAAGTTGTTTACCCAAGGATATTTTCTTAAAGTTCATCAAATTTCTATGGTTTTATTTTTTTTGATCAACTAAGAGCATCTGTCACTTTTTAATCTCATTAATAAGAGCAAATTCAAAATAAAAAAGCAGTTTGAGATATAAAAACGAAACTAATCAAATACCAGCTATTTACTTAAAAGGGCACCACACATTTTAAAACAACAGAAAAGCGCCACACCTACTACTAAACACTTTTCAGCTGAAAACAGAGGCAACAGAGAGAATGCAAGGTAGTTATATATATCATTTTTTTTTTTTTGCCCCCTTTAACATCAATGACAGCTTGAAGTCTTTTGTGGTATTTGTGGACGAGGCTTTTTATCTTCTCAGATGGTACAGCTTCCCATTACTCTTGGCAAAAATCCTCCAGTTCCTGTAAATTGTGTCTCAATGATATTGATATTGAGGTCAGGAGACTGAGATGGCCCCTCCAGAACCTTCACTTTAGTCTGCTGTAGCCAATGACAGATCGACTTGGCCTTGTGCTTTGGATCATTGGCATGCTGGAATGTCCTAGTACGTCCCATGCGCAGCTTCCTGGCTGATGAATGCAAATGTTTCTCCAGTATTTTTTGAACATACTGCATTCATCTTGCCATCAATTTTGACCAAATTTCCTATGCCTTTGTAGCTCACATATCCCCAAAACATCAGCGATCCACCTCTGTGTTTCACAGTAGGAATGGTGTACCCTTCATCATAGGCCTTGTTGACTCCTCTAAAAATGAAGCGTTTATGGTTGTGGCCAAAAAGCTAAATTTTGGTCTTATCACTCCAAATGACTTTGTACTAGAAGGTTTTAGGCTTGTCTCTGTGCTGTTTCGCGTATTGTAAGCGGGATACTATGTGGCATTTGCGTAGTAATGGCTTTTTTCTGGCGACTCGACCATGCAGCCCATCTTTCTTCAAGTGCCTCCTTTTTGTGCATCTTGAAACAGCCACACCACATGTTTTCAGAGAGTCCTGTATTTCACCTGAAGTTATTTGTGGGTTTTTCTTTGCATCCTGAACAATTTTTCTGGTGATTGTGGCTGGAATTTTAGTTGGTCTACCTGACCATGGTTTGGTTTCAACAGAACTCCTCGTTTTCCACTTTTTGATTAGAGTTTGAACACTGCTGATTGGCATTCTCAATTCCTTGGATATCTTTGTATATCCCTTTCCTGTTTTATACAGTTCAACTACCTTTTCCCACAGATCCTTTGATGATTCTTTTGCTTTCCCCATGACTCAGAATCCAGAAACGTCAGTGCAGCACTGGATGAAAGATGCAAGGGTCTGTCAGGAGTCCGGATACTCATTGGCCTTTTATATACACACACACTAATTACAAGCAAACAGATCACAGGTGAGGATGGTTACCTTTAATAGCCATTCAAACCCCTTTGTGTCATCTTGTGTGCATGTTATCAGGCCAAAATCACCAGGGTATGTAAACTTTTGATCAGGGTCATTTGGGTAATTTATGTTATTATTATGATTTAAAAAGAGTAAACACGGTTAATTGATAATAAATGCCTTCAGCCAAACACTAAACATGAGTGAAAGTAAAATTTTTGTGTTATCATTCATATTATCTGAAAAATGGCCAAGAAATCATAAATTCTGCCAGGGTATGTAAACTTATGAGCACAACTGTATATACAAAACATCCTATATAAATGTCCAGCTTTATGTCTTCTGTACTAAATCTCTTTTCTTTGTAATGTGCTTTCCATGCTGTATGCACCCACAAGCAATTTTATTTATTTGTTTTACTTTGTAATAAAAGGGATATGCCATTTTATATTATCTCAATACATCAATGGTGCATGCAAGAAGAGAAGTCATTATACTTGGTATTCAGAGGCATTGATTATAATACATTGTTTTATCATTGTTTTTGACAGAAATACACATTGTTTGGATGATGATAAATGATCTTGTGCTCCCTCAGTGATACACAATTCATAAGCACTAATTACATGTGGTCTAATGTAAGGGGCTTCCAGAGGCTTACAATAACAATAGTCTGATGAAATAGTTTTGTGTGTATTTGAGACCTACAACCATAATTAGACCATTTTTTGCAACATAACAAGATTGAGAGTGCTCATCAGACACAGTGTGCATTCATGCCTATATGAAAAATGCTGGTTTAAAATCAAAGAGAAAGAAAAATATCTAAAAAGAATTGTACTTACTTTTAGACATTTAGATGAAAGGAGTAATCTTCATCTCTTTTTGATTCATGTATGCATCTATAAATTTTTCATCAAAAATCATTTGCATTGATGTTTCTTGAATATAAGTGATGTTCTAGTTGGAAAAGTGTAACAATGGGCAAAATAAAAATGACATGGTATATGATGAAGTCTGTCAATAGTGTTAAAACAGCAGTTTATGTTTTTGTTCTGAGAAACCTATTGTATCATAGTTGTATAACCTGTTGATCCTGCCAGTAGATCCTTTTTTTCCACTTCCTTTCACACCTTTCACAGGCAAAGCTGTCCATAACAAGTTCCAGTGATGGGAATTGAAACAAATCATTTAACACTGACTTACAAAGAACGGATGCAATCTGTTACTAACATTAACACAAAATGTTTTCATTTTTCTAAGGTCCCTCTGAAACATTGTTTAATTACCTATTGATTCTGTTAGAAGATTCATTATTTTTTTTAATATCCTGTAATAGGAACAGCATAGACAAAAGGCAACAGTCAAACAAAACATAGGTACAACCAACATATTTTTTTTTTTTTTTTTGCGAGAAGTTCTTATTTTTACTTACAGCAGAATTTGACAATTCTTACTATTTAGTTAAGGGTATACTATCAATTAGTGGTAGTGATGGGCCGAACAGACCCCTGTTCGGTTCGCACCAGAACTTCCGAACACTGCAAAAGTTCAGACCCGAATAACGAACCCCATTAACATCAATGTGACCCGAACGTCAAAAATCAAAAGTGCCCATTTTGAAGGCTTATATGCGAATAATTGGGCATACAATGGTTATAGGGGTCCGGGCCCTGCCCTGGGGGACATGTATCAATAAAAAAAGTTTGTGAAAAATTTCATTTTTAAATGAGCAGTGACTTTTTTATTTTTAAAGTGAAAGTCTAATAAGGAAAAATTCCTTGCAATATAGTGCCTGGGGGGTCCCCTTAGTCTACCTGTAAAGTGTCAGATCTGCACCATGTATAGAATCTGCTGCAGCAATAATTGCATTTAAAAAATCCCCCAAAAAATAATTTTCCCTACAAGCTGCCTTTATTTTGCTCAGCAACAGCTGGGGAGCCAGTGTGTATGATGAGGCCACAATGTAGTGCACTGGAAACAAGATTAGAGATTTTTTGGATACATTCTGGTGTCACTTTGACTTTGTATAGAAGTAACGTGTGTGTAAAAATTGGCCTTTGGGTGTCGGTGGCGCCTTCCCACCGTAACCCTATAGAGGTACGCTTGATAAAAGCAAGAATTGGCCTTGCTGTAAAAAATAGCAATGATATGCACCTGTCAAACAGGTGCAGAAAAATTACTCTTTGGGTGTCGGGTGTACTTGTAACCCTATAGAGGTGCTCTTGATGAAGGCAAAAAAAAATTGCAATGATATGCAAATGGTTGGTGTTTTTGCCACGTTTGATGTGCCTTGGGGAGTGGGCCGGGAGATAACAGCTGCAGAATGTGATGGAATAGGGTGGCTGCTCTCTACTCTTTCTTAATGTCGGCCTCCTTGGGGTTGTGCTGCCTCACCTTCAGTTTCCTCCTCTGCTCTATCTGGCACCCAAGTCGCATGAGAGATCTCATCATCATCATTTCCATCTCCTCCACCTTCATTATTACCACTGGAGACGATTTGGCAATCCGCTGCGGCTTTAGGGAACATGAATGCCAATTTGTCTAGCAGTGTTCCTCCCTCTCTCTAGGCTCATGTTCCTGTCATCCTCAACCTCAGAACCAACATCTGAATCCAGTAATGGCTGGGCATCATCAAGGACCAAGTGGCTGATGCTGTGGTCAAATAACTCAGCTGACTCCTCAATGGCTGATGTTGGGGCTATGGCAGGAATAGTTGTAGACAAGGAAGCAGGTTTATCCACTCTGGCAACTGCAGGGGACTGCAAACTTGTCTCTGCTTGCATGACAGAGGATGAAGAAGGTTTAGTAAGCTGGTACACCACCTCCTCTGCATGTTGTGGCTGGATAGCACGGGCAAACTCACTTAACCACTTGTTTACTGGGCACTTAAACACCCTTCCTGCCCAGACCAATTTTCAGCTTTCGGTGCTCTCACACTTTGAATGACAATTACTCAGTCATGCAACACTGAACCAGAATGATTTTTTGTCCTTTTTTTCCCACAAATAGAGCTTTCTTTTGGTGGTATTTGATCACCTGTGGGTTTTTTATTTTTTTTGGCTATAAATGAAAAAAGACCGAAAATTTAGAAAAAAACACATTTTTCTTTGTTTCTGTGATAAAATTTAGCAAATTATTAATTTTTATTCATAAATTTTGGCCACAATTTATACTGCCACATATCTTTGGTAAAAATAACCCAAATTAGTGGAAATTATTTGGTCTTTGTGAAAGTTACAGACTCTACAAACTGTGGTGCAAATCATACAAAATTGATCACATCTGATGTACTGGTGGCCTATCTCATTTCTTGTGACCCGAACATGCCAGGAAAGTACAAATACCCCCCAAATGACCCCTTTTTTGAAAGTAGACATTCTAAGGTATTTAGTAAGAGGCATGTTGAGCTTTTTGATGTTGTCATTTTTTTCCCACAATTCTTTGCAAAATGAATTATTTTTTTATTTTTATTTTTTTCCACAAAATTGTCATTGTAATAGGTTATTTCTCTCACATGGCATGTGTATACCACAAATGACACCCCAAAATAAATTCTGCTACTCCTTCTGAGTATTACGATACCACATATGTGGGACTTTTACACAGCCTGGCCACTTAGAGAGGCCCAAAATGCAGGGAGCACCATCACGTGTTCTAGGAGCATAAATTACACATCTAAATTGTTGACTACCTATTACACTTTTGAAGGCCCTGGAGCACCAGGACAATGACACGTGACACTGACGTGGCACTGATGACAGGTGGCACTGATGACACGTGACACTGATGTGGCACTGATGACAGATGGCACTAATACGGGGCACTGATGACACGTGACACTGATGACAGATGGCACTAATACGGGGGCACTGATGACACGTGACACTGACAGATGGCACTAATATGTGGCACTGCTGACAGATGGCACTTATACGTGGCACTGATATCATGTGGCATTAATACGTGGCACTGATGAGAGATGGCACTAATACGTGGCACGGATGAGAGATGGCACTAATACGTGGCACTGATGACAGATGGCACCGATACGTGGCACTGATGACACGTGACACTGATGACAGATGGCACTGATACGTGGCATTGATGACATGTGCCACTGATAACAGATGGCACGTGACACTGACAGGTGGCACTTTTGACAGATGGCACTGATACGTGGCACTGATGACAGATGGCACTGACGTGGCACTGATGACATATGACACTGATGTGGCACTGACGTGGCACTGACGTGGCACTGATGACAGATGGCACTGGGGACAGGTGGCACTTGGGACAGGTGGCACTGGCAGATGGCACGGATGGCACTGGGGACAGGTGGTACTGGGGACAGGTGGCACTGGCAGATGGCACGGATGGCACTCTGGGGACAGGTGGTACTGGGGACAGGTGGTACTGGGGACAGGTGGTACTGATGACAGGTGGCAGCGGGGACAGGTGGTACTGGTGACAGGATGGCAGCGGGGACAGATCACTTTATTTTTTTATTTTTTACTTACAGCGCACCGGCGCCGTTCCTCTCTCCCTCCTCACACGCTGCAAACATATGAGATCATCTCTCATTGGACAGCCCGATCTCGCTGTAAACGGCCGCTGTGATTGGACGTTTACAGCGATCTGTGACCGGCTGTGACCGACAGACACGACCAGCACAGAACTCCTCAGATGCGCGCTCTCAGGAGCGCGCATTAGGGAAGTAAACAGGGAGGAAGAGTCCGCGCTGCAGCCGTCTTTCGGCTATAGCGCGGGTGCGTAGTGGTTAACAGAGGAAATGATGCCCTGCCTGAGGACTGACCACTACGTCCACCTTTGCCTGTGGACACATTGGTTGCTGGCCCCCTTACAGTGCCAAGGGAACATCTGCCTTTTTTTGTTGTCCTCCCACACATTATTGGGAGGGAAGGGCGGTGCTTATAAGCAAATGTAGATGAAGTATGTAGAAGTACTTCAATCAATGTAAAGAGGTGTTTGGTGCACTTTAATTTGAGTACTCACACTACACAGACACACTCCACAGATACAATATAATTTATTGCAAAATAATGCGCCAAACGTACAATGATGTACAGAACTATATGGTGTTAAACTGGCAATAACGCACACAAAAGTAAATGGCGTTAAACTGGCAGTAACGCACAAAATTTTATGGCGGTAAACTGGCAGTAACGCAGAAAACTATATGGTGTTAAACTGGCAGTAACGCACACAGAACTATATGGCGTTAAACTGGCAGTAACGGACACAGAAGTAAATGGCATTAAACTGTCAGGAACCACCCAAAATATATACCCGTTAAACTGGCAGTAACGCACACATAACAATATGGCGTTAAACTGTCAGTAACGCACAGAACTATATGGCATTAAACTGTCAGTAACGCACACATAACAATATGGCGTTAAACTGTCAGTAATGCACAGAACAATATGGCATTAAACTGTCAGTAACGTGCACAGAAGTAAATGGCATTAAACTGTCAGTAACGCACAAACCTATTTGGCTTTAAACTGTCAGTAACGCACACATAACAATATGGCGTTAAACTGGCAGTAATGCACACAGAACTATATGGCCGTAAACTGTCAGTAACACACACAGAATTATATAGCGTTAAACTGGCAGCAACACACACAAAACTATATGGCGTTAAACTGGCAGTAACTCACACAGAACTATATGGCATTAAACTGTCAGTAACGCACACAGAAGTAAATGGCGTTAAAATGGCAGTAACTCAATCAAATAGATGGTGTTCAACCGCCACTACACTGACGCTATCTGAACTGTCCCTACTCTAGCTATACACTAATGTAAAGATTACTGACAGTCTCACTACACTACACTGAAACTATCTGAGCTGTCCCTACTCTACACTAATGTATGTATGAATGACACGGTCTCACTACACTACAGTGAAACTATCTGAGCTGTCCCTACTCTAGCTGCACACTATGCAAAGCTGAATGATGGTCCTCCTCACTACACTCACACTATCCCTAGACTGACACTAAACTAATATTCTACACTGACAATTGAAGCAAAATAGCACAGTATAGCTCGCTAATTAACTACTAGCACTGAACAGAGCCCTGTTCTATCTCTCTCCACTCCGAAATCACACTGAAAATGCCTGCCATTGAAAGAATACTTTTATACTGTGGGGCGGGAATGAGCCATGATTGGATAAAGTCATGATGACAGTGTCCAATCATGACTCTGACAGTGCTCTGTGCCCTAATTGGCTGAAGCTTTCACTGTTACAGCCAATCAGGGTTTGCAATGCACTGTTTAGCGCCGCAATGCATTGTGGTTGGTTTGGGGGGCCGAACAAATGGTTGAACGACCTGTTTGTTCGGCTTTTCGTCGAACGTTCCGAACAGCGAAAGTTCGGCCAGAACTTATGCTCTGGCTAAAACCGTTCGCCCATCCCGAAGTAGTGGTTGTCAACGTATGAGCTAACTGGGACAACTCAAATGCTACCTTACATAATGTTCCAAATATGCAATGCTTGAGAGGACTGTCAGAAATTGAAGACCTAATTCAGCAAATGAAGATCAGAGAGTGTGGACATGCTACATTTTTGGCTGGGGATATGTTGCAGAAGACAATACAAACCTGGAAAGATATTACATGAGATTAGTAGAGATCAATGCTATTGCAATCAATGCTATGCAATGTTCCCACTTCAAACAGCTGAGGTCCCAGAGCCATACATCATATACCAAAGGGGATATCAAAGTATTTTCAGTTTTTGGGGATACATTTTATTATCATGAATAAAGTGTATATAAACTCAAAAAAGAAAAAAATATATATATATATATATATATATATATATATATATATATATATATATATATATATATATATATATATATATATATATATATATATATATATATTTCAGCTTAGTCTGAAAGAATATGAATTCAGTCACCAATATTAAAGAGCTGGTAAGCTACAATATACTACATTTTTGTTGTTTAAACTGCTTTAAACTTTAACTAGTTTTGAATAAAGTGGAGAGTAATAAGGACACCCTATTTAGCTGTATGGGCCCCCATTAGGAGAATCACCCTCTCTATTTGTCCTGTATACTGGTATCACTGAAATTGAAAGTGGAAAAAAAAACCTGAATTTTGGGTCGACATCACAAAACTAATAGAGAGGAAATCTTCCAATGGGGACATTAGTTCTGGTAACCCTAGTGACACACCAAGATTCCCTCACTTTGGAGGGATTTTCTCTCGCTTCTTGTTTTGTCTATGGGGATGGAAGTAAAGGGAACCTCCCCAAAAATGATGGGTTAAATTTATAATATAAATATACTATATTTATATTTATAATATAATATATTTCTATAGTTACAGTTAAACCACTTGCCAAACACCCATGTACTGTGGGTAAGCGACCGAAGTAGGCAAAGTGACGTACCAGTACATCACTGCCTACTTCCAGGTTTATGTGCGCTCCCATGCCCGACACATGCTGTGATTTTACACAGTGGGAGCCTGTCAGCAAGTCCCAGACAATGATTTATGGCCATCATTGAACAGTAGAGAGCAGCCACCCTATTTCATCAGATTGATTCATCAGATTGTGGAGCTAGTAGTGGTTATCTCCTGGCCCAATTCCCACAGCTCAGTAGTCTGGGCCTTTTTTAGCACTTTTTTTTTGTGCAGCGGATCCCACCATTGCAATTTGCAATCTCTGCCACAAGCAGATCAAGCATGGCAAAAACACCAGCCATTTGGGTACCATATGCTCGCAAAGGCATTTAAACTCCTACGACTTAGACGTTGGCAAGAGCACCTGAAACCACACAAAAGGGACACGATTCTTCTCCTCCTCTTCTCATGTCTACCTCCACTATATCTCATGACCTCTCAGCAGCCTCCACTGACAAAGCAAAGGGTGTCACAGGTCCTTGCAACACATGTTGCCACCACCAACTGTAGAGTATAGCAGGCAAATTTCTCTGCCCCATCTGCTGCATTGAAAAAAAAAACACACTCCCTGCTACTCATATGCCCAGCGTCTAAATTCCAGCTTGTCCAAATTGCTGTCTTTACAACTCCTGCCTTTTCGTCTGGTTGATTCTACCCCCTTTTGTGAATTTGCAGAATGTGCTGTACCACAATGGCAGGTTCCCAGTCACTATTTCTTTGCATGTAAGGCCATTCCAGCTCTGTACCAACATGTGGAAGGCAATGTTTTGTTGGGCAAGGCAGTCAGCAGCAAAGTCCACCTTACTGCTGACACACATAATCCAGAAAACATGGTCAGGGATGATATATTTAGTTCACAGAACACTGGGTAACTCAACTTGCAACTAGGAAAGATGCAGGACAGGGCCCAGTGCTGGAGCTTGATTTGCTGCCATATCTCAATACAGCTGGTGATGATGATGCAAGATCTGTCAGTTTTACCCCCTCCTCCTCCCCCATGCCCACCTGTAGAAATCGCTGCAGTATACAAACTACTATTAACATATCTATTCCCATAGTTAGCTGGTCTATTAAACCCTACTAGGCACACTGATATAAAGTTAGTTATGAAAATACACACACTGCTGCTAGTAAAACACTATCTTATTTATTTCCCAAGAAATTAGGAACACTAACATAAAGTATTAAAAGACATTACAATATTACAAAGCTTACAATCAGAACATATAATACAAGAATAGCAAAGATACTTATCACAAGGCCATCACCATGATCCAAAGGGGAAGGCCTCAAGATGGCTGCCAAGCCATGAGGCTTGCATAGACCACCATCAGCTGTGATCAGAGACACAGCCTCATGACATGCTTTCCTCAACAAGCCTAAAGACACAGAGAGTGTACTTCCTGTGTGTGTGAACCTTTCATGCAAACATACACGACCACTCATAGCCACTCCCATCTGCCTTCCATCCAATATACATCGCCAAGAGGTAATCCTTTACACGTCTGCGCATTCTTCAGGGTGCATGCTGTATTGTCCACTAGGGGCAGCATTTGTCCATGGATTGCAATCCATCCGACTGGGGCCAAACCTTTGGTTCGAGCTCATGCCTCAAGTCTGTCAATTAAGTAGACAGATTAGAACCAGCATTGTAATGCAGAGTAGTTCTCATAGATGGACTGAGAGCTCCTAACCTCATATAACATATGTTGTTTAACTGGCTACATTCCAACCGGGGGAGGGCATCCTGTTCTCCAGAAACCTGTTGGGATTACATGAGTTCCTATTGAATCCAACACCACCTCCGCTGAATTATCCTATAAACCACCAGTACTCCCCACACGTTCAGGGGGCTTTTCAACGAGTCAGGCTAAAAGATGTTATGCAGTGCTTCAGCTGGTCTGTGTAGGGGACAGAACCCACACCAGAGCAACTATTATTTCAGCTCTGCAGGTTCAGGCCCAGAGGTGGATTACATCACGCTAGCTAAAGCCAGGAATGGTGGTGTGCGATAATGGCACTAACCTTCATCAGGGAAGGTGACACATGTGCCATTCCTGGCACATGTCCTTGATTTGGGGGTGCAGTGTTTCTTAAACAGGTACCCAAAGTGATATAGATGTCTTGTGAGCTACCAATGAAGAGTGTCCAAAGAATGTTTTAAACGTAAGTATATTCACACTCCCATAATCTGTGTATAAAATATAAAAAAATAAACAAATGCAGTGGGCAATTTTCACAGCCATTTTTTCACTGTGAACTTGCTGAAATTAAGTTTTGAATATATATATAGGGGGCCGCCTGAATGATGCATTTAAAAACATTTTTAGTCCTCAGCGCCCAGGGCTGTCAGCTTCCACATCCCATTGGCAGCGGCTGCATCATATGGGGGAAGATCATCTAGAGGCGAAAACAGACATGGAGAGTTTTCCAGTAGATGATCCACTGGGTTACTGGGTCATGAGAATAGACCACTGGCCAGAACTTGCCCAGTATGCAATTAAGCTGCTTGGCTGCCCTGCATCCAGCATGCTTTCCGAATGGGAATCTAGTGCTGTCAGAGGTTTTGTGACACAGAAAAGAGTGTGTCTGTCCACAGACTCCATTGACCGGCTGGCATTTGTCAAAATGAATCAGTCCTGCATTAGCAGCAGATATCAAGCCCCTGGTGCCGATTTTGCTGATTAAATGTTTTTGGGATCTGGAATCTTTGCAAGACTGTCTAGGTTGCCTAGCCTTGTGGGTGTTGATTTTATCTTGAAGTATTTTTTTGGTATAGGTTTCATTTTTACAGAAAGGCCAATACTTGCTTTCATCAAATATGCTTCTATAGGGTTATATTGTGTGAAGGCACCACCAACACCCAAAGCCCAATTTTTCTGAACCTGTTTGACAGGTGTATATACTATACATTTTTTACAGAAAGCCAATTCTTGCTTTCATCAAGAGTACCTCTAGCCATTTCCTGCTCTCTCCAGTAGTGTGTCTCGGAGCATTCCTCAGGGAAATTTTTTTTTTCTTTTCACTGGTCTGTAGATCAGCGGTGGCTTTAGTGGCAGAATCAGTTTGTCACTAAACCCAGAACCATTCCTTAATGGCCTTACTGGTAAGCCAGTAATGGTGAATTTGAAATGGGGTATGGAATACAAGGGCTATGTGGTCTCTGTGGATGGCTACATGAACCTGCAGCTCGCCAATTAGGAAAAGTATATTAATGGGGCATTCTGGACATCTTGAAGAAGTTCTAATAAGGTGTAATAATGTATTGTATATGCGAGGAGTAGAAGAGGAGGAAGAAGATGGTGAGATGAGAGAATAAAACAATTTCCAAATTCGTTTTGTAAAGTTTTTTTTAAACTTCTCTTTTGAGGTTATTGTTGGACATTGTTTTTGTATGTTTTGTTAAGGAAAATAAAGATTTTTTTTTCAAGAGTATCACTATAAGGTTACGGTGTGAAGGCACCACCAACACCCAAAGCCCAATTTTTCTGCACCCTTCTATCCAAAGTCTGTGAAAGAGACACCAGACTTTATCTAAAAAAAAATGTATGTATGTCACATACCTTGTGGCAGAGCCTGACGTGCAGATGGAGACCTCTCGTATAGCCCTGGCTCAAGGGCCACTAGAGATGTGACAGTGGCCGCAAGATCGCGGTGAGGTAAGAGTGCCTGCAAGGTCATCCGTTGACCACAGAGGTGTGTGGCAAATGTGTCACCAGAGCTGGGCTGGATGGTTTAAGTAGCAGATGGCAGCAGGAACAGTAGATGTAGACACAAAGCGGATGCAGGACCAGTGTCACCAGGCACCATTCAGAGCAGGACAGACGGATAACTGGATGCATGGTCAGACAAGCCAGGTCAGCGACAGATGATCAGAGAGAAGCATAAACGGAAGGCAGAGAATGGTCAATGTGCAGGCAGAAGTTGGCAACATGATATCAGTCAGATGAGAGATATGACAAAGTCTAAAGGCAAGCCGAGGTCAGGATATGTGGAGAGCAAGCGTGGTCAGGATAAGCCGGGTCAAACACAGGAATCAAGCCAAGATCACAGGAACAGGTATACAGGTAAAGCTGCAGATCAGACAGCAATGCACTAGTGCAGCTGCCGCCCTTATATAGGCCATTTGGCGGCAGAATTAATGGCTAACAGGCACGTGCATTTTAGTCCGTGTGCTTTAATCTTTGCGTGCATGCTCATAGACGTTAGCCTATGCCCGGCAAGACGGGCACCTGCAGATGCATGTCTGTGCATGCATATCTGCCTCTGCCTAGGAGCTTCAGCTGCACTATGGCCAGCACGTCCCTGACAGTGTACTATAATTTGGCTTCTTCACATAAGGTGTGCTCACTTTGGTGCAAAACTTTATTATTTCCATCCAAAGTCTGCCAAAGACACCAGATATTATCCAAATAATCTCTAATCTTGTTCAGAGTGCACTAAATTCTGGCCTCATCATACAGACTGGCTCCCCAAGCTGTTGCTTACAAAATAAAGAAAGATTGAAGGGAAAATCAATTTAAATGTTATTTTTTTTCTTTATATATGTCAGTTTTTCTGCAGCAGGTTCTATACACGCTACATATGCACCACTTTACAGGCAGCCTAAGGGAACCTCCAGGCAATTTAAAGGAATTTTTCATTTTTATTGTTTCACTTTAAACATCATTAAAATCACTTTAAAAATGATCTTTTAAAAAAGAAAATTTGCATTAATACATGTCCCACAGGGCAGTACCCAGGCCCACATGCCCTATATATAGAGATATAGCTATATATATATATATATATATATATATATATATATATATATATATAATACTGTATTTATTTTATTTATCATCAACTTTTTTTTCTAAAAGACACCGTTCCAATTTTATTTGCATGCCCCAGTTTTATATTTAAATATTTCATATCTCTGTGGACATTTTTGTGCTAAATTATAACTAAATATCTAGAATGAATTTTTTCATTAAAACTTCCTTTGTAGTTACTAAGAAACAATTGTTTCACAAGTGTATTATAAGTCCCAGATCTTCATTGAAGCTGTTTTATAAATTGCTGCAGGAACTGAAATAATCTTTGCGTTTATTAAACTAATCCCCCCACCTTCTGCTTTACTTGTATGGTACAGTTCCCATATGGCCTGTTCTATAAATCACATACAGTTTATTTTCTTACAACCTGTTCTTTAAGCTGCATGTTCATTTAGCTCTTTTCAGACCCCAGAATCCTAATATTTATAAAAAGCCTGTTTTTAACCCATTTTTAAACGTAGCCTGCAGAATTCGTCAAACGGCAATTAAGCTCATTGTACTGTAATGGTTATTTAATGAATACTAAATTGTAATGTTACACATCCTGAACAACTAGTCATTGGGTGTTACAGCAAATAACTGTATGAATGGATACTTACAGATGTAATGCTCTTCACTTGGCAAAGCCATAAAACAAATGCTTTATGACAATCCAATAAATAAAACTTATCTAATGCAGGATGAAAGCCAACTTATGACTGCATTTATTAATTTATTGTGCCTCTCCCCTGACTTCTCCAAAATTTGTAATGACTCTTGTATGTAGTTATGTACCATTTTGTTCATCACTGCACATATTTAGAATTATCATAATATGACAGATCATGTGTTCAATTAATGTAAGATATTACAATATGGTGAGCAAAGTGTAGGTAAGGTAGCGCAATTATTACCTTTGTTTTTTTACTGTATTTTGGATAAAACAAACAAATCCAGGGCTGGTACTGTGCCACCAGTATCTTCCAATATAGAGGATCCAAGTGTGTTTGTCTGTCTATATCTAAACAAGAGTTTATATTAAGAAAGATTATTGTGACAGACCTAGCCGGGACACAGGCTTTTTGAGAGGACTACATGCGAGCCTCCTGCCAACTGATTACGGGCCCCCCAAGACACACTCTCTGTATATGCATTTGGCATTAGCAATAGACTGAATGGGACACAAGCTGTCAGATGCTAATGTCATGAACTCAAGCCACCTGTCTGTTGTGTAGATGAGGCTGGTCTGGCTTGTAAGGAGTATTCCACACAATGTTGTGCTAATTAGCCCTGTGTTAATGTTTATGGAATGTCTGTTGAATAGTCATTCAAATTAACTAGGAGCCTTAAAGTCTGACCCTGAAAAGTCTTCTCTCAGTCAACTAGTCTGGGGCAATGATTAAGATAATTAGCTCATGCAAATTAGGTTAGCTTTTAGTCATCTGGATATATATATGTGTGTGAAATGTCAAATAAAGCATTCCTGATGTACCTCAAGAAATAGTGCTGTCTAATTCTTGGGGGTTCCTATAACCAGATCCATTGGACTCATGTTCCAGGACTTAGGAAGCATTTACGGCGGACACCTTGAGTACAGGATCCGTCACATTGTTGGCAAGCAGTGGGATCGTGCTTCCTGCAGTCTGGGACATCCAAACCTCCACCGGGATCCAAGATCAGGATAGAAGACTTCAGTCACCCCAGCGGAGATATGAATCTGGCATCAGAGTTCCCGGGGCTGCTGCGGATCATCCTTGCAGCATACACAAGGACTGTGTCTGAGGAGGAATACCTGGAGCTCAGGCAGCAGATTCGGGTGGAGCTGTGGATTTGAGCCCTCCAGCTCGCTGGTATAAAACAAGGCAAGTTCTTTCCGGCATTGCGGATGGCATTCCTGGGACAGCAGCCCCAGGAGCAATGGGTGACTGAGTTGGAAAGGCTTGTCCAGCAGGAGATAGAGCTGGACAATCGTTATCGGGCTCTGCAATGGCACGCAGAGCAGGGATATTTAGGGGAGACAACAGAATGCTCTTCGGAGGGATATGACTTTGGAGGCCCTGGATTGCTGTGGGAGAGCCTTACAGATCGTTTTGTGTTTGGCGATGAAGGGGAACCTACCCTTGAGGACCTGCGAGAATATAGAGAGGCTATGCTCGGTCTTGCAGGTGTCTCAGAGCTTAAACCTGATCTGGACCATTTGTTAAGGAAGGAACAGCATCTGGAAAGGGCATACAGGAAACTGCTAGAACACGTTCAGCAGCATGCCAGAGAATCGGCAGTGGAAACTCCGGAGATTGTCGTCCCCCAAAGCGGAAGTGCTGACAATTGGGCAGAACTCTGCTAACTTCTGCCCAGCACCAACAGTGGCTTCGCCCTTCTTGAGAGAAGAGGTAGTCGGCCTTTCTCCCACAACACTGACAGGGACATGTGATTTTCTGCCAGCAGCACCTATGGAGTTACAACAAACTTCCCCAGCTGAAGATCTGGTAACTGAACAGAGGGTCCAAGACCTCTGTCCCACACCTGTGGCAGTTCTGGAGGCCCAGGGTGAGGAGGTGGTGGTCACTCCCGAGCAGCAGATCAGGACCCAAGGGGAGAATGCAATCTGCAGTTCACAACTGCAGCTTGATCTGGTGTCAGTGGATGGGCCTGTGGTCTCCACTAACAGAAAACCAGCAGAAGTGCTGGCAACCGGGCAGAGTGCTACCAACCTCTGCCCAGCACCGGTAACAGCTGCGGAATTCCAGGGAGCTGGGGCAGTCGGCCTCTCTCCCCAACAGTTAGCTGGAGCAGATGATGTAGGGAAGCTCCTACGCCCAGCTGAACTGCTGGCAACGGAACAGAGTGCTGCTGGCCTCTGCCCTCAACTGACACAGGACAGATTTCCTGTAAAGGTGGATGGGAATTCAGTCTCCACCTGTATACCCCAGGGATGCTGGGCAGTAGGCCCATATGCCCAACAGAATGACAGACTGAGCCCAGTCACCCTGTCTTCTCTCCAGCGGCTGAAAAGACTCCAGGGAGAAGGGTCAGTCCAGGCCTCTCCCCAGCGGCAGATATGTTCTTTGAGAGAGGCAGAGGTTGGCTGGGTGAGTGCTCTGTTTGAAACAATTTGTTTGGGATACTGTGTGGGTACAGGCATTAGACGACTGGAACTATGGACTAACTTCGGAGTCAACCCGTCTGGGGTCTCCTCCTGTGTTAGTCTCCTGCCGAAAGGGGAGAAATGTGACAGTAGTAAATAAAAAGCACCGCTGTATGAATGAATATAACTTGAGTGTACATAAATGACTGTGAAATCACATAAAATACAAAATAACAATAATCAAATATCATGGGCAACAGAATACCCTATGTGTGTAACTAAACGTGACACATAGATTGTAGAACCATATTGGTGCATTTAAACCATAAAATCCTTGAATAATAAAGTCCAAGGTTAGTAACCACAGTAAGTGTCCAAAAAGTGAAAATAGTAATAATATATGAATGTGAAGTCCAACTAGTGCCACCAAACTTGAATTACATTCCACCAATACGTGCAATCCACCACCACTCTCACATTAAGCTTACCGGAGGCAAGCTTAAGTCAAGCCTGTATGAAGATGGTACTGGATGTACCCTGGATCATAGGACCTCACCGGGTATGGATGGCCTTGGGATGAAACTTGGGACAAAATTTCTTATCGGACCAGGTCTGTATATGGGACTCCTCCAGGAAAGCAGACCCAAACCCAACAGCATCAGCATGGAATCATAAAAGAAGAAGGAATGCTCCCATAGTGTAAAACGGGAATGGTGGACTCCTATCATGGGAGTAAAACTCAACTTGTGCCAAGAGAGAAAAATGGCTTCAGATGTTCATACCGACAGCCAGTCTGTTACGCAAGAAATGTGACAGACCTAGCCGGGACACAGGCTTTTTGAGAGGACTACATGCGAGCCTCCTGCCAACTGATTACGGGCCCCCCAAGACACACTCTCTGTATATGCATTTGGCATTAGCAATAGACTGACTGGGACACAAGCTGTCAGATGCTAATGTCATGAACTCAAGCCACCTGTCTGTTGTGTAGATGAGGCTGGTCTGGCTTGTAAGGAGTATTCCACACAATGTTGTGCTAATTAGCCCTGTGTTAATGTTTATGGAATGTCTGTTGAATAGTCATTCAAATTAACTAGGAGCCTTAAAGTCTGACCCTGAAAAGTCTTCTCTCAGTCAACTAGTCTGGGGCAATGATTAAGATAATTAGCTCATGCTAATTAGGTTAGCTTTTAGTCATCTGGATATATATATATGTGTGTGAAATGTCAAATAAAGCATTCCTGATGTACCTCAAGAAATAGTGCTGTCTAATTCTTGGGGGTTCCTATAACCAGATCCATTGGACTCATGTTCCAGGACTTAGGAAGCATTTACAGTGGACACCTTGAATACAGGATCCGTCACAATTATCATTAGGGTTGTGGTTAAAATGGTGGTCATGGTATTGGTTAGCATTAGAATCAGGGACACAGAGGATGAGGGGAGTCTTAGAAAAGTGTGTCACTCTCATCACTGGGAGCTTTGCACTGAAAATGACCAATGACAAGCTCCAAGAGCTAAAATCAAATATTTAGTATTTTTAAAAGAGTGTATGTTCTGTGTGTGTTTCTTGCACTCTGTTCAAAATGCGCCTTTGCAATCTTTTGAGGGTGCCAATACATTGTTAACAGCACCCCAAATGCAGATTGGTAGGTACCAGATTGCTGATGTTGTTTGCATCCCATTCAAATGCCAAATCGCACTGCAGGGGAATGCACAGGAAAGTGGAACCCGGTCCTGTGCAATTCTAGTGTGACCTAGCCCTAAATGTAACAGTTCCACTTATGATTTATTTTTTAAAGAAATAGAGAAAAAAAAAGGAAAACATAAGTCCTAGCCTTAGGCCCCTTTCACATGGGGTCGACTGCGGCTGCGATCCACTTGCTTAGCAGGGGATCTGTCCGCTGATCCCCGCTGAGCAGGTCGATAACAGGTCCATGTCCGCTCCACTTATGCAGAGCAGACAGACACAGACTGCTCTCCTCTATGAGCGGGCGGATGTAAACAGACCGCTTATTCGTTTACACCCAACTGCAATTCGATCCACTGGATGGAGGGAAAACATCCCCAATCTCTCATTTTGGCAGATAGGATTGGATGTAGGCGGCTGTAAATGGACACATGTCCATTTACACCCACTCCTCCATAGAGGAGAATGGAGGATCCAATCTGGTCTGCCTGAAAAAAAAAGACAGATGGACTCGATCGGAACGTCTGTGCGAAAGTGGCCTAAAGATCTGTACTACTGTATAATGGAATATAGCCATTAATTAATCTTCGTAAACAAACCAGCAAGTGATTTGCCATTCAGCAGCAGTGACATTACCGCTGTCCTACTAGTGGTAGTTGGTAAATGAAATCACCCAGGATGTTGTCAAGTTTCACTGGGCAGCAGATCACTTTGTATGAAAAGATCTACATCAGCGGACATTGTTCATGTTTACTTTTTTTTTATTAAAGGGTTTTTTTATGCTGTTGGTGTCTCTATTTGCTTTTTCCATTTGTTTGGGGATGAGTAACAATGGGGAGTAATGTTTCTTGGGGGAGTCAGAAAATGTCGTGGCCCCGTATTCTAAAGGGGTTTCCCGCTGCAGCCGCCAGGAGTGTGTGAACCCCCTGGAAGCCACCACTGTAGTTTCTACAGCAATGACAGTAAAAGTGAATGAGCAATGGTAAAGGAGTTGGTGCTATAAAACATCATGGATGAATACATCATAAGAATTGGTATAGATATACCATGTGCAAAAAAGCTAACTAAAAAAGTCCAAAGTGACAATCCCAACACTATATACATGTAGATATAAAATCTTGTTTTATGTTCCTTCATATACAAGCTTCACCACGAAACACTCATGGTGAAGCTTGTATTTGAAGAAACATCAAACAAGAAGATTTTATATCTACATGTATATGTTGTTGGGATTGTCACTTTTGACTTTATTAATTAGCTTTTTTGCACGTGGTATATCTATACCAATTCTTATGATGTATTCATTCATGATGTTTTATAGCGCTGTAACATTGGGGGTGTTTAGCTCAGTGGTTGATGCGTTTTTTCCAGAGAGTCCACAGCAGTCAGTTTTCAGGTTTGATGGCGTGGCAGCCCATTTTTATTAAAAGGAGCAAAATAAAAGTTTATACACAGGATTTCCCACACAGGGGTTCTTTTCCAGTAAATTCCCGGAAAATGCCAAGCCCCCTGGCTACTAGGCTTACTTTGCCTTGCAGTTCCCTGCTGAACCGGCCTACTTCTGGCCTCAACAGGATTCTCCAGCCCAATGGGTTTGCTCACTGTCCCCCAGACTTCAGGACTTCCTTCAGCCACCTTGGACTTGCTAGTCGCCTCATCTCTCCAAGCCTCCCAGACCCTCCTCTGGTCTCCCAGGCCCTTGTAGCCACCTCAACCTTCCCAGTCCTTCAGACATGAAGTCCCCCCTCTCCAGGGATGTAGTCTCACACAGGGCAGACAGTTTACCTGTCAGGGATCTGTCTTTACACAGTAGCAACAAGCTGCTCACACTCTACCTTCCACCTCCTATTACTCTCACCAGCCCATGATTATATGGGCTGTGTGCACCTGTTCACACACCCCGCTGGCTGTCTACAAGACCCGCACACAGGGTTGGAGATCCCATCTCACCCAAGATTTTTAGGGATCTCCAAACTACAGAGCCCAGTCCGTAAATAGAAAAATCTATCACATCAGGCGCCACATTCAACCCACAATTTTTTAGTGACAATAAAAAGGTTAAATGTGCCTAAGCAGTAACTTGGAACATCCATTTTTTGTCTTGAATTCATCCTAAAAAATAGCAGTCCTGACATGTGCCTATTGCCTCATAACTGTATATCTGCAGTGTAAGAGGCACAACTGCCTCTCAATACTAGTGGCACAAGATTTGATGATGTCTTTGTGTTGCTTTCTTTCACTTATGTATTCTTGTGATCAGTGTTTTCCCCACTTCTGCTGCTTCTTGAATATTATCCCACCAGTTAGCAAATTACCACAAGGAGGCAGCTTTTGATATGAGGGAAGCAGAGCCCTGATTCTGTACCAAGATAGTTGCCTCAGAAAAGACATGGAATGGAACAAGCCATGGTAAGTGATTGATTTAGAAAAGATCAACTGCAGGGAGCCTAAAGGCAATAATTTCTACTAATCATTTGACCTTGTATTGCCTTTTTTTACACAGCATCCACAGTTGAGACCCTATTCATATATTATTTCCACATGTCCTATTGATTTCTTTATTTTTTTCTTTATACATTTTTGTTATTGTGTTAAATACAGAAGTTTGTGAGTTCTCAGTGGCTAAGTGAAAGATACTAGCCACACAGGCAATGCATTTTAATAAGTAAACCAACTCATAGACACATTAGAATTAATTTACTGGAGGCAAATAGGATGTTCCGTATTTAAGAGAAGTTCCACTTTGCAAGGGAATTTTCCCCAGAGTTTAATGAAATAAGTGAAGATCTGTTGACTTCCATCATCCAATCCTGTACAAGCAAAAATAAATACATTTTTCTTTATTTTCCTTGCACACGATTGAGTATTCTTGCAAAATGAAACTTCACCACATTCATTAGGCCCTGGGGTGAATTCCCTTCCAAAGTTCAATGTGAACAGCTTATTTACCTTTAGTAAATCAGCCCCATTGCATAAAAGAGCAATAAAGTACATACACTGGGTAGAACCACAAATGGGGAAACAGGGCTTGCTGGTATAAGGAGTACACATGGCTGCTTTTATCTGTTTACATCATTACAATGAATACAAAGAAATTAGCTCTTTCAAAGTATTAAAACATATTAATAAAACTATTAACATCAAGGTGACCTTTTTAGCATGTTTATTGAAAAGCATAGAAAGGATATTGTAATAAAAATGGAAAGAATATGACCCATCATGACTCTGGTTAGAAAAGTCCACCCACGTAAATCCAATGACTAGGCAAGTATGGCATAAATTAGAGAAACAATCAGGAGAATAATATTATCTCAGACGGAGCTTCAGAAATTGAAAGCTGAAATAGGTAAAAACATCCAATGAACATCTGTAAATTAGATTCTCCACAAGACTGAGCTTTATGGAAAAGTAACACAAAGAAAGCCATCCCAGAAAAAATCCTTTTGTGTTTATTGATGCATTGGTGAGGCATTTTGACATTGAAAGGACAGTGTTAGAAACAGTATTTTTATTTCTGAGTTGAAAGATGAAGATCCCCCAGTCAAAACTTACCCACAATGTCTAGCACCACTCCAAATCTTGTCCACTTGTCATTTATTGGCTATTCACAGGTGCTGACTCTATTGGGTTGTCTCTACTTCAACTTAGCATATATGCACTAGATGAGAGTCACACTCTGTAGTATTATCAATCTATTGCTTTATTTCATTAAATAAAAAATCCACCCGACAAACTACACTCTCCAGACATTTCACCCACAATGACCTTGCTCACAGGGATTTTTCATGGAATAAAGCAATAAGTTGATTTTAATATGGAGTGCAACTCTCATCTAGTGCATATTTCCTATGAAGAACCCCCAGTTACATATGTGTGTCTGGAATATTAGCTGATGAACTTTGGATTGTAATGCTCTGATTTTGTAGAGAGTTTGCAGTTATTTAGAATGTGTTCTTTTTGTTTCATTCCATGTGAAAGAGGGCATCTTATTATCAAGAACTAATTACCTCATGTTACTCTATATGCATGTTATCTCCATCCATTTTTGCCTCAGTATTTTTCCACTAGGGAATATGGAGAAATTGACTTCCTAAGCAAATACCTTTCAAAATGCTTACCTCTTACATTGTGGTCACATAGTTGAAGCCTCATTCTCTTATGAATATTTTTTTCTGTTTCAATTAGTCTATTGAGAATTTTGTAATAAAGGTACATAAGATAACAATACAGATATTAGCTCATACCAAGGACCAACATGGCCAATCAGAAAGGACATATGCATATGGAATGTACAGTCAACACTATATGCTTAAAATTAACAGAGAGTTATCTGTTATATTTGTCAAAATGGATGCACCTGGAGCATCCCCATAGAGAAAATGTGAGAAAATCTCAATGATCCAGGGATTGAAGTATAGAGGGGTAGCTCTAGGGAGGGCAGTGAAGATGTTCCCAAACCTAAGCAGTCCCAGAGGGCCTCGCAGGTCACCTCAAGGGGATCATGCTGTGACCCACACGGCTCGCCCTGGGCCGGATGGGCGTCTCAGAACCCCACTCTTCTTATAAACAGGAATGTGATGTATTATGCTACCCTGGTTCCCTGAGGAGCTTTTATTCCTTGTGTTGGGATAACGATAAGTCCCATGGACATCTTCAGTAATATATCAAAGTATAACTATATGTACTGTTAGTAAAATCTGATAACCCCTTAATGTCCAAACTCGACAGGATCATGTGGGGTAGGAAGAGTATATGAGAGAGTAAAAGGAGCAGAGTGAGAGTTTAGAAGGAAGAGTAGAGAGAGAAGTAGAAGGAGACATCCAGTAGAGTTTCTTTTTAGGGAGGAATATGGCCTGGGTAGAGAGAGACCTTGGTATACACGCCAAAGGTTCCCAAATGGCCTTGAATTTCCGAACTTTGTCTAAAGCCCCATACACACGGTCGGACAATCCGCGGACCAGGTCGGTCGGATCCTGTCCGTCGTACTTTGTCCGATGTTGGTGTTGCGTACACACGGTCGGACTACGTTGTCGGAATATCCGGTCTGCAAGAACGTCGTGACGTAAGTCGTCGCCCACGAGATTAGAAAAGGGAAGTTCAGCACCACGTCAGGCACCCGTTGGGCTCCTTCTGCTGATCCCGTGTTTATCTCGAGTTAGTCGAAGTTTGGTGACTTAAGATTCGCGCTTCTCAGTTTTCTGACTCAGATCGTTACTGCTCTTCAGTTTGTGCTTGTCGTGCGTATCTGTTTATTAGTGCGTGTAGTCAGTTCGCATTTGTTGGTCATTGCGGCCTATATCTTGATATAGGACGCTTTGATTTTCACTGCTTATTGTCTGCTCGTTTCTGGTATTCATTTCGTTCTTTCAGGCCTTGCTGTTTATCGGTGCTTTCTGTTTGTCCGTTCTGACCAGCCGACCTTTTGTGACCTTGTGAGCGATGTTTCCCGTGCGTACTCGTCGCCGAGTTCGTGCTGTACGCGGAATTGGTGTCGGGCTTTTAGCTTTGACCCAAGACCCGTCCATGAACAGAGTGACGAGGAGTATGTGGACCAAGAATTGGTTGCTTCAGCGTGACCAATTCTCGCACATGCCTTTGCTTCGTGAGATCCGGGAGAATAATCCTGATGATTTCAGGAACTTTCTCCGGATGACGGACCCCGATTTTCACCGTCTTTTGCCTTTGCTGACCCCCTTTATCAGCCGGCAGGATACCTGCATGAGACAAGCCATTATCATCCGGAGCAGAGGCTTGTTGCCACGTTGAGGTACTTGGCGACAGGGAGAAGTCTTCAGGATTTGAAGTTCTCTTCAGGTATCTCTCCCCAGGCCCTGGGAATCATTATTCCAGAGACCTGTTCTGCCATCATCGAGGTCCTGCAGGAGGACTATATTAAGGTAACATTTATACTTTACTATTCCATTCTATGTATGCTCTGTTTGCTAATGTCTTCTATTTTTGACCTCCTTCCCTAATTACCATGATTGCAATATGTTCTAATATGCTGTGCCCCTTTTCTCCTTCATGCATTTTTCCCTTCACTTACCTCCCCAGCATGCTCTTCTGCCCCAATAGACACCTATGGCCTAGTCACTTAAGCAATGTATTTTGTCTGCTGCATAGTATTTTTTGCCCACAAACACCCCCTAAAATATGCACAAATGTTTGCTGTGTGGTTTACTTCACGTAGAGCCCCTTTTTTTTATTGTTTTTGGTGGGGGGGGGGGGCAAACTCATTAGGAACCCCCTCCCCCAACTGCTCTGTCAGATGATACCAATCCTCTATCTGCTGGCTTTCCCAAGGTCAATACACACTATATACCTACCTCTTTATAGTGGGCATCTTTAGGGATGAATTCTGCAAAGCATGTAGTGCAAGGGGCTGCCTCCATACTTGCCATTTCCTAATTTTTTGTGTTCTTTCTCTCCTATTAGCTTGCTTGGAAATTTCATAATGTCACAATGTGCTTTCCTTTTTTTTTGGGGGGGGGGGGGTTTGAAATGTTAGTTTCGCTTTCCTGGGGGCTGCCAATAGTGTTAAGTACAGAGGGTCTGGCCAAACTAGCACACATTATTGAGCCATTTGCCAATCAATGAAGTGCAGAGGGTTACCTGTCCAACAACCCCCCCCCCCCCCCCCCCAAAACCCTAGTTATTGCCAATGGCCCATCAGAAGTGTGGGGATTGATGGGGGGTGAGTAATCTGTGAAGGGGACCCTCTACTTTTCGCTGCAAATACTTTCCAGCCTCCAATTTTATACAATGCTCTTGTTCCAAGATGTTGATTGTCTAATCTGCTTGCAATGTTTATGTGCAAAGTGACTAATTATTTTTTCTTGTTTCACTCCACAGTTCCCTTCCACGCCACAGGAATGGCAGACTGTGGCCTCCCACTTTGCCAGCCGTTGGGACTTTCCTAACTGCGGAGGGGCAATTGATGGGAAACACGTCCGCATCGTCCCACCGCCCAACTCGGGGTCCCACTATTATAATTATAAAGGGTTTAATAGTGTAGTGATGTTGGCGGTGGTGTCGGCAACATATGAACTTATGTATGTGGACGTGGGGATGAACGGCCGGATCTCGGATGGTGGTGCCATTGCGCACACGGAGTTCTACTGGCATCTCCAAAGTGGCAGTCTGTGCTTGCCACCTCCAGAGGAGAATGCAGAAGGACTCCCCTTCGTCTTTGTCGCAGATGAAGCGTTTGCGTTGACTCCCTATCTGATGAGGCCGTTCCCGATGAGGACCCTCACCCCAGACCAGAGCCAGAAGAGTTGTGGAGAACACTTTTGGCATCCTGGCCAGCCGCTTCCGCCTGTTCTTGACGGCAATTAACTTGGCGGAATACAAACTGAACCACATAGTTCTTGCCTGTTGCATATTGCACAACTTCCTCAAAAGACATAACAGGAACTATGTGGTGCCCGTTGGCCCAGATGTGGAGGGCCCTCCAAATGCGGACCTCACAGCCCTTCAAGTGGCACGTCCAGGCTTGCCCCCTCTAAATGCCCGCGCGGTCCGCGAGCAATATATGGAGTACTTTGTGGGTAGGGGGGCCATTGCTCTGCCTGACGATGTGTGAGAGGCATTTTTTAATAAATCTGATATTTCAACCAACCTATGATTTCTTGTCATTTCACTATTCTTTTTAGCTTATTTTACCTTGAAATTTTTTCCCTTTGCCTTCGACAGTGGGAATGCACTTTCTGGGCAAAAGGAGGTAACAGTCTCTTCTTCCCAAAAAGATTATTCTCATGTTGTGTGTTTGATACATAATCTTTGGTCTAGAGAAGGTTTGTAGTGCATAACTGACACCCAAAATACTCCTTTTCATCACCAGGTCAGACATGTGTGTATTCTCAAAAATGCTGTGCTCCGTGTTTTCGTACAAAGCACTGTGGGTGTCATTTACCTTAGTCAAATCCACTATGCTCTACAAGTGCAGTGAAAAAGTGCCCTGGAAAAGAAACTTGCAGTGCAAAGTGGACTTGCCTTTAGTAAATAACACCCATTGCCCCCCATATCCTTTACATTTGACATACATAATGCATTGTGTTTTTTAAATAAGGAAGCCACACATTTAGAAAAATAAAAAAGTTTACTTGGAAAACATTCACAAGTGCGTTTACAATCTTCACGCCCAAACTGACAACATCTTGGTTATTTACAACATTGTTTAGAAACATTCCGCAATTGGTAAAACCAGGCATGGAGCAAAACAGAACCTATGAACTTGGAAAGTTCAACTTTGTAAAGTGAAGACAAGATCAGACATGACTATATGTTCAAAGTGTGTTTGATCTTGCCTTCATCACATGGGGGGGTCACCCCTGGAAAGTGGAAATTTAGAACATGCACACAATTTGGGTCTGAAAATGGTCATTAGATGGTAAAACACATGCCTAGAAGCTTCAAAAGTGCCATTTTCCATCATGGGGATGAATGGACGTTTTTTGGGGGTGCAACCCCTTCACCACAACCACTTTCGTAGTTCGTAAAGTGGTTGCACCCCCAAAAAAACGTTGGCATTCATCCACCATGATGGGAGCTAGCACATGTGGACACAATGTGTGCATGTTCCAAATTTCACACAGTTCTTAAGTTGCAAATGTGTTCAGAAGCTGGCACAAATGTGTGTTAATTACTTGGTGCGTTTTCATATTTTTCCTAAAACATCAATTATGTTCTTCAATTTTTGTTGAACATCATTGATGTTTTGCTTTATGTAATCTAGATCTCTATTGCAGACCATTATCTCCCCGATGAGTACATGGGCACTCTCTGTGGTAAAGTGCGATTTTTCTTCCACAACATCCACGTCACCTAAAAACCACAAACAAACAAAAATCGGGTGTTGGAAATGAGGCAGCCATACATTGATTAGCTTACCAGTAGCTGTGTTCTCCCACACTCACCTGTTGTGGTGACAATTTCTCCAAGTTCGATGATCTCTCCTTCCTCCTCCTCCTCCTCTGCTTCTGCTCTTTCACCTTTTTTGGGAGGTGTTGGTTTTGGGGTTTCCTCAGACGGCCCAAGTTTTCGCTCCCCTATGAGAATGTACAAAAGGAAGATTTAGCAACACAATCTATTGAGGGCAGAAATAGGAAATGACAAACATTGCTTGAAAGTGACGGACACTATTTTTGTTTGGCCAGTTACAAATGCCAACTACATGAATGTAGTCACTTTGTAAAGGTGCTAAACTTACTAGCTTTTTGGTAGAAGTTTGTGTGCTGGAGACCCCCCTCTAGTATCCACTGGAGCACATGTGTGGAAAAGCCTAATAAAAAGGGGGTTTGGGTGTCCCAGCACTAGTGCTCTAGAGTCCAGATGGGTAAACAGCTACTGGGTGACCTCTCCTTTACATTGAATAAATTGGCTTTACATTCTTGATGACATTTCTAGTGAGAACAAACTTCCTTTCCCCAAAAAAAACACCAAACATCGTATTATAAGTGGCCGAACGATCGAGGTTGCGTACGATCGAATGGACACACACACGACCATGACAGTGGCAGAAAGATCGAGGCTGAGTACGATCGAATGCACAGACGAACATGAAAGTGGCCATTTTGGAATGTACAACTTTGTAAAAATCAAACCACATGGAGCAGTATGCAAGCAAGAAATCAAACACAAAACACAACTACTTACTTTTTTGAAGAATTCGCTTGATCTTTCTGTACTGATCGGCCTCCCTCAGTTTCAGGTCTGACCAGCGTTTCCTCAGTTGCTCCTTGGATCGTTGTACCCCAAAATTATTGTACAGCCTCCTCACAACTTTAGACATGATCTTGGCCTTGCGGACATTGGGGTTGAGGTAAGGCCCATACTTCCCATCATAGTCGCTCCTCTTTAATATGTCCACCATCTCCAACATTTCTCCAAATGACATATTGGAGGCCTTGAATTTCAGGCTCCGGGATCGGGACGTTTCTGCCTCCGGACTTTCCTCGTCCTCCTCGTTGGTGGGATATTTGTGGCGCACCTGCTGTGTCCCCGCCATGTGCTCTCCCCACTGCGCCGTAAAGAGAATGGGTGGGGAATAGACGAGAAAGTTCGTTCGGAGGCGGGCGGAGTTTGACGCATGCGCACTGGATATAAAACGTCACACGCCTGTGTCGTAGCCACGATCTGGGAGACGAGGGGAGAGAAAGCTCACGCACGAGACGATCGCTAGAAACAAAGGTACAATTTGACGTTGGTACATAACTAGCCTAGACTGATTCGAACTTGAGGCTTCTTTATGGAGAAGATTAGGAGAGTTTAGCCTGACATAATTTATAGTGTTTTGTGTGGTGTTGTGTCTTGCAGAGATTATGAAGGGTTTCAACGACATGAGTTTTCTCCCCCTCTTCATTGCCAAATACAGGGAATTTCCCATTTTATGGCAGGCTAAACACCCCCATTATAGCATCAAACCAAAGAGGTACGCAGCCCTGGAGGAACTTGTGGAATTTGTCAAGCCAAGGTTCCCCGCGGCAACTGTTGATGATATAAGAAAGAAAATTGGCAGCCTGAGGAGTGCGTATATCAGGGAGCGCAAGAAGGTTGTGAAGTCGGAAGAAACTGCAACTGCAGCAGATGAGGTCTATGTGCCCAAGCTCTGGTACTATCAGAGTCTACATTTTCTCAAAGACCAGGCTGATGTCACGGAGCCACTCTCGACTCCTCCTTCCACGCTTCCTTGCGCGCAGGCCACCCCTGATGAGGCTTCCGAGGAGCAACCTGGCCCTTCCAGTATGGAAGATGTGGAGGAGCCCATCTTGTTCCAGGTATAGTAGTTTTTTTTTTTTCATTCAAAGAGAATTTTATTAAAGAAAAACAGAATACAAAACATAGTTACAGGACAGGTCGTGGACCAAATTGCAAACTGTGATCAAACACATAAACATAACATGGTTAATGAATCAGGTAACTCGCGTCGAAGAAATACAACAGAAGAATAGGTTACCTTACGCTGTAACGTCTCGTAATCAGGTAAGTTGTAGGTCTAAAATGTCACTGCTAAACTTAGATGCGAGACCTTCTGAAAAGACATCCAACTTAAGTTTGGTTCATCAGACAGCCCTGTAGGAGGTGAAAGGTAGCATAGGGAAAGTAGAAGATGAATGAGTGTAGGGGGTAAGGGAGACAGTCAGAGAATGAAAGGTAGGTTCGGAAAATGATCCACGGCTGCCAAGTGGCTAGGAAGGCCTCAGCTCTTTCATTGTCTTGTGCTCTAGTGTTTTCCATTTCGAAAATTTCTGAAACCTTATGGAGCCAATCTTTGACAGATGGAACCCTAGTGGATTTCCAGTGAATTGGAATCAGGGTCTTAGCTGCGCTCAATAGGTGAATAGTGAGGGAATGCTTGTATCTACTCAATGACCAGTTTGTAATGTGTAGAAGACAGCATGCTGCGTCTAAAGGGAGCGTAGTTTTGGTTATTAATTTGATCATGGCTTTCACCCCTTCCCAGAAAGGGGTGATCAAAGGGCAGTTCCACCAGATGTGTGATAGGGAACCAATGTCCCTTAGACATCTCCAGCAAAGGTTAGAGGTCTGAGGGTTCCATTTGTGGAGTTTTGCTGGTGTGTGATACCACCGTGTTAGCAGTTTAAAAGCTGTTTCTTGAATTTTTGTGCTAATGGAGCACTTATGTGCTAAAACGCAAGCATTCCCCCACTGTTTTGGTGAGATAGTTATCTGAAGCTCCTCTGACCACCTCCTCCTTGGTCCATCATCCAGAGGTCCCATCCCATCCTGAAGCCAAGTGTGGGCCAATGAAGTGGTTTTGGTCACTTGCTCACCTATGAGGCACACCGACTCAAACTCTGTTAAGGGCCTAGCAAAGTCAGTCTGCTTCCCGTGTCTTAATAGGTAGCTTCGGACTTGAAAGTATGTCCAGAAGGGAAGATTGGGGACACCACTATCTTTTTTCAAGACTGAAATCTCTTTCAGCCTATTGTTCTTGTAGCAGTCCTTGGCTAAAAGGGGTTTAACGTCAGGTGTCACCCTAAGGCTGGGGTTGTCCAGGCCTGGGATAAAGTCTGGGTTACCTGCCAAGGGTGTCAGTGGTCCTCTGGAGGAAGTGATCCCTGAGTTCCCAGAGAGTTCGTGTAACACTATCAGGGTGGTCCCTGTCAACGGGTGTAGTTTTAGATCCTTCGGGTAAAGAACCCAAGGTATCCAGGGGGCCAATGTCAAGGGGATTGAGATGTTAGCTCTTTCCAACCTGACCCAGTCCTTGGTGTTACTGTGGCAGTGCCAATCAATGACCCTCGCAACATGTGAGGCTACATAGTAGCTTCTAAGGTCTGGTAAGCCCATTCCCCCAGTCCCCTTATCCCTGACAAGGGTCTTAAACTTTACTCTGGGTTTTTTGTGAGCCCAAATGAACTTCAAGACCAACGAGCGTAGATTGCGGAACAAATGTCCGGGCAATCGAATTGGCAGTGTGCGTATCAGGTAAAGGAGCCTGGGGAGAACGGTCATTTTGATTATTGCGGCCCGGCCAAACCAGGAAAAGTTGCCCGAGTGCCAACGTTTAAGGTCCTGATCAATATTTTTGAGTATGGGGGGGAAGTTGTGTTCGAAGATTGTCGATATCTGTGGTGTTAGTCGGATTCCTAGGTATTTTAGAGAGTGAGCGACCCATTTGAAAGGTGAATTAGCTTTTACCCTGTTGAGGGTTTGTGTTGTGAGGGTGATGTTCAAGGCCTCTGACTTTGAATAGTTAATTTTTAAGTTTGACACATAGCCATAGTGTTTGAATGCGTTTGTTAGGTTGGGGAGGGAAATGTGGGGGTTGGAGAGAAAAAAGAGCAGGTCGTCAGCGTATGCGGCAACCTTAAACTCGTCTCCGGCCACTCGGAAACCACCTATGGAGGGATCAGCCTTGATCACTCTGATAAACGGTTCCAGAGACAAAATGAATAAGAGGGGGGACAACGGGCATCCCTGCCTCGTCCCATTTGTAATATGAACCTTTTCGGAGAGTGTGCCATTTATCTTCAATATCGCGGTGGGTTTTTGGTAAAGGGTCGAAATCCAGGCCATCATCTTAGTGCCTAAGCCCACCCGATCGCACGTGGCCAGCATGAAATCCCATGCCACCCTGTCGAAGGCCTTCTCCGCATCCGTGGAGAGGAGAAGGCCTTCAACATTGCTGGTCCTGGCCATGTGTATCAGTAGCAGGGATTTTGTGACATTGTCCTTTGCTTCGCGCCCTGGCATGAAGCCCACCTGTTCCAGACCAATCAGCCTGGAAAGGAAAGGCTTCAATCTTTCTGCAAGAATTTTGGCGAAAATTTTCAAGTCTAAGTTTAAAAGGGATATTGGGCGATAGCTTGCACACTCCGAAGGGTCCTTCCCCGGCTTTGGAATGACTGTAATAAAAGCGGACAAGAGATCTTCTGACACTTCTTTGGGTTGCGAGAGGGAGTTCAAGGCCGCCGCCAAAGGCTCCGCCACCAAATCAGTGAAGGTCTTATAGTAAATGGCTGTGTATCCATCCAGGCCGGGGCTTTTACCTGATTTTAAGGATTTTATCGTGCTTTTGATTTCTTGAATATCTATCGGGTTTTCCATAGAGTTGACGTCTGGGGGATCTAAAGAGGGGAGACCACTCTTGTCTAGGAAATCTTGAATGATTTGGGCCCTGTCCCCCACCATGTCTGGGTGTCTATGTTGTCTTGGCAAGTTGTATAGATTAGAATAATATGTGTGGAAATGGTCCGCTATCGCCTTCGTGGTGACATCTAGGGAACCACTCGTTTGTTTGATGCCAGAGATATAATTATTTTGGGTGTGTTCCCTCAGGGCTCTGGCCAGAGACCTACCCGCCTTGTTGCCTGATTCATAATACATTCTTTTCCTGAAAAATAGGAACCTTTTAGCCTTTGTATCGAATATTGTAGTTTCTCCCGTAAGGCAAGTAGCTCTCTGGCTGATTCCAATGAGAGTGACTGTTTGTGTAAGGTTTCTAATTTGTGGATACGGTCTGACAGAATTTGGGTCTCCTTCCTATCTTGTTTCTTGCGGGCAGCACCCATCATCATCAGTTCTCCTCTAATTGTGCATTTATGTGCCTCCCAAATGGTCAGTGGGTCCATATTGGGTGTGTTGTTGTCCTCGAAAAATAGCTTAATGCGTTCCTGCAGTTTGGGTAGTAGGGTCGGATCTGTTATCAGAGAAGAGTTTAGCCTCCAGGTCGGTGGCTTGGGGCCCGATTTACTCGTGTCCAGAGTCAATGCTACTGGTGCGTGATCTGAAGTGGTCTGTATACCTATGTTGGCAGTCAGCACTTTGGGTAGGTCATTCTGGGTTATAAAGAGATAGTCTAACCGAACATACTTTTGGTGGGGAATTGAGTAAAACGTGTAATCCCGCCCATTTGGGTTACAGAATCTCCATGTGTCCACTAGGTGTAGGGAGTGTAGTAGTTGTTTTATGTGCTTAAGTATTTTGTATCGTAAACTCGTCTTTCCCGTGGAGGTGTCCACAAGTGGGTTCAGGGGGGTATTAAAATCTCCTCCTAGGATCAGGCACCCGGACATGAATCCCTGCAACTCGTGTATGATGTGTTTGCAAAAAGTTAATTGGGCCCTATTTGGAAAGTAGACGTTTGCTATGGTAAAGGGAGATCCTGCATAGGAGCCCTTGAGAAATAAGAACCTACCCTCGGGATCCACCTTTTGTTCTATTAGGTCAAAGGGGGCGTTCTTGTGTATCAGGATTGAGACCCCTTTAGTCTTGGCAAAGTCATTGGTGGCGTGGTGTACCCTGGTGTAGTTTGAGTCGGTGAGCCTGGGAACTTGGTGGGTTTTGAAGTGCGTCTCTTGGAGAAGCACAAAGTGAGGCTTACCTTTGTTCAGCTCCCTGAGCAGCATTGAACGCCTCTCAGGAATGTTCAGTCCTTTCACGTTGTGTGAGACCACAGTTGGGTTACGGCCCAGAGATGCGTAAGCCATGATGTGGACCAAGGAGAGGTGCCAGCCAAGCCTAAGCTATGGGGGCGAAGAGACGGATTGGGAAAAACGCCTGTAGTGGGTGAGAAAAACAAAATTAGTGATCTGGAATGGTGTGCCTCGTAGGTAGCCCTATGTCCTCCAAAAGTGAAGAAAAGTAAGAGTAAGTCAGAGAGAGAAAACACTTAACCGCCAGATAGAGCCCTATCTAGCAAAGGTGTGGAGTCCTCGGCGAACCGGGGTCTCTTGGGGGAGACGCGGGAGACGGCTACACGGGGGTTGGACTGGGTCTACACCAGTCCAATCCTCTGTAGATAGACAAAAAAGAAAGAGTAAAGTAATCAAAACTGTCTCCAAAGAGCACACGACCTATATAAACATGTGCAGGTAAAAATAATAACATTAAGTAACCCTGTCAAGTTAGGGTCCCGCCTCCACAGCCGTGGCATGCGGGAGCCCAACCTCCACCATAACAGGTAGGTAAACATATGGAATCAGTCTTTGCCGGTTAGTTAAGCTCCTGAGGTGGTCACCGCCTTCCAAGCGTCGTGACAACCAAATGAACCCCCTAATACATGAAAAGGTAAAACAATCAGATGAGGTTGTCTCTTCCTCCACATACTGTAGTCTTTTAATCAAGTGCCGTTAGGTAAGACCACACACCAAGGTCAGTCCCTGTTCGCCAATAAGTGATCTTGCCCTGGAGCATACAGTAGACCTCTGCTAGTGGTTGGCAAGGAGAAAAAGTTAAATAAAAGCAAGAAAATAATAATAATAATAATAATAAAAAAAAAAAAAGGAAAGGGACAGGAAAAAGCAAATTTGTGTCTCTTTCTGCTGAAGTGTGTGCAGGTGTTCCTGAGTCTCTTGGGAGCCGTCCCGTTGAAATTAGACTGCAGGATTGTGTCCCGTGCTGCCATAGATGTGGTTTGGGCGTGATCGCATAGTGAATGGACATCCAATCTCTTGCTGAAGGAACGCAGCTAAACTCGGAGTGGGTGTTTCATGCTGCAGCTACATCAGGTTTTGAGTACATCATGGCGAAACAGGGGGGATCAAAAGCATCCAGAGATGGGGCAGAGGTGGAGAAGATGTGGAGGCGATGCAAGCTCATGTCAGTATTAAAAGCTGGAGTAACTTGTTGCGGATCAATCAAAAATGTAGGGATGGCGAGTGCCCCTGCAGATTAGTTCGGTTGTCAGGAGGTTTGTTGGGTTGGTTAGCGGTGATGTTCGGAGAAGGTGGCTGTGTAATGAGCAACGAGCCCGGGGCATCCCTAATCGCCAAGGCAGTCCCTGTCCGAGGCATCTCCCTTGTTTGGCGTGCCGGCTCTGAAGCTTCCTGGTTTGCCGTGTTTGGCTTTCTTGCTAGATCTTTTCTCTGGTGTAGAGAAAGGTGAGCGTGTTGGGCTTTTGCACACCGGTGGCAGTGAAAATTCTGCATACCAATCAGGTAGATCTATGATGTCTAGCCCTAGTCCGGTACAAAAGTCTGGTAAGTCGGCAGGGGATCGCAGCACATGTTGGCGACCGTTAGCAGTGGCAATGAGTGCAAAGGGAAAGCGCCAAGTGTATTTTATGTCTCTGTCCCTCAGTTGCTCGAGCAGTGGGCGCAATGCCCTACGGTTTTTGAGGGTAATCTGTTTTCTCCATTAAAAACAATCCTGTCATTTCTCCTGGCTTTCCGCATTATGTCCTCTTTTAACTGGAAATTTTGCAAGCAGCAGATAACATCCCTTGGCGGTGCTGTGTCAGGGCCCCTAGGCCTAAGAGCCCTATGTGCTCTAACAAATTCTATTTCCATGTCCTCTTGTCTTTCTAGGAGGCTGTTAAAGACTCTCTGGAGGGCCGGTGCTATGTGATCTGCTTCTACGGACTCAGGGATCCCCCTCACCCTTATATTGTTCCTCCTTCCTCTGTTATCGAGGTCTTCTAAATGCCTATTCATGTCTATGAAATGTTGGGCATGAGAGTAGGTAACCTCGTCCAGTCTGTGGATTGCTTTATCTCTCTGCCTCCCAGCATGGTCCGTTGCCGCTAACTTTTCGGTAAGCACTACCAGGTTAGTTTTCAGGTCCGTAATAGCGGCCGAGAAGGCGGATTTAATGTCTGCTGTGAAGCCGGACATGTCGGCATATGTGAGGGGTTTGTGTGCTTTCGTTTCCCCCCTACCTTGGGCCTCCGAGGCCGTGTCGGAGTCTCCACTGTGATCCTCCTCGTGCTGATCTTGCGGCGCCATCTTGGAAGCGGCCACGCTGTTCTTTGATGGGGGTTTCGGTTTGAACAGGTCTGAGATGTTCCTGGCGGCTGAGGACGATTGTCCGCGACGAGGACGGACCGGTGAAGCAGTGTAGAGTTTCCTGCCCGGCATTGACAGCTCGGTGGAGGGTTATCAAGCAATTAGGTCGTGTCTCTACCGGAGCTCCTCTTCTAAGCTGCCATCCGCGTTGCGCGCCAAGCCACGCCCCCGGTATAGTAGTTTTGTTACCATTTATGTGAATAATGAATGATGTTCACTTAATTCAGGATCCCCAATTGCTTAGTTCCTAACGTGTTTGACATATCAACTGACAGTAGTGTTGGAGACAGTTGGGGCCACAATCTAAACTGCAGGGCTGAGAATTGTATGGTTTTCTATTTGTAAACATTTTGCAACAGTCACTAGATGAGAATTGTGTGTGTTTGATGAACAAATACCTGAAACTATGTCCCTTTTTCATACACAGGAAGACCTCAGCCAGGAGGTGGCTGTGGAAGGTGGCAGTCAGAAGGAGGCAGGGGTTAGTGGCAGCCAAGAGGTGGGTAGTGGCAGCCAAGAGGGGGCTAGGCCTCGGAGCCTGACTGACACCCAAATCCCTCCCCTCCGCCCTCCGTACAGAAGGGCGAGAAGGGGGGGTTATGCGGCAGAGTCAGCGCTCCGGATGATCAGAGAGGCTTCAGACTCCCTACATGCCACACCCACCGACGAGGAGACCTTTGGCTCCGTGGTTGTCACGAAGATGATGGGTATGGAGGTGAGGCAACGCAACATGTGTGAGGGGCTCATCCTCCATGTCCTAAATAAGGGTAGGGCTGGGGAGATGACCCCAGTCACACATGTTTGCCATAGTTACCATGCTCCGCCTCCTCCTCCTCCTCCTCCTCTTCTGCCACCCCACCAGCACGACAGCCACAGCGTGCAAGGAAGCGTGGAAGGAAGACCTGAGAGTGACGACCTGGATTCAGTCTGGTCTGAGAGAAGATGGAGCCTCTTGTAGTACCAGAGCCTGGGGACCTAGATGGCATCTGCTGCAGTTCCGGATGCTTTGGACTTCAGGACCAGATTGCACTCCCCTTAATATACGTACTCCTCAGGCCCCCAATTTTCGACGCTTGAAAAATGATGGTTGCCGTGGGGGTCCAAGGCTTTGCAAATTCCCCAAGTTTCACCATGGCTGCGTTCCTCTTTGGTTTGTTGCTGAGACCTAAATAAATGTTTAGGGGATTTGAAATAATCAGTGACTATTGTGTTTTACTTTTCTACAATGACAGTTTTTCTTTGAGTAGGCAGGTACATTTCACTAATCCTAAAGTAGAATTAACAAGGGGCACCAACAACCAACAAACTCCTAGTAAATTTAAGCAAGAAATACAAATGTTAATAATGTGGTTTTGCTAAGTTGAGACACACAACCCCCCTCCAAAAAAAAATAAAAATTCTCCTTCAAATATGTATTCAGAAAAAAAAAAAAAGACAAATCATGCTAAAAATATAACAAACATTCTTTTACGATCTGAGTAAAAATAAACATGTAGTGTATAAATGCTGAAAAGTAATAAAGAACTAAGTTTGTGAGAAGTGCGGGTGAATAGGAGCAGCTAAAACATGTCATTCTTGTTGCATTGTAAAGAAAAAGAGAATGCGCTGCATTAAAGACATTTTAACATTGCAGCGTGACGAATGTGCTGTGTCGATTAGGAAAGGTAGTTTTACCTGACCGAGCGCTTCCGTCACAGAATTTATTCTGAGCATGCGTAGCACTTTGTCCGTCGGACAACCGTACACACGCTCGGATTTGGTGTGATCGGACCGTGTTGTCGGCAAATCTTTCCAGCAGGAGATAAGACTTTGTCCGGCGGACAATCCGACGTACACTGTCCGATGGTGCATACACACGGTCTGATTTTTCAACAACATTGTCCGATCGGACAGAATCCATGAAAAAGTCCGACCGTGTGTATGGGGCTTCAGAGTGTTGCTGTCATTTGTTCTTGGGTCATGATCCAGGAGATTTTGCCTTTCGTCACCTGAATCGAGACCCTGGGCTTCTTCCAGGCCCCCGCCAAAGAAACTTTGGCTCCCAGGAACATGAAGAAAATCAAAGTTTGTGGATGTTTGGGGGTGTTGTCTATTCTGTGATTCAAAAGAGCTATTGAGGGGTCCTGAGAGATTACTATCCCCGTGACTCTCCTCACCAGATGGAAGAATTTATTCTAGAAGCTTCTGATGCGTGGACAAGTCCACCAAATGTGATACATGGAGCCTATTTGATTACAGCCCCTAAAACATAGGGGTGAAGCGTCTGGATATATCTTCGCTAGTCTAGTGGAGACATAATACTATCTGGTGAGTAGCTTGACATTTGCTTCAATTAGCCCAATGTTCATTATACCCTTGTATGAGCATTGGAAGAAGAGAAACCATTTGTCGGGGCCATGTGAAGTTCCAGGTCGGACTCCCCAGCTCGAGCATAAGAGGGTGAGTTCGTATTTTGTGCCAGCAAGGCATATATGAGTAAAATGCCACCACTCTGATCCATGGGATTGGAGCCCCAATGTTCATAGATAGTGGGGTTGGGGGGGGGGGGGGCGATTTGTCTACCCATAGGGTGTGAAGAAAATTACTGATCTGGGAAAGTCTGAACTTTTCAGTGTCAGGCATCTCCAGTTTACTGAGGCAAAACCCCAGCGTGATAGGGTCTGACAAGGTGAAGAAGTGGCCTATTCTGAATAACCCCTTGTTCAACCACCATTTAAAGGCTTGAATATTCATCCCCGGCTGAAAGTTTGGGTTATAGAAGAGATGAGCTAGGGGTTTTATGGGTGAAATTAGGGTGGCCTGTTTATGGAGTGTATCGCAAAGTGTCATAGAATGAGACAGGTGGAAGCCAAGATGGGGGACCTCTGCTTCGGGGGGCACCATAAGAGGTAATCTATTGTGTGGTGAAGGACAGCCTGTCTCTCTAGCGCTATCCAGTCCGGTTTGGGTCCCTTGGAGTAGACTGGGGAGATCTGAGCTAGTTGCGCCACCTGATAGTACCACCAAACATTTAGGAGTCCCAGCCCACCTTGGTACTTGAGCCTGAAAAGAGTATATCTAGAACAGTGGTGACCCTTCTTCCCCCAGACAAAGCTCACTATTTTAGAATGAAATTTGGCAATCACCTTTTTGGGTAAAGGAATAGCGAGGGAGCGGAAAAGGTAAAGAATACGGGACATCAACGTCATCTTTATCAAATGTATCCTACCAAGCTAGGACAGACCACACCTCGACCAAGTCTTAAGGTCCTCCTCCAGTCTCCTGAACTTCGGGGATAGTTAGATGTATAAAGTTTGACTACATTATGCGGGAGTGTGATTCCTAAATATGGTATTGATTCCGAGGCCCAGGTAAAGGGGAGGTTGTGTTTTAATTGGTTTAGTAAAGTTTGGGGGATTGATATATTTAACGCAAGTGATTTTGAAGGATTGATTTTGAGGCCCGAGATAGTACCAAATTCTTGGAGTGTTTTGAGCAGAATAGGATTGGAGATCAATGGGGACGTTATGAAGAGTAACATATCTTCGGCGAATAACCTGCATTTGTGTTCTTGGGTGTCACAGGTAACCCCCTTAATATCCGAGTTTGATCTGATAGCTATGGCCAAAGTTTTGATGGCAATTGCAAAGATGAGCGGCGATAGGGGGAACCCCTGCCTAGTGCCTTTCCAGATGTTAAAGCTTTCGGAGTAGTGACCCATAAGCCTGACTTATGCGCTGGGGGTAAAATATAGAAAGTGGATAATTCCTATGAAATTAGGACCAAAAGCCCATCTTCCCAATGTCTCGAATAGGTAAGGCCAAGCGACAGGGTCAAAAGCCTTCTGCAGGTCAATTGAGATCTCCCAGTGGGATTTCAGTAAGGAAATAATATCTATGGCCCTTCTAACCTGATCAGGGCCCTGCCTTCGTGGTTTGAAGCCCACCTGGTCCTTGTGTATATACTTTGCAATGAAGCTAGACATTCTGGTTGCAAGGATTTTCATCATTATTTTGATGTCATTATTTATAAGAGAGATCGGGTGATAATTCCCGACCTCGCTAGTATCTTTCCCAGGTTTCGGGATTACTGATATAAAGGCTGTGTTTAGGTCTTTGTCCAGGGGGGCTCCATCCCATAGGGAGTTAAAAAACCGTGTCAGGTAGGGAGCCAAAGAGTGTCCAAATTTTTTGTAATAGCCACCTGAAAAACCGTCTGGGCCTGGAGCTGAGCCTTGTTTGAGTGATTTTATTACCTCCACAACCTCTTCTGAGGAGAAGGGTTTGTCCAGGAGTTCCTTATGGCTTTCTATAATCTTAGGAAGGGGTAAGTCTCAGAGAAAGATGTCTATTTTGTTAGGGGAGGGAGATAAATCGTCCAATCGCCCGAGGCTGTCCGAATTTTAGGAAAAGTGCGTGTTTTAGGGTTCAATTTTGTTGCTAGTTTGGCACTTATCTTGTTTGATTGGTAATAAAACTTAGCTCCCATCCATCAGAGATGTTTTTCTGCTGAAGTGGTCAGGGCTAGATTTAGTTTCACCCGAGCTATCTCTAATTTGGAGGGTTGCGTTTGTGTGATTTGCTTCTGGAGAGGAATTCCTGAATTTTTGAGCGTACGCTCTTCTTTTGCGCTTTAATTTAGAGGCTAGCTGGATAAGTTTCCCCCTCATTACCATCTTATGGGCCACTCAAAGTGTTGAGGGGGAAAATGAGCCATTGTCATTGTCGTTGGAGAATCCCTGCAGGGATTTCTCAAGTATAGTGCAGTGTACTGGGTTGCTCAATAGCGATTCATTGAGATGCCATTTGTAGGGTCTCTCTACCCCTAAAAGGCACCCTATTGTCAGTGACATGATAGAGTGGTCCGATAGGGATGTGTCCCTAATTTGGGACGTCATGGCAAGAGGGATTGCGGAGGCTTGTAAGAAGATGTGGTCTATCCTGGCATAGGTCTGGTGCAGGGCAGAATAGTGAGTGTAGTCTTTTGCACGTGGATTGAGTTCCCTCCATACATCCACTATTCCCAAAGTGTTTAGTTGATGAGCTATTTTGAGACTTTTTCTGGGGGGACGTCTATTTAGAGGTTTCTTTGCTCCGGATTTATCTAAAGAGAGATCAAATGGCAAGTTTGAGTCTCCACCCAGCACGACCGTTTCCTTAAAAAATGGTAGAAGTTTTTATAGCATTGATTCGAAGAATTTTCCTTGACCCTTGTTGGGGGCATAATATGAGATAAAAGTATAAGACCCCCCTCGGTCAGCAAGTGTTGGCCCACTGGGTCCCTAATAAGCTTAGACGTTGAGAAGCTGATTTTTTTTTTTAGAAGCTTATCGCTACCCCTCTAGTTTTGTTTTGATTGTTAGCTAGGTAGAAATGGGGGAAATTTTGGTGGAGGAATGGTAGGTTATAGGAAGAAGGGAAGTGTGTCACCTGGAGGAAACTTATGTCTGCCTTCAAAGTGTGGTACTGTTGGAGCAGTTTCCTCCATTTTATTGGGGAGTTCAGGCTCTGGGCGTGGGGGAGAATCAGTAGCTTATGAGATGTGGGTGTGGAATTAGACATGGATCAGAGAAGTGGACATCTCTATTATAATCAATAGCTTACCCCAATTTGAAAGACAGCCTGGGATGGCGATATGTTTGCGAGGTTCCTGGGTTCTCGAGCTTGCGAGTTGTGGCCGGAAACTCTCCTGGATGGTCATGGTTCTGGTGAAACCTGGATGAAACGAGAGGGAGAGAGGGAGAGAGGGAGAAGAAAGAGGAGTAGAAGACAGAGGTGATTAAGTCAATCTTTAAAAGAATATTTGATTGTACAAATTGAGAGGGGAAGGGGCTGTCCCCTTGTTGCTCTGGGTCCAGGATGGTGAGTTTCTCCCTCACCCTGGGGAAATCAGTTTGTCTCTGAAAGGCATTTAACATCCTCTCAGCGACAGTGTGAGGTGCAGTGCAACCGTTCTGGTCCCCCCTGCCATAAAGAAAAAAAACATATCTTTAACTAGCGTTAGAAAGAGCCCCATCCTTATGAAAAAAGCCTAGATCACAAAAATAAAGTAAGAGGGGAGAAAACCCATTTTAGGCCTATTCTCCAGGGGGCCTGCGGGACCGTTGGAGAACCCCGTATTGTGGGGTCCACCACCGGTACCTCAGGGTCCCCGTAAAACAGCTGAGAATGCCCACCTTTACTACTCAGTCAGCTTAAAAGGTTTTCTTAGAGAGAGTAATACATTTGAAAACATTGCAGCATTTGGTTGATCTACGCCGGGGAAAACCGGGGAAACCGGGGAAAACATAACTTTTTTTACGAAAAAAAAGTAAAACTTGAAAAGAATAACGTTTTCCATAAACTATTAAGCGGTGAACCGCCCCCCCCCCCCCCCCCGATGGGGGTTAGACTGAACATTTCAGTAGATTTGGATGGAATCTGCTAACATTCAAAAGGGAAGTTCCGATGGGAGCTGAATAGAACAGAACTTCCAGTGTTGTTGTTTGGTCCATTATGGAGGACGAGAGTCCTTAGATCTTTTGGACTACAGCTTCTGCCAGACAGGTGTTAGAGGACTGGGCGAAGATGGACATTTGGAAGAAGGGGGTCCTCTGCTGGTGGTCGGCGGTGGTATCCCTTGAGTGATTAGTCCCAGGTGGATCAGCAAACGTTCGCCTTCAGCAAAGGAAGGAAACCGATAGGGCTTATTCTGGTGGGAGAAATTTAGGCGAAAGGGGAAGGCCCATCTGTAGGAAATTTATTTTTGTGTTAGGATCTGCAGCAATGGTTTCAGAGATCATCGTTTTTGGACAGTGAAGGGGGAATGATCAGCAAATATCTGTATCCTGTGGTCTCAGATTGAGAGCTTGTTGGTCGTCCGTGCAGCCTTCATTACTAGGGTTGAGCGAACCCGAACTGTAAAGTTCGATTCCGTACCGGACTTTTGGGTGTTCGGGACCCGAACCCGAACTATTGGCTGTAAGTTCGGGTTCGGGTCCAGTGTTCGGCGCTGTATTGGCGCCTTTTTAACAGCTGCAGGGCAGCCAATCGACGATTGTTTCACTAGTGTGCCCTTAGAAGCCATCACAGCCATGCCTACTAATGGCATGGCTGTGATTGGGCAGTGCAGCATGTGACCCAGCCTCTATATATAGTCCAGACACACAGCGTCATTCTGCTATAGACAGGTTCCTGTGCTGCTGAGAGGATTTTAGGAGTTAGTGTGATTCAGTCAGTCAGGCAGTCAGCATTCCTTAACTTTGCTTCTAATTAGTTAGATCAGTGAGCGATCTACATAGCTAGAGTAGAGTAGGGAGTTTCTTTATTAAGCAAAAGAAAGAGGCAGAGAGAATTATTGAAGAGATTCCTAAATCAATTGTACCCTGGCTGGGGTGCAGTGCACAGTCTTTTAACAGTGCCATGAGGCCAGTGCCAGACAAAATATAAAAGTTTTACCTGCAAGCTCAGTGCACCATTAGGACCAACACTGCATATACTAAGAGATACACCATAGTCTGTGTGTATTCTGCTATTGGAAAAACATTGCATAAAAATTTAATTTTGCTTTTTTTTTTTTTTTTTCCAATAGCATTTTCTGCGTGTTCATACATACACGCTGTAGACACTATCCGTGTATTCTGATATTGCAAAAACATTGCAAAAAAATTTAATTTTGCAGTGTTTTTTTTCTTCCCAATAGCATTTTCTGCGCTTTCATAAACGCTTTACATACTGTCCGTGTATTCTGATATTGGAAAAACATTGCAAAAAAATTTAATTTTGCGGTGTTTTTTTTTCCCAATAGCATTTTCTGCGTTTTAATAAACGCTTTAGACACTGTACGTGTATTCTGATATTGGAAAATTATTGCAAAAAAATTTAATTTTTCAGTGTTTTTTTTCTTCCCAATAGCATTTTCTGCGTTTTCATAAACGCTTTAGACACTATCCGTGTATTCTGATATTGGAAAAATATTGCAAAAAAATTTAATTTTGCTGTGTTTTTTCTCTTCCCAATAGCATTTTCTGCGTTTTCATAAAACGCTTTACATACTGTCCGTGTATTCTGATATTGGAAAAACATTGCAAAAAAATTTAATTTTGCAGTGTTTTTTTCTTCCCAATAGCATTTTCTGCGTTTTCATAAACGCTTTAGACACTGTACGTGTATTCTGCTATTGACAAAAATACCCATTTAGGGCGAGATCATAAATTTTGAAAATATGAGGAAATCATCAAAAAGGGGACGTGGCCCGGGTCGTGGTGCTGCTGGTGGCGCTCCTGTTGCAGGGAGAGGACTTGGTCGATCTGTGCCAGCTACACGCACTAGTGAAACACCTTCCTCAGGTGCGAGTAGGCGGCAGAGCCTGCAGCGGTATTTTGGCACGCCTAATGAGGCTGTACGAATGTTGAGGCCAGGACAAGTACAGGCGATAGTAGATTGGGTTGCTGACAGTGCCTCCGGTTCCTTCACATTGTCTCCCACCCAGTCTCCTGATGAAAGTTCAGAGTTGGCACCTGCAGCCGATGTCCATCAGTCTTTCACCTCACCCCCTTGCAAATCAGCCAATCAGTCTGAGCCCCAAATCATGCAGCAGTCTCTTCTGCTTTTTGATGACTCTGTTAGCAGGCTTTCCCAGGGCCATCCACCTAGCCCTGCCCCAGAAGTGGAAGAGATTGTGTGCACCGATGCCCAACCACTTATGTTTCATGATGAGTACATGGGAGGACCATCGCAGCACGTCTCGGATGATGACGAAACACAGGTGCCAACTGCTGCTGCTTTCGCCATTGTGCAGACCGACAAGGAGGGCAGGTGTGAAGACTGGGTGGAAGATGATGTGGAGGACGATGAGGTCCTTGACCCCACATGGAATCAACGTCATGCAGGTGACCAGTGTAGTTCAGAGGAAGAGGCGGTGGTCGCACAGAGCCACCAGCACAGCAGAAGAGGGAGCAGGGTGCAAAAGCGGAGCGTCCGTCCCCTAGACAGTACGTCTGCTACTGCCCAACGCAACAAGGGACCGAGCACACTAAAGCCAGGTCCAAGGAGTTCCCTAGCGTGGCAGTTCTTCAGACAATGTGCTGATGACAAGACACAAGTGTTTTGCATGCTGTGCAATCAGAGCTTGAAGCGAGGCATAAACGTTCTCAACCTGAGCACAACCTGCATGACCAGGCATCTAAGTGCAAAGCACGAGATGCAGTGGAGTAGACACCTCAAAAACCAAGAAAGGTCTCTGGCTCCTCCTGCTTCCTCTTCTGCTGCAGTCTCGGCCTCTTCATCCACCTCTGTAGTGACAGTGACACCTGCCAACCCGCAAACAGAGGATCTGCCAGCAACACTACCACCTGGGTCACCAACCATCTCCACAATGTCCCATGAAAGCGTTCAGCTCTCTATTTCCCAAACACTGGAGCGGAAGAGGAAGTACCCCCCTAGCCACCTGCGATCCCTGGCCCTGAATGCCAGCATTTCAAAATTCCTCGCCTTTGAAAGGCTGTCATTCCGTCTGGTGGAGACGCAGAGTTTTAAAAGGCTGATGTCATTGGCTGTCCCACAGTACGTCGTGCCCAGCCGCCACTACTTTTCCAGACGAGCTATCCCTTCCCTGCACAACCAAGTGGGGGACAAAATCAGGTGTGCACTGCGCAACGCCATCTGTGGCAAGGTCCACCTAACTACGGATGCGTGGACCAGTAAGCACGGTCAGGGACGTTATATCTCCCTAACAGCACACTGGGTAAATGTAGTGGCGGCTGAGCCTGAGGCGGATAGCACTTTGGCGCATTTCCTTCCACCACCGAGGATTGCAGGGCACTTCAGTTTGCCTCCTGTTGCTAACTCCTCCTACTCCGCCTCCTCATCCTCTACCGCCTCCTCATCCGGTCAGCGTAACACCTTCACCACCAACTTCAGCACAGCCAGGGCTAAACGACAGCAGGCAGTTTTAAAACTTTCCTGTTTGGGGGAAAAACCCCACACCGCGCAGGAGTTGTGGAGGGACATGGAACAACAGACCGATGAGTGGTTGGTGGCAGTGAGCCTCAAGCCCGGCCTGGTGGTGTGCGATAATGGGCGAAATCTCGTAGCAGCTCTGGGCCTTGCCGGTTTGACGCACATCCCTTGCCTGGCGCATGTGCTGAACTTGGTGGTCCAGAGGTTCCTTAAGAATTACCCCGATATGCCAGAGCTGCTGCAGAAAGTGCGGGCCGTCTGTGCGCACTTTTGGCGTTCTCACCCTGCTGCTGCTCGCCTGTCAGCGCTGCAGCGTAACTTCGGCCTTCCCGCTCACCGTCTCATATGTGACGTGCCCACAAGGTGGAACTCCACCTTGCACATGCTTGCCAGACTGTGCGAGCAGCAGCAGGCGATAGTGGAGTTTCAGCTGAAGCACGCACGCGCGAGTCGCTCTGCGGAACAGCACCACTTCACCGCCAATAACTGGGCCTCCATGCGAGACCTGTGTGCCTTGTTGCACTGTTTCGAGTACTCCACCAACATGGCCAGTGCCGATGACGCCGTTCTCAGCGTTACTATCTCAGTTCTATGCCTCCTTGAAAAAACTCTTCAGGCGATGATGGAAGAGGATGTGGCACAGGATGAGGAGGAGGAGGAGGAGGAGGAGGAGGAAGAGGGTTCATTTCCAAGGCTTTCAGGGCAGTCATTTACAAGTGGCTACGAGGGTGGGTTCCTGCACCAACAAGCGCCAGGTACACAATTGTCTGGCAGCAAGGGCACAGTTCTGGAGGATGACGAGGTGGAGGATGAGGAGGAGATGGAGGAGGAGGAACCATGTTCACAGCAGGGTGGCACCCAGACCAGCTCATGACCATCACTGGTGCGTGGCTGGGGGGATACAGAGGACACAGACGATACACCTCCCACAGAGGACAGCTTTTCCTTGCCTCTGGGCACCCTGGCACACATGAGCGATTACATGCTGCAGTGTCTCCGCAATGACCGCCGAGTTGCCCACATTTTAACTGGTGCTGATTATTGGGTGGCCACCCTGCTGGATCCCCGTTACAAGGACAACGTGCCGTCCTTAATTACCTCACTGGATCATTATCGTAAGATGTGCGAGTACAAGTGCACGCTTGTAGACGCGCTGCTGGTGGCATTCCCACTTGGAAGCAGGGGTACGGTGGAAGCACAAGGCGAAGGCAGAGAAGGAGGAAGAGGTCGCCAACGCAGCCGGAGCACCGCCAGCACCTCGGAAGGCAGGCTTAGCATGGCCGGAATGTGGAAAAGCTTTGTCAGCACGCCACAACAACCAGCACCACCAGCTGAGATGGAACGTCTTAGCAGGAGGCAGCATTTCACCAACATGGTGGAGCAGTATGTGTGCACACGCGTACACGTACTGCATGACGGGTCTGCCCCCTTCAACTTCTGGGTCTCCAAATTGGGCACATGGCCTGAGCTTGCCCTTTACGCCTTGGAGGTGCTGGCCTGCCCTGCCGCCAGTGTATTATCTGAACGTGTATTTAGCACGGCAGGGGGCGTTATCACAGACAAGCGCAACCGCCTGTCCAGAGCCAATGTGGACAAGCTCACGTTCATTAAAATTAACCAGGCATGGATCCCACAGGACTTGGCCGTACCTTGTGCAGAATAGACACATATACTGGTGTTCTGACGAAAACTGTCTTGCTATCGGATAGTGTCCGGCCACTTACTGCGCAGGTGCAGTGCTTGCGCAGTACGGAGGACAAGGAGATTCACAAAATCTCCAAAGATGAACGCCTGCGCAGTAAGTGCAGGTTCAAGCCCGACCATCCAAGTGGACATACGGTAGCACATAGTAACAGGGCCCCTCACGGGCTTGCTTGGTTAGGCTTCAACCTCGGATGATGTGGCTTGAACCTGGAGTCACCGCGCATCGTCTTCGGAGAGTTTCAAAATCCCCTTGTCCTACGTACTGAGCAAGCGCAGTACAGGGCGGACACTATGCGACGGGGGACAGAATTCAACACATCATTCACCACTAGCCTTACCCAGCCATTGTTGTATTTTTGAACCAGTGTTGGCTACCTCGTCCTCCTCCACCGCCGCTTCCACCTACACCGCCACATCCACCGCCACCTCAACCTCCTACTCCATTTGAATTTCATCCTTCTAGGTCAAGATTATAATTTTTTCATTTTTTTTTAATTTCCAAGTATTTTATTTTCCCACTATCTTATCCATTAAATTGAATAATTTTTTCCAGAAAGTGCGTATTCTGGGGTATTCCCACCATATGTGCGGCATCGTCTTGTTAAGTTTCTGAGGTTCTTAATGACTTACTGTACCTCTTCTGCGGAGAAGGGGGCCTCCAGCATTTATTTTTTATTTTTTTTATGTTATTTTAAGTTATTTCCCTATCCACATTTGTTTGCAGATCACTTGCCATGCTCTTACCAACATTTTGGTGCCATTTGCAGCCCTCTATCCCTTTCCATGACCTTTTTACAGCCATTTTAGTGTTCAAAAGTCCGGGTCCCATTGACTTCAATGGGGTTCGGAGTTCGGGGTCAAGTTCGGTCCCGAACCCGTGTCCGCTCAACTCTATTCATTACCTCTTCTTTCACTGTGTAGAAGTGGGGCTTGATAATAATATCCCTGGGGAGGCCATATTTCCTAACAGGTTGTAGTGCTCTGTGTGTCAGGTCCAGTTCCAACCTGTGCTCCGGGATGTCCAGAATGAGGTTCTTGAGGAGGGAGCGGACAGCCGGATGAACATCTTTCACAGATTCCGGGAGAGACCCTGGATCCTAAAGTGGTATCGGCGCGATCTGTTCTCAAGGTTGTCAATTTTGAATAGAGCCATTTCAAGTTGGTCCTGAATATCTTGGATTCTGGCTGTGTTTTGGTTGACTCAGTCTTCTTCTCAATATGTTCAATTTGCGCCCCTAAATGCTGAAGTTCAGTGTGTATAGCAGAGGTAATGTGTGCTGCCTTTTGTGCCAGTCCCCTGGATAGCATGGTTGGGAAAGCCGCCATCATATCCGGGAGGTCAGCAGGGGAGTGAAGGGATGTGCGGTGCTCAATGTCAGAGTTATCTGGGGTGGCCAGCAAGTCACTTAAGTGGAAGTCTTCCATAGATCTGCCTATTAGGGATTCAGTTGAAGCTGGTGAAAGCAAGGGCAATTGAGGTGTACTCACTATAGCATCCCCCTGTGTAGGGACAGGTGCTGGGACCTCGTCCTGATCCGCAATGGATTCAGTTGTCCCCTGGTCTGTGTCTTGTGTAGCTGCGGCCGCAATCTTGGACCAGCCGGGGTGCTGTAGTGCTGATTCCAGCTGTCTGGTGAGATCCCTTCTGAAGGGGTACCCTGACATCAGGTTATACCTGGGTGCGTCCCTGAGCAATCGGTGGTGGAGCGAGCTCGATCCTAGGGCTCTGTCGGCTGCGGTGGGGTTCAAAGGGCGGGAACGGTGCGGAGCTCCGCGGCTAATCGGCCATCTTGGGAAACTCCGCGCATGCGCCTCTTACTCAAGTTACAGAGTGTGTTGTAAAGTTTTCTTTTTGTTCTTTTGGAGGTTGATCTCCATGGACAAATAAACTTTCAGGATTTCAGCTGTTTAGCTCTCATGTGTATTCCATTGTTGCCACTGCTTTTTAGATAGCAGTAGGGCTTTAGGAATGTAATGTAATTTTTTTTATAACATGTAAATTAAACTGTGGTTTGAGACAGTGTAATGCACCCATTGGTTTTTCTATACTGTATTACCTGCCAGCTTCTTTTTTTAATAAATATTTTATTGAAAGGAATGGACAATGCAACATGAAAAAAAAACAGTCATAGAATCATAAATGGTGTCACATAAAGTGGTTTAGGAGGATATCATAGTAATACATTTATACACGCTTTCCCATAGCTAATGCCAATCCATGCATTTTTCAGAAGTGATAGTTGGAAAAAAAAGCGATAATTTGGAAGGGGGAGGGGAAAGAGGAAAGTGGGATGGGGAAAATAGAATCCTCCTCCCTGCCTGACAATCCACAGGTATTCTCAAAAAATAAAGCAGAAATTAGGAGACTGGAAGCTGCCATTGTGATGCTAGAGGGAACTGATCTTTATGGAAGAAGTAAGGGGTCAAGATCTTCCAGTTTTTTTTTGCCCTATTCCTTCATTGTTATGATGACATCCTTCATCAGTTAAATTTCCTGAATTCTAGCAAGCCAATGAAATTTAGTAGGGGGAATTGTGCTTTTCCATAGCACCGGGATACAGACCTTGGCAGCTGTGAATAGGTGTTTCAGCAAGGAGTTTTTATACTTTTTGTTAAACATGGGGTATTGTGTAACAGGTAAGTCAATAGATTCTTCCCAAGAGTCACACCAGTAATTCATTTTATTATTTGTTCAGCCATGTCCCAAAAGGCTTGTAACTTTTGACAGTCCCCAAAAACGTGGAGGAGAGAGCCCTCTGATTCCTGACAGCATCAGCAGGTGTTTGGTACCTGGGGGAACAAAATGATAGGAGAAATTGGAGATGATCTTATGGTGTGTCATAAGAGGAGGATTATGAGAGAAATATAGTAGGCAGAATGTGTCCTGTTGTGCGAGTGCCCAAAATTGGTGGTCACTTACTGTATGCCTGGTTGAAAATTAGGTGTTCCCAGCATAGGGGTTAGAGGACTGAGATGTGGCGAGAGTGTTGATGTCTGAAAGACAGATCTAGTAGTTTGAATTGTGGCCCCTATAAGTGGTGTAGTTGCACCGTTGTTGGATTAACAGTGTCTTGAAACTATGGAAGACTTGCTAAGGGGAGGTAAGTAGGTGGCTGTTCTAAGTATACCCATGTTTTTTTGTCTCCGGTCGGTTGATTCAAACAGGCGTCGGGCGTAATGATGTCACGGCTACGGCGTTTCGGTGCATGCGCACTGTAGATGGAAAGAACAAGCGCTCTCCTTCATCAGAGCTAGAGGAAGTTCAGGCGCGCGCTTGTTCTTTCCATCTACAGTGCGCATGCTCCGAAACGCCGTCGCCGTGACGTCATTACGCCCGACGCCTGTTTAAATCAACCGACCGGAGCCAAGCCTCGCTCTCGGTCCGACCAGTCAGCGTTACCAACTATAGGATATCCTGCTGGACAGGACACCATACTGGAACAAAACAGGCGTACGTAGTGCATATATGACGCCCCAGAGGACTCCTTTGTGCTGAATCACCTTTTACCATATGTAAGTGGAAAAATGATTTTTCATTACATTATTGACTTGAAGGGTTACTAAACCCTCATTTTGATTTTTAAATTACAAACATATCATACTTAACTCCTCTGTGCAGTTGGTTTTGCACAGAGAGACCCCGATCCTCCTCTTCTGGGGTCCCTCAGTGGCGCTCGTGGCTTCTCCTCTTCTTGAGTGCTCCGTCAGAGAAGCGCTCTCTTTCGGGACACCTGTGTGGGCGTGCTCCCGAGTCCTGCTGCTGCGTCTATTGACACAGACAGCAGGACTTGGGCCCGCCCCCAGTGCCCGCATCATTGGATTTGATTGACATCAGCGGGAGCCAATGGCTGCGCTGCTATAAATCTATCCAATCAGGACATGAGACATACAGTATATACAGTATATACAGTATATACAGTATTGATGTAGGGGTGTGTTCCCTAGCAGCTTTGCTGTATTTTGTTTTCTTTCACTTTTTCAGGTTTGTTTGGGGAGCATTGCACCCTGGAATGATCTGTATGACATCACTTACCGGTCACTTTGCTGATGCGGCTCCAGAGCCTAGTGTCAGGGGTGAATACAAAAATTGCTGTCTGTTTTGTCAGCTGGCCAACCCCTGGTAATCTTGTTATCAGTGGGTTTGACCTAGCTTTGACAAAGCAGGGGGGACAATGTTCTGAAAGTTTTTTTTCCTGCCTCCCTCCTGGGGAAGCATGGCTGTTAAGAAAGTCATATGCTTGGTTTGAGTCTCTCTTGTGTAGCAAGATGTAATTTATGGATATTGTTCCATAACAAAGGAAAACATGTACTAATCAAAAAGGTAGGCAGTTATGGCCGACCTCCTACTTTCTCTGGCTTTAATATGTTCTGAGTCACCGACCCGGAACAGGTATGCAGCAACTGAATTAGGAATGGAGCCTGAAATTCTGATTTGCATACTTGTTCTGGGTCAAATACAAAATTATTTAAGCCATTTGATGGGAATGTCAGACACTGCAGTGTTGTGCTTTTGGCAAGGCATTGTTCTCCAATGCCTCATCAATAAATCAAAACTGAATTTCTACATTTCCCCCAAATCGCCTGCTCTAAATGGTGACATGCAGCTCCGCATTAATGCTTATTTCATGGCATTACATACACAGGAAAACAGGCCATCATGATTTGCTGGTTATATTTCGCATTAGAGGTACATGACAGTAACTATGCTTATAAATTCATCCTTACATAGGCTGTAGTTTTATTGGTACATTTTCCACTTCTGCAAAATAAGACTGTTATGTTGAATAATTCACAAAACACTACAGAAATTGTAGAGACAAATTTCTCTGAATTGGTAAAGAGACACAGTTGGAAATGCGTATGTAAATATTTTGATAACAGTAAACTGATTTATGTATCCCCTTTGAAATGATGTAGTTTCCCTAGGTTTAACCTATTCCTACTTGGTAATTGAAATGGTCACATTCATTTTGCAAACTAAAATCTTTAGATGATTGCATTTGAAGAACAATGTAGATAATATTGGACTGAACAACAGTCATAAAGGTCAATTTTTATCAAACTACAGCCACAACTTTGTCTATACCTTTCAACTGTCCTGTACTTTCAACAGTTTTATGACCCCCTCTGTGACTGTCACCCAGACAGTCTATAAGGCCTCATGTACACTGCTGCTGGTAAACGGACATTCAGAGGCAGTTGGATGCTTTTTTCAGCTGCCCCTGAACTCATCCAATGTTATCTTATGTGTACATGTACACAGGTTCTTTTAATGTCGTTTTTAGGCAGTTGAGTTTAGAGGCCTTTTTTTTGGAAAGCAAAAAAATTAGTTCAGATGCTGAGTTTAGAGGCATTTCAAGCGCCAAACGCTTCTGAATGTGGCTAAACGTGGCTAAACGCGATAACTCTTGCTTAGCCGCGTTTCATTTACAGGCGTTTTTCATTTTTGGCTATTTAAAAAAAATAATAATAATTTTTTCAAACGCTTCTAAACACAAACACGGCAAAACGCGGCTAAACGCGGCATGTAAATGCGGCAAAACGGACATTTTAAACGTGGGTTACTATCTGTCAAGTTAAATCGTTCAGGAGAGGGTAGTTGTTAGAGGTAGATGTTAGTGCAAAAAAAAGTATCACGGACAGTACACAATTGTTTCTGTCGCAAGTGCACTAATATGGCTACAATCACCTCAAGCAACTGTCCTGATGACATGGTGAATAAATGAAAAGATTCAGGTGTCACTCAGACAAGAAGACACAGAGAGGGATGAGAACTCAAAGTAGAATTCTACCGTTTGTAAAAAAAAAAAAAAAATATATATATATATATATATATATATATACACCCATTTTGGAAAAAAGCAAAAATGTGCATTTATAATTTTTTTTGCTATTGAGCCTGCAACCCAGACCAGTGGATTAGGGGGGCAATGCTCTGGCTCCTGCCAACTCTTCCTCCAGTTCAGTTCTGTACCAAAGTACGGATCTTTAGCTATGAAACTGGGGGAAATTCCAATGAACTACAAGTGCAGAGATGTCACCACACTTGTACTCCATTGAGAACTACAGTCTTTCTGCCATGGTGGTAGATGGTACGTATAGTGTTTTCCTTCACAGATTCCTGTAAATAATTTTTTTGGTTTATTATTTATTGCATTTGTTTTTTTTTGTTTTTTTTTACACTGTCTCTTGAATTTTTTTTATCACTTTTATTGCCATTACAAGGAATATAAGCAGCCATATAACAATAGCAGTGACAAGCCCTCTTTACTGAGATATTTAGGGTCTATTAGGGGCTTCCCTGGCCACCAAAGTATCAGATCTGAGATCGGTTTGATCTGATGCTTTAACAAACCAGTAACTGTTTGTAAACAACAAGCTGTGTGGTAATGGATCTAGTTGGTATATTATTGTATTCAGAAAGTGTTACGCTACACTATTGAGTTATACATTATAATAATTAGTGGGGTGGAATCACTATTTAGTGTTTTAGCTGGCAGCATGCAATATTTTTGTTTCACAAGATTTTTGTTTTTTAAATATTCACATAGGGATTGCACTGATTGTGATTTAGGCTTGGTTCACACTAACCCGACTCCAAAGTTGCACAACTTTCAGTGCAACTTTGGAGTCCGACTTTGATATGACTTTGATGTGACTTTTTACACTCTGTGGCATCAAAGTCGTATCAAAGTCCACCCAAAGTAGTGCAGGAACCTTTTCGAAAGTCAGACAGACTTGCGTAGTATCAGTTAAGACAGCTCTCATAGAAAAACATTGAAATTCACATGCCATCTGACTTCTCACAAGTCACATCCTTTGTTGCATCAGTGTGAACCAAGCCTAAGATTATTAGATTGGGCAATATTACCAACACAAATTTAGCCTTTCCACTCGACACCAAAACACTGCATGCAAATGTAAATGTAGTATTCCACTGAACACCAATGCAAATCTAGCACGAATATGAAGAATTCACCACACAACTAGACTATGGAAACTTTTTTTCTTAGTTTATTAAATACTCTTGTAAGTTTTAAACACATACAAACTGTATATTGTGCCATTTAATAAACTAAAGAATGGCAATACACCGTTCCTTTTTTTGGTGCTGCTAGTAGGCGTACCGTATTAACTCGAGTATAAGCTGAGTTTTTCAGCACATTTTTTTGTGCTGAAAATGCCCCCTTGGCTTATACTTGAGTCAAGCACTTTTCTGTAGCAAATTTTCCGACCCAAATTTGGGGCCCCGTATCTCGGGGCCACTTAGTGCTAGGAACACCAAATTTGCTGTGCAATCCCAGTGGAATATGGGGTTCCTAGCACCAAGTGGCCCGAGATATGGGGCCCCACAGTCAGTCAACTGTGTCCATCTGCAGCAATGTCATTTTGGGACCCTTTAGGTCCAGAGACCCCAAATTTTGGATGCAGCTAGGGGGCATCCAGGGACCCTTAACTACCAAGTTTGAAGTTTGGGGGGCCTATGGCTGCAAATGGGCACAGTGAGGCATGCAAATGGGCACAGTGAGGCTGCATTGTTGACCCTCTTTTCCACTTACAGTAGCTGCACATTTCTCACCCTAGGCTTATACTCGAGTCAATAGGTTTTCACAGTTTTTTTGTGGTAAAATTAGGTGCCTCGGCTTATATTCGGGTATATTCGGTAATTAAAAAAAAAAAAAAAAACAGATTACTCAGTTCACAAAAATGAGGTGGATGGAGGAATTCCCCCTCACCAGGACATTGTATTCTGACAGTGACACTCACTGCTATCAGAATACACTGATAACTGGCTGCAGGTGATTGACCATGGTTGCTGATCACTAAAAAAAATTCAACCGGTTTCTTCACAAAATTTTGTTAAATAATCAATTCTTTTGAAAAGGGAAGACCACTCAACCCTACTGGTCTGGCCGAATTTTGATCAGTGTATGGCCAGATTAGGTAAAATGTTTTCCATAGTTCCATAGTTCAAATTTGCAAGGAATTCTTCATATTCTAGGTGTTTGGCTGCATGCTGTTCTAGTTTGTAGGGCCAGCAGATGTAGTGGATGGCCATGAGAGCTGAGATCCACCTGGAGCAGTTTAATTCATATTTTATCAATGCAAATGCAATCTTTCCACTGAGCACCAATGCAAATTTAATCTTCTAATTTATTGTTGCCACTGAAAACCTATTCTAATATGGTCTTTCCAGTTACCACTGAGTATCAATGCTAATTTCGTCTTACCATTGAGCACCAATGCTAATTTTGTCTTGACACAGAGCACCAATGCAAGTTTAGCTTTACCAATGAGCACCAATGCTAATTTAGTCTTGCTGCTTAACGACAATGTAGATTTTTTAAAAATGAAATCTATGTGTGCTTATATTAAGTTGTAGCCAAAACTGAGTATTTTTGCAAAAACCAAAAAAACAACCAAAAAAAGCACAGGTTTCACATAAAAAAGAATAATTATACAATGTATCTCTTTAGTTTTATCTTTTTTTTATATAAAACATAAAAACAATGCTACTAATTATATGTTTAAGGATTCCTCCAAGGTGAAAATTATGAGAAAGTCTCCTCTAGTATAATCAAAATATATAAAAATTGTAGTGTGCCTTTATTTTAGGAATGCAGTCTGTTTTGGCTTGTTAAAAATAGGATTCTTTTTTTTTTTTTTTTTTACCATCGATCCTAATGTGTCTTAGTTTATGTCTCTTTTATCTTGCGTTTCTCTTGAAAGAGCAAGTGACATTACAGATGGATTTATCTGGTTAGACATGCAGTATTACAATATTTGTTTTTCTTAGCCATAGACATGCCTCAGAATTCGTTGGGGCATCTACATTATCTGAACCTAATTGCCAAGATATTCCTTTATTTGATAATGTTGGCTGAACAAGCATTATCGTGATCCTTATGATATTGTGATAGACTTTGCAAATATCTTGGATTTAGGCTGTACAAAAGGGTGTTCTAAATATAGGGAAATAATCCTGGGATCAAATGGGGACTGGGGCTTACAGCAGCTTAGAACCACAGTCAGACTGGGTGGGCTAAGCCATTTACTTTTGGCATCCATGTAACCATTCGACATTTTCAGCAGAATGATGTATTATGCTGCCAGTGTGTGTGACTCTTACAGACCGTGTCACTTGAAAAAAAAGTCACACACATTATGACATATGACCCTAATAGCTATCTCCTGGCTGGTTTCGTGATCGAAGAAAATGCTACAAGAGAATGTGCAGGAAGTGATTTCCCTTATTGTACATTTAGCCCAAGAGAATAAACACAGCTCTGCATGGAAATGTGAAAATCTGTGTTTTTCCTGCTGTTCAGCCAATAAATCTAATTCTAATACTGCTATCCTCTGCCAAAACACCAATGTTTTAATCCAATTGTATACAGTTTATTTCTCTGGGAACAAAACAAATGAATGGCTGTGAGGTTAATGAGTTATATGGAATTTGTAAGAAGCTTCTCATGCAACTGCAGGACCGCACTAATAATGTTTATTACTTGGGTCCAGCAGAGATTGACAACCCTTACAGAATTGTGTTATTTTTTTACAAGTTACTTGAAATATAGAACATAATGTGCCACTATGCTTATACTTTAAATTGTATTAAGCAAGGACAATTAACGTACATAGACATGTTGCTCTCATTCAAAACCATACCCTCTTGTTTCCTCTTCTCTAATCTTTCTGAATAACCAGATTAATCTCTTAACTAATTTGATCACAATAAGCTGCATTTTCATTGCTGCTATGAATTACTGGACCTTGTACAACATTACTATGACTACTTTCACCCCTACTAAGTGGTTACTCATATAAATAAGAAAGACACTATTTTTTAAATTTTCTACTGCTAAAAAAGTAGACACATTTTTACTAATTATTTAATAAGCCTGTTAATATGGAGTATCACAGAACAGGATGAAAAAGTATATAGTGCAGTATTTTATTTATAATATTTTACGCTCATATCTCTTCACTATCCTCCAAAATGGCTGAGATGAACTTTAAGTTGCTGTCACGTTGGCATTACTCTCTGGCTAAGTTACATCAGTTATTACCTGATTATTGATTTCTTTGCTGGTGTGGATGTGGCTTGGAGGCCACGCATGCTCATATATGGTGGACATATCCTCTCAAATGCCTATATTAGTCTTCTATTCAGCCTTTAATGTTATCCATACAAGGCTATTTAGTGTCTGATGATCCTTGGGTAGTTCTATTCCACTGCTCCTCTGAACCTTTGGGCCCATACAAACGCTCCGTTATTCCCCATCTACCTAATGCACTAAAAAGATTACTTGATCCCTTTATATTAGAAAAGACAACAAATCCACCTTTAAAACTTAGGTTCCAAACCATAGACCATATCTACGAAATGGAAGACCTTACTTATGAGTTACGTAACTCACAGTCCACCTTTGCCAAAATCTGGGCATGTTGACTAGCATTCAAGACCACCTCCTATTATGAGGAGGTTTAGGCCTTCGACGATTCTGCGAGTCCATAATAATTTTATGGGTATTAATGCTTATTAATGATTTTTATTTACATCTCATGTACCTATTTAGGATCTCCTCCTTGAGCATTCCCCCCCCCCTTTCCGCCTCTTTCTCTGTATCTGTTTGCTCATTCCTTCCCATTTCATTCTTCTTTTTTTCCCCTCATCTTTCCTTCCTTTTTATACCTTGTCTTAAGATTGAAACTTAATCAAGAAGACTGATTAGATTCTGCAGATATGTTATTCATGTTTACTATTTTTTCTTGCAACCATGTTTATGGGTACCTATCTTACTTACCCTAAATCTTGTTGGAGCCAACTGCTATTATATTCTTTGGCAACTATATTATTTTATTTCTTTGACTGTTGTTCTACGTGATATGGAAACATTTCTATGTGTTTCTTGCATATGTTTCAATAAACATTTATTTAAAAAAAAAAAAACATTTTACTCAAACTTTTTTACATTGGGGACCTGTGAATCAATGTACTTTTTCTAAAGTCTATCTTGGGGTATGCCTATTGTTAAGGGACTTCTACTAATACTAAAGTATGTGTCTCTTAATAGAAAGCAATTCAATTTATTATTACTTTTACAATATGAATACCCTAAACATTTGTTGTAGAAACCTATTTATGGTACTGCGTTTCATATATCTATGGTATAAATATAATAATTCACTCACTTTCTCCTGCGTGCTTGCTCAGGATTAGTGATGTAGAAGGTTAGTATGGGAGCATGGCAACATTTTCAGAGGACAGTCAAATGGCAGCACACATGTTTTGTTATGACAGGTGTCCTTTAATCGTAAGCCTCATTTGGATGTCCCCCTTTTTTTTTTCTTGCATCTGCAGATCAGTAATAGGACTTGCAGCAGTCTTCAGTCCTTTAAGGTCCTTGATGGCTACTTGGCTGGGGCATGTATTTGTACATGGATATGTTAGTGATGAATTTCCAATACGCAGCCTATACTGTTTTGACCACATTGACCTGCTGCACTGCGATGCAACTTTTAAAGATGCACTAGTCCAACTCAGACATTTGAAGATGCTTTACAGAGAGTGGAGCTGTGTCATTTACTAACCACAACGAACACTAATAATTTAATTTAAAAAGCCAGCTGATGAAGAATAATACAAAAGAAATAAGGAAAGTAATTACTAGAAACAGGTTTTTATGGATGGCAAATCAGCCAGGAATGAGAAAACATTTAAAAGTGACAGTATTACTGGTACAAGAGAAAACATTGTTCTGGTTGCAAAACATTCAAGGGAAAAATTACTAAAAGTGTTTAAAGTGAATGAGATAAAAGCTATGATTGTTTTGCTTTTTTAGCTTTTCCATTTTTGTTTGAATTTCTTCACATACAGTATGTCACTATAAATATTAAAAGATTACATTGTCAATGTAAGATATCAAAAGTTGCTCTATACACATTTTAAAGTACCTCGTGTAAAAAGAAAAAAGAAAAATACCAAAAAAAGAAAAAAAGATTATGCTGAAAAAGCAGTTGTGCATTTGTCCTAAAAGAATCATGTGTGTATCTGTGTGTGGAGTGAAATGATAACTTGTGATAGGCTGCCAAACACCAACTATTTATATTGAAAGAAACTGTTAAAGATTTGCGCTCAACTTAACCAGAAAACAAAACAGTTTGAAGGAGAACAATAAAGACAACAAACAAAGCTTGCAAGAAGACTGCTTTGTTTATTTAGACCATTACACATTGCCCTCTCTAATCTCTCAGGGACATTATCCAACGTCTCTGCTAGTAATAAATCCAAACAATATCGTAGCAACTGTATACATCGAAAAACTGAATGTTCAATGTCAACATATGATTTACTTGCTCAAAGCACACACCTTCTTACATTTTATCACCCAAAAAGGTGACATTTATTTTAAAAAAAATAGACAGCATCAGGGTAAAAGAGTCCCTAAATGTTCCCCTTAAACGACCTTTTAATGTCTATACCACATTCATGCAATCAGAAAATGAAAAAAAAAAAAATGTAGCTCAACTTAAGTGTTCTTCCAACTATTCACTTTTTCATGTATTTATCAATGTTATCATCACATACTGTATTTCAGTAAAAAGACATGCTAATTATAACAAGTATCTGGTAACAATTTCTATCACTATTCTTTTGGGCTGTTGAGGGCAGGTCTGCTAGTATTATAAACGAGTGTGAGTGGCAAAATTATACTGAATGGCTGGATCTGTGAGATCCAAGGGCACAGCTGGCCTCCATACAGTGTATAATTTATTTATAGTCTATAACCATTTAAGCTTCATCTAAACGTATATCACGGATTAGTTGCAGTGATATTATGCAATAAAGGTATTTGTTAGAATTATCACCCCCAAGAAAATAGAGTAAAAGGTAAATGCTTTATGGGGATATTCACACTTGCAAATGCATCCGCACCGTGATTAGATGCGAGAACCCCAGAGGGGGTTCCCGCGATTAGCTGCAAAAGGCAGCCCTATTAAAAGCAATGGGAGGCTGCCGGCTCTTGTGGCTTATCATGACCACTCACATGTAATCTCTCATGCAGCAATCACACGAGAGTGACAGTCTGCACCCAGGGCCAATCACTCGCATGTGATTGCTGCATGATTGATTACATGCAAGTGGCTGTGATTAGCTTTTAGAGCTGGCAGGCATCCCATTGCATTCAAATGGGCTGCCTTTCGCAGCAGCTAATAATGGGAACCTCAGCTGGGGTTCCCTCATTTAATCGCAGTGCAGCTGCATTCCCAAGTGTGAATGCAGTCTTTAGGGTAAAATATTATAAAAGGGGACATTTCACAAAGTGATGGGCTTTGACAACAGTAATACTAAAAACTTAATGAAATTGTAAATTCCTGTAAAAAAAAAAAAACATTTAATATAAAATATACACTATATCACATCCATGCAATCAGAAAATGAAAAAAAGTGTAGGGCTAGATTTCCTTTAAAAATAAACTCAACTTTTATAAGTTCTTTTAACTACTATCCTTTAAGTGTATTTTTTCATGTTATTATTACAGCTGCATTACTACATTTTTAAGGGAAAAAGTACTTACTATGAGGTAACCAAATTCTAGTTATAACAGGTATCTTATATTGTTGTTCATTATTATATTGGGTTGTTGAAGGCAGTTGTGCTAGCATTATTATAAATGCTTATGTACAGTGTTAAGAGTTTAAAACATATGAGGTAAAGGACTAACAATCATATCACATTTGCCTTTCTTTTTATTAAATCAGTGGTTACCAGCTCTAGACAGTGAAACTTGGAGGATCTGCTGTATTTTTTAAATAAACAATAGTAACCTATACCTATATTCCTTATGTATTTGTTATTCTAATATAATAAAATAGTTTCCCATTCGATATAATCAAATATTATAAATCCATTAATAAAAGCTTACACAGCATATATATGAATTGCTTGAAGCTCAGAGTTATTTATTTAACAGGTCTTAGACATTTCATCGTTAGTTTTCTCTTATTGTCAGGTCAGCAAGCGTCATGTGCAAGTATTAGAAAAATAATTTTGTCATATATACTTATAGCTTAGCATGACACTGCAGTCTTCCCACTGTCAATCCCACATTCCTGGATGATGCCTCTTATTTAGAAGATCATTTGCATTAATTGCAAGACTCTCTTTTTGACCATACTTCTCTAGAGGGTCACAGGAGTGCACTTACTTGTTCTCTTCTGTGACCCAGAATCAAATGACGGTGGGCTAAAGCCTGCTGTCAGCTGATGTTACACTTCAGGCTCTGGAAGGATCCCAACAATAATTTTGGAACCCACTCAGAGATCCTGAGACAGTCAATCCTGCCCCCTCTCCTGCCTGGCTCTCCAGTAAGAGCTGGAGGGGCAGAACAGAGAGCAATGACTGACAGTCACCACTGTGCTCCAGGAAGAATATAAAGAAGAAGATTCGTTGTGCTAGAATAAGAACAAAAAATACTAAAAGTAGCTGCTAACACAATATTGTTGGATACAATAGTAAAAATGGGGGATAAGAGGTGTAGCGCTAAAAAATGGTGGTAATAAACAAAAAGTTCATCAATGATATAAAATTGATATATTAATCAAAACATAGTCCATCAGGAATTCTCAAAAGACTGAAGAGAAAGTGCCGTCACCAACACCCGATATAACTGACTCTTACCGCCAGTGCATTGGATATACACAGTGAATAGATTTATAGTTGATCAAATCCACGTTTCTTCCTACACATCAAACTGTCCACTTAGTTACAGCAAGAGGTCCTTCTTCCACTGACCCACCAGATGCAATCAACCCAATCTCGGCCAAAACTTGACTAAAAAGTATGGTTCCAAAGGTATAGCATGGCGGCCACATATGTAGAAAATGGAAGAAACACTTTCATTGCGCAGACATCTGACAGAAGAGCAAATTTATTTAAAAAAAAATTACATCTAAACTCACATGAAATAGGTGAAATACAGGCAACAGGAAAGCGTCCAGCGCTTCCCACCAACAAGATGGCGGCCACTCCTCCGTCCACAACGCTACGTCACTCGTACCTTACTTAACCCGACGTTTTGTCACAAACGTGCATCTTCAGGGGTGTCAGGAAGAACTGACTGATCAGTTGTCATGTGTGATCGCTCATTTCTCTGGCTTAGAGCTGGAAGGGGACAGTTTCAGCATCAGACCGATGCTGAGGCAGGGAGGTGAGTATGTACGTTTGTTTTTTGCATTCACACACTTCTCCTTTAGGTATAAACAGTGTGGAAATGATTGCATGATTGTACGACGACATCCAACAATATCATGTTACAGAATGATTAGCGGAAAATACACATTGTATTTAGATTTCTTTTTCACCATTTTTCTGACTGCCAGGAATGAGTAAAACAGGAAAGTTTTTTTCTACTGTTGCAAATCATTTTATTAGGCTTTGGGTGCAATTCTAAACCAAAGTCTAATGTAAAAGGAAAGTACACATATATAGGAGGATTTTTATTTAAATGTATCAAGTTAAATCTTTTTTTTAATACCTTTTTAATACCTTTTTTATAAATGTAGATGTGTGAAAGCACCAAAGACATTTTTGCTGGTAGGGCACGCCAGGGTGCCCTCAGAAGAGAGCTGCTGTAGTTTATCAAAAAACCTTTTGAAAGAGTACACATTCCTCTGGTGCTGGAATATGTGCTATACAGTCACACTCCTTGATTGTGGAATAAACCACTCAGAATGCCAGACAATGCCGAACACTAGAGGAAAAAAGTGCAGTGCCTTGTCTAGGAGTGGAGGAGCCACAGACTGGAGGTTACAATTCTCTAAACCACACCCATTTAGCCACACCCACATTTCTTAGGGTGTAGAGCACATATTCCAGCACCACAGGAATGTGTACTCTTTCAAAAGGTTTTTGGATAAACCACAGCAGCGTTTTTTTTTTTGTCCTGTCCTAGACTTTTGTTAGATCTGAAAAGACTACACAGTATGATTATTAAGTCGAAGGGTCATCAAGGGGTATAGGGGTTGATTTATTAAAGGCAAACAGGCTGTTCACTTTGCAAGAGAAGTTTTACTCCATCATCCAATCGTGCAAACTAAGATGCTGTTTTTTTTCCATGCATTTGATCAGGTATTCTTTACAAAGGGAAATTTTTCCACATTCACTAAGATCTGAAAGACAATTCCATTGCAAAGTGCAACTTTCCTGACAAAGTGAGCGGCCTAATTGCCTTTAGTAAATCAACCCCATCCTAGTAAACAAGGAAAGTATAGTGTTCTGGGTGATAGCTACATAGACTGTGTATGTAATCATGGATTCCTGCATCTGGAGGTACTATGACAACAATTTTTAACCAATTTTGAAGAGTTCAAAGGTGCTCCTAATCATCAGATGGGGGTTACACCCAAATTAATCTTCAGTGGATCCAGCTGCAGTTTCATGAGAATTAGATAATCTGTCATGTTGAAATAAGACACATGTCCATTAAGTTCAACAACTAAAAAAATACATTACGTCCTCAAAATCCTTTACCTATAGATGATCTAGAGGGAGGCAAAAACCCTTCAAACCAAAAAAGGATCCAATTTGCTCTAACAAAAAAAAAAAATTGACCCAGGACAAATGAGGTCCAGATTCTACTAAGTAAATTTATATTGTGAGCTGTTAACACATTTATTTCTGGGTCTGCTAGAACCTATTTATTTCTATGTCTTTTGGGCCAGTCTTGTAATGACTGGAGATGTCAAAGGTCCTCCTTACCTTCCTCCAAAACTGGGTTCATCCTAATGAAGTGTTACTGTTCTTTGCAGCATTTCCTTGTGGGTCCAGTGTAGTGGGATGAGCCTTGAAGCCGTGAGCTGACAAGAGGTGAGTTGGTTAATGCTGAACACGTTTCTACTAAAATTTCTTATAGAACAGCTAAATCTTCTGTACCTTTTTCAAATACAGGGAAAAGAAGGCCTAGTGTGCATGGCACGGCCAATACCCCTGGGGGATGTTTGAGTAGATAGACCAGACAAGGTTTATGCAATATAAAACATTTATTCAAAATAATATATACAACATAATGAGAAAAAATATATATATAGTTGTTGAGTTACACTTTGGAAAGTGTCAAATACATACAATATTGACAAAAAAGCCAATGGCTGGGTGTACAAAATACATATGCAAGAGGGTTACAGACTTATCATGTGTGATGAAACTAGGAAAACGCTGACATGTTTCAGACTTTAGGAAAACGCTGACATGTTTCAGACTTTTGTCCGGACAAAAGTCTGAAACATGTCAGCGTTTTCATAGTTTGTTTTCTGATCCTTCCTTTTTTACTGTCCCCAATCTATCTCCTGATAGAACAGAGCCTTGGGAGCACTCTGCACATGCTCAGTTTGGTGTGTATTGCTAGAGAGTTTTTTTCCTCAGAATGTGCATGTGATCAGCACAGAGCCAATCAGCACTGTCCAGACAGAGGGTAAGGGGTCCTGTAGTCTCATAGGACAGTAAGAGTATAAAACTCCTCCTTTAACCAGACACTGATAGAAGTGAGAGAGATAAAGGGTATTTAGCAGTTTATATTTACTAAAATAATTGCATTTCTATGTTCTGTGTTCTGTGGGAGATCAAATATAGTGAATGCAGGGTCCTGGGTTTAGTAACACTTTAATCCCTAAAAATCTCAGCATTAGCAAGAAAAATCAAACTTATGAAGTTATTCCTCATGTGACAACTTTGCATACGCTTTTTTGCTTTAGGAATGTGCTGGAGAGGCTTAGATTGTGGAATTTGGTACTAATTTCAGGCTCCTGACGTACAGAACCAGACAGTTAAAAATAACCATATCTCACCCATTAACAAAACAAGCAATGATCAATTACATTCTCTCCCTTTCCATTCACATGTAACCATGGCTAAGTGCCAAGAGAGGATCAAGTTTGATGTTTATGCACCTACTAAGGAAGAACATGTGATGTAGAAGGATTTTAGTTTGAGCTTTATCCTGTAAAATGTAGAGTTGAAGTCTAAGCATTTGTAAGTTGAATTTGATGAGGCCTCACCAGTGAGAATTCATGTAGGTGAGCTTCATTAAGCAGCCATATAAGGAGTCAAAAGATGCACTGTCATCATGGGACATTTTGGCTGCAAATTTTCCAAGAAATTAAACAAATTTTTTGTTTTTTAATGAAACACACAGGTAAAATAATAATGAGAGTAGCCTCAAGACATAATGTATCACTTGCATATGTATCACATAATATATGACTTGCACAGTTTGTCTTTTATAAGACACACAATAAAAACAGTGTTTTACTTAAAACTGCAACATAGATTGAACACATAATCCTGTTTATAAACTGCTAACATGTTATAACGCATATGATGCTTTAACCAATCGATTTTTATATATCTTTTATGAGTCTATTGATTGAATAACTTTGTCATAGTTTAAGATAACAAAGTGATACATATATTGTCTTTTGGTTTTGAAACAAACAAGACTTTCTTTTGGTGAAATCGTTTTTTAATGCAATCCATAAAAAAGAAAATAAATAAAATAAATAAATAAAATAAATGTAATTTGTCCCATTAAAAATGACACTAATATTGAGATTCTGGTACTAAGTATTGCAAAGTTATTTACAACTAAAATAAAAGCTTTTTTCTTAACAATAATAAAACAATTAGCGAACAAAATAAATACAATAAAAACATTAGAACATTTATGATTGTAAAAATAGAAATCAGCAAGAAAAAATAGAAAGCAGCAAGAAAAATCATAGTTGAGTGAAGAAGCGGAAGAAGGAAACAACTGGGGCTGATCAGAATAAACTAAGCAGTAATAAGGGGTTAAAGAGTAACACATTTTATTTTAAAAAATTGGAAGGTTCTGACATCATATGCAAATTGTGGTTCATCCCTTTGGTCTGCAGATGAATGAAACATTGCAAATATAAAGTAGCACTACTACTTTGGATCTTTCTCATATCTGAACATTGTTGATAAAAGAAAGGACATACTACCTGTGTATTTTAAAGAAATTTTTGGGTGTGTGTATTACGCTCATTGTCTATTACTGGTTTAAAAATCATGGCACAAGATTTAGCCAAGCTCAATTCCACTTAAACTTTGCGCCCAATCCTACCATATATTTAGGTAAATGTGATAATTCGTACATATATAAAGTACATAGAATGTAATTTCTAGGTGCTAGGTATTTCTAAGTATTCTGGGTATAACTGTGACCTAATTAGTCACCTAGTAAGGTGACTAATTAGGTCACAGTTATACCCAGAATTTTGGGTGCCTTGGCTAAAATAATGTTATTAGTAGTTAGTGTTGGACGAATGGTTTGGGCCGAGCAAAGGTTTGGCCCAAACGAATTGGGCACAGTGCATTTTAGGGCCATAATTGGATGAAGCCTTACACCTGACCGCTGGTCAGATGCAAGGCTTTGCCAATTAGGGCACAGAGCACTGTCAGAGGAGGCGATTCAGTTCGCATTTGCAGCGCTATACAAATCATTCATTCAGTTACATAATTACATAGTTAGTCAGGTTGAAAAAAGACACAAGTCTATCTAGTTCAACCAAAAAAATAAAAAATACAATCCCATATACACAAGCCTTCACCCACAGTTGATCCAGTGGAAGGCAAAAAACCCCAGCAAAGCATGATCCAATTTGCTACAGCAGGGGGGAAGATTCCTTTCTGATCCCCTGAGAGGCAATCAGATTTTCCCTGGATCCCAGTTATATTATGTACAGTTAGGAAATAATCCAGGCCTTTATTAAAGCAATCTACTGAGCTGGCCAGAACCACCTCTGGAGGGAGTCTATTCCACATTTTCACAGCTTTTAAACCCCTTTCACACTGCAGCACCCAGCTGTTTGCGGTGCTTTTCGGCCGATAGCGGGGCAGTTTCTACCTTAAAAACAAGGTAAAAAGTCCAGTTTTGCAGTGCTTTCAATGCGCTTTTAAGGTACTTTGGAAGCGCTGCCTATTCATTGCAACCCGCCCCAAAGATGCGGCTTGCAGGAATTTTCATAACGTCCCGCAAGCGCACTGCCCCAATGTGAACAAACACACTGCACTGAATAGAAGGCGGTTTTCAGGCACTTTTTAGAAGCTATTTCTAGAGCTAAAGTGTCTGAAAACCACCTCAGTGTGAAAAGGGTCTTACTGTGAAGAAACCTTTCCGTATTTGGAGATGAAATCTTTTTTCCTCTAGACGTAAAGCGTGCCCCCTTGTCCTCTGTGATGACCTTAAAGTCAATAACTCAACACCAAGTTCACTATATGGACCACTTATATATTTGTACATGTTGATCATATCCCCCCTTAATCTCCTCTTCTCAAAAGAATGAATTTAGTTCCTCTAATCTTTCCTCATAGCTGAGCTCCTCCATGCCTTTTATCAGTTAGGTTGCCCTTCTCTGCTCTTTCTCCAGTTCCCCGATATCCTTTTTGAGAACTGGTGCCCAAAACTGAACTGCATATTCCAGAAAAGGTCGTACTACTGATTTTAACAGGAGAAAAATTATATCTCGCTCTCTGGAGTCCATACCTCTCTTAATACAAGAAAGGACTTTACTAGTTTTGGAAATGGCAGCTTGGCATTGCATGCTATTATTGAGCTTATTATCTGCCAAAACCCCCAGATCCTTCTCCACTATGGATTCCCCCAGTTGTACTGCCCCTAATATGTATGATGGGTGCATATTCTTAGCCCCCAAGTGCATAACTTTACATTTATCAACATTAAACCTCATTTACCACTTAGTTGCTAATTAGACAGTGCATTGAGGTCAGCTTGTAAATTGGAGACCTCCTGTAAGGATGTTATTCCACTGCATTGCTTGGTGTCATCTGCAAAGAGAGAAACGTTACTTTTTCTTTCCAAATAACATTTTTATTTTTATTATCAGCTTGTACAATACACAAATAGCTTGAGAGTATACATTTCATATTAAACAGTAGTTAGATAGATAGGAGGTCATTGTTTACTGCAATCTATTGGAGGTTCTGTGTCTTTACTGAACTAGGATTGTCAATCATGTGTTATAACCTTGTGTATCAACAAAAATCGCCTAATAGCAACTGGTTGGAGTCACCAGAATACTCCAGGTAGAAAAGAGGAAAAGAAGTAAGAGGAGAAGAAGACAGAAGGGGGGGTGGGGAAGGGGAGAGAGAAGAGGGTCACCTTAGTAGCTTGTTCACCCGACCTCCCGAAGGTGCCACAGCTCCCACACTTTATTGTGGGCTTCTAGTCTGTCTTGTATCCGTCATCATCTCCTTCAGTTTTAAATTCTTTACCCATGACCGGTATTCCCCTAATATCTGGGATGCCTCTGATTGTGGCGGCTAGGGGTTTTACACATATCGCAAACAGCACGGGTGAGAGTGGGCACCCCTGCCGGGTGCCGTTGGTTATGGAGAATGATGGAGATAGGGCAAAGGGGGCCCTCACCTAGGCTGTGGGGTGGGAATAAAGATGTTGGATCGCCCGCAGGAAGGGCCCCTTAAAGCCTGCATGTTGGAGCATGGCGAACAGGAAGGGCCAGCCAGATGGTCAAAGGCCTTTTTGGCGTCTAGGCTAAGTAGCAAAGACGCCAAATTCTCCCTGTTCGCCACGTCCACCAGGTCGATGATCTTCCTGGTGTTGTTGCCCACCTGTCTAAGTGGGACAAAGCCCACCTGGTCTTTGTGAATGAGAGATGGGAGGACTACATTCAGGCGGGTAGAGAGTAGTTTTGTGAAGATTTTTAGGTCAGAATTCAGTAAGGCAATTGGTCTGTAGTTGGCACATAAAATGGGGTCTTTATCTGGTTTGGGGATCAACGTGATGAAGGATCGTTGCATATCTGCTGGTATAGGAGTGTCACAGAGGAAGGCGTTGAAGAGTTTACGCATATGGGGAGTCACGATGGGCAGGAAAGTCTTATAGTACTCGTAAGGTAGTCCATCTGGGCCTGGGGATTTGTGAGGTGGAAGTGCTTTGATAGTCCGTTCTAGTTCTTCGTCTGTGATTGGTGTGTTTAGGGCTTCTAGGTCAGCGAGTTGGAGTCGAGGGACCCCACTATGTTCAAGATATTGGTGCATTCGTTGGGAGAGGTCGGGAGAGGGGGGGTTACTGGCTAGACTCCCATGCACGGGTGTATATTTGCTTTTATTTTTTGAACCGGTTCTTTAAGTTTTAAAAAAAATATATATATTTTTTTTTATTATATATATATTTTTTAATTGTCTCTGTCATTTTCAATGAGGAAAAAGTTTTTTTCTTGTTTAACATTGCAACCTTATGGGCATACCCTTAGGTTTGTTATTTATCAATAAATATCCCTTTTACTTTGCGGTATTTCACTATTGGAGTCCGTTTTTCTGTTTCCCTTTATCTTCACTCATGGCCGAGGGGCCTGAGTGTTGATTACATTCACAGGTGACTGTCTGGAGGGCTCCCGTGGAGTTATACCCTAACAGGGAGAAGCTGTGTGTGAAAGGACGCTGAAGACCTCTATGATTGGTCACCTGTACTGTCTATCTTCTTTGCTCAGCCCGGGTGCATCAGCTCGCCGTCCCCGGAGACCAGCACTTTGGTTCCTGATCATCTTAGTTCCCCCACGAGGAGAGGCGGCTTGGAAAGGACCAGAGGACCGGAGGAGTGACGCATATCCCTGCAGAGGATTGTATCTGCCTTGCGCTACTGACTCTTTCAGGGAGTCCACCAGATGTGGTAAGGATCCAGACTTACTTTATTTAACCACTTGCCGACCACCCCATGTACATATACGTCAGCAGAATGGCACGTACAGGCAAAATCACGTACCTGTACGTGACATTCTTCCGGCGGGTGGGGTGTCCGATCGGAAACCCCCTCCGCCGGCGGGGACGGTCGGCATCGCTTCAGGAGCGATCCGGGACGAGGGGACAGCCAGTGGTTTCTGGCCACCCCCTCGCGATCGCTCCTGGCGTATTAAATGCTTCCCCTTCCTGTCTATTGTATAGACAGGCAGGCGGAAGTGATGTCACGCTCGGTGCGCCGATCTATCTGACCGGAACGCCGAGCTGTGAACACTCACAGGTTAGTGCACAAACAGTACACTGACACCAGTACACATAGGCACACAATAACCCCCCTGTCACCCCCAGATCACCCCCCAGATCACCCCCTGCCCCCCCAGTCACAGTGTCACTAATTGCAGTGATCATTTATTTACTGATCACTGCATTTAGTGTCAGTGTGACTGCAATAACTGTCAGGGCAGTTAGTTTTAGGCCCCTTTAGGTCTAAGGTAGCCCCCTACCCCCCCCCCCCCCCCCCCAATAAAGGTTTAACCCCCTGATTGCCCCTAGTTAACCCCTTCACCCCCTTTTGCCAGTGTCACTAAGCAATCGTTTTTCTGATCGCTGCATTAGTGTCACTGGTGCCGCTAGGTAGCCAGTTTTTTTTTTAGGTTAACCGCCATGTTTATATAGGTTTATAAATAGATTTATAGGTCAGGTACCCCCATATTACAACCTAAATAAAGGTTTTAACCCCCTGATTGCCCCTAGAGTTAACCCTTTCACCAGTGATCACCGTATAAGTGTCACTGGTGACGCTGGTTAGCCAGTTAGTTATTTCGTTATTTAGGTTCCCCGTCAGGTTTTTATATAGCGTCAGGTACCCCCATATATTACCTAATAAAGGTTTAACCCCCTGATTGCCCCTAGTTAACCCTTTCACCCCCTTTTGCCAGTGTCACTAAGCGATCGTTTTAATGATCGCTGCATTAGTGTCACTGGTGCCGCTAGGTAGCCAGTTTTTTTTTTTAGGTTAACCGCCAGGTTTATATAGGTTCATAAATAGGTTTATAGGTCAGGTACCCCCATATTACAACCTAAATAAAGGTTTTAACCCCCTGATTGCCCCTAGAGTTAACTCTTTCACCAGTGATCACCGTATAAGTGTCACTGGTGACGCTGGTTAGCCAGTTAGTTATTTCGTTATTTAGGTTCCCCGTCAGGTTTTTATATAGCGTCAGGTACCCCCATATAGTACCTAATAAAGGTTTTAACCCCCTGATTGCCCCTAGTTAACCCTTTCACCAGTGATCACCGTATTACTGTTACGGGTGACGCTGGTTAGTTAGCTTGTTTTTTATACTGTCAGGGCACCCGCCATTTATTACCCAATAGCGGTTTAACCCCCTGATCGCCCGGCGGGTGATATCAATTAGGTTTTAGGGTCAAAAAAGGTCTGCGTCGCCCCAGGTTAGTGCCAGTACCGCAAACACCCACGCGCAAAGCATACACCTCCCTTAGTGGCACAGTATCTGAACAGATCAATATCTGATCTGATCAGATCTATACTAGCGTCCCAGCAGTTTAGGGTTCCAAAAAACGCATTGTTAGCGGGATCAGCCCAGATACCTGCTAGCACCTGCGTTTTCCCCCTCCGCCCAGCCCAGCCCGCCCAAGTGCAGTATCGATCGATCACTGTCACTTACAAAACACTAAGCACACAACTGCAGAGTTCGCAGAGTCAGGCCTGATCCCTGCGATCGCTAACATTTTTTTTGTGGTAGCGTTTTGATTCAGTCGCTAACAGTCAGGAGCTTTTTTACCTGTGAATCTCAAAAAATTAAAAAAAACAAAAATAGTTGTCGTTTTATTGTTCTCTCTCTCTCTCTATTCTCTCTCTATTGTTGCTCTTTTTTTACTCCATTCTATTCTGCAATGTTTTATTATGTTTTATCATGCTTGCTTTTCAGGTATGTAATTTTGTTTACTGTGTTTTAGTGTTAAGCATTTTTTTGTTTTCAGGTGCGCCATTCAGTTGCAGCACGGATTTATTTATCTTGACAGCAACAGCGTTTGCTCCCACGATACATAAAGCCGCGACTCCAACGCTGTAGGAGGTGATTTCACCACCACAGTTAAAAAAAAGAGCATATGTGCTGAAGCATGGGGGCAGCAGGGGGGGAGGAGCGATTGGCTCCTAATGCCACGTACATACGGTCGAAATTCCGACGGAGGCTTGCCCCGTGGAAAAGTCCGACCGTGTGTACACGGCATAACTTTTGCAGGAGGATGCCCCTATGCATCGGCATATATAAATGGTGCATGTATGCCCATCATTAGAAGTGGGTGGATGAAGGGAGGTATTCTAATGGTGGGCATACCCACCAATCAATCTCTTTTTTTCGTTCAGCCAAGAGGCTGCATGAAAAAAAAAAGATTACAATATATGTCCAGTATGTTGCTGGACTTTGAATGGTTATACCAGAATGATGCCTGCAGGTTTAGGTATCATCTTGGTATCATTCTTTTCAGCCAGTGATCGGCTTTCATGTAAAAGCAATTCTAGTGGGTAATTAGCCTCTAGACTGCTTTTACAAGCAGTGGGAGGGAATGTCCCCCCTCCCGGATATAAACCGCGCCATTGGGAAATTGGGAAAGCATTTTATCACACCGATCTTGGTGTGGTCAGATGCTTTGAGGGCAGAGGAAAGATCTAGGGTCTAATAGACCCCAATTTTTTCAAAAAAAGAGTACCTGTCACTGCCTATTGCTATCATAGGGGACATTTACATTCCCTGAGATAACAATAAAAATGATAACAAAGAAAAAAAATGGAAGTAACAATTTAAAAATAAAATAAAAAAACTAAATAAATAAAAAAAAAACTAAAAATAAAAATAAAAAGCACCCCTGCCCCCCCTTCTCTTGCGCAAAGGCGAACACAAGCGTTGGTCTGGCGTCATATGTAAACAGCAATTGCACCACGCATGGGAGGTATCACCACGAAGGTCAGATCGAGGGCAGTAATTTTAGCAGTAGACCTCCTCCGTGAATCTAATGTGGTATCATGTAAAGGCTTTTAAAGGCTTTTAAAAATGTATGTAGTTTGTCACCACTGCGTGTTTGTGCGCAATTTTAAAGCATGTCGTGTTTGGTATCCATGTACTCGGCCTAAGATCATATTTTTTATTTCATCAAAAATTTGAGCAATATAGTGTGTTTTAGTGCATTAAAATAAAAAAAAAAGTGTATTTTTTCCACAAAAAATGCGTTTGAAAAATCGCTGCGCAAATACTGTGTGGAAAAAAAAAAATGCAACACCCACCATTTTAATCTGTAGGGCCTTTGCTTTAACAATATATATAGTGTTTGGGGGTTCAACGTAATTTTCTTGCAAAAAAAAAATATGTTTTCATGTAAACAAAAAGTGTCAGAAAAGGCTTTGTCTACAAGTGGTTAGAAGAGTGGGTGACGTGTGACATAGGCTTCTAAATGTTGTGCATAAAATGCCAGGACAGTTCAACCCCCCCCCCCCCCCAAATGACCCCATTTTGGAAAGTAGACACCCCAAGCTATTTGCTGAGAGCAATGTTGCGCCCATTAAATATTTTTTTTTTTTTGTCCCAAGAGATTGAATAATGAAAAAAAATATATATATATATTTTTTTTACAAAAAGTTGTCACTAAATGATATATTGCTCAAACATGTCATGGGCATATGTGGAAATACACCCCAAAATACATTCTGTTGCTTCTCCTGAGTACGGGAATACCACATGTGTGGGACTTTTTGGGAGCCTAGCTGCGTACGGGACCCCAAAAACCAAGCACCGCCTTCAGGCTTTCTAAGGGTGTAATTTTTTTATTTCACTTCTCACTGCCAATCACAGTTTCGGAGGCCATGGAATGCCCAGATGGCATAAAACCCCCCAAAATGACCCCATTTTGGAAAGTAGACACCCCAAGCTATTTGCTGAGAGGTATGGTGAGTATTTTGCAGATCTCACTTTTTGTCACAAAGTTTTGAAAATTGAAAAAAGAAAAAAAAAAAAAATTTCTTTACTTTCTTCATTTTCAAAAACACATGAGAGCTGTAAAATACTCACCATGCCTCTCAACAAATAGCTTGGGGTGTCTACTTTCCAAAATGGGGTCATTTGGGGGGGGGGGGGTTTGTGCTATTTTGGCATTTTATGGCCTTCGAAACTGTGATAGGTAGTGAGGAGTGAAATCAAAAATTTGCACCCTTAGAAATCCTGAAGGCGGTGCTTGGGTTTCGGGGCCCCGTACGCGGCTAGGCTCCCAAAAAGTCCCACACATGTGGTATCCCCATACTCAGGAGAAGCAGTAAAATGTATTTTGGGGTGCAATTCCACATATAACTATGGCATGTGTGAGCAATATATCATTTAGTGACAACTTTTTGAAAAAAAAAAAAATTATTTTTTATTTTTGTCTTTATTCAATCACTTGGGACTAAAAAAAAAAAATATTCAATGGGCTCAACATGCCTCTCAGCAAATAGCTTGGGGTGTCTACTTTCCAAAATGGGGTCATTTGGGGGGGTTTTGTACTTCCCTGCCATTTTAGCACCTCAAGAAATGAGATAGGCAGTCATAAATTAAAAGCGGTGTAAATTCCAGAAAATGTACTCTAGTTTGTAGACGCTATAACTTTTGCGAAAACCAATAAATATACGCTTATTGGCATTTTTTTTACTAAAGACATGTGGCTGAATACATTTTGGCCCAAATGTTTGACTAAAATTGAGTTTATTAGATTTTTCTTATAACAAAAAGTAGAAAATCTCTTTTTTTTTCAAAATTCTCGGTCTCTTTCCGTTTATATCGCAAAAAATAAAAATCACAGAGGCAATCAAATACCATCAAAAGAAAGCTCTATTTGTGGGAAGAAAAGGACGCAAATTTCGTTTGGTTACAACATTGCATGACCGCGCAATTACCAGTTAAAGTAGTGCAGTGCAAAATTGAAAAAAGACCTCTGGTCCTTAAGCTGACAATTGGTCCGGGGCTGAAGTGGTTAAGCAAAATATCAGCTTCTTGGAATCACTACTCTCCAATACAAACAGTGTTTGGGTCACTATCTGTTGATATTTTTCTGCAGCGCTTTGGGACATTGTATTATGGACATTCATTTGCCATAGTATATTTACTTTGTGCACCTATTCTTGTCTGTTGGATTCACTTACTATATGGGACTTGAAGCATATCACTTGGCATACTTGTAGACACTTCTCAGGATTTAAAACTGGGGTGCATATATCACCAGTTTTTTCACTTTGATCTCTCTGCAGTGCTTTGGAATAGTGTACTGTGGATATTTATTTACCATATATTTATTGTGTGTATATATTTTTTTATTTGTATTCACTTACTATATGAGATTTGAAGCATACCATTTGGCACATTTTAGACATTTCTCAGCATTTAAAACTGGGGTGTATATATTATTAGTTTTTTTCACTTATATTTTGTGTCATGACCGGCTTTTAGGTTCTGCTGGTTTGGCAATTATTAACTATAGCACTGTTTGTGGTATATCAGTTTTTTTACTAAATTCAAGCACAAGTGCAGATCTTTTTTCAGCGCTTTTTATATAGTGCTATGTCATCACATTTCGGTTGGAGGGTTCATAATATAGGGACCCTTTAGCGCAGCATTTTTTATTTTTATGTTTGATTTCCTTAGCGATATTTGATGGTTATTTGCTGCTGCTTTCACCTTTACTATTATTTTTTATTAGCGCGGTATTATTTCACTTCTTTTTTATCGGGTTACTGGGTATGTCTGGGTTGTTGTAAAGGTCTGTGTATAATTCTGCAAATGTGTGTGCTATGTCTTTGGGATGGGTCAAGAGGTAGCCTGATTTATTCTTAACTTGGTGGGGGGTGGACATGAGGGAGTTGTCCCGCAGTTTCTTTGCCAGTAGAGAATGTGCTTTATTGCCTTTATCGTAGTAAGTTTGTTTTAGTTTAAGCAAAGCCTTTTCTACGTGGCCTAGCGCAATGTCACTAAGGATTGTCCGTAATTTCGTGATTTTCCTAAGGAGGGGTACAGTAGGGGGCTGTTGCAGTCTGTGTTCTAGGGTCCTAAGCTCTTTTTCAGTGCGGGTCTTTACGGCGTTGGTGTCCTTTATCTGACCAAGGTATCGGAAGTATCCGGGCCTCCCGTGTTATTCGCCTCCCACCACCAGAAGCCCGTGGTCAGATTGAAAGAGTCGGGTGAACGTTTTAGATAGAAATCTATACTGTTTAATGTTTGGGGCGTATAGAGCGCATAGGGTCATGTCATGGTCTTGCCATCGTCCTTTAAGAATGACGAAGTGGCCTTGTGGATCACTATAGTGTTCCGTACCGGTAAATGGGGACCAGTGTTTGATGAGTATGGCTACCCCAGCTCGTTTGTGGGGTCCTGAAGAGAGGTAGGTCTGGGGGAAATGTTTGTAGGCGAATGCGAAGGTGCCCTGAATGCGAAGGTGCCCTCCCTGTCCATGTGGGTCTCCTGGACAAATATGATGTCTGCGCCTGACTGCTTAAATTCCCTCAGTGCCAGATGCCTTTTCTTATTGGAGTTTAGGCCATGGACATTCAGGGAGAGAATCTTGGCCATGATATGAGGTGGGGGGGGGTGCAAGATCATCTTACCTGTTGTGGAGGTGAGGGTCTCGAAGACGGAGGCCAGGAGCGGGCACACATCGGGAGGAGGTTCAAGTGGGTTTCACGATCTGTGTGGTGAGCTACATAGTAGGAGGGAAGAAGGGGAGGAAGAAGAGGAAAGTGAGAAGAAAAGAGAGAGAAGTTAGCACTTAATAGAACCAAATAAATCAATGCAACTGTAATTGTCCGACCTTGGGAGGCTCTCCGGCCTAGGTCAGTGCGGTTTCTCTGGGATCCACCCCCTCCCGGGAGACGGGCCAGGTGGATGCAAGGGAGCCCTTGGCTGGTCATGAAAAACAAAAAAAAGAACTGTGAATCTAAAGTGATCATAATCACTCAACAGGGGGGAGGGAAGGAGAGCATGAGGGTTCCCATTCTTTCGAGTCTCAACAGAGACATGCCCATAAAGTAAACTTGGCAATTAAGTTGGGGCAGTAAGGGGGACAAAAAATTTCAAAAAATGTCCAGGACAGGTCCATTTATTTTCTTGTGTGGGTGGTTGGTCTTCTAGCGGAGTGCACCAGGGGAAGAGGTGCAGGTGGGTTCACCGGTCTTGTGTCTGGCACTTTTGCAGGACGCATCCGTGTTCCGGGATCGGTTGGTCGAAGGGACCTTCTGCCAAATCACCGGAGGCGGGGGTGGCGTGGCCACCAGGTGCCATTCTGGGAGTTGAGGAGTGGGGATCTCCAGAGAGTCACAGAATACGTTTGGGTCTTCAGGGTATCGTAGAACAGCAGATTTGCCCTGATGTTTAGCTGTGAGACTAAAGGGGAATCCCCAGCCATAGGGGATGTTTTCATCCTGCAGGTTACGTAACAGTGGTTGTAGGAGTCTTCGTTTTTGCAGGGTTATCCATGAGAGGTCGGGGTACAGTTGCAGGTGGGTTTCATGGAATATCACTTTGCTAGCCAGGCGTGCTTATCGCATGATCTCCTCTTTAGTGTGGTATGAATTAACCCTGCAGATAATGTCTCTGGGTTTGGAGGTAAGGTTCTTAGGGCGTAGGGCTCCATGGGCCCTGTCTATCTGGATGTGGTTAGTAGCAGGTTCTCCCAGGAGGTTATTGAACATGGTCTGCAGGATGGTCTGGGTGTCTTCAGGGCCCTCAGTTTCCAGGACCCCTCTTATGCGAATGTTGTTCCTGCGCCCCCTGTTGTCTAGGTCCTCCACATGGCGTTGCATTTCTCTTAACATATTGCGGTGCTCTGTGCCCTGGTTTTGAGTCCTGTGGACTGCCAGCTTGGTCTCTTGAATTTCTTCTTCGGCCATTTCCACCATATCTGCTAGGTGTTTTAGGCCAGAGTGTAGTACTTGTATTTCTGCACGGCATGTGGACTTTACATCTGCAATCAGCTGCTTAAAGTCCTCCTTGGTGGGCATCACCTGTTGGTACGAGTGCCACTGCGGATATTCAGGGTAGACACTGCCCGGTATTGGGTTTTGGGGTGATTGGGGCGGGGGTGGCCCAGGGTGAGAGGCAGCATTGCTCTGAGGAGAGAGTGTCAGTCCTGGTGTCTGGCTCCATGGGTCTCCCCAGGTCGGTGGCTGTGTGGGTGTGGGGCCCCTCATGTTTCCTGCTTCATTACAATTGGGGGCAGGAGATTGTACTGTTTGAGCATAGGTGTATAGGGGTGCCTCCTGTTCCTTAGATAGATTTGGGGCCTGTGAGCGTGCCAGTCTCTGTGTCTTAGGTGGAGGTGGGTCATTTGTGCGGCCATTGCAATCAGCATGGATCCCCACAGGCTCTTGAAGTATTTGGCTTGCTGGGTACATAGGGCCTGGTAGGGCTGGGTAGTCTGCAGAGTAATCTGAAGAGGCTGGTGAGCCGGGGACCCCCTCATTGATGCCAGGGTCAGATGCTGTCCTGAGCAGCCGCGGATATGCATCCGAGCACTGGGTATACTGTGGGGGATGGGGCTGAGCATGGCGGGCCACGCGCCATGCAGCGAGATCTCCAGGGGGCAGAGTGGAGAGGACTCACCGCTTCTTGGAGGTAAGGGGTATCCCTGGCGCCCTGTGGGTCTGGCGGGGGGCCCTCCAGGTCTTGATCCGGTGCGTGTGCTGGCGGGGAAGGCAGTGGAGGTGTCCAGGAGCCGGCCGCGGAGGTCGGAGGTCGGCCATGTCCGTCCCACCGGGGGACATGGCCGAGGGTGGAAAGAAGGATCTGAGGTCCGTGGAGGAGCTCTGCGGGGTTGTGATGTTCCCCTGGTTCTCGTGGATCTAGTGGTCCTGGATCTGCCCATTAATTTGCAGCTCAGCATCCCCTAATCTGCCTGTTAGCTCGGGCTGAGAGAGAGCAGGAGGTTCAGGCTTCCATCCAGGACGACTTCCGGTCACGCCAGAAATGTTACTTTTAATCCCAGACCCTATATCATTTATGATGACTTTGTCTAATCACGGCTCAGTGCTTATAGTCCCACCCCACACTATAAAAGGTTGTTGGTGTGTTGTTAAAGTAGAGATAGAGAGAGCAGGGTGCAGTTTGCTACTAGTGAGTTAGTGTGTTCACTTATTGTGACTCCGAGTGTAGAATGTTAGTGTAGTGTTAGTATAGTGTGACTATAGTGTATCAGAATAGTGTAGTGTGAGTACAGTGCATCAGTATAATGTAGTGTCAGTGTAGTATGCTAGTGTAGTGCAGTGTTTACCATAGCATTACAAAACATTTAATGCTGTATTTCAGTGCTGCATATCCTTTTTTTTGGTTGCTGCGTGTTTTCTAGTTTTTTCTGGGTTTTCCTTGTCTTTATTTTTGTCTGCCCCCTTTTTTTTTAATTGTCAGCCCCAAATTTGGGTAATAACCCCCCACCCCAGCATGTCTGGGAGGCCAACAATGAGAGGCAGATGTTCCTATGCCACTATGAGGGGGCCAGCAGCGTCTGTGTCCACAGGCAAAGGTGGATGTGGTCCATCCTCAGGCAGGGCACATTTGTCTCTGTTTAGTGATGTTGCCCATGCTATCCAGCCACAGCAGGCAGAGGAGGTGGTGGACTGGCTTACTAAACTATCCTCATTCTCATCCTCAATGACCCAAGCTGACACTAGTGACACTAGTGCGCAGTCCATCGAAGCAGCCAGAGGGGCTTTATCTGCTTCCTTGTCCACAGCTACTCCTGCCATAGCCCCAGCACCATGCAAAGAGGAGTCAGCTGAATTAGCATCAGTCGCTTGCGTCTTGAGGATGCACAGACATTACTTGACATTACTTGATTCTGATGTTGGTTCTGAAGTAGAGGAAGGGAGTAACATGAGCCTACAGAGAGGGGAGAACACTGATAAACAACAAATTGGCAGTTATGTTCCCCCAGCCGCAGTGTATTGCCAAGTTGGCTCCAGTGATGATGAGGATAGAGGGAATGAGGAAGATAAGGTCACTGACGCAAATTGGGTGCCAGATAGAGCAGAGGAGGAAAGTGAGGGGGGAGAAACAACCCCAAGGAGGCAGGATGTCCTCCAGATGCAGCCATCATGGAAGTGTAGTCAGCAGCCACCCTATTCCATCAGATTGTGGAGCTGTTTTCTCCCGGCCCACTTCCCACAGCTCCGCTGTGTGGGCCTATTTTAGCACATGTGCAGCCGATCGCACTGTTGCAATTTGCAATCTCTGCCGCAAGCAGTTTAAGGGTGGCAAAAACACCAGCAATTTGGATACCACATGCTTGACAAGCAGTGTTAATTTAGTTGACTAAAATATTTTAGTCGACTAAATTAATACTATTTTAAAACAATTCAGATGACTAAAATATGACTAAAACTAAAATGGCATTTTAGTCAAAAGTACTAAAACTAAATTGAGTTTACAGTATATCAGTATCAGTATATCTATGTCTGTAGTGCATGTTTAAACCTTAATATCATAAATAATAAACATGTTATTCGATTTTTACTCCAGTTGTATATCATGTTTGGCAGTTCTAAAAAATAATGCATTAAAATGTAAAAAAAAATTAAAACATTTTTTAAATTCAATGAGTTTTATCTATTTTGCTGAGACCCGACAATTCATTACAGCCGCGATCAGTTTTAAATTACCGTATTTATCGGCGTATAACACGCACAGGCGTATAACACGCACATTCATTTGAAGAGGGAAGTTTCAGGAAAAAACAATTAAATTTGAAATAAGGAACTTTGAAGCAATATAAGGGTCAGTGCCCATCTGCAGCCTCACAAGTGCTATCAATGCAGCCTCATCAGTTCACATCAATGCAGCCTCTATTTGCCATCAATGCAGCAGCCTCACCATTGCCATCAATGCAGCCCCCCTCCCTGTCCCCTACAAGGCATCTAAAATTGAAATATTGGCGTATAACACGCACATGCTATTTGCACCCGATTTTCATGGTGAAAAAGTGAGTGTTATACGCCAATAAATACAGTACTTTTTTTCCTTTAGAAATGTCATTTTGCTGTGGTACTGTTCTATACATGGGAAAAATGCTCCACTTTACAAGCATACTATAGACACCCCCCAGGCACGATATTTAAGTGAATATTTAATTTTTATTGTTTCACTTTAAGCATTATTAAAATCCCCACTCCCGAAAAAACGTGAGTTTTTAAAACTTTTTTTTGCATTGATACATGTCCCTTGGGGCAGGACCTGAGTCCCCAAACACTTTTGATGGCAATAACTTTCATATAAGCCTTTAAAATTAGCACTTTTGAGTTTTCAAGTTTGTGTCCCATAAACTTTAACGGTGTTCGGGTGTTCGTCCAAATTTGCCTGTTAGCAAGTTCTGGTGCAAACCGGGGGGATCCTTATACCTCAATTTATAATAGATGAAAAGCAATAATCCCTAAAGTCTGTCTGGCTGGAATGACACCTTCTAGTATGAATAACTGGATCATGTCTTTAAGTTTACATGTTGCAGAAAAAGGAAGAGATAGCCTGCCCGCTGCACACCTCGCCCAGCCTGAATGATTGGAAGGTAAAATCAGTCTCAGCTTGATTCATCCAGACCACTCCCGCAACATGTTTTTCCATGCCTCAGGGATTAATCGTGAAAGTATTATTTTGGGGGGCGTGGCCTGGGTATATCGAACTGAGGCTGCTTTTACCTGCTAACCACTTAGGCCGGGTGAGGTGTGCAGTGGCCAGCATATCTCTTCTTATTTCTGCAGCCTGCTTTAGGTCTGGACGGACCTCTCCTCAGTGGCATCCAACTCAACGGACCCTGACAACCTGAGCGGGACCTTTAGGCATTTATTGTGGGTCCCTTCAAGTTTATATGGTCACTATTTCTTGTTCAAATATTTTATTGACAAAAAGGGAATGTACAGACAATAGTGCAAAAGATACTGTACATAAAAATGACAAATTATAACTTAGAGAACCGGATCATGAAATTGATCATACAAAATCAAGAAGCGAATAGGACTATCCTCCTAACAGGCAAAGAAGAGTAAGCAAATGCCAGAGCATATCGAACCATATAATAAAAGCGGTAAAAAGTTCAGAGGCTAAGAGGTATATAAGTACAAGAACACACCAAAACAAGCTCTACAGAAAAGTAGTAACGTCAGTTTGGCACATCGACATGAGTGTGTGCCAAAAAGCCTAAGAGTGCTGTGAGACTGTAGTTTGGGGTGGACGGTGAAGGCATGCCCAAAAGCTGGCCTAGCAGTAGGCTTGCACTGGAGATGGGGGGGCTGTGGGTAAAATGAGGAGAGGGGGGGTGAGGAGGACGTGAGGAATGGGAGTGGGGGAATAAAAGAGCCGGAAAAAGAAAAAAAGAAGAGGGGGAGGGTGAGAGAGGTATCCCCTGGGGGGGGGGGGGGATGGTGACAGAGCTAAGAGTAGGGTAGGCAATGAATGGTTTGGGGGGCTTTAGGCATACTAGGATTTCATCGAAACCAGGGGTTAGGTAGTGAGTCATACAAAAAAGATGCCACTTGCTCCCATCTATAGCTGGCTATCGCAGTAAAAATCATTGGAAGGCTAACAACAGGTACAAACAAGGCCAAGGATAAATCCAAGGGAAAAAACAAGCTTAACTTACCACCAGCCTGCAGACAACCAAATAACCTGTCTAACAGTATGCGTTAAGAGCAGAGGTTTAGTCTGTACACATTTTCAAATACATACGTAAGCCACAGAGCCTCGTCAAGGCACCCTAGTATCTGTTGTACCTAACACTAGGTACAAGTGTCCCCACAGTGGAGGCACATGCATTCTGATGGATAGGTGAGAGCAGGTGGACTGAAGGGGAACCACCCCTTCTTAAAGGTACAGGGGCACAATGAACACCCAGCATATAGCACAATGGCTGCAAAGGTGTCTGTGAGTTGCCTGACCAAAAAACACGACAGTGATACAAAAAAGACGCCACTTGCTCCCATCCATAGCTGGCTATCGCAGTAAGAAACATTGGTAGGTAGTGAGTCACCCATGGATTCCAAAGCTTCTCAAATTTGTGTACTTTGTCCATTAGAACAGTTTTCAATTTAGCATGTATCATTGCTTGGGTAATTCTATGTTTGGTCTCAATTACACACAATGAAGTAGATTTCCAGGACTTAGCAATAGTCTGCTTGGCTGCAGTGGTAACATAAAACAGAAGCTTAAATTGATGGCGTGTCAAGGTTTGCTATTCAGGAGAGCGACAGCGTGTTCTGGTAATAGGGGGTGGCAAAAAGTTTTGAAAGGATCGAGAAGACATCTGACCAAAAAGATTGCACTATGGGGCAATCCCACCAAATGTGAGGGTGTGTGCCCCGCTCGGGACAGCCACAGAAGTAGGGAGGTAGGTACTGTGGGAGAAACTTGTAGATCCTGGCGGTGACAAGGAACCACCTGGTAAGCACTTTGTGATTTGTTTCTAGGGCAGCGATGTTGGGGGAGAAAGATTTTGTAGATTGGCAGATTAGTGACCAATCGGCATGGTCAAGAGTAATGCCGCGTACACACGTTAGGATTTTCCAACAACAAAACTGCAGATTTTTGTTTCAAAGGATGTTGGCTCAAACTTGTCTTGCATACAGACTGTCATGTTGGCCAAAAATTCCGAACGTGAGAACGTGGTGACGTACAGCAAGCCAGTGTGACTCCTGCTTGATTCAGAGCATGTGTGAACTTTTGTGCAACAGACTTTCCGACAACAAGTTTTGTTGGTGGAAAATTTGAGAACCTGCTATCAAACATTTGTTGGTGGAAATTCCGATAGCAAATGTTCGATGGAGCATACACACGGTCGGACTTTCCGACAACAAGCTCACATAAAACATTTCCCGTCGAAAAATCCGACCGTGTGTATGCGGCATATGAGTCAAGGTCTCTCTCCCATTTGTTAACATATGCCAGGGGTTTTGTCATGTCAGGGGTAAGGAGAAGGGCATATAGTTGGGAGATAAGCCCATGTCTATGGGGGGCAGATTTGCATGCCCATTCGAAAAGTGTGAAACCTGGGTCTGAAGAGTCAGAAGGGGTACAGAAAGTGTTTGATTTGCAGGTATCGGAAGAGTTCAGAGAATGGAAGGCCATAGGTCTCGCAGAGTGACGGGAAGGATTTGAAAGTGTTGCATGTGAAAAATGTATAGGTCCAGAACAGGCCTGCTGCCGATATGGTCACTATTTCTTTTTTTATTACTGATCCACATGGAGATTGCTAATCAAACCAGCCCAGAAAATTGAGATGTGATTACAGATAAAGCCAAGGCATGATAAAAAATATTGTACAGCCTGATAAAAAACCCAAATAAAAATGATTTAAACTATTAAAAACTATTTCCTTTACTAATACATGTGGCCACTGTCAGCATCATATAAACTGAATGTAGCATCAGTTACATACAGTGTACAGTGCTGTTTTTTGGCAGTGGTATGTGGACTTCGTGTCCTGCTCCCAGAACAAAATGGAATCAGGCTGAGCGATGCTCAGTCGTTCACAGGAAGAATTTAATTTTATCAATCAATGCAAGGCTTCCTCTGAATGGCTGAGATGGTGACTGTAATGTCACCTGCCCACCACTTCATCTTAGCCAATCAGAGGAAGCCTTGTATTCAACAAAAAAACAGCATTCAGCCCCAGAGGCATATCTATTAAAAATGGCGCCTATGGAAAACACTGAAACTGCGCCCCTGTCAAAACATTTGGAACCCATTTTCAGATAACCTTAACAAAAAAAAACAGCTAACAAAACTACAAGTCAAGCTCTTTAATCTTTCAATTAACAAATTATGGATTAGTACTACATAAAAATTACAACTGTATCTTCCTTGCTTTCACTGATGCAAACTGGCCTATGATGCGCTCAAATTCTGTTTTTTCTGTTTCTACACTCAACAGAGCAAAATTACGGAGTCTGCCTTGACCCATGGAGGCTCTCAAATACCAAAGTATTTGTTTTAACTTGCTAAATGATCTTTCACAGCTGGCAATGGAAACTGCAATAGTTAGCATTATCTGAATAGCAATGCAAAGATTGGGGAAGACGCTCTCATCTTCATATTGAACAATAAATTTGAGAAACTCTTTAGGTCTAGATATTTTCATGTTGGCCTGACTTAATAGCAACATTCTGTAATCCAAATTTTTTTCATATGGCTGCTGTCTATCAACCTCAGAGCTGTAGAATTCACCCAAATTTTCACACTTCTTTTTCACAGTTCCTCGACATCGAGAAGGAACCCAAACTTGGCTTCAGTGTCATGCAAACGGGTGAACCTTTCATCCATTTCTCTGTGAACATGGTCGAGTGTTTCCTTCATGACTCCTTTCATCTCCTCCTTGGCTGATAACCCAGCATCTCTTGAGTTCTCACCAGGCATTCATTTCTTTAGTCTCTGACATCTTTCAACTTCAATATTCCAGTCTTGACAGAGAGTGACAAAGTCCTACTTCGAGTGACTCACTGACTAACACTTCTCTGTCATCATGAAAATGATCTCGGAGGGCTTTCAAATCCAGGGCAGCATCGTGGAAGTTCATGCTAGGATCCAGTAGCCTCTTTTGAATATGGTCAATGCAAATGAGTACTTCCACAATCCTAGCAAGGTCAGAAAATCATAACTCAACATGGGGTTATACAGCTGTCTTGCATCACCTCTTGATTCACTGGTCTCGTATTCATTGTCTGTACTGTCCTGGAGAACTTGAACTATCTCCTCAAAGTAGTTGTTGATGGGCTTCACTGCTTCTGTCCTTGTTTCAGACTCTGACTGACCAACCAAAGGCACAGCGTTTTTTAGTTTTTCCCAGTGCTGTGAGAGAAGAACACATAGAGAGCGTCGATGGTGCCAAAAAACTTGACCATCATTGTATCCTGTTTGGATGCATGTACACCCACCAAGTTGAGTGAGTGATTGTTGCAATTCACAAACACTGCCAGGTTGTTTTTCTCACTTATTCTTTGATGAACACCACTTTTGTGTCCAGCCATCACAGAAGCGTTGTCATCGCACTGTGACCGACAATCTTGTAGCTCCATTCCATCATTCGAGTTTTAAGATGTCTTCAATCAAGCTCTCAGCATTCTTCTGGCTTATCTGGATAAATCCAAGGAAATCAACCTCCACGTACCTCATTAATTCTGACATCTGCTCACGGTGTGCCTGATCAGGAGTCGAGTCAAACATGAGACCATAGTACTTGGCCTTACGAATGCTTCAAGTTCTAAGTAAACTCTGGTGAACAGTAGATGCCATCATGTGAATAAATGCACTCCTCTGTGTTCAGCTAAATTTCTTTCCATTTCTTTCCACTGTGTGAAGCACTCCCAAGGATTCTTATCATTTTCATGAACACTAACCCTTTCAGACTTTCCATTGGATGAATACACTTTCCTGCTCCAATGACGATTGACGGTCTGATCGGGAATAGAGAAGATAACAGATACAAAATGCAGACTTTTTAAAAGGGGAATAGACCAGCCAAGAGCGAGTCACTTCCTCACTACGACCATTTCCCAATTTCCTCTTGAACTAAGTTTTGTTCATTGAGTGGTTATTTGTTGGTAGGAAAGGCCCCTCACTGTTCTGGAAATACTTTGAACCTACAGTAGTTGCCGCCGATATTGTGTTTCCAGCGCGATCCTGTCATGCTGGTTCCCGGCAACAGGCTTCTCTAACCAGCGCGATCCCGTCGTGCTGGTTCTCGCGCTGGCTGCAATAGGAAAATGTCAAATTTTCCTATAGTAGCGAGCGAGAGAGATCAGCGACAATTTCGCCTCTCTAATGAGACCTGCATGCCTTCAGGGGCATACCAGGCCCTTAGGTCTGGTAGGGATTTTAAGGGGAACCCCCTACGCTGAAAAAACGGCGTGGGGGTCCCCCCAAAATCCATACCAGACGCCTATCCGAGCATGCAGCCCGGCCGGTCAGGAAAGGGGGTGGGGATGAGCGAGCGCCCCCCCTCCTGAGCCATACCTGGCGGGGGTCTTATCGGAATCAGGGAGCCCCCTTTAATAATCCTTTCCTCTAGCTGTCAAAATGTAACTGGCCAGTGTGAAAGGGGACATCTACACTGATAATCAGGGCACTGATCATTAGTGTCCTGATGATCAGTGCAGCCCCAACAGTGCTGCCAATCAGTACCCCCCATCAGTGCTGCCAATCAGTGCTGAAAAAGATTACACTATATCTTTAAATCCATCAACAGAAATAATTAAAGTGCTTCAAAGTGCTAGTTTTGGACAGAGTGAGGGAGAGTTAAAAGATCTATAAAGTTTTTTTATTCTCTCACTTCCTTTCCTTGGGATGCCTGTGCAAGGGAGGAGGAGAGCTACATTGCATACTGGAGGAATGGTGTTTGCATTGATGTGTTTTGCTCCACTTGGAGGCTAGTCAGTATAGTTATAACAGGCTACATTAATGATTTTGCGATACTGATGCATTCCATAGTCACTCTGGATTGAATACGCTTAGTGGGAACTAAGTTTCTATTCCTTCAGTCTACAGCGTTTGCCAAATATTATAGGTTATGGTGGCATTGTACTGATTATGGTGATTTGTGATTTTTTCCAGAAAACTGTGAATTTCATGAGGCCAATGGTAATTAGTTCTCTGTGAGCCTTGTACAGTGCCTAGCAAGGTATGATGTATCGTTCCTTCGGACTGAAGGTGTCAGGATCCAATACCTGATTTGTAGGCATCATAAGAGAAAACAGAGTAGCAGATGCATTTAGACTAGGTGGAGGTTTGGCATTCAGAGATCTTGTGGTGTAAGTCTTGAGAACCATGTGACTGGTCTCAGGAGGTTTTGAAGTGTTGGGTGAGTTAGGCTCAGGATGGTCTGTAATGGCACATGAGTTGTTGCTGCATAGGATGTTAGGTTACCCTGGCACGTCTAACATTTCTCTACCTTCCAGGTTACTATGTGGCTGTCTGCTGCAGGTTCTCCCACTGGAGAGATGTTACAGAGTTTGAAGTGTCCTATACTATTGCATTGACATTGTTCTGATCCTGGACAAATTGCAAGATTTGATTTTCAGGATCAGTGGAGGTTGTCATGATGGGATAAATGGTCTCACTATCTGCAGGAGTTTTGATGCCATCTGTGTATAGGTTTCTCCTGTGTAGATCTTCCCCCGAAAGAGCCGCTGAAATTCTGGCCTAATTCACCCACACAGCACCCACAGCCAGGCAAAAGGAATTTTCCACACACTCCAGCTGGCTCCAGAAACAATCTAGGGGTTTTGGTTTTTGGTGTTTATTTTGGGAACAAAGAACTTGGATAGGTATTAGGGGTACATGGGATGCCCTAAAACTGAAGAAAATGTAAACTCCAAGCAACAAATGAGGAGCTGCTAAAGTCTCTGGCTGCTAACGACCAAATAAACTATGCTGCACACCAGTGGGAGTAATGGTGCAGCTGAAGTAGAAGTAAAAGTTCCAAAAATCAATATTTAAGAGTCAACTCCTGGCTGTATTGCACAACAGCTGGCTGCTCTAGAACCAAAGTAGAAACCAAAGTAGAGATGTTCTGGTGCTCCAGGCTGTCTTGCACTGCACCAAAGCTGTCCCCTAGGTCCCGGACAGTGATATTGCACTACACTGTCCTCTGTTGCTTTAGGTAGTTGGCTGGTTGGTACTCGCTCAGTCCATTATAAGTAGTCCTTTTGAGACAGACAATAGCTGCACTGGCCTCTCTTCTGAGCAGCTTCTGGTTTGGCTTTAAGAAGTGGGGCAGCTTCCTGATGTTCCCCTTCCCTGGTGGGACACATGATTCTGCAGACCTGATAAGCTCTTTGAATGCAAAGTTCTGTGCCTGGGTTCGAGCCAAGGTAGTGGGTGGTTTAGACTGCACACTTTGTTCAGCATAGGTCCTTTCCAATTTCAACTTTTGGGCCCTTTATAAGATCTTCTCCGTTGCAACCTCTTGATCTGCTGGGTCAGGGGTACTTGACTTCTCCGGTGACCCTGCAGACAGTGTCTTTTTCACATTTGGAGCAACCCATACAGTACCAGTTAACTTCAGATGAGCTGGATGCCATCAGTGTTTGTATAGGTTTCTCTTTTGTATCGCTAAAACTGTCCCCTAAGTTCCAGACAAGTGCGATAATGCACTACACTGTCCTCTCTTGCTTCAGTTAGTTGGCTGGTTGGTACTCAGTGAGTCCCCTTTAAGTAGTTGGGATCCAGACAAATGCTGCACTGGCCTGCTTCTGGCTTGGTTTTGAGTGTGCAGCTAAGCCTAGATGAGACTATGGCTGAGTGATGTCCTGGAGCTTTCTTCCTCTCTCTCTCTCCCCTTGCTCGCTTTCTGCTCTGTCCCTCTTACCAGCGGACTAGCACAGGTGTCACCTCCAGACAGCTGGACCCTGGACTCTGCACCCAGACTACCAGGCTTTTGAGTATTTATGGGCTGCTTCCTCACCTTCTAGGTCTGCTTTTACCAGGGATTGGTAGGAGCTCCATAAATATTCTGTCCCTCCAACAACTATATTTTAAAGTATAACTATTTTTTTAACCAATCACTTGTAAGAAGATAAATTCCCCAGGACTGGAAGATAGCTAAAATTGTACTTTACCATAAGCAGGCTAGTAATGAAGAAACTGGCAACTAGAGGCCAGTAAGTTTAACATTTATATTTCTCCAGAGCCTCTCCCATCCTCTGGAACTCGCTACCTCAACCTGTCCGGCTATCCCCTACTCTAGCTACCTTCAGGCGATCCCTGAAAACTCATCTCTTCAGGGAAGCCTATCACGTCTCCAACTAATCTTTTACCACTTCCATCAGCTCATTCCCCACAGTTACAACCTTTTGTACCACCTCCCCCACCCTATTAGATTGTAAGCTCTTCTGAGCAGGGCCTTCTTAATCCTCTTGTATTTTATTGTATTATAACTGTATTGTCTCCCTTTTATATTGTAAAGCACTGCGTAAACTGTTGGCGCTATATAAATCATGTAATAATATTAATAGTAGTAACATTAATGACTTAATCAATCCTAAAAGGAATATACAAAAACACCCACAAATGGGAAAGGAGGGAACAAATATGAGGACTTCTGTCAGCGCCCCACAGATACACAAAGTCATAGATATTAAAAAAATCTGTATTTATTACAAGTGTAGTTTAAAAACAAATGCGTTGTATACATCAAAATGCAGTAACAACACATTTCTTTAAAAAAAAATCTCCCCTATTATCCAGGGGTTGTCCAGGGGTTGTATCACAGAGCACTTGATATAGCTTGATATAGCTTCAAAGCATAAATATGCTGATGCGGGCACAACCCCAGGTGTATATGTTACTCAACATGTCTCGCGGCAAAATCCGCTTTGTCAAGAGGCCGCAAGGAGCAAAACATAAATTTAGAAAATTAACAATGCGCACATCAAAAGAACAAAAAGCAACAAATAACACATATACACTACAATACATCATTGTACAACCAAAGAGCAAAAGGCAATATAATCATCAGGTGGTCACTGAGGGATTACCAGACACACAAGATCAATGCTCATGCGGAGAAGCATAGGGAAGTCCAGGCAAATGGTATCCCCTGGGGGCAGACGTGGGAGCCAAATGTAGCACAGGCAGACTGGGACAACTAGTATAATATATATATAGAATAGTAATAGTATACATAAATACACAGCTTTGAGTCTATCTGAAATAGGTGATTAATTGGTTAAGACAACAAAACTTCCCACTCTTCATAATTGTGTACTAAAAAGCTACACTTAACCACAGCCCATGGAGCAAGGGTAGACTCTGATGTAATAGGTGCGCTTGGATTTTTTACATTATGGTCAAATGCAAATTTCCACCCAGATGGAAGCATACATCGATACCGTGTTTCCCCGAAAATAAGACATCCTCCGAAAATAAGACCTACTTACAGTTTTGCCTCTCGTTGTAATATAAGGCATCCCCCCGATAATAAGACCTCCCCGATAATAAGACCTCCCCGATAATAAGGCATCCACCGATTAATAAGGCATCCACGATAAGAAGGCATCCACCGAACATACCGTAAGGTACCCCCCCGAACATAAGGCATCTGACTCTAGACTCTCGTACGGTAGCGGCAGGCACCGCCGCACAGCTCACTGATTGGCCGCAGCTGTTCAGGCGGTGCAAGGTCTCTTCAAATCAGTGAGCTGCGGCGGGCTCTCTGGATAACGAGCGACGTCCCTGATGTTGCGCAGGGGAACGTCACACGTCAGAGAGCCCGTGCCACCACTGCCAGACACAGGAGTCGGGAGTCGGGCACATTGGAGACACAGGAGTCGGGCACATTGTGTGTTATCTCGCCGCCACAGGGGTGACTGAGGTGAGGGGGGGATGTCTGGTGAAGGTGGGAGGGGGGAGAGACTAAACTGTCCACTGGCACAGGGGTGGGGGGAGGGGGGCTTAAAATGACACATGGTGGATTTGAGGGGGGGGGGAATCAAATCGGCACAGGAGGATCAGAAAGGGGGAATCAAAATGGCACAGGAGGTTCTAAAATGGTAATCCCCCCTCTGATCCAAATAAGACATCCCCTGAAAATAAGACCTAGCGCATCTTTGGGAGCAAAAATTAATATAAGACACTGTCTTATTTTCGGGGAAACAGGGTATATTAAATCCTCCTAGTAACAATCCACAGAGCACAAAGCGGTAAATAGCAGACTCAGTTTATAGAACATACTGTAGCTATATAAAGAGGTAAGTCTAAATTTTAAAGTACACCACCAGTCAGAGGTAAATACCTGAGAGATTGCATAACGTCAGGCTGAAACAGTGCACAAAACTGGAGATCCCTGTGTGTGCAGGGAGTTACACTAATAGGCTGCCTATTTATATATGTGGTTTCACTCTAGAGCCACACCCACAAGCAGAAGCCTGTCCCCAGTAGGGGATTAATTAAGATAACAAAATATCTCACTCATCAGATTGATCCCTGTGTACTTAAAAGCCGGACTTAACTGTAGCCCACGGAGGAAAGATTCTGATGTAAAAGATAGGTGCACATTATTGTCAAATGTAAATTTCTATTCGAATGGATGCATACATGCATAGATTAAATCCTCCTGCCACCAAACCACAAAACATTGTGTAAATAACAAACTCAATGCATAGGAACATAGCTGTATAAAGCAGTAAGTCTAAATTCCAAAGTGCACCACCCATCAGAGGTACATACCAGGCTGTGAGATTGTGTAATATTAAGCTCAAACCATCTGTCAGGCTGAAGATCCCTGCATACAGGAAGATACAATAATTGGGCTGCCTATTTATACATGTGGCTCCAATCTAAAGCCACACCTGCCAGCTCTCCACTGCACATGCACAGTGCCTAAAAAAGGAGGCTGCTGCCAGAGAGGGCAAAAGTCCCGCTGGCCCAAGCCATCAAGCTGTGGACAAGGCAGGCCAGAACACCACGATTCATTTCATTTAACGGTTTTTGACACTCCTAAAAAGAAAGTTAAGTGATCATTTAAAACCAAAAATTGCTGGATCCAAAGGCAGCATAGCTTTACTGAGGGGAGACCATCTCAGAAATGTTCATGATCAATGATCATCAACCTCAAATGTTTTAGAACAGGGTGGATATATATTCAATGATCATCAACCACAAATGTTTTAGAACAGGGTGGATATATCTTGATTTCAGCAAAACATTTGATCCGGTTCCACATCATGATATAATAAATATGTTGTACAAGCTGGCCTTAACCCATGGGTGGTTTAGTGGTACTCATTTGGTTAAAGGATAGATATTAGAGTGTGGTCGTAACTGGAGGTATTTGGAATAGAGACCAGTCACTAACGGTGTACCACAAGGCTTTCTACTAAGTACTATTCTATATAATCTGTTTGTAACTGATATAACTGAAGGTGTGGTGGGTAAGATATGTCTTTTTGCTGATGACACACAGGTGTGCAATAGGGTCAATATTACTGGAGGTGATTTAACATTGCTGGAAGATTGGACTAAACAATGGAAAGTGCAGTTCAGCATATCTAAATGCAAAATAGTGAACCTAGGGAAAAATAATTCTCTGACACAGAACAATATTTAGGCTACAATGCTGGCTAAAACTACAGAAAAAGAGGATTTGAGGGTGGCTGTCATGCGTGGCTGGAATTTTGGATTCTATCTGCATGGTTGATAATTGTGTGAGCTCTAAAAGGGCCAAGATGCAGAGGCTACAAAGCCATATGGCTTTCACCAGCACTCTCAGCAAGAGGTCATGGGCTTTGCAGGGATGGCTCCCAGGTTGCAGCCCTCAGACACAGCAGACAACAGCTGACACAGAAAGTACTAAGGTCAAAAGGAACAAATGGATTGAAATTTGGCTGGTCCCTGCTCAACCGGACGACTTCTCGATCCATGTATGGCCAACTTTAAGTAGACCTTATTTAGAATACTTTGTCCAGACCTCACTTACAAAAAAATGTAGATAAGATAGAACAAGTCCAAGGATGGGTAACAAAATGAAAGGCCTGAGAGATAAAATATATCTGGGGAGACTGGAAGAACTCCTTTTGTATTAAATCCGTTAAATACATTAAGTGTAGAAATAAGGTTGACGAATGCCGAATTTTCAATAAAAAAACAAAGCTAGCATCAAGAACACGGGGGCATGATCTTAAACTATCAGGAGGAAAGTTTTAAACTAACCTTGGAAAGTGTTGTTTTAACGAAAGGGTAATTGGTGCTTGGAACAGACTTCCAGCAGAGGCAGTGAGTCAGTAAACAGTTATGCGCGTACACATGCTCGGACTTTCCCCACAGTTAATACCGCCGCGCTAGCCCCATCACCTGGTATGGATTTAAAGGGGAAAAAAACGGCGTGGTGGTTCCCCTAAATCCATCTCAGACCCTTATCCGAGCACGCAGCCCGGCCGGTCAGGAAAGGGGTGGGGACGAACGAGCGTACCAGGCCGCGTGCCCTCAACATGGGGGGTGCCCTGGGGAAATGCTGGGACTGTGACACCATATGGGGGCGGGGTCAGAAGGCGGCGGCAGCGACGACAGCGATGACGGCAACAGAAGCCCCAGCCACCGGTAAGAACACAAGAGACCCCCGAAGTCGGAACAAGACCCCCAGACGACGGCGGCATCGACAAAGGAGAAAGCCGGGCTCCTCCGCTAGGTAAAAGAGCTAGGTAAAAGAGCTAGGTAAAAGAGCAGAAGATAGCGGAGACCGGCGAGAAGACCCTCCAAGACCCCCGGAGCTGTGCAATAAAATATTTAACAAAATTGTGTCTTTTTTTTTATTTACACTTTTTTCCTTAGGTGAATGGGTAGGGGTACATCGTACCCCATACTCATTCACATAGGGTGGGGGGCCGGGATCTGGGGGCCCCCTTATTAAAGGGGGCTCCCGGATTCCGATAAGCCCCCTGCCGGCAGACCCCGACAACCAACAGCCAGGGTTGTCGGCAAGAGGCCCTTGTCCTCATCAACAAGGTTTCCCCAGGGCACCCCCCATGTTGAGGGCACGCGGCCTGGTACGGCTCAGGAGGGGGGGGCACTCACTCGTCCCCATCCCCTTTCCTGACCGGCCGGGGTGCGTGCTCGGATAAGGGGCTGAGATGGATTTAAATCCCTTTAAATCCATACCAGGTGATGGGGCTAGCGCCGCCCACACATGGGCGGATTGTCCGGCGGACTCTAGTCCGGCGGACAATCCCGCAGAAAAATGTCCGCTCGTGTGTACGTGGCCTAAGTGTATTTATATATGCTCAGGACAAACACAGATCTGTGCACCAAACCTCCAAAGACACTTCAGTGTAAACTTTGCATCTAGCTACTTTCCAGTTTATTATTGACCTATTTTGACTTGACGTCAACTTTAAAGCAATTTTTATTTCAGGTACAGCAAACTTTTATATTTTGATAGCTCTTCCATGTAAAGCTGGCGATAGATCAGAACTGGCCGACATTCGAACCATGTATGGGCAGGCTGAATGTACCTAAGTTGATACATCAATCAACTTGGTTACAACCAGCCTGTTTGATTTTACATGAGATTATTGTTAGAGGCTGTTATAGCTGCTAGCAGTAATCACTGTGTTCTCCTTAGTGGGGTGGCTCCCATCCTCACTGGGAGAACACAATGGCTCTGGCTGTGTTGATAGGGGAATCAAGCCATTGTCTTTCCTGCAATCCTTTGCTCTGTCTGTAGCCATACTTTAAGGGTTTTTAAAACGAGAAAAGCCCTGACCTCTGATCAATGGCTGCTGCAAATTTAAACTCATGCCTGCAGCCCACCAGTGTAGACAATAATGCTAACAACGTCAATTCACCCAGGTAGAAAGACTGATGCTTTATTTAAAATAAGTCTATATTGTTTAGGTTACAATTTTCCATTGTAATGTTTTGTCTTGAAGGTTTGTTTTATTCTTCAGGTGTAAATACTCCTTTCCTGGGCTTTTGTACATCAATTTTCTTGAGACATTTTGGCTTAAGCTGACACATCATTAACAGTTTTCAACCCAGTTAGCGAACGAGAAAACCTTCTTGCTGATGAACTGCTATAAACAGAATGCGTCTTATAGACTGACAAATGAGCTGCAAATTGCGTCCTTTGCATGTAACACTTTATAAAAATAGTTTTATATAGGTATGAGCAAAAAAAATATATATATATTTTTTTATGGTAAGGGCAAAATAAAAAAGTCCTTCAAAAATGTTCAAACTAGGCATTCCACCTGCATACACATATATCTGTCAGTACACTTTAGGAGAAGCTAGATATTTTGCATATTGATTTTTTGCTTTTCTGTGGTATTGTGTCTATAAGGAACCCTCATAAAAACATTGATTTTATAGGTATTGAAGGGTTACGATCTCTTATCAACAGTGAATTCTTAAGAGTGAATTATATTTGGAACGTTTTAGTCCAGCAAACAAGTATATTAGGAATCCTTGCAGGGGTTCAAGCTTTATGTGTCAGCCATGGAAGCTTCAATGCAGATTTTAACCACTTGCTTACTGAGCACTCAAACCCCCTTCCTGCCCAGGCCAATTTTTAGCTTTCATCGCTGTTGCACTTTGAATGGCAACACTGTACCCACATAAAATTTTTATCATTTTTTTTTCCCACAAATAGAGCTTTCTTTTGGTGGTATTTAACCACTTCACCCCCGAAAGGTTTTACCCCCTTCCTGACCAGAGCACTTTTTACAATTTGGCACTGCATTGCTTTTAACTGACAATTGTACAGTCATGCAATGCTGTACCCAAACAAAATTTGCATCCTTTTTTCCCCACAAATAGAGCTTCCTTTTGGTGCTATTTGATCACCTCTGCAGTTTTATTTTTTGCACTATACAAAAAAAAGAGCGACAATTAAAAAAAAAAAAAAACAATATTTTTTACTTTTTGCTATAATAAATATCCCCAAAAATGTTTTCAAAAAACAAATTTCTTCATCAGTTTAGGCCAATATATATACTTCTACATATTTTTGGTAAAAAAATCAAAAAAAATCACAATAAGCGTATATTGATTGGTTTGCACAAAAGTTATATCGTCTACAAACTATGGGAAAGATTTATGGCATTTTTATTTATTAATTTTTTACTAATAATGGCGGTGATCTGCGATTTTTAGCAGTATTGTGACATTGCGGCGGACAGATCGGACTTTTGACACATTTTTGGGACCATTGAAATTTATACAGCGATCAGTGCTATAAAAATGCACTGATTACTGTATAAATGACACTGGTAGGGAAGGGGTTAACACTAGGGGGCGATCAAGGGGTTAAATGTGTGCTCCCTCACTGTGTTCTAACTGTATGGGGATAGGACTGAGTAGGAGAGGAGACATTTCACTGCTCCTACTTACTAGGAACAAACAACATGTCTCCTCTCCTCTGACAACACAGGGAGTCGTGTGTTTCCCCATGCTTCTAGCACGCTTTGGCAGCTCTTAAACAAAACCCTGTGTATATATATATATATATATACAGGGTTACATGCAGCGGTGCCATTGTGCTGCAGTAAATGTACTCGAGACAGTCAGGAACCGGTTAATCACTGCTGGATTTTTAATTTTTTGCTAAAAAAAACTAAAAAAAGCTTGAAAATTTAGAAAAAAAAACAAAAAAAAAAAGTTTCATAGTTTGTTATAAAATGTTGAAAAAAGGTAATTTTTCTCTTTCACTGATGTGAGCTGATGAGGCAGCACTGATGGGCACTGATAGGCTGCACTGATAGGCACTGATAAGGCGGCACTGATGGGCACTCATAGATGGCACGTGTGGGCCCTGATGGGGCGGCACCGATGGGCACTGATGGGCACTGAGAGATGGCACTGATGGATGGCACTGATGGGTGGCACTGATTGGGCGGTACTAAATGGCACTGATGGTTGGCACTGAAGAGCACTGATAGGTGGCACTGATAGGCGGTACTGACCGGCACTGGTGGGCACAGGCAGGTGACACTGATAGGCAGCACTGATGGGTGGAACTGATGGACACTGGTTGGCATAACTGATGGGCACTGATGGGTGACACTGGTGGGCACTGGTAGCACTTAGCGCTATTGGATTCCCTCCTCTCCTCTCCTGCTAGTGACTGCTGCATGCTGCAGACTCCCAAAGGGATGTTTCAAGATGGAGAGTGGGGGAAGGGGCTAGTAAATATACAATTTTGTGGCCCCTTCCTTTCCTGAATGAACACAGTGAGCAATTGGTACCAATCACTCCTGTGTCCATTCATCACTGAAGCATAGTAAACTGTATTTACTATGTTTCAGTTTGTGAATGAGCAGAAAGCATTAGAGTGCTTCCTATTCATTCATCTGTGCAGCTGAGGATGTAGGGAAAGAGACGGATACATCTATGTCCTTAGTTACTTTCAGGGGGCTCTGTCAGGTAGGCTATATGGGGCCCTGTGATTTCTAACAGAAGTCCTGGTTGTCACCCTAGGACAGAAAGTGAGTTAAAGGCGAAATCCAGGCATAGCAGAAAAATATCCTGCAGTTTATCCCTTCACACTGAAAGGAGTAAATGCTCATTATGTTGAGGGGTTGGAGAGGAGACTGTATTACTTACCTTCTCCTCTCTCCAATTGGCCCCCTTAACCTGTACTGCTGGTCCGCTGCAGCCTCCTCTGTAAGCTGCTGCAGTCTCCTCTGAAAACTGCCACACTCCTGTCTCCACCACGTAAAATACAGGGTTAATAGTACTATCTTGTACAACATGTATGTGATGAGGTCTAGGCTCTGCCAACAGACCAGAGAAAGGAGGACAGCGCTTGGGTCTGTTGGAGTGGGGAGTCAGGTAAGTGCAGTAATACAGCCTCTACTACAGCCCATTGAACGGGCATTTAACCCTTGCAGTGCAGTGTTCATTTCGTCAATGTAAATATTTTCATCATACTTTTCATGAACTGCATGTTTTCAGTGAGGAAAACTAAATGAAAATAAAATTTGAATTAAGTCAATTGAGGAAAACTATGACAAAAAATCTATTTAAATTTTTGTCAACGAATGAAAACAGAATGAAAATGTGAGGGAGGGACATTTACCTACAGGAACTTCTGCTTTCATTGGAGATCCACCTGTCTGTTAAAGCCCCAGCCCCCTGATTCTATCGGCAAGTTGAATTGGCTGAGAGACGCAGGCTTCCATCAATCATTTCCCTTTCCTATGCAGTTTTTCCCTTTCCTATGCAGTTCCACACATTACACTCATTCACACTATCTCTTTGGCGCCCTCTGCTGGCCATTTCTAAATCGGCAACACAATTCCATCCCCAGCCTTTAATAATAGCACATTACAGTTTAAAACTGAAAAAAAGATAGATTGGGAATAGCTGGCTAGATCAACAATTACAATATTATGGGGGGGGGGGGTGGGGGCTTTGTGTTTTTTCTTTTCTTTTTTTTTGGTTTGTTTTTGCTTGCCCGACCTTGGAATATATGTTGGTTGTAAAATATGTACATGGATGTGTGTGTGTTTTGTATTGTTTGAGTATAAAATCAACAAAAGATGATCTGATTAAAAAAAAAAAAGTTTAAAACTGTATTGCACTATTGCACTACAAAAGAAGAATAAGCATGGGGCATTTCAAACCTTAATACTATAAATAATAACATGTTATTATATGTTTACTCCAGCAGTATATTATGAGTTTCGCAATTCTAGAGAAATTCTTGCATGCTTCGTTGTTAGTGAGTGGAGCTGTGTATTCTGGTTGTCCCACTTTCCACAACTTCTGTTCACTGATTGATACAAAACATCAAAGCAGTTACATAGGTATTACTATTGTTAATATAGTTTCTGCCTGTCAAATAAAAATGATGTACTACCATATCATTGTTTAATTAGCTACAATGTGTCCTTTAACAAGTGGTCCAAGAAACTGCAGTGAGAACAATAGTTGGAGCTCTATGTCTGCTTGTATTACACTCAAACAGGTTGGTATTTTTTAAACATATTGTTTCTGTTAATTGTTGATATGCAAGTTGGTTATTTATGGGGAAAAAAGTACATATGTATGTATACAAATTACAATAGGGTCATGGTGGAGGGACTGTAAACTGTGGAATTAGTAAAGGAGAAAGATCTTGGTGTAGACTAGTTAACAAAACACAATGTCAAATTACAGTTATTGAGATTTGTTGTATTAAGGTTTATTTAGAGGCATAGATACTTTTTTTTTATATTCTTTATTTTCAGATTTTATATAATTGTACATACATTGCTCATTTACATTCATAATTAATCATACCCTTAATTCTTCCTTAACCCCCCCCCCCCCACTAAAGGAGAAAAAAGGGGGAAAAAAAAGGAGAGTATGGGCGTACCCCATCTCGCTCACTTCCTTCTAATTCCCCGCCGCACACTCTCTTTCCCACATCCTTAAATATCTCTCCATTTTCCTGAACTCCCCCCATTGCTTCCATATCTTATGATGTTTCCCCTCTGTGTCCTCTGTCTTGTGGATCGACTCTTCTACCGTTCTTATCCACTCCACCCTCTTGATCCACTCTTTCAAAGATGGGGCGTTCTGAGTTTTCCACAGGCAGGGGATCAAGGCCTTCGCTGAGTTCAATAGATGGGGGATTAAGGTAGCCCCATATTGTCTCACTCCCATTTCTGTATCATGGAACAGACATGCCCATGGTTGTTTTTTAACCCTTTCTCCTGTTATAGTATAAATTGCTTCTATTACTTGGTTCCAATAATTCTATATTTTGGGGCACTTCCACCATAAATGTGTGAATGTCCCAACCACTGGACAGCCTTGCCAACAAGTTGGAGAATTGTCTCCGCTGTAAACATTGTCTCTCTGTGGAGATACATACCACCTTGCTAAAAGCTTGTATGACATTTCGACTGTTTGTGTGTCTTTAGCTACCGAGTGGACAGGCCTTATTATCTTGTTTCTATGTTCATCACTACTTAACGGGCCTATTTCTCTTTCCCATTTTTCTAGATAGGATGGATATTCATGGTCTGCCTCACGTAGCAATATTTTATATATTTTTGCTATCCTTTTTCTAAACTTTGCGGTGACTCTATTCATTTCTCTAAGGGTCTCAGTTGTCTCTTTCCTCGTAATGGCCGTGGCAGATTCTGTACAAAGTGCTGTAGCTGAGTGTATCTCCATTTGTCTAGTGCTTTCTGTCCCCATTCCCGAGTGATTTCTTTATAAGTGAATAGTCTGTTTTCTCCCATCGAATCCTGTAATCCTAAATTCTCCTTATTGGCCCACCTACTAAAGTATATGTGCTCGTCCTTCCTGGGTGGGAAGAAATTTGTGTCCAGGAGAGGGATTGGATTAAGGGTGAATTGTGGTCCCATTTGTGTCTCTTATTTATTGCATCCCACACCTTTAGTGAATTTTTTGTGAGTATATTTGTGTTTGGGCCTAAATCTCTATATTGTGATGGTATCCATATCCTTTTTCCTATATTTGTTCTGCTTAGCCTCATTTCTAATTTGACCCAACTCTTGTCCTTCTTGTTATGAGTCCAATCAATTATTCTCGAAATCACTATGGCTTCGTAATATTTTTTTAAAGTCAGGAGCTGCCAGACCCCCTCTATCTTTTTCTCTAATCATTATGTTAAATGCGATATGCACTCGTTTTCATGCCCAAATAAATTTTATTATCATTGATTTTACTTTACTAAGGTACTTCTGTGGGAGGTGGATTGGTATCATTTGACAAGTATAGATGAACATGGGTAATATAAACATTTTAACTGCAGTTATCTTTCCCAGCCAGGAAAGAGCTTTGTATTGCATCCTACTTAATTGCTCTTTGATTTTATTAAGAAGAGGGATGTAGTTAGTTTCAAAAAAGGTCGTCTAATTGGGCTGTCAATTTTATCCCTAAGTAGCTTAATTCTTTCTTACACCACTTAAATGGTAATTTGGCTTCGATAATTTACCATATTGTTTTAACTCCTTCAAGACCATAGGGATTGATGTTCTAGGCCTAGATACAGTCAGGTCCATAAATATTGGGACATCGACACAATTCTAATATTTTTGGCTCTATACACCATCACAATGGATTTGCAATGAAACTAACAAGATGTGCGTTAACTGCAGACTTTTAGCTTTAATTTGAGGGTATTTACATCCAAATCAGGTGAACAGTGTAGGAATTACAACAGTTTGCATATATGCCTCCCACTTTTTAAGGGACCAAAAGTAATGGCACAATTGGCTGCTCAGCTGTTTTATGGCCAGGTGCAGATAAAAGGTCCAGAGTTCATTGCAAGTGTGCTATTTGCATTTGGAATATGAGTTCCAAAGAGCTGTCACTATCAGTGAAGCACGCCATCATTAGGCTGAAAAAACAAAACAAACCCATCAGAGAGATAGCAAAAACATTAGGTGTGGCCAAATCAACTGTTTGGAACATCCTTAACCACTTTCAGACCGGACCATTATGCAGCCTAAAGACCAGAGGACTTTTTACAATTTCGCACTGCACTGGTTTAACTGGTAATTACGCGGTCATGCAATGTTGTACCCAAACGAAATTTGCGTCCCTTTCATCCCACAAATAGAGCTTTCTTTTGATGGTATTTGATTGCCTCTGCGATTTTTATTTTTTGCGCTATAAACGGAAAAAGACCGAAAATTTTGAAAAAAAATGATATTTTCTACTTTTTGTTATAAGAAAAATCCAATAAACTCAATTTTAGTCATACTTTTAAGCCAAAATGTATTCAGCCACATGTCTTTGGTAAAAAAAATGTCAATAAGCGTATATTTATTGGTTTGCGCAAAAGTTATAGCGTCTACAAACTAGGGTACATTTTCTGGAATTTACGCAGCTTTTAGTTTATTACTGCCTATCTCATTTCCTGAGGTGCTAAAATGGCAGGGAAGTACAAAACCCCCCCAAAATGACCCCATTTTGGAAAGTAGACACCCTAAGGAAATTGCTAAGAGGCATGTTGAGCCCATTGAATATTTTATTTTTTTGTCCCAAGTGATTGAATAATGACAAAAAAAAAAAATGTTTACAAAAAGTTGTCACTAAATGATATATTTCTCACACATGCCATGGGCATATGTGGAATTACACCCCAAAATAAATTCTGCTGCTTCTTCTGAGTACGGGGATACCACATGTGTGGGACTTTTTGGGAGCCTATCCGTGTACGGGACCCCGAAATCCAAGCACCGCCTTCAGGATTTCTAAGGGCGTAAATTTTTGATTTCACTCCTCACTACCTATCACTACCTATCACAGTTTTGAAGGCCATAAAATACCAAGATGGCACAAAACCCCCCCAAATGACCCATTTTGGAAAGTAGACACCCCAAGCTATTTGCTGAGTGGCATGTTGAGTCCATGGAATATTTTATATTTTGCCACAAGTAGCGGGAAAAATTACAAACTTTTTTTTTTTTTTTGCCCAAAGTTGTCACTAAATGATATATTTCTCACACATGCCATGGGCATATGTGGAATTACACCCCAAAATAAATTCTGGTGCTTCTCCTGAGTATGGGGACACCACATGTGTGGGACTTTTTGGGAGCCTATCCGTGTACGGGACCCGAAATCCAAGCACCGCCTTCAGGATTTCTAAGGGCGTAAATTTTTGATTTCACTCCTCACTACCTATCACTACCTATCACAGTTTTGAAGGCCATAAAATGCCAAGATGGCACAAAACCCCCCCAAATGACCACATTTTGGAAAGTAGACACCCCAAGCTATTTGCTGAGAGGCATGTTGAGTCCATGGAATATTTTATATTTTGCCACAAGTAGCGGGAAAAATTACAAACTTTTTTTTTTTTTTTTTTTTTGCCCAAAGTTGTCACTAAATTATATATTGCTCACACATGCCATGGGCATATATGGAATTACACCCCAAAATATATTCTGCTGCTTCTCCTGAGTACGGGGATACCACATGTGTGGGAATTTTTGGGAGCCTATCCGTGTACGGGACCCTGAAAACCAAGCACCGCCTTCAGGATTTCTAAGGGCGTAAATTTTTGATTTCACTCCTCACTACCTATCACAGTTTTGAAGGCCATAAAATGCCCAGATGGCACAAACCCCCCCAAATGACCCCATTTTGGAAAGTAGACACCCCAAGCTATTTTATGAGAGGCATGGTGAGTATTTTGCAGCTCTCATTTTTTTTTGAAAATGAAGAAAGAAAATAAAAAAATTTTTTTTTTTTCTTTTTTCAATTTTCAAAACTTTGTGACAAAAAGCGAGATCTGCAAAATACTCACCATACCTCTCAGCAAATAGCTTGGGTGTCTACTTTCCAAAATGGGGTCATTTGGGGGTATTTTGTGCCATCTGGGCATTCCGTGGCCTCTGAAACTGTGATAGGCAGTGAGGAGTGAATTCAAAAATTCACACCCTTAGAAATCCTGAAGGTGGTGCTTGGTTTTTGGGGTCCCGTGCGCGGCTAGGCTCCCAAAATGTCTCACGTATGTGGTATCCCCGTACTCAGGAGAAGCAGCAGAATGTATTTTGGGGTGTAATTCCACATATGCCCATGGCATGTTTGAGCAATATATCATTTAGTGATAACTTTGTGCAAAAAAAAAAAAAATTATTATTATTTTTCCCGCAACTTGTGTCAAAATATAAAATATTCCATGGACTCGACATGCCTCTCAGCAAAAAGCTTGGGGTGTCTACTTGCCAAAATGGGGTCATTTGGTGGGGGTTTTGACCTGTCATGGCATTTTATGCACAACATTTAGACGCTTATGTCACACATTACACTCTTCTAACCACTTGAAGACAGCCCTTTCTGACACTTTTTGTTTACATGAGAAAATAATTTTTTTTTTGCAAGAAAATTACGTTGAACCCCCAAACAATATATATTTTTTTAAAGCAAAGGCCCTACAGATTAAAATGGTGGGTGTTTCATTTTTTTTTTTCACTCAGTATTTGCGCAGCGATTTTTCAAATGCATTTGTTTGGGAAAAAACACACTTTTTTAAATTTTAATGCACTAAAAATCAGAAAGAACGAAAAAAAAAAAACAAACCCATCAGAGAGATAGCAAAAACATTAGGTGTGGCCAAATCAACTGTTTGGAACATCTTAAAAAGAAAGAACGCAACACCAAAAGACCTGGAAGACCAAGGAAAACAACTGTTTTGGATGACGAAGAATTCTTTCCCTGGTGAAGAAAACACCCTTCACAACAGTTGCCCAGATCAAGAACACTCTGCAGGAGGTAGGTGTATGTGTGTCAACAATCAAGAGAAGACTTCACCAGAGTAAACACAGAGGGTTCTCCACAAGATGTAAACCATTGGTGAGCCTCAAAAACAGGAAGGCCAGATTAGAGTTTGCCAAACAACATCTAAAAAAAGCCTTCACAGTTCTGGAACAACATCCAATGGACAGATGGGACCAAGATCAACTGGTAAAAAAAAAAAAAAAACAACATCGGGGGGGGGGGCAATGGACCAAAAGATAACCATTGGTGAGCCTCAAAAACAGGAAGGCAGATTAGAGTTTGCCAAACAACATAAACAACTAAAAAAAGCCTTCACAGTTCTGGAACAACATCCAATGGACAGATGGGACCAAGATCAACTTGTACCAGAGTGAGGGCATGTGGCCTGGTGGATGTAAACCATTGGTGAGCCTCAAAAACAGGAAGGCCAGATTAGAGTTTGGAGAAGGAAAGGAACTGCTCATGATCCAAAGCATACCACCTCATCAATGAAGCATGTTGGTGGTAGTGTCATGGCGTGGGCATGTATGGCTGCCAATGGAACTGGTTCTCTTGTATTTATTGATTATGCAACTACTGGCAAAAGCAGCAGGATGAATTCTGAAGTGTTTCGGGCAATATTATCTGCTCATATTCATCAAAATGCTTCAGAACTCATTGGATGGCGCTTCACAGTGCAGATGGACAATGACCCAAAGCATACTGCGAAAGCAACCAAAATAGTTTTTCAAGGGAAAGAAGTGGAATGTTATGCAATGGCCAAGTCAATCACCTGACCTGAATCCGATTGAGCATGCATTTCACTTGCTGAAGACAAAACTGAAGGGAAAATGCCCCAAGAACAAGCAGGAACTGAAGACAGTTGCAGTAGAGGCCTGGTAGAGCATCACCAGGGATGAAACCAGCGTCTGGTGATGTCTATGCGTTCCATCCAGACTTCAGGCTGTAATTGACTGCAAAGGATTTGCAACCATTTTTTTTTTCAAAGAGGAACCCCAATTTAACCCTGTCAAAAGCCTTTTCGGCATTGATTGACATAAGTACTGTGGAGGTGCCCCTCCTAATAGCTTCCTATATTAACAATATAGATTTCAGTGAATTATCCCTTCCCTCCCTTCCCTGTATAAATCCCACCTGGTCATTGTGGATCCATTTTGGCAAATATGACTTCAATCTTTCTGCTACTATTTTTGAAAAGAGCTTTATATCTGAGTTTAATAAAGAAATTGGCCTATAACTCTCTACTGCCATAGGGTCTTTCCCCTCTTTTAAGATCAGAGTGATATGTGCCAAAAGTGTCTCCTCTCTGAAATTCTCTCCTTCCCTTACCATATTAAAGTAATTACATAATTCCGGTGCTAACTGCTTACAGAACTTTTAATAATACCCAATGGGGTATCCATCGGGGGCCTGGACTTCCTCCTGAGGCAGTATTTTTAATTGCTCTTTCTACTTCCTCTAATGATATGAGTGCCTCTAATGCCTCCATGTCTTCTTTCTCACCCCTCGGGAGGTCCAGGACCCGCAGATAATCCCTCATTTCTTCTCTCTGCTTTGACTTCTCTTCCTCCTTCTGCTTGATATCATATAAAGTACTGTAATAAGAGTGAAATGTGCTTGCTATATCTGAGGAGGGGATTTGTATGTCACCTCTAGCATCTCTAACCCTCGCTATGAATGTCCTATTCTGTTTTTCCTTCACCCTTCTGGCCATCCATTTACCTGATCTATTTCCCTACTGGTACCTTTCCTTATCTATAATATGGAACGCAGCTTTCCTCACTTGTTCTAGACATTCCTCTAGTTCTCTCTTTTTTGTTATCAACTCCTGCCTTTCTGGGATCCCTTTAGGTCTTGTTCTCTGCTCTAGCTCATTTATTTCCTTATATAAGTCATTTTTTCTCTTTTCCCTTGCCTTCTTCTTCCCTGCTCCAATCCCTATTAGGATCCCCCTAATTACCACCTTGTGGGTTTCCCATACTATTGCACTGGATATTCCTGGCGTCTCATTGACCGGAAAAATAAACTATCCAACTCCTGCTCAATCCTGTTTATTGATTCTTGATCTTGGATTAGTGAATCATTCAACCTCCAGTTTATCCCTGGTCCAGAGTCCCCTTTTATCTCCAATTGTATTAAAGTGATTGTTTTTATTTCTGCCGTTTTAAGGGCTGACACTAGCTGGTGCTCTATGAAAATATAATCAATCCTGGAGAAGGACTTGTGGACCGGGGAGAAACAGGTATAGTCCCGTTCCTTTAAATGGGTGATCCTCCATGCATCTTTTAGTTGCGAATTTGCTAGCGCATTTGTAAATTTTGTTCCATAGAGCGGTTTCTCCCCCCTGAAGTATCCATCCTTGGATCTATACTCCAATTCAGATCTCCTGCTACAATCAGTTTACCATCTTTAAAACCTTCTAATTTTTTCAAAATTTTCTTAACAAATTTGTCAGGGTTCTTATTCGGTGCATAAACATTCACAATCATACATTTCATATTGAAGAGTTTTCCTTTTAAAAACAAATATCTTCCCTCTGGATCCAGGAGACGCTCCTAAACCTCAAATTTTACCATCGTACTGAAGCCAATTGCTATCCCTCTTGAATGAGGGGATGGAGAGTCTCCATAAAACCATACTGGGAAGTGGTGTGTGGTCAACTTGATCCCATATGTTTGTGTTATGTGTGTCTCCTGGAGGCACACTATACTTGCTTCTAAATATTGCAGTTCATTATTTAAATGATATATTTTTTTTTGTAAAAAAAAAAAGGGGGGACCCCCCCCATCCCCAATATTTCTCTGACTCCGTGACAGAGTGCTGTGTCACCCTGTGTATTCTATCTATTTTTAGGGTCTCTGTAGCTTCTCTGTCTAAAAAGGGATTGAATAGTTGTTGTGCTATTTTCCTCAGCTCTATGTTGCTGTGGGTCTCTGGCAAGCCTTTAATACGCACATTCTTCCTCCTACTCCTATTCTCTTGATCTTCTAACTTATACATAAGGGCTCTATTCGCTCTTTGCAGGGCCGTTACTTGTTCTGCTATCTCATTCAGTCTTTGCTCCCGTACTTCTAGTCTGTTCTCTATCTCCTCTACTTGCCCTAGGACTAACCCAATATCTGTTCTTACTGCGGAAATTTCCACTTTCAGAGATGCCTCCATTTTTGAAAACATCTCTGCCAGCATCTCCTTTATTTGTGGGGGTTCCTCCTGTGTTCTGCGTTCTATGCTGCTTTCCCCTGTTAAACCCACTCCTTCTGATCTATTTTCCTCCCTCCTCACCTGATCTACTGCATTCGCTTTGTCACTACCCTGTGCATTATTTCCTTCTCCCTTTGATCCCCCTGTTTTCACTCCATTTACATTGCCCCCTTTATTTTCTTCTGTTGTTTTCTGTCTATTTAGACCTGAGCACAGGGGTGCCCCTAACCTGGGGCTTCCCTGCGCTTCTTCTACTATGCTAGTGTTGTTTGCCATGTACCGTTGGATACCTCCCGGGCTTGACGTAGGGTAAGCGCTTTTACTGGTTTTACTTGGTTTACCCCTCATATTAGTACCTCAATGGGCGTAGCCAGGGAGGGATCCCTTTTATCAATCTCTCCCTATTCTATCCCCTTTCACCTCTTTAGTATCGGTTGTGAAAAAAGAGGGGAGACCCAAAAAAAATTACCAAAATAAAGTATATAACACGACCTAAGAATCAATATTCCGTAGCTACTAATTAATAATCACAATGGTTAATTATAGTAGGGGAACTAGTAGGGGAAAGAAATGGGTAAAAAATGTCCTTGTTGGATTTTAAGTGCATCTACCATCTCGAGGGCAGTATGATAGAAGCAGTCAGTAGGAGGTTTCAGACCGCAGTATCTGGTGCAATAATACACCCCCTGTTACTCTCCTCTGGCCACTGTGTGTCCAGGAGCTTTGCCGCTCACTAGGTCCCTTTCAACCGACAGTGGTTAAGTCGCCTCCAGAGCTTTCAGTAGGGGAAGAAAAAAAAAAAAGAAAACAAGTAGAATTAATAGATTTGTCCCTAAAGCAAGGGAGCCTATAGCAGCAACAGTTCAAATCCACAGGCTGTCCACGCCTGCAGCTGTTGTAATATTAATATGAGTGTCCGATTTGGTACACAATTAATGCCTGCACCAGTTATGCCAGTTGCCAATCGCAGTATCTGTTGCATATAGGAGGGGTAAGTGGGGGAGCATTTACAGGTATCTCTCTTGTGACATTGGGGTGTTTAGCGCAAGTGGATAGATGCGTTTTTGGTGCAGTGAGTCCACATCAGACAGGAATATATATTTAAGGGCCTGGTAGCCCACGTTTATTAAAGGGAAAAACAAAACAAAAGTCAATCCAGGAATCCCATGCAGGGGTCAAAGCTTCAATTAAATATATAAAATGCAAATGAAAATGCCAGCCCACCTGGCTACTCTTCAACAACACTGCTGCTATAGGTACTTGCTTGGATGCACACCGTCTTAGGCTCCTTGGACGCACACAGCTTCAAGCCTCTCAATGCACACAGCTTTAGGCTCCTTGGACGCACACAGCTTTGAAGCCCTTGGACACACACAGCGTTGAGCTTCTTGGACACACACAGCTTTGAGCTTCTTAGACGCACACAGCATTGAAGCCCTTCAATGCACACAGCTTTGAGCTTCTTAGACGCACACAGCATCTATCCTCACACACAGACACTCAGTAGCAGCCACTGCTCCACCTTCCTTCCCCCTTCTGCTCTCACCAGCCCCTCGTTATATAGGCTGTGTGCACCTGGGCACACACCCTGCTGGCTGTCCACAAGGCCTGGACACAGGGTTGGAGATCCCGTCCCACCCAAGACTCTGAAGGATCTCCAAACTACAGAACCCCTTTCAGAAATAGCAAGATCTGGAGAAAACTGCCAGAGCAGTTTTCTCCGTTTCAAATCTACGCTCTGTAGTTCTGCACTCAGCTGATATGCAGACTCTGTGTCCACTTTAACCCCATTTTCATAGGGACAGAGCCTGGCTCTGCCACACTCTGCTTTCCATCCGTTCATGACATCAGGCAGGGGGTGACTGAGCCTGAAGTCTCAGAGCGCTCTCACTGCTTCCGATGTCCCGCTCGGATGTCCCACTCAGACATACGGCAAGGGGAGGGAGCGGAGCGAAGGAGTCCCAGCCTGCTTAACCCATGCGCCGAGCGAATTTACTCACAGAGCCTTACGGAGCCTCACGGCGTACTGCGGGCTGCGGCGTGCTGGGAGATGGCGAGCTGGAGCGGGGGATCCTGGGAGCCGGCTCATCTGGAGAGCATCCTACACGCTCCTACGTCATGGCTCCACCTCAGTCTAGAGGGATAGATGCATGAAAGAAAACTAGTATTTTGACTCTATACAATGCATTATAGGAGCAATACATGCGCCCTGTAATAAAACCAAATTTGTTTGCTTGCTAAACTTTGCACACCTTCTTTTTACTGAAATCCTCCGGGTGTGCTATGAACCCTCTAGGCATTCTGGGCTAGACCAGAATAAGGGACTTCTCATTCTCTCAGAATAGGTGTGGTTGCTAGGCAAATACCATATCTACAGTTTTACTGCTCTGTTTTTATACTTTTCTCAACCAAGTTTCTGTACGCTAGAAGAATTTCTTAAAATGATGAAAAAATCTCAGGTCAGTGATAAAGTGAGGTGGTCATTGGGTGGAAACATTGCAAGTACTAAAGGAAGTGGAAATTTGCAGTGCCTTTTCCTCTCCTCTACAGGAAGTCGGAGACTAGATGCTGTACGTCAACTCTTCCCATTAGACTAGACTAGATTAGAAGTCTAGGAGACTAGAAGGGCAGAAGAAACTGAAAAAGTTAATAGGTAATATACTGTATATGTATTAAAATACTCAAGGTCTTTGAATCCCTCATGAAGCTAATAAAAGGTGAAAAGGAGTAATTTAAGGTAACCACAATACAAAAGTGCACACCTTGTAGCTGGAAGAAAGAGGTGTAACCGTCACTTGCTTTAATGTAAGAACTGTGAAATCATTCTAGAAGGCTCATAAGTCAGCTTGCATATAAATAAAGGCCTATGGGCAGCAGAGATTCATAATGTATGGACTGTAGTTGTGGTTGGGGCGCATTCATTTGGCAAGATTTACAATAACTCTCTACTGTTATGCAAATACTGGGCCACAAAAAATGCTGCTCAATTTGCTCTTTAGTTCCTAAGAATAGTTTTCCCATAGCTAATGTGCTGCTATATCTTAACAGACAAAGATCTATTGTAAAAGGAAAGGAGATGGCTGGTGCACTCATAGAAATGGAGTCCAAGTAGGTTCAGTGGTTAAAGGCAAAAAATTAAAAATATATAAAATGGTGTCAGTGTGCTTAACTCAGTGGCTGCAGCTGATGAAGAAAGCTACCAGAGCTACTGAAGAAAGGACTCTGTTTGGGACAAACAGAAAAGAAGAGCAGTGCTGTAGCATCAAAGCACTATTTATTTGGAAAAAACAAACACCACTGTATATATATATATACAGTGGTGTGAAAAAGTGTTTGCCCCCTTCCTCATTTCCTGTTCCTTTGCATGTTTGTCACACTTAAGTGTTTCGGAACATCAAACCAATTTAAACAATAGTCAAGGACAACACAAGTAAACACAAAATGCAATTTGTAAATGAAGGTGTTTATTATTAAAGGTGAAAAAAAATCCAAACCATCATGGCCCTGTGTGAAAAAGTGATTGCCCCCCTTGTTAAAACATACTATAACTGTGGTTGTCCACACCTGAGTTCAATTTCTCTAGCCACACCCAGGCCTGATTATTGCCACACCTGTTCACAATCAAGGCATCACTTAAATAGGAGCTGCTTGACACAGTAAGGTCCACCAGAAGATCCTTAAAAGCTACACATCATGCCGAGACCCAAAGAAATTCAGGAATAATTGAGAAAGAAAGTAATTGAGATCTATCAGTCTGGAAAGGGTTATAAAGCCATTTCCAAAGCTTTGGGAATCCAGCGAACCACAGTGAGAGCCATTATCCACAAATGGCGAAGACATGGAACAGTGGTGAACCTTCCCAGGAGTGGCCGGCCGCCCAAAATTACCCCAAGAGCGCAGCGACGACTCATCCAAGAGGTCACAAAAGACCCCACAACAACGTCCAAGGAACTGCAGGCCTCACTTGCCTCAGTTAAGGTCAGCGTTCATGCCTCCACCATCAGGAAAAGACTGGGCAAAAATGGCCTGCATGGCAGAGTTCCAAGGAGAAAACCACTGCTGAGCAAAAAGAACATCAAAGCTCGTCTCAATTTCTCCACAACACATCTTGATGATCCCCAAGACTTTTGGGACAACATTTTGTGGACCGATGAGACAAAAGTGGAACTCTTTGGAAGGTGTGTGTCCAAGTATATCTGGCGTAGAAGGAACACTGCATTTCAGAAAAAGAACATTATACCAACAGTAAAATATGGTGGTGGTAGTGTGATGGTCTGGGGCTGTTTTGCTGCTTCAGGACCTGGAAGACTTGCCGTGATAAAAGGAACTATGAATTCTGCTGTCTACCAAGAGATCCTGAAGGAGAATGTCCGACCATCTGTTCGTGTACTCAAGCTGAAACGAACTTGGGTTCTGCAGCAGGACAATGATCCTAAACACACCAGCAAGTCCACCACCGAATGGCTGAAGAAAAACAAAATGAAGACTTTGGAGTGGCCTAGCCAAAGTCCTGACCTGAATCCTATTGAGATGTTGTGGTATGACCTTAAAAAGGCCGTTCATGCTCGAAAACCCTCTAATGTAACTGAATTAGGACAATTCTGCAAAGATGAGTGGGCCAAAATTCCTCCAGGAACGCTGTAAAAGCCTCATTGCACGTTATCGCAAACGCTTGGTTGCAGTTGTTGCTGCTAAGGGTGGCCCAACCAGTTATTAGGTTTAGGGGGCAATCACTTTTTCACACAGGGCCATGATGGTTTGGATTTTTTTCACCTTTAATAATAAACACCTTCATTTACAAATTGCATTTTGTGTTTACTTGTGTTGTCCTTGACTATTGTTTAAATTGGTTTGATGTTCCGAAACACTTAAGTGTGACAAACATGCAAAGGAACAGGAAATGAGGAAGGGGGCAAACACTTTTTCACACCACTGTGTATATATATATATATATATATATATATATATATATATATATATATATATATATATATATATATATATATATAATATATATAAATGTAGGATGGAAAGCCCTGGGCAAGTTGTTTTAAAAATGGTCTATGTAGAAGGAAAAGAAGCTGGTCACGCTTTCCTTAGCTGCTACTTAGGGACGCTCAGGTGGATGGACTGAATCTTTGTGAATTTTGGGCAGGTGGTAAAAAAATGGCCTTTTGTAGGAAAGCTGTTTTATTTTTATTAATAATGCCCTCTACAGATGCTCTGTCTATAGGAGCAGATGCTTTAATTTTAATCTGTGGGAGTTTTTTGTAAGTCTGTGTGTCAGACAATAGGCATTCATATTCTTTAAGATAGTCTGTTTTATTTTGTACTAGAATTCCAACACCCTTGTCAGCTGTATTAATGATAAGCATGCTTGGAGATATTTTAAAGAGCCTGCGTTTTAAACGTAGTGAGATTCGATGATGTATAAGGAGTTTTGGAGATTATATTACACATATACAGAGGGTCTGCGTACACTACCTGTCAGGGCCTGGACTTGAACCTGGGACCTCTTCTGTGTCTGGCAATGACTCTTCTCACTGAGCTACCTGATATTCTGGACAGGGCCCTGTCTGATCCATTGGACATCCATTGGCCTTGTGCCTTGACTATTGCTGAACCTTAAACTCTTTGCTCCTCACATGATTTAAGCCATGTCTCTGCACTTCCTGTTTGCCAGATTATTGTACTCTCTTCAGCCAATATGTCACTCTCATCTCCCCTGCTGCTGTCCATATTGTACTACCACTCGTTATTGGCCCTTGAATTGTTCCTCGACTATGCTTCTGCCTGATCCTAATCTGCAACAAAACTCATTACTGACCTTTGGCTTGTTTTACTGACAATACTTCTGTTTGATCCTTACCTGGTTATCTACTTCTGGGGCCCCCGGCTTGCTCACCTCCTCCTTGAGGACCACAACCTGGTACTATACACAGCAAAATCCATCTCCACCATCAGGAGCTCTGGTGACACCAGTTAGTACTTATGCCCCGTGCACACGGTCGGAAAATCCGACCTCAAAATCCATCAGATTTTTTCCAACGGATTTTGTCCGACACTGGTGTTGCATACACACGGTCGGACAAAGTTGTCGGAAAATCTGATCATTCTGAACGTGGTGACGTTTGTTGCCTACGACGGGACTACGTAGAGGCTAGTAGCCAATAGCTTTGGTCTTGTAATGTGATCTGAGAATGCGTGGCACTTTGTCCGTCGGAATTCACTACACATGATCGGAAAAAGTCCGATAGGACTTTGTTGTTGGAAAATTTGAGAGCAGGAGATAAAACTTTGTCCGTCGGAAAATCCGACGGCAAAAGTCCGATGGAGCCTACACACGGTCAGAATTTCCGACAACATTGTCCGATAGGACATTTTCCGTCGGAAAACCCGACCGTGTGTACGGGGCATAAGACTCCACACCTCAGATGAGCCCTGTTTCATCCTGCTGGTTGGTGGCAGTCCCGCTACTGCTATAGCAACTGGTCTTCGAGCCTGACCCCTGATCGCAACACTACCAATAGAAACTTTGCGTCTTGGTTCACACTATCCCTGCATCCAATTTGCATTTCAAGAGATTGTGACTGGCTCTTTATGGAGCCGGTTCACACATCTCCAAAGCGGTTCCGGTGCAAATTGCATAGGAGTCCTGTGCGTCTTCTGGTCCATTTCAGGTCCAAATTCAGCCAAAAATTTGTGCTGAAATCAGACCTGAAACGATGAACATGGACGTTCCAGACCCCTGCTGTAAGCCGCTCCATGCTGTGTTGTGAACCCAGCCTGCAGGTTTCTTTTTAACTTTTAAACTTTAGGTTTCATTTGAGTGGGGTTGAAGATGGACATGGGTTGAAAGGATGTGTGTTGCACTGGGGGAGAGTTCGGAAGATGTTGGCTAAGGAGGGTATAATACATCTCATCATCTGCTGTATAAAGATCCTCAAGATGGACCAGTGTGGTAACCTCAGATGATGTGATGACAGGTGGTGTAGCGGTGTGTAAATCTAGACTGGTGTCACTGGAGGAATGATTTTTATGTGCTTGGATGTTATAATAATGTCTAAATATTAGATTACTAATGAATCTATTAGGTCTACAAAGTGAAAGGATTGGGTATGGCTGACAGGGCGAAACTCAATTCTTGGCTGAGTAGGGCAAGCTCTAATGTAACAGTCACAGACCACTTGCTCTACAGTCTGACAAGCTTAAGAACCTCTGATTGCAGCCAATTGTAAGGAGGAACAAATCATATACCAGAGATCTCACACACACATGTGAGCACACACTCTGCTCAGATAAGTATTATTTTTTAGAATTTGGATAGTTCTTGGCATCCTAGGGTTGTAAGTCAAAGTAGGTCTTTTGTGGCTCCCTAGTTAATAAAGGTGCTAGCACATAAGCCCACTTCTCTTTTGGAGTAGTTTCTCACACTCAGAAATGATCTTAAAGATGGCACAAGGGCTTCAACCTCATCCTCCAGGGACAATTTTCATTAAGCACTCTGCGACAGCTGTCGAAGTGTAGAAGTTGTAAAATCTATATAAAGTGATCTTGCGCAAATTAAAATCACTATAAAACACTATGGATGAATAACAGATATAAAATACAAATAAAATATTATATCTATATCTCCTCATGGAGTATAGTAATGAATATATATGTGCAAAAATCGTAGGAAAAAAATGCAAAAAAAAGAGTTGCAAAAAAGTGTCCAAAATATTCCTAAAACACTTAAAAAGAACACAAAGATATAGCTATGTATCAAATTGTCCTCTAAATAGTGATTCAATTAATGAATAAAATACATTTCTGCTGAATTTTCAGAGTGATGGATCCAAAATATGTGATGTTGCGTGAGCTTAAACACATAAAATGTCCATAAGTAATCCACAAAATGCCTCTTAGTACTTAAGTCTCCCAGAACTCTCACCTTAGTTACAAAAGTAAATCGCATCCATAGAACCATTAAAGGTCTCCACTATCTTCTATTGGCCCCTCTTTCAACTTCTACACGCGGCAGATGGATTCGTAGGTATTCCTCCAATGAAAATGATAATCCACTAGGTTGTCCCAATTTATTCCAATAATAAAGTGCCTCAGTGTAGGAGAAAGCATACAAGACAAAGAGCCTCCGTTAGTGTAGTATATCAAAGCTCAACCATCCTATTTTATTAAGTACCCAGGTGGACTCTTACATTAAAAACGTGAATAGCAAACAGAGAACAGAATCTGCGTTGTTCAGCTAGAACAGAATCGGCGTTGTTCGAACACGCGAACACCATTAAAGTCTATGGGACACGAACATTAATAATCAAAAGTGCTAATTTTAAAGGCTTATATGCAACTTATTGTCATAAAAAGTGTTTGGGGACCTGGGTCCTGCCCCAGGGGACATGTATTAATGCAAAAAAAAGTTTTAAAAAATGAAGTTTTTTCGGAAGCAGTGATTTTAATATGCTTAAATTGAAACAATAAAAGTGAAATATTCCTTTAAATTTCATACCTGGGAGGTGTCTATAGTATGCCTGTAAAGTGGCGCATGTTTCCCATGTTAACAACAGTCCCTGCACAAAATGACATTTCTAAAGGGAAAAAAAGTCATTTAAAAGTACTCCCGGCTATAATGAATTGTCAGTCCCAATTCACATAAAGTCATTGCAAATACACATGTCATTGAAAAAAATGGCATGAGATCCCCCCACAGTCCATTACCAGGCCCTTTGGGTCTGGTATGGATTTTAAGGGGAACCCTGTGCCAAAATGTAAAAAAAAATGGCGTGGGGGTCCCCCCAAAAATCCATACCAGGCCCTTATCTGAGCACGCAACGTGGCATGCCCCAGGAAAAGAGGGGGACAAGAGAGCACTCCCCTCCTGAATCGTACCAGGCCACATGCCCTCAACATGGGGAGGGTGCTTTGGGGTAGTCCCCCAAAGCACCTTGTCCCCATGTTGATGGGGACAAGGGCCTCATCCCCACAACCCTTACCCAGTGGTTGTGGGGGTCTGCGGGTGGGGGGCTTATCGGAATCTGGAAGCCCCCTTTAACAAGGGGACCCCCAGATCCCAGCCTCCCCCCCTGTGTGAAATGGTAACGATGTACAAATGTACCCCTACCATTTCACCAAAAAAGTGTCAAAATGGTAAAAATGACAAGACACGGCTTGGGACAAGTCCTTTATTAAAAAACATGTCCCACGAAGTCCATTCATCTTCTTCTCTCGCTCCGGCGGACTGAAAAAAAAAAAGCCGCCTCTATGGGAACGTGTCTTTGCAGGTGGCAGTTCTTTTATAACTGAGAACTGTCACCTGAGAGGATGGTCATTACAACGGGTGCCTCCCAGATCGGTGACGATGTGCATGTTTTTTTTTTGTCCGTCGGCGGAGCGAGAGAAGACGATGAATGGACTTCTTGGGACATTTTTTTTAAAATAAAGGACTTGTCCCAAGCCGTGTCTTTTTACCATTTTGACACTTTTTTGTGAAATGGTAGGGGTACATTTGTACCCCGTTACTATTTCACACAGGGGGGAGGCCGGGATCTGGGGGTCCCCTTGTTAAAGGGGGCTTCTAGATTCCGATAAGCCCCCCGCCCGCAGACCCCCACAACCACTGGGCAAGGGTTGTGGGGATGAGGTCCTTGTCCCCATCAACATGGGGACAAGGTGCTTTGAGGGCATGTGGCCTGGTACGGTTCGGGGGGGGGGCGCTCTCTCGTCCCCCTTCTTTTCCTGGGGCCTGTCAGGTTGCATGCTCGGATAAGGGTCTGGTATGGATTTTTGGGGGGACCCCCACACCGTTTTTTTAAATTGTGGCGCGGGGTTCCCCTTAATATTCATACCAGACCTGGGCCTGGTAATGGACTGTGGGGGAATCCTATGCCTTTTTTTCAATGACTTTTATGTGTATTGCCGGGACCGACAATTCATTATAGCCACGAGTACTTTTAAATGACTTTTTTTCCTTTAGAAATGTCATTTTGTGCAGGTACTGTTGTAAACACGGGAAATATCGGCCACTTTACAGGCATACTATAGACACCCCCCAGGTACGAAATTTAAAGGAATTTTTCACTTTTATTGTTTCACTTTAAGCATTATTAAAATCACTGCTCCTGAAAAAATGGTAGTTTTTAAAACTTTTTTTTGCATTGATACATGTCCCCTGGGGCAGGACCCAGGTCCCCAAACACGTTTTATGACAATAACTTGCATATAAGCCTTTAAAAAGTAGAACTTTTGATTTCTCCCATAGACTTTTAAAGGGTGTTCTGCGGCTTTCGAATTTGCCATGAAAACACCCCAAATTGTTCACTATTTGGCAAACAGGCGAACACCCGATGTTCGAGTCGAACTTACGCTCGACTCGAACATCGGGCTCATCCATACTATTGAGATAAGTTCAAACGCTGCTCTTCCTCTAATGAGACCTGTGGGGGTATGGTCAGTTGTTACTGTATGTCTTCTGAGCAATTAAGTGGTTCAACTCTTGCTTGTTATCATTTGTCAATATGTGCTTTTCCCAAACTCCTCTATTCTGTTCAACAATAGGTGCCTGTCCGCACTGCCCGCACATGAGACTAAGCTCAATTTATATTTGCTACGGTAAACCATGCAACAGACTGGTAAACCCAGGAACAAGTCAGATAAATTTGGCCTGCATTTTTTCAGGAAAACAGCAAACAAACACAGTTTCAATGCAGGCTTTGTATAGCAAGTCCAGAGACAAAAAAAATGACACATCTGCTCGTCTGAGCCGCTAACAAAACTCAGGTCTATTCCTTGCTAAAAGGGTGCCCCAACACAAACAGACAGCACTTGTTCCTTGTTATTGTTCTGTCATCATTCAAAATTTTCACCCAGTAGCAGGCTCCTACAGCAGAAAAAGCTAAAGAGAGGCCTTGAGCATCAATTAATCCCAGCTGACCACAGACCTTTAGATGTACAAGCTTCAAATGAGGTCTTGCTACCAGGTAAGATGTGGACCTAAGGATGGAGATTTTATCTCACCAAAACGCTACAAAGTCTCCAGGCTTTAGGACCCAGACAGAACGTATTACGATTCAGAGAAAGTCATTGGTTTGTTTTCTCCATATAAGTACCCTAAAGCCCCTCATCATGTGTATGTGAGAAATCTAGGTGACACATACACACCACCAACGATCCTTCCAGCCATTGACTCACAAGGGTTACTTAACATTGATAAAATCCATAGTTAAGCATCAGTAGAAAGACTTATCTAATTTTGCTTGGGAGTCAGCAAGAATTGTTTTTCCTGTTAACGAAGAGTAAACCTTATTTCTCAAGGGGTTAGTTGCTTTCCTCTAGATTCACTCTTGTTTCTGGTTTCTAAGGATGCCAATGAACATGTATATTTTCAACCTATATATCTCTAGAACCCTTAACACTGACAGTAATTACTACTTTGTAATGATTTGCTTTGTGTCTTGCCTGTGACCTGTCAGCCTGCCAAGTGCCCGCTGACTGTCTACCAGTATTCTGTCTGCGTGCTGTTCCTGCTGCTCTGAATTACAGTCCAGCCTGCATCCGAGTGCAAAAAGTGCATCTGCAGCTGTCATCGCAAGAACCGTCAGGCACTTGTGCCACTCCAGGCTCTTGTGCCTTTTGTTACTTTACCAGGGGTACCGAGCCAGAGGTGTAAGAGAACACATTCTTCTCCATGTCAGGCTTCATCACCAGGTATGTGACAGAACACTTTAACCACAAAAGGATTTACCCCTTTAATGACCAGGCAATTTTTTGCGATGCGGCACTGCATCGCTTTAACCGACAATTGCGCGGTCGTGCGATGTTGTACCCAGATAAAACTCTTTTTTACCCACAAATAAAGCTTTCTTTTGGTGGTATTTTATCACCTCTGTGGATTTTATTTTTTGCACTATAACCAAAAAAAGGCCGACAATTTTGAAAAAAAATATATGTTTTTAACTTTTTGCTATAATAAATATCCCTTTAAAAAATAAAAAATAAACAAATTTCTTCATCAGTTTAAGCCAATATGTATTCTTCTACATATTTTTGACAATAAGCGTATATTGATTGGTTTGCACAAAGGTTATAGTGTCTACAAAATAGGGGAAAGATTTATGGCATTTTTATTATAATTTTTTTTGACTAGTAAAGGCAGTGATCAGAGATTTTTACTGCAACATTTCAGCGGACAGATCGGACACTTTTTTGGGACCAGTGACATTATTACAGTGATCAGAGCCAGTGACATTATTGGGACTAGGGATGAGCCGAACACCCCCCCGTTCGGCTCGCACCAGAACCCGCGAACGGACCTAAAGTCCGTGCGAGCTTTAGAACCCTATTAGTTATAATGGATGCGAACGTTCGAAATTAAAAGTGCTCATTTTAAAGGCTAATATGCATGTTAATGTCATAAAAAGTGTTTGGGGACCTGGGTCCTGCCCCAGGGGACATGTATCAATGCAAATTTTTTTTTTTAAAACGGCCGTTTTTTCAGGAGCAGTGATTTTAATAAGGCTTAAATTGAAACAATAAAAGTGTAATATTCCTTTAAATTTCGTACCTGGGGGGTGTCTATAGTATGCCTGTAAAGGGGCGCATGTTTCCCGTCTTTAGAACGGTCTCTGCGCAAAGTGTCATTTTTGAAAGTAAAAAAGCTATTTAAAATCACTCGCGGCTAATGTTAATTCACGGCTCCCGTAACACAGAGAACAGTGATTCATTGAAACTCATTCATAAAAAAAAGTCATTGATAGAAAATAAAAAAAATAAAAAAAATGAAAAAAAAAAAGCGTAGGGGTCCCCCCAAATTCAATTACCAGGCCCTTCAGGTCTGGGATGGATATTAAGGGGAACCCCAGCCAAAAAAAAAAAAAAAAAAATGGCGTAGGGTCCCCCTCAAAATCCATACCAGACCCTTGAGGTCTGGTATGGATTTTAAGGGGAACCCTAGCCAAAAAAAATGGCGTGGGGTCCCCCTCAAAATCCATACCAGACCCTTATCCGAGCACGCAACCTGGCAGGCAGCAGGAAAAGAGGGGGGGACGAGAGCGGCCCCCCCTCTCGCCTGAACCGTACCAGGCCACATGCCCTCAACATTGGGAGGATGCTTTGGGGGTCTAAGACCCCTAAAGCACCTTGTCCCCATGTTGATGAGGACAAGGGCCTCTTCCCCACAACCCTGGCCGGTGGTTGTGGGGGTCTGCGGGCGGGGGGCTTATCGGAATCTGGAAGCCCCCTTTAACAAGGGGACCCCCAGATCCCGGCCCCCCCCTGTGTGAAATGGTAAGGGGGTACTTTTCCCCTACCATTTCACCAAAAAAAAAGTGGCAAAAATGGTAAAAATGACAGGAGACAGTCTTTGACAATTCCTTTATTAAAATCTTCTTTCTTCTTTCTTCATCCTTCGGATTCTTCATCTTCTCCTTCCTTCATCTTCTTCCATCTTCTTCTTCCATTTTCTTCTTCCTCCGATCCGCTTCTTCTTGCGCTGGTCTTCTTGTCCTTCTCGTCCGGCATCTTCTTCCGTCGGCGTCGGTGTCGGTGTCTTCTTGGGCCACTCCGCGCAAGGGGAGGCTCCCGCTGTGTGAGGCTCCGCTCCATCTGACAGGTCTTTTAAAATGGAGGGCACCTGGTGACCCCGCCCCCCTCTGACGTCATGGGGAAAGCCATCATGGAATTCCCCATGACGTCCCTGTGCGTCAGAGGGGGCGGGGTCACCAGGTGCCCTCCATTATAAAAGACCTGTCAGACGGAGCGGAGCCTCACACAGCGGGAGCCTCCCATTGCGCGGAGCGGCCCAAGAAGAGACAGAGACACCGACACCGACGCCGACGGAAGAAGATGCCGGACGAGAAGGACGAGAAGACCAGCGCAAGAAGAAGCGGATCGGAGGAAGAAGAAAATGGAAGAAGAAGATGGAAGAAGATGAAGGAAGGAGAAGATGAAGAAACCGAAGGATGAAGAAAGAAGAAAGAAGATTTTAATAAAGGAATTGTCAAAGACTGTCTCCTGTCATTTTTACAATTTTTGCCACTTTTTTGGTGAAATGGTAGGCCCTTACCATTTCACACAGGGGGGGGCCGGGATCTGGGGGTCCCCTTGTTAAAGGGGGCTTCCAGATTCCGATAAGCCCCCCGCCCGCAGACCCCCACAACCACCGGCCAGGGTTGTGGGGAAGAGGCCCTTGTCCTCATCAACATGGGGACAAGGTGCTTTAGGGGTCTTAGACCCCCAAAGCATCCTCCCAATGTTGAGGGCATGTGGCCTGGTACGGTTCAGGCGAGAGGGGGGGGGGGCCGCTCTCGTCCCCCCCTCTTTTCCTGCGGCCTGCCAGGTTGCGTGCTCGGATAAGGGTCTGGTATGGATTTTGAGGGGGACCCCACGCCATTTTTTTTGGCTAGGGTTCCCCTTAAAATCCATACCAGACCTCAAGGGTCTGGTATGGATTTTGAGGGGGACCCTACGCCATTTTTTTTTTTGGCTGGGGTTCCCCTTAATATCCATCCCAGACCTGAAGGGCCTGGTTATTGAATTTGGGGGGACCCCTACGCTTTTTTTTTTTGTTTTTTATTAATGAATGACAGCTCTCTGTGTTACAGGAGCCATCAATTCATTAGCCGCGAGTGATTTAAATAGCTTTCTTCCTGCAAAAATGACACTTTTTTGCAGGGAAAGTTCTAAGCACAGGAAACCTGCCCTCCTTCAAAGGCCACCTATAGACACCCCCCAGATGTGATACTGCAATGCTGTTCTAACAGCATGCACACACATATCCCCAGAAATAAAGCACATATTGTTGTCAGCAGTCAGCAGCACACTGACACGCTGACACTGTCTGAAGCATAATATGCGAGGCCGCCGGCGCGGCGGCCTCTTATACCGTGGGGCGTGTACTAAAGCCCCTGAGCTATAATTGGCTACAGGCATCCTGCCTGTAGCCAATTATGGCTCTCCTCGCTGCCGGCGCTGTGATTGGCCAAGCATGCGGGGTCACAGTGCATGCTTGGCCAATCATCAGCCAGCATTGCACTGCGCGGGCCGCAATGCATTGCGGGGCCGCTCGCATCACACGAATTTGATGCGAGCGGCCCCAATAGTTCTGGGCTCGCCGAGCGAGCGAACACCCGGTGCTCGATTCGAACATGGGTTCGAATCGAACACCGGGCTCATCCTTAATTGGGACCAGTGACATTATTACAGTGATCAGAGCTAAAAATAGTCACTGATCACTGTAATAATGACACTAGCAGGGAAGGGGTTAACACTAAGAGGGCGATCAAGTGATTAAATGTGTCCTAGGGAGGCGTTTCTAACTAACAAAGCAGGATGGGGATCTGCTTTGTTTACACTGTCGGACCCCCATTCTGCCTCTCTGAGGAGCGATCACATGTAGCCGGCGGATTTTGTAGCCGCTGGACCCGCTCATCGGCTCCCCTGCTGTGCAGCGGATTGGCACCGCCGGTAGCGCACCCGCGCCCACAGTGACTCTTGCACAAATTGACGTACGGTATGTAATTTCGCACAATAGCGCCACCCTGCCACAGTATATATGCTGTAGGCGGTCCTTAAGTGGTTAAAGTGGGTTTTTTAATGATCTTTTCATGTGACCTAACTCTAAATCAACAAATACAAGAGAACTGGAGCACCACATGTGCATAGAGGAAAGGCCAAACTAGTTGTCATTACAGTAATGTACAAAGTGTTCAATAGAGGAGGGGGGGGCATCCAATATGACAATAATATCATCAATGTTAACTGGGTGCAAATTAAATGCCCATGATGGTTCCCTGTGTCTGGAGATAACAATCCCCCTGGAAGTTGAAGTAATTGTGCTTGAGGCAAAACCATGTGCTGTCAACAATACATTGTGCTTGTGTATGATGTAAACTGGGTCCCTTAGCTAGAAAGTGGCTGAGGGCAGAGATACCAATATTAAAGGGGGAATGAGGTATAAAACAGGTTGACATCTAAGGACAGTCAGTGGTAAGTATCTTCCCAAGAGTAATTGCTCAGCATGCCTAGGAGTTGAATCCCTAATTTATGAAAGCAGAGACTGCACCAGAGGTTGTAGGGGGAAATATATATATATTGAGATAGCATACTGATTACAATCTCCATAGAGTCTACGGTGGGTCTGCCTGGGGAGTTGGTGAGATTTTTATGCACTTTGGGAAGGCAAAAAAGTAAGGGGACATAAATAGATCATTATAAAGAAAATGTAATTTACCCTATTTCTCACAGCAGTGTCTAATAAAGTTTTTAGTTCACACCTGTAGGTCTCCAAAGGGCCCCTCCTGAGTGTATGATACATTTTGCTGTCTGAAAGGAGCCTGGCAGCTTTAGCTAGATAGTCAGACCTATTTTGTCTGCTTGTCTGATGATATGGGTATGTCTCATTAGTAAGGGAATCCAAGACTCTTCTTTCCAATTTGTTAAGATTATGATGTTTGCATTGAGATAAGTGAGAAGTGGAACAAAGTTTTTAAATGTCTGAATATGTGACCTGGTAAAAGGTGTCAATGGGCTGGATGGAACGTGGATTTGAGTTTAAATCCAGTGTGTACAATTGGGATGTCCGTGAGGGATTCCAATCAATACTATACAATACAATACAATGGCCCATCCATAAGGTGGGTGCTGCCCCCCTCCAGGAAGTCACAAGAAAAGAAAATGTAAAAAAAAAGAAAAAAAAAAACCACTTCAGCCCCGGACCAATTTGCAGCTAAAGGACCAGGCCCCTTTTGCGATTCGGCACTGCGTCGATTTAACTGACAATTGCGCGGTCGTGCGACGTGGCTCCCAAACAAAATTGGCGTTCTTTTTTTTCCCACAAATAGAGCTTTCTTTTGGTGGTATTTGATCGCCCCTGCGGTTTTTATTTTTTGCGCTATAAACAAAAATAGAGCGACAATTTTGAAAAAAATGCAATATTTTTTACTTTTTGCTATAATAACTATCCCCAAAAAATATATAAAAAAACATATTTTTTCCTCAGTTTAGGCCGATACGTATTCTTCTACATATTTTTGGTAAAAAAAAATCGCAATTAGCGATTATTGATTAGTTTGCGCAAAAGTTATAGCGTTTACAAAATAGGGGATAGTTTTATAGCATTTTTATTAATATTTTTTTTTTTACTAGTAATGGCGGCGATCAGCGATTTTTATTGTGACTGCGACATTATGGCGGACACATCGGACATTTTTGACACATTTTTGGGACATTTGTCATTTATACAGAAATCAGTGCTATTTAAATAGCACTGATTCCTATGTAAATGACAGTTGTAGTGAAGGGGTTAACCATTAGGGGCGGGGAGGAGTCAGTGTGACGTGTTGTGTTTTTTTTACAGTAGGGGGGTGTGGCTGTACGTCTGACATCATTGATCGGCTTTCCCGATGACAGGGAACAGCCGATCAATGACAGGCAGTGTAGGAAGCGCGGGGAGAGGTTTGTTTACACAAACCTCTCCCCGTTCTTCAGCTCCGTAACCCGATCGCGGGGTACCAGCGGCGATCGGGTCCGCTGGTCCCACGGCCGTGGTCACGGAGCTCCCGACTGGGTCGCGAGCACGCCGCTGGCGGCGCGCGCGCGCCCCCCGGGCAGGCAAATTAAAGGGGACGTACCCGTACGTGCTTTTGCCTGCCCGTGCCATTCTGTAGACGTATATCTACATGAGGCGGTCGGGAAGTGGTTAAGTGCACTGTGTTCGGATGCCAGACACAGTGCGATGCCGGACACAGTGCACTTATGGGAAGCGCCACGTCTATGCAATCACGAGATTGCAGACGTGGCACTTCATTTGCGGGCGTTTATCCCGCCTTGTGGCGCTTTCTGAAGCACCGAGTAGCTTCTGCCCGGTGCTCGTAGTATGTATTACTACGGCCAAGCGGTTTGATTGACATCTGAGTTTGATGTCACTTCCTGCAATTTGGCGGTGACACAGGCTGCTGCAATTTGGCGGTGACACAGGCTGCTGCAATTTGGCGGTGACACAGGCTGCTGCAATTTGGCGGTGACACAGGCTGCTGCAATTTGGCGGTGACACAGGCTGCTGCATTTGGTGGTGACACAGGCTAGTGCATTTGGTGGGACACAGGCTGCATTTTATGTGACACAGGCTGCATGTAAGGAGGCAGGCGAAGTGGCTAGTGACACACTCAGGGCTCCCACTGATTCTTCATTATGATGAGTTGAATGATTTCATTTTATATTACAATATAATAATAGAAATATAGAAATAATGCGCTTCAATCATCCTGACACCATAAAAACCATGGTGGCGGAATGATTAAAGTGCTAACACCAGGTGTTTTGTATATCTTTATCTGCTGACACAGGCTGCTGCAATTTGGCGGTGACACAGGCTGCTGCAATTTGGTGGTGACACAGGCTGCTGCAATTTGGCGGTGACACAGGCTGCTGCATTTGGTGGTGACACAGGCTAGTGCATTTGGTGGGACACAGGCTGCATTTTATGTGACACAGGCTGCATGTAAGGAGGCAGGCGAAGTGGCTAGTGACACACTCAGGGCTCCCACTGATTCTGCATTATGGTGAGTTGAATGATTTCATTATTTTCATGTGCTTTAAAGAATACAACCTACCAAAATGCAAAATAATTATGAAACGAGGTAGAAGCCCGTAGGTTGAAAGTAATTTAGAAATGAATTAACTTATTTTGAGAAAATTTTGAATTCTAGGGTGTCAGAGTGTCTGCCATGATTACATAGGATCAAGGGATATTTATTGTTACCCTTACTGTTCATGAATAGGTATGAATTCCTCTTTCTATGACATGTGTATGACTTTAGCTTTACAGCCTTGATAAAACAAGTATGCTAACAGATCCTTACTGCTACTAGCAAATTAGAGTTTGAATTTATAATGATATGATAACAGCCCTCTTTTTACATTTGACTGGAGGTGGCTGCCCAACTACGTTTACCTCTTGTTTATACTGTTCATCCTCAGGTTGTTACTAAATCATTTTTGTAGTTCTACATTTGCAGAAGTTCCTAAGCTAGGCTGTGATTTTATTAACATATGTGTTTAGTGTCTGAAACTGTGGCAGTCTAAAACAATGAAACTTACATGCACCACCATAAGGACTGGGCCCCATCACATAGCCAGCAGATAGTTGAGAGCAGGGAGTCGATTAACTACTGACTGCTTTCACAGTGATCACCCACTGAGTCTTTTTAATATCTAGAGACAACCTTGCAGTTTACACATAAAGTGCACTTTGGGATGTTCACAGATTGCTACCAGGCAGGCAAACTGTCTCGCCATTTTTTATCATTCTTGATATTTTTTATTGCTGATATGATTGATATATGACTGATATACTCCTGTGAAATATTGGTTAATTGTGAGCCTCTATAACCCAACTCTAATAGACTCTAAGACATAACTATTATGTTTTAGGCAGCTAAAAATATTCAAAAGTCTTCTTAATAGTACAAAAAGATCCTTTTATTTAAAGGTACCCCATTTACTGCACATACAGTATTATATATTTTATAATCCCACTAATATTAAACATTTTATACTTGCGCTCATTGGTTGCACTCACAATTTGATATATACATTTGGTATACAGGGAAGGCCAAAATATAGTTACAATTCTGTCATTTGCTCCTTTATATTAGCGAATATTTCTCAAGAAAATTAAGTGCAATATTTTGATGGACCTGACATGTTAGATGGTGTTTTTGAGTTTTCATTATAATTTCACCTTAAGAAGTGAAACTTCTAGATACCTGAACACTGTAACAAAATAAAACTGTATCCTGACATTATTCTAGGCTCACATAACTGTTGGTATTCTGTGCCAGAGTTAACAGCATTCTATGACAACTCCTCTCCGCTACATCAATGCCATCATTTTCTGTATAAAGATTGTTGCTGACATATTTCCAAACCAGGGGAAGACAGCTGCACAGACTTAATGAAGTTAAGTGCTCATAGAGTGAATTATTTATTTCATGTTATGTTCTCACTCACTAGTCATCTGTTGTATTTTCATCCTACTACATAAAACCATGGTGATGTATGCTAAGTGCATTTGTTTTAATGTGTTCTCATCCGTTAATTATATCCTATTAATGTTTGGCTGAAAATCTCATGTAATTGTCTCTCCTTAACATACCACCAAAGCGTAGGAGAACCTAATGTCTTGTATTTCACAAGGAGTTGGCCGTAAGATCTGGTCTGTTTTATTTTATTTTTTTAATATAGTATGTGAAAGTACATTACTGTATTTTGCTTAGGCAAGCAGCACTGGGTAACCAAACTCTAGATGTTTAAAAATGGCATGCAATCACTAATGAAATCTGGTTAGGGAAGCTCACAAAAAATTATAGACCACTACAACTTGCAGTACCATATGAGCTCAATAATGAGCTCTGCGGACACCATGTCTCACTTTTTCTGTGATACTGATACACCAGGAGGGGATTTTTAATATCATCTGTGGTTTGCTGTTTTACTGTACATTACTAATATGTGTCATGCGGTTTGCAGAATGCTCAGTCACACATTTGATAGCCAACTACATGTTGTATTATGGAAGAAGGTGTAGCTTTACCATAGAGTGTAATAACTTACAGCACTAACCATAAATGATGGCAGCATAATCTTTGATCCTAACAAAAGGACATATATATGACCTAAACTTTTTCTAAGAAGATTAGGTTTAGTATTAAAAATGATTCAGTTTAAATTAGTTTACTTCAGTAAAGCAGTTTTATGCAAGTATAAGAAAGTCTATCCAAATATCAAAATGTGATGAAATGAGTGGAAACAAATAAGCCACCAAAGGTGATTAAATATTTGAAGGCTGAAAGGTTAAAATGGAAATACTAACTAAGTAAACTAAATACTTGTAAAAAAAAGCTTTAGCAGCATTTCTTATGCATTTCATACAAAAATAGATAGCATACATTTTTTTTTAATTGACAGCTGCAGTCTGCCTCCTTTTTACTGTCACACTACCTGCTGACTTCATACTAACATATAGCAATTAAAGCGTAACTCCACTTTTGTTGAGAAAAAAACATACCCCCTTGGTGATCTATGTACATTACAAGGATTATCACAACCTTTGTTGCAGATTCCTATCTTTTGTTATTCTGAAGAAATCCATGTGTGTTTGTCTATATCTCCTGAAGAAGGGGAACTCAGCACGCAACCTGAGGATGTGGATGCAGAGGTTCAGGAAGTGATTGAAATGGTGTTGACAACATGTCAGTGTCTGAGACCACAGCTTCAGGTAATAGATGGATGCCTGCATATTTATAATACATGGTGTTTTTTTTTTTTTTTTTTTAGGTGATGTGTATGTTGTGGAAGAAGAAACTCACTTCAGCAGTGCAAGTGCACAAGTACTCATCGGTGAGATCATGGTGAGCAATCGGGATTTAGAAAAGCTGAAGCAAAAAATCAATGATGTTCAAAAAAGACTGACCAACATCATTAATGTTTTAGGCAAAATCTAAACCAAAAAGATGTACATTTTTTAGTTATTTTTGTATGTTTTTTTTAAAGTTTTAAAGTAATTGCAAAGCCAAATTTTGAAGATGCAAACAGTGTGTTAACATGTGCTATCTGCCATCATGGGATATCAATGTACGCATTTTGTGGGTGCAAGCCCTTCCTCCAAAAATAGGTGAGAGGAAGGGGGTTGCACCCCCAAAACACGTCCATTGATCCCCATGATGGGAACTAGCACATGTTGACACACTGTGGCTTATTTAAAAAAAGCAAAACCACTTTGCACTACAAGTAAAGTGGATTGTCCTTTCTGAAATAAGGCCCAGTGTGTCAACATGTGCTAGCTCCCAACATGGGGGATCAATGGAGGTATTTCGGGGGTGCAACCCCTTCCTCTCACCTACTTTAGTTTGGAGGAAGGGGTTGCACCCACAAAACACGTACTTTGATATCCCATGATGGCAGATAGCACATGTTGACACACTGTGTGTTTTGTGGCTTTAGCAAAATAGATGTAGGGAAAATACACACATTTTAGTCATGGGATCATTTTGAGTCCCAATTTGTGTGCATCTTCAACATTGTTTACAGGGGTGAGATCACCTCATCTGATGAAGGCAAAATCAACACAGTTTTGACATACTAATGTCTCATATGGCCTTCACTTTAGCAAAGTTGAAATTTGTAAGTTCCTGGGTTGGGGATGTGTATGTTCTGGTTTTAAACATGCCTGTTTAGCCACAAAAAAGGCTATATACTGTCAAACATACATGTTATACACCAAGATGTTGGTTTGTTAAAACCCCCCTTTTTTTTTATTTATAACGGAACATGGGCCCACATGGACCATAACAACAACATTTTCAAAACAGTAATATTACAGGAGCAAAAATGGTAACGGATATAGAAAGTACAGTATGTGTTTATGGTTGAGGTTATGCCCTGCATCTGCTTGTGTTCAGGTAGGTTGTCATACTCCCGTGGGTCCCGCTCCTTATATTTTAACAGTAATAAGAAGAGGAAAGAAAAGGCTATCCAGTGTTCCAGAGAACTAGGAGCATAAGGATATAGAAGTCAAGAAGGTAATGGGGGGGAGGGGTAGGTGGGTGGAGATGGATAGGGAATGGAAAGGTTGGGGGGGGGGGTATGGTCTATGTCTCCCAATCTACTTTGCATATGTAGTTAATTTAAACATAATATAATATAAAATAAACTTCACCTGTCGATTAGAGGGTCAAGTATTCACGTTTTGTTGGGGTTCTCTGAGAGCTTGCCCCTCTTCTGAGTATTTGAATAGATTCCATAGTTGCCATGTTTTGGAGTATGTCTCTTCTCTATTCTGGCTTGTAAGGATCAAGTCTTCCATTTTGTTAATATCATCTATTTTTTTGAGCCATAGTTCTATCGTCGGTGGGGCTGTTGACTTCCAGTAAAGGGGGATGCAAGTCTTGGCTGCATCCACCAAGTGGCGTATTACTGATTTTTTGTATGCCCGAGTTGGGATATCGTTTTTGTGCAGGAGAAAGAGTGCTGGGTCATCTGGAATAGTTCTGTCTGTACATTTTTGAGTTATTCTGCGGACCTCTCTCCAGAAGTTTTGTAGCCGGGGGCAGGACCAGGAGATGTGCAGCAGGGATCATCTTTCTTCCCGGCAGCGCCAGCAAAGGTCTGGCATAGTCGGGAAAATCTTGTTTAGCACAGCTGGTGTCCTGTACCATTGTGTGAGGATTTTGTAGTTAGTTTCTTGAATTTTAGTGCATATGGAGGATTTATGTGTGAATGTCAAAATATGTTGTTTTTGGATGCCGGTAAATGTGCAGTTCAAGTCCCTTTCCCATTTGTCAAAACTTGGAATATTATAGTCTATTGGTGGCGTGATTAGCATGTTGTATGTAAGGGAGAGCGTATGCAGAATTGTACCTGATTCTGTGCAAAGTTCTTCTAATACTGTAGGGGGCTGAGTTGTATCGCTAGGTGGTGTCCTGGTGTTGAGGAAATGGTTTAGTTGTCTGGCTCTAAAGAAGTCAAGTCGGTAGTGGCCTGCGGAGTCTAGGAATTCTGTTATTGTTTTCCACCGCCCTCCGGCGCTATAATGGGAGGCTTGGTGTAAGCCTGCTTCACTCAGGGCACAAAACTTTGCATCTCGTATGCCCGGTGTAAATCCGGGGTTGCCCAGGATCGGGTATAATGGTGAGTTGTGGGAGGCCAGGGGGGCTGTGCATAACAATTGTACACAAGTTTTAATTGTGTTACCTACAAATGGGTGTCGTTTAACAGACGTTGGCATTTCTGAGCAACACCATGGGGCTCTGCGCAGGGGGACCTCGCTTTGATGTTGTTCTACTTGCGTCCAAAGTTTGGTCTCTCTGTGTCTGCACTCTGCACCAATCAATCAGTCTGCTTATATGTATCGCATGATAGTAGGTACGGATGTCTGGCATTGCCAGACCACCATATGGTTTTGGGAGGGTCAGTATTTTTTTGTGTAGTCTGGGTTTTTTCCCTGCCCATTAGAATGTTATAAATGATGAGTGTACTTGTTTGAAGTAGGTCGCTGGGATATGTATGGGTAGGGCCTGTAGTAGATATAAAAACTTGGGTAGAATCGACATTTTGATAATGTTGCAGTGACCAAACCAAGAGTGCACGCCACTATCCCTTTGGTGCAGTAGGGACTGGACTTTTCTCAAGAGGGGAAGGAAGTTAAGTTTGAACAGTTGTGATAGCTTTGAGGGGATATGTGTTCCTAGATATTTCAATGATGTGTCCGACCATTTCAGATTGAAACTGGCTTAAAGGTGTGCGAGTTGTGTGGGTGATATACCTATGCCCATTGCCTCGGATTTATTGAAGTTTATCCTTAAATTGGATAGTTTACCGTAGATGTCGAATTCACGCATGAGGTTGGGGAGGGATGTAATGGGATTTGTTACTGAGAACATCAGATCATCTGCGTAGGCGGATACTTTGTACTGTGTGTTTGCGACTTCTATTCCTGTAATGTTGGGGTTCAGACGTATGTGACAGAGGAAGGGTTCAAGGGAAAGTGCAAAGAGAAGGGGTGAAAGTGGGCATCCCTGTCTAGTCCCGTTGGTGATCGGGAACGGGTCTGAGACTATAACATTTGCTCTGACTCTATCGGTTGATTTAGAATAAGCTGCTGTTATCCAGTTTAGCATTTTCCTATCAAGTCCTATATGTTTTAGGGTTGCCAGTTGACTCGGTCGAAAGCCTTCTCGGCATCTGTACCAAAGAGAATGCATGGTATTTTGTTATTATTGGCGATGTGTAGTAAGTTGAGAACTTTGTAGTGTTGTCCCTTGCTTCTCTGGTTTGGACAAAACCAACTTTTGTAGTGTTGTCCCTTGCTTCTCTGGTTTGGTGTATCAGAGTACCTACCGGCATTCTCCGGGGGCACATTCGGGTGATGGCCAGACACCGCAAGAATCCCCAGCAGCCGCAGACACCGCAAGACAAAACCAACTTGATCTATGTGTATAAGATAGGTACCTCGTACTCCTCCTCAACAGGGCCATAGTGATTCCTCCTCTGGGCCTACAACCCCCACCACCCGGAGCCCGGCCAAATCTAGGCCGAGGAGGGAATGCCCTTACAGGCCACAACAGCCTCTGGAGATGGAGGTAAGCAGCGGAGCCATGGCGGTGGCCTTCCCCCACACTCAGGCAGGAGACCCCATTGCAGACTTCCCCACTAATGACAGGCCAGTGTCAGACACAGTTCTAAAGGACATGTTGCTGTCATTACGCTCGTCCTTACAGGCTGATGTAGTCAGGGAACTTGCTGTATGTAGGAGAGATGTTGATTCACTGGGCATGAGAGTGGATTGAGTGGAAAACAAAATGGAGGAATTTACCTCATCATACAATGTAATGGTGGACTCTAATAATGCTCAAGGGACTGAAATTGGATGGATAAAAGACAAATTGGCAGACCTCGAGGACCGCTCCAGGAGAAACAATTTAAAATTGAGAGGGGTACCTGAAGATATACCTCCAAATCAATTACTAGCTTATGCACAGGCCCTTTTCTCCACCATTTTGCCTCAAGCTTCCACTCAGGACTTACTTATTGACAGGATTCATAGAATCCCCAAGCCTTCTTTCCTTCCTGCTGAAATACCTAGGGATGTATTATTACGGGTACACTATTTTCATGTAAAAGACCAAATTCTACAGACCTACAGGAGACTGGAAAATGTCCCCCCACAATTTACTAATGTAAGGCTGCTACCAGACCTATCCAGGCACACTTTGCAACGCCGACGCAATCTTCTTAAGCCCCATACACACGCTCGGACAATCCGCGGACCAGGTCAGTCGGACTTTGTCCGACGTACTTTGTCCGATGTTGGCGTTGCGTACACACGGTCGGACTACGTTGTCGGAATATCCGGTCCGGAAGAACGTTGTGACGTAAGTCGTCGTCCACGAGATTACAAAAGGGAAGTTCAGCACCACGTCAGGCACCCGTTGGGCTCCTTCTGCTGATCCCGTGTTTATCGAGAGTTAGTGGAAGTTTGGTGACTTAAGATTCGCGCTTCTCAGTTTTCTGACTCAGATCGTTACTGCTCTTCAGTTTGTGCTTGTCGTGCGTATCTGTTTATTAGTGCGTGTAGTCAGTTCGCATTTGTTGGTCATTGCGGCCTATATCTTGATATAGGACGCTTTGATTTGCACTGCTTATTGTCTGCTCGTTGCTGGTATTCACTTCGTTCTTTCAGGCCTTGCTGTTTATCGGTGCTTTCTGTTTGTCCGTTCTGACCAGCCGACCTTTTGTGACCTTCTGAGCGATGTTTCCCGTGCGTACTCGTCGCCGAGTTCGTGCTGTACGCGGAATTGGTGTCGGGCTTTTAGCTTTGAGCCAAGACCCGTCCATGAACAGAGTGACGAGGAGTATGTGGACCAAGAATTGGTTGCTTCAGCGTGACCAGTTCTCGCACATGCCTTTGCTTCGTGAGATCCGGGACCAATATATGCAGTACTTTGTGGGTAGGGGGGCCATTGCTCTGCCTGACGATGTGTGAGAGGCATTTTTTAATAAATCTGATATTTTAACCAACCTATGATTTCATGTCATTTCAGTCTTCTTTTTAGCTTATTTTACTTTGACATTTTTTCCCTTTGCCTTCGACAGTGGGAATGCACTTTCTGGGCAAAAGGAGGTAACAGTCTCTTCTTCCCAAAAATATTATTCTCATGTTGTGTGTTTGCTACCTAATCTTTGGTCTAGAGAAGGTTTGTACTGCATAACTGACACCCAAAATACTCCTTTTCATCACCAGGTCTGACATGTGTGTATTCTCCAAAATGCTGTGCTCCGTGTTTTCGTACAAAGCACTGTGGGTGTCATTTACATAAGTCAAATCCGCTATGCTCTACAAGTGCATTGAAAAAGTTCCCCGGGAAAGAAAATTGGAGTGCAAAGTGGATTTGCCTTTAGTAAATAACACCCATTGCCCCCCATATCCTTTTCATTTTACATACATAATGCATTGTGTTTTTTAAATAAGGAAGCCACACATTTAGAAAAATAAAAGTTTACTAGGAAAACATTCCCAAGTGCGTTTACAATCTTCACGCCAAAACTGACAACATCTTGGTTATTTACAACATTGTTTACAAACATTCCGCAATTGGTAAAACCAGGCATGGAGCAAAACAGAACCTAGGAACTTGGAAAGTTCAACTTTGTAAAGTGAAGACAAGATCAGACATGACTATATGTTCAAAGTGTGTTTGATCTTGCCTTCATCACATGGGGGGGTCACCCCCGAAAAGTGGAAATTTGGAACATGCACACAATTTGGGACTGAAAATGGTCATTAGATGGTAAAACACATGCCTAGAAGCTTCAAAAGTGCCATTTTCCATCATGGGGATGAATGGACGTTTTTTGGGGGTGCAACCCCTTCACCACAACCACTTTCGTAGTTCGTAAAGTGTTTGCACCCCAAAAAAACGTTGCCATTCATCCACCATGGTGGGAGCTAGCACATGTGGACACAATGTGTGCATGTTCCAAATTTCAGACAGTTTTTAAGTTGCAAATGTGTTCTGAAGCTGGCACAAATGTGTGTTAATTACTTGGTGCGTTTTCATATTTTCCTAAAACATCAATGATGTTCTTCAATTTTTTGTTGAACATCATTGATGTTTTGCTTTATGTAATCTAGATCTCTATTGCAGACCATTATCTCTCCGATGAGTACGTGGGCACTCTCTGTGGTAAAGTGCGATTTTTCTTCCACAACATCCACGTCACCTAAAAAACCACAAACAAACAAAAATGGGGTGTTGGAAATGAGGCAGCCATACATGGATTAGCTTACCAGTAGCTGTGTTCTCCCACACTCACCTGTTGTGGTGACAATTTCTCCAAGTTCGATGATCTCTCCTTCCTCCTCCTCCTCCTCCTCTGCTTCTGCTCTTTCCCCTTTTTTGGTAGGTGTTGGTTTGGGGGTTTCCTCAGACGGCCCAAGTTTTCGCTCCCCTATGAGAATGTCCAAAAGGAAGATTTAGCAACACAAGCTATTGAGGGCAGAAATAGGAAATGACAAACATTGCTTGAAAGTGACGGACACTATTTTAGTTTGGCCAGTTACAAATGTCAACTACATGAATGAAGTCACTTTGTAAAGGTGCTAAACTGACTAGCTTTTTGGTAGAAGTTTGTGTGATGGAGACCCCCCTCTAGTATCCACTGGAGCACATGTGTGGAAAAAGCATAATAAAAAGGGGGTTTGGGTGTCCCAGCACTAGTGCTCTAGAGTCCAGATGGGTAAACAGCTACTGAGTGACCTCTCCTTTACATTGGAGGTGTTGTTGCAGTCTAGAGGCTATAACTTTGGTGAAAAGTTTGAGGTCCGTATTTAATAAGGAGATGGGGCGGTAGCTCCCACATTGTGCTGGGTCTTTCCCCTCCTTAGGTATTACCGTAATCTGAACTTGTAGTGTGGATTCATGTAGTTGTGTGCCTGAGCTAAGGGAGTTAAACAGTTTGATCATGTGGCTTCCTAGAGATGGGAGCAAAGTTTTGTAGTATACGTTGGTAAGCCCATCTGGTCCAGGGGCTTTCCCCGGTTTGGCGTTGCTTAGTGTGCTTTGCAGCTCTAGCAGTGTGATAGGTTCTTCTGATATCTCTTTTATGTCGGATGTTAAGGTTGGCATTAGGGATGTGGTTATGTAGTCTAGGGCCGCTTCTTGGGATGGTGGCTGTGTATTGAGATTGTAAAGGGAGTTGTAGAAGGATCTGAATTCTTGTGATATTTGTTGGGGAAGTGAGATTTTTTGGCCGTTGGGAAATGTTATATGTGGAATATAGGAAGCTGCTTTTTGTGCTCGTAGTGTCTGGGCTAGCATCCTCTCACATTTATTCCCGGATTCATAAATGTTTTCCCGGCAAATCTGGAGTGCCGCTTTGGCTTTATAATGTAGCAGGTCAGTGACCTGCTTGCGGATGGTATCTAGCTCAGAACCCAGCTGGGCTGATGGGGTTTGCTTGTGTTCCGTCTCAAGGATTTGTAGCTTGTGAAGTAATGTGGTCAGTTGTGTCGTCTGTTGCTTCTTGAGTCTGGAGCCATGCTTGATTAGTACCCCGCGTATCACTGCCTTGTGGGCTTCCCACACCACCCCCGGTTCACTGTCTGGTGGGGAGTTAAGGGTGAAATATTGTTCGATTTCTTTTACTATGTCTGTCAGTATTTCTGGATTTCTTAGTAAGCTTTAGTTTAATCTCCATGGTTGTCTCTGCTTTGTGAATGTCTGTGATAGTATACCGTAGAGTTATAGGGGCGTGGTCAGACCAGGTAATTGATCCTATTGTAGTGTCTCTGATAGCCTGTAAGTGTCTGTGGGGTATCATGAAGTAGTCGATACGTGAGTATCGTCTGGTGTGGTCTAAAGTAGAAGGTATAGTCATGTTCTTCAGGGTGGAAGAGACGCCACACGTCAATCAGTTGTGATGCATGTAGTATAAAAACACTGGAATCTGAATTAACCGCCCCAATTCAAATATTCACCACTGCGCCAAAGAAAAATAGAAATACCTAACTCACTTGCAGCTGCTACTTAAAAGATAATGTATCAAAAATTGTTGGTGTCCAAAATAAAATAAACTTAAATTGGATCAGTAGCGCTTGCTCAACCTTTATACTAATCTAAAGAGGTAGCCTTTGTTAACAAATTACCATGTGATAAAAATCTAAATAAATATAAATACAGTAGTGTGTGTAAATTATTATTACAATTACCACCTCGTGATAAGTGAATAAAATAATAGTGACACAAACTAAATTAGCACCAATAAACAAATGTACAATATTAAATGTAATATAAGCACTGAAAAAAGTGAGCAAAAAATCACATAGTAATACACATCAAAACAATGTGAAAAATTAAAATTCAAACAAAGTCCTGCAAACGTGAAAAAGAAAGAAAGTTTTTTCTTCAAGATCCTTTTTTTTCAAAAGTGTTGAAAAATAATGAAAATAATCTTCTTCCACCACACCACTGTGTATATGTGTGACCACTCATATAGTGCAGCGGAATTTTTTTTGCGTAAATCCCGAGAAGTAGAGGACAGTCCAGTGGATGTGTCCTCAGTTGACGATAAGGGGATGTTGAGGTCTCCTCCTACAATAAGTTGTCGTTCTGCAAATTTGGCAAGTTTTTTTTCCAGGTGCTTTTTCAAGAACACCTCATGATGAGCGTTTGGGGCATACAGGTTAGCAAAAGTCACCCTCACTCCCCAAATACATCCTTTAATGAATAGGAATCATCCCTCACTGTCTGTCATTAGGTCGATACTTGTTCATGGGATTCTAGCTGAGATTAGGATGGAGACCCCTCTAGCTTTAGCCTCAGTATACAGGTCCTTCTCAAAAAATTAGCATATTGTGATAAAGTTCATTATTTTCTGTAATGTACTGATAAACATTAGACTTTCATATATTTTAGATTCATTACACACAACTGAAGTAGTTCAAGCCTTCTCTTGTTTTAATATTGATGATTTTGGCATACAGCTCATGAAAACCCAAAATTCCTATCTCAAAAAATTAGCATATTTCATCCGACCAATAAAAGAAAAGTGTTTTAAATACAAAAAAAGTCAACCTTCAAATAATTATGTTCAGTTATGCACTCAATACTTGGTCGGGAATCCTTTTGCAGAAATGACTGCTTCAATGCGGCGTGGCATGGAGGCAATCAGCCTGTGGCACTGCTGAGGTGTTATGGAGGCCCAGGATGCTTCGATAGCGGCCTTAAGCTCATCCAGAGTGTTGGGTCTTGCGTCTCTCAACTTTCTCTTCCCAATATCCCACAGATTCTCTATGGGGTTCAGGTCACGAGAGTTGGCAGGCCAATTGAGCACAGTAATACCATGGTCAGTAAACCATTTACCAGTGGTTTTGGCACTGTGAGCAGGTGCCAGGTCGTGCTGAAAAATGAAATCTTCATCTCCATAAAGCTTTTCAGCAGATGGAAGCATGAAGTGCTCCAAAATCTCCTGATAGCTAGCTGCATTGACCCTGCCCTTGATAAAACACAGTGGACCAACACCAGCAGCTGACATGGCACCCCAGACCATCACTGACTGTGGGTACTTGACACTGGACTTCAGGCATTTTGGCATTTCCCTCTCCCCAGTCTTCCTCCAGACTCTGGCACCTTGATTTCCGAATGACATGCAAAATTTGCTTTCATCTGAAAAAAGTACTTTGGACCACTGAGCAACAGTCCAGTGCTGCTTCTCTGTAGCCCAGGTCAGGCGCTTCTGCCGCTGTTTCTGGTTCAAAAGTGGCTTGACCTGGGGAATGCGGCACCTGTAGCCCATTTCCTGCACACGCCTGTTCACCGTGGCTCTGGATGTTTCTACTCCAGACTCAGTCCACTGCTTCCGCAGGTCCTCCAAGGTCTGGAATCGGTCCTTCTCCACAATCTTCCTCAGGGTCCGGTCACCTCTTCTCGTTGTGCAGCTTTTTCTGCCACACTTTTTCCTTCCCACAGACTTCCCACTGAGGTGCCTTGATACAGCACTCTGGGAACAGCCTATTCATTCAGAAATTTCTTTCTGTGTCTTACCCTCTTGCTTGAGGATGTCAATGATGGCCTTCTGGACAGCAGTCAGGTCGGCAGTCTTACCCATGATTGCGGTTTTGAGTAATGAACCAGGCTGGGAGTTTTTAAAAGCCTCAGGAATCTTTTGCAGGTGTTTAGAGTTAATTAGTTGATTCAGATGATAAGGTTAATAGCTTGTTTAGAGAACCTTTTCATGATATGCTAATTTTTTGAGATAGGAATTTGGGGTTTTCATGAGCTGTATGCCAAAATCATCAATATTAAAACAAGAAAAGGCTTGAACTACTTCAGTTGTGTGTAATGAATCTAAAATATATGAAAGTCTAATGTTTATCAGTACATTACAGAAAATAATGAACTTTATCACAATATGCTAATTTTTTGAGAAGGACCTGTATGTGGAGTGGTGCACCACAGGGTAGTACCTATTCTTAAGTACTGGAATTGTATTGTCTCTAAAATGGGTCTCTTGCAACATAATGTCTGCTTTCATTCTCTTCTCTGGTGTGTTCAGACCTTTTGCATTTAATGAAATTATGTTTAGTTCTTCCATGGTAGGAGGGGGGGGTGGGGGTATAGGTGGCGGGTGGGTGTGGAGGGATGTCAGAAAAGGTTAGGCAAGCGAGCCTGGACAGGAAAGGTAAGTTGTGAAAAAGAGAAGGGAAAGAAGAGGGAGCTACCTCTAGATGTGTAGTCCCTTAAGAGGGTACTATTGTAGCTGTTCCAGCTAAGGCGCTCTCCAGTTATACACTGGGAGTTGAGCGCAGTCCTAGTGTGGGGTGTGGGTAAGCAGGGCAGAGGGTCGAGCTCCCGGGGGACCCTCCCCAATCCCTGTTTATGTTACTTGTTGAGTCCAAGAACGGTATGTCATACATATATGTATAATGCAAATAAAATTCAAGAGCATTTAGTCAGTGGCAAGGTATCGTATAATATAAACTGTACCTGTAATATAACATTAGCAAAAGAGGGCAACATTGCATAACATTTGTAGCTGATGCTTTAAGAAAAGAAATAAAATCCCCTGTCCCTGACCGAGTGTTTCCATATACATTTTGCAGTTCCAGCAAAATGATAAAAAAAAGGGGGGGGGATTGTTAAAACCCCAATTAGGCATGCCATGTTTCCGAAGGTGTCCCCGTGGAACCAAATAGGTTTCTGCCCTCAGTATGCGTCCATGAAGATAGACCGTTGTCCTGCTCTCCTGTAAGGATAGGGTATGGCTGCCGACCCCCCGAAAGTAAGATAGGGTGGTATTTCCTGGGGTGTTCATCAGGTAGTTAGTGCGGTGCCTATGTTGACTTTCCTGACCTTTGCTGGGGGTAGTTGGATGCAGTGGCAGTCCTGAGTGTAGTCGCCCGTGATTTAGGTGGGTAAGAATCTTCTAGGTCACTAGGCTCTTCCTGTTCCCCCCTTGATCTCTCCCATGTCACTCAGAGCACGGTGTTCTGTATGGTGGCAGTTTTTGCTGGGGATGCCGGGTCGCAAGAAGGACTGGGGGTTGGGAATCCCATGGATATTTATAGGTGCCCAAGGAGGGAGCCCACCTACATAATTTCCCATGTGGTTGTTTCAGGTGTAGAACCCCTGCTCATTTGAGGGTTTCAGGAGGCTAGGCTGCGTGATATATCGGCCCGCTCTGTAATCTGATAGGTTGCTGGCATTCCCCCGTACGTCAGGGTCATAATGTGGGGACTGCACAGGGACACTTTCCTTCCAGTTCCATATCCATAACCCTCAGAATATTCCTTACAGTGCCTCAGTTGGGAAATCTGGGTGGACAGGTTAGGGAGTTCGGCAGCTAACCCAGGTGGTGACTCGATACTTACAGGGGCTACTCGTCCTTAGTCAATGAGCCAGTGTGTCCACGGCTGCAGCCCAGGGTCATTACAGTGTCCCAGTAGAGATCTAAGCCCATCAGATTATACTGTAGGGGGGTGCTGGAGGGGGGGACAACTCGGATGTCGCCTATGCTGAGTGTAAACCCGAATGTATGTAGCATTTGTCCACGGTGGTGCCTATAGTGTAACGTTCGGTAAGGCAGTCTTTCTGCCAGGAACTGCGGGAAGTCTACAGTAATAGGTGGTCTCGGTCAGGGTATATGGCTTAAAGCCTACTCACGTCCCTCTTCTCCCGGTGCAGTGTGTGGTCTCCTCCTGCTTCTCTGCTGGCGGGGCTGCATCAGACCTCTGTATGTTGAAGGTCCAGGTTTGCCAGCGGGACGCAGGAGCAGTTGGAGCCAGTCAGGTACCAGGATTGGGTCTGAATCGAGGAATTGGAATAGGCCCGGGAGGTCTCTCGGTGATAGTAGAGTGTAAGCCGATCCATCTCTTCTGAATGTGACAGCGAATGGGTATCCCCAACAATAGGTGTATCCCTTCTGCTTGGTCAGCTCTAATTCCGGTCTGAGCATTGCTCTGCGTCGTAAGGTCGCCCTGGAGAGATCCGGGAGGATTGCGATGTGAGCGCCATTGACTTCTAGGTCGCCTTGTTCACACGCTCTTCACAGGATGTTCTCCTTCTGCGGGGTATCTCAGTAGCCTGCAAACGACGTCTCTCGGGCAGTCCGGATCTGTAGATTTAGGGCTGAGGGCTCTGTGCGCCCTATCCACCTCGATCAAGGCAGTAGGGTCTTTCAGGATGGTGCGGAAGATGTCTTGGACTGTGTCATCCAGGTCTTCTGCTCCTGTTGATTCTGGCAGTCCGTGTAGCCGCAGATTGTTTCTGCGGCTACGGTCTTCTACATCCTCTAGGTGGAGCTGAAGGGAAATGGCGGCTTCACGGTGGTGGTCCCGGTCTCTCTCCAGTGCCGATACCCGGTTTTCTAGGGTCGAGAAGGAGACCTCGCCTGTAGTCACTCTTTCGGTCAGATTATGTACATCCTCTTACCTCCTGGATGTCACGTTTGTGTGATTCTTGCAGGCGGAGGATCAGTGTCTCAATGTGGGTCCTCGTTGGTAGGGCCTTTATTAGTGCCCTCAAGTCTTGATCTGTCTGGCCAGGCTCTGGGGATTGCCTGGGGGATGCCATTATGGGATGCTCTAAGGAAACACTTCTTCACTCGGCCATGTCCAGGCCACGCCACGCCCCTTGTTAAAAAACCCTTTTATAAACAGCATGTGAATGTGCTTGGAGTAAAATGTTTTATACTCAACAATGTGTGGCTTCTTCTTTCAATGCTCAATACCAGTTTTTTTTTTTTTTTAAGTTGGTGTAGTTACAATGACAATGGGGGGTATTTACTAAAGGCAAATCCACTTTCGAGTGTACTTGCGGTGCACTTGTAGTGCAAAGTGGATTTGCCTTTAGTAAATAACCCCCACTGTGCTGTAAAATTTGACAAAATCAGGCCATTTTAGGGACTACAAGCAATTAATTCATGGAGTTGAAAATGATGATTATTTTTATCATTAATGCATTACATACATTAACAACAAAAACATGATGTGTGTGTAGCAGACCCACAGCACAACATAATAGTTAGCTGAAGAAGAGATTGTCACCTCATGTATCAAATAAGTTACGTTTGCACTATTGAAGAACATGGCCAAAAATAAAAGGCCATTGGAGAACCTAGGTGACAGATAAGAAACACAAGCTGTAAATCAAATGAAATATGAGTTTAGTTTTTTTAACACAAATATTTTAAACAGCTTCCAGATTTTATGGTAAATCAATTGCCCCCTACCCACAAATTACTCCACATAGTTTTGCCATACTTCGCAGGCACTTTGGGGGGGCAAGCCAGGGCGGCCACTTTCAAGTGCCGTCATTATTTGTGCTGGTGAAAAGTCTGCCTCAGACGCAACTGATGCCAGATAGTTGGCTGCATTCTTCCGTAGGAAATTATGAAGAATGCAGCAGCTCAAGATGATGTGATTGAGTTTCTATTCGGCCATCATTGGGAACGGCCTCATCAGATGGTCCCCCACCGCAAAGGCCTCATCTGCCACAAAAACAAACTGAAGGCCCGCCACGTTATCCGCTGGTGGTGGCAACCCCAAGGTGCCATTCTGGAGCGCCGGTAAAATTCTGTCTGTGCAATCACTCCTCCATCAGACATACAGCCATTCTTCCCTAGTCCAGATATAAGAACTCATAATTCACCGTCACCACAGCCAACATCACAATACTACTGTACCCCTTATAATTAAAGTAGATAGCATGCTGGGGAGGTTAATGAAGTCAAATATGCATGAAGGACAAAAAAGGAGCAGTAAAAGCATACAGCATGCATGAGGACAAAGAGGACATTCACAGCATATTACAATCATGGTAATTATGGAATGATGAAATAAATACAATGCATTAGCAAACATTAAATACATAGAATGTGATGTTAAAGGATAAAACTTACCCTAATATTGTTCTTCTGCAGGACCTGAATGATGGCAGAACAGGTCTCTGGAATAATGATTCCCAGAGCCTGGGGGAGATCCCAGTCATGAACTTCAGGTCCTGGAGACTTCTCCCCATCACCAAGTACCGCAAGGTGGCAACAAGCCCTTGCTCGGGAGTGATGGCTTGCCGCATGCAGGTGTTCTGCTTCGTAATATAAGGGGTCAGAAAAGCCAAGAGACGGTCAAAGACGGGGATCATCCAGGGATAATTCCTGAAATCATCAGGATTATTCTCCTGGAGCTCCTGCAACAAAGGCATATGACAGAATTAGTCACGATTAAGCAATCAATTCTTGGTCCAAGAACTCCTCCTGCCCCTGTTCAAGGACTGGACTTGGGTCAAAGCAATAAGTCCAACACCAAGCCAAACAACAGCACAAACTCTACGATGAGTATGTAACTGCAACATGGCTAATAAATGAACGGCTGCTCAGAATGAACTGACAGACTGCACTGAAAATCATTAGGGACCTGAGAAGAACGAGATAAAAATCCGAAACGAGCGGACAAGAACGCACTGAAAATCAGAAGCAAACTATAAATAGAAGGCACTGAAAGACAGGAACAAATTGACAAGCACACACTGAAGAACAGACACGAACCGACAAGCACAAACTGAAAAGCAGAAATGAACTGAAAAGCATAAATCATCTCTCACCAAACTTCTACTAACACAAGATAAACACGAGATTAGCAGAAGGAGCCCAAAGGGTGGCACACTGGCTATTGAACTTCCTTTTTATCAACCGTCGTACGTGTTGTACGTCACTACGTTCGGAATTGTTGGCCAACATTTGTGTGACCGTGTGTATGCAAGACAAGTTGGAGCCAACACCCTTCGAATAAAAAGCCACGGTTTTGTTGACGGAAAGTCCAATTGTGTGTACGAGGCATAAGACAGCAGCAGTCATGACCCATGAGTATAAGTTATAAGATATTAGCAGTAATGAACACTAAACAGGTACCCTCAACATGTAGCACTCGTGTTTGTGCATCTCAAGAACATTTTAACAAAGGCACAAAAATTCATTTTTTGCCTGGTCCCACCAGAAAATGCATCCTGAGACCCCTTTTACAAAGGCAAACTGATTGGGTCCGCCTGTCAATTTTTTAGAAGGACCCAATTGTATCATCCACTGCCCTCTTTGGAGCGGAGGGTATCAACAGACATGTGTCATCCACCGACATCTGATCCAATCCTATCAGTTAAAAACAGATGTATAGAAGATCTGTTCCCCATACGCCTGGCAGGAATAGATGACAGTTGGATGTAAACGTACAGGTGACAGGCTTTGTTTGTGTATGCTCTGCATAAGCAATGGGGATCAGCAGACAGATTCCCACCCCTTAAGGGGCCTAAGTGTGCTTTTGTGCAGGCAGGTAGATCAAATATCTTAATTCTGCATCACTGACTGGGCTCTCCTTGACAGCCGTCAATGGTTACTGATGGCTACACTCTATGCTAAATTGTGTCATTTACATTTCCTAGAAAGGCAAATGATTAGATGGAACCAAGAGAAACCTGGCCTCAACTGAAGTCCCATAACTAGACATAAAATTAAGACATTAATTAAGTAAGAAAACTTTCAGGGAGGTCCTATGAAAGGAAATAGTTTGCTTAAAGCAGCAGAGCACTGTTTCACTTGGTTTCTGTTTACATAAATTCTTATTAGAATTATCACAATATTACCAAAGGTCTCAAATTGCCTTTTGCCACAGCTGAAAGCTTGAACCAGGTTGACCAGGTAGGTTTTGTACCAAGCAGATAAAAAAGGATAATACTACTAAGGCAATCAATGTGATCCTGTGGTCTAGAGCAGTGGTCTCCAAACAGTGGCCTTTTGCTAGCCCTTATCCGGCCCTTGGGTTGCTATTCCACCCAATGATATCAGGCACTATTCCTCCCACTGACACCAAATGATGGGGCACTATTCCTATCACTGACACCACTGATGGGGCACCAAATGTTTATTCTCATGATGCTGGGTCGGGACATTTTCTACCCCCACTGGCAACAATCCGGCCCCCCTAAACTCTATAGGACAATGAGCTGGCCCTTTATTTGAAAAGTTTGGAGACCCCTGGTCTAGAGCAAGAAATACTAACTCTGTACTGATAGAAATGGAGAAGGCATTTGACCATATGGTATAGGGTTTTAGAGATTTTGGCACGTAGGAACATATGTTAGAGTATGCATAGACAAATCCTTAATACCAAATCACATGCGTACTCTGCACCAACAGCAAAGGTAAAAGTGAATCTGTAAGATAGGATTGTAATTTCGAATGGCACCAGGCAGGAATGCTTTCTAATAAATAATAAAGGAAAGCACTTGAATCCACTCAAAGATCCAATTCAATTTAAAGGATAATTCCGTCAATATGGCGGGCTTCGTTCCCAGGAGCAAAAACGTATTATAGAAGCAAACAATGAGGGAGGATGTGAGACCATAGCAGACTCACTAATTCTCACATCGGGACAAGAAAGCTAAGAAATATAATGAATGAAAAAATGGTAAACTTTATTAGAAAATTCACGCAAACATCTTAAACAGTAAAAAGAGACTCCACAGGTGAATCACCCATCAAAACCTGTGGGGTCCTTTCTATGACAATACCAGGTATACACAGGTGAAATAGATGGCTGTAGAAAAATGTGTAAAAAAGAATCACAACAGAAAAACAAAAAAAACAAGACATGTGGTATAAAAACAATGCTGAACACTGCTATTAAAGATGTGGGGTCATCCCCTCCTATGTTCCCTCCCGTCTTCCCTATGGACCCAGCTGAAGCTGATAGTAGATGAATGTGGACCAGGCAAAGAATGGACACAGTTCTATCCAAAGATGTATTTTTTGTAAGCCATATCCGGTTCAATGAACATGCAGTCAGGAATAAGTTCCACAGATTATGGCATATAATATATGAAGTCAGAGATCCAAATGATCAAGTATATGTCCATAGCTGTAACAAATTTACCTGAAAGTGCAAGTATCATCCATCATCTGGTGGTGCAGTCATATAGGATACCAGAGACCCAGTATGTGCCGCTGATGTCACGCTCTTCTAGTTCGAATATACAAGGCTCACTAGTATGACTTCAGTGGAGGTCCTGGCGGAACAATACCGCTATAAGCTCAGACACCATCCAGAGACAAACGAGCGGATTCTGAGTGGAGCAGAGCAGTTGCCGGTCACACAAAAGTTATGCAGCATGGGTCTCATGGATCACACATCCTGAGTCTATCCGGGTCCCAGGTGAACTCAGAAGGAGCGAGTCTCCTTTAGTGTCCAGCAGAGGGAGCTCTGAGTAGGAAATGCACCAGTCTAGTGAGAACTGAACAGAAAGTCTCTATGCAAATGCCCAAAACGGCCGTAAAGATGGGGGATCATGCGGGGGGAGCACAGGAGGGGATAGCAGCAGCGCTAGACCACGCTATGTCAACGCGTTTCGTGCCATCAAATGTCACTTCAACTGGACAAGGTACAGAGGGGCAATCTTCACTTAATATAGGGTCAAATAACCAATCACAAAAATTCCCCTGTAACAGTGAATTTTTGATTCTCCGCCATCTTGTGGATGGATAAAAATACTGCAGCCAAATTTCTAATTAAGCTAATAGTGGATGCAAACTGATGAATCTATACTTATATATAATAATACATTATATGTTAGGCCACCAGAGGTCAAGAATAGAAGGTTAAAGTAGACAAATAGGTACACTGAAAGTATCTGGATTAGGGTCTACAGGAAGTTAAGTATATTGCCAGATATTATAAATCTTATGTCATACCAAAAAAGGTGTTCATAACTGTGGGACTTTGAAAAATGCAAAGAGCACATATTCTCATACTTATTCTTCCAGAAAGATCTTCAGGCTCAGCTCTGCATTAAGGCCTAGTGGCTGCAGAGTTTGGAGCCTGAAGATCCATCTCTTTTCATGTCTCAATAAGATGGTATTAAAGTCCCCCCTACGTTGGGATATGTTAAGGGCAAAAAAGCCCTTTACAGTTAGTCCCTGGGGGTTACCATGATGAACATCGATGAAGTGTTGTGCTATAGGGGTTTCCTCTTTACGACGGATACTTTTTAAGTGCTCCGCAAATCGTATCCTCAGTTGGCATTTGGTTTTTCCAACATAAAGTTTACGACAGGGGCACTCCAAAATATAGAGCACCCTTGTAGTGCTACAATTAATGAAAGTTTTTATTTCATATTCATTAGTAGATCCTGAATCACGGAAAGTGGCAGTTCTGTCAACAAATTTACATGTACCGCAATGTCCACAGTGGAACATGCCCTTTATCCTTGGCATTTCTGTGAGCCAGTTTCTACTGATGGGACGTTTATACTCAGACTCAACTAGATCATCTTTAAGGTTTCTAGCTCGTTTAGCTGTCAGATAAGGTCTCTCTCCCACTATAGTTTTCAGGGTGTCGGATCTAGTAAGGATGTGCCAATGATTGGTCAAGATGGCACGTACCTTAGGCCATTGGATCCCAAAGGGGGTAATGAATCGTACTGGTTCATTAGACTTGCTTTTCCTAATCTTAGTTGTCCTCAAAAGGTCATCTCTTACTGGCGATCATTTTAGCTCTTTTTAAAGTGCGATGGGGGTATCCCCGCTCACGGAATCGCTCGTATAGCGATTCCGATTCACGGCGATAGTCTTCCTGAGAAGAGCAGTTCCTACGAATTCGGAGAAACTGGCCTATTTGGATCCCTTTGATCAAGGAACGCGGGTTGTGGCTATTGGCAAGGAGCATAGTATTGGCCGCAGTCTGTTTTTCGGAAAGTTTGAGTGACCAATTTACCTTCTTCAATTCTAATGGATAGATCAAGGAAGGAAATTACCACAGGGTCTACCACATAAGTCAATTTAATGTTACGTGTATTAGTACCAAGTTGCTTCATAAATGTCAGAAGTTCCAAATGGGTGCCGGTCCACACCATGAAAACATCATCGATGTACCGCAGCCAGATATGCACATGGCTGCGGTACATCGACGAGGCATACACGGTGTCCTCCTCCCACCATCCTGGATGGAGACAGGCATATGAAGGTGCCCATGGGGCTCCCATGGCCATCCCTCTAAATTGCTGATAATAGTGGTCTGCGAACATGAAATAATTGTGCTTAAGAGCCATCTCTAAAAGTTCCAAAATAAATTAATTTTGTGCCCCCATATTGGGGAAATGTTGTTCCAAGAAATGATGTACTGCCAGAATGCCCCACTAATGGGGGATGGACGTACATAATGACTCTACGTCCACCCCCACGAGGAGGGCCCCTGCGGGGACATCTAGATCCAGGATCTTATTGAGCACATCCCCTGTGTCTCGGACATATGAGGGGAGACTTTCAACCATTTCTTTTATAAGGGAATCAATGTACTTGCCAATTTTCTCCAGAGGTCCCTTAATGGCAGACACAATCGGTCTGCCAGGAGTTTTTTTTTGTTGTTTATGTATTTTGGGTGTAATATAAAATACTGGTACATTGAAGTCAATGACCTTAAGATAGTCATGCTCCTTCCTAGTGACAAGGGAGGATTCAAGGGCCCATAGCAATTTCTCATTGATTGACATTGATTGATTGACTCATTGACAGTTCCCCAAAGGGGTTGTGGTCCATGCGTATATATGTAGAAGAGTCGGACAAAAGTCAACGTACTTCCGACTCATACAGCTCTGTGGATAATAATACCACGTTTCCTCACTTGTCACTAGGCTTGATGACCACTTGTTCAGACTTTCTAAGTTCCCTAAGTGCACAACATTCATCCCGGGGAAGGTTTCCTGGGGTTAAAGCGTCTATAACCCAATCCAACTTCCCAATCCACTTTGGCAAGGTCTTCCTGTACCAAATCAAGTCGTTTGTTCTTTCTAAATTGGGGCATGTTGGTGGAATGAATACGCAATTGTGGCTTTCTCCTCCATTCAAGGGTCTCAGGCATTTCATCATCACTGGAGGGGGGTTCTCCCTCCTCCAATAAGCATTCTAATTGATAAATTGCTACTTGTTCATCAATATTGAGTTCATGGGTAGAATCTGGTTTAGTGGATTTATCCATGTATAAGGATCTAAAGTGGACCTTTATAAGGAACAGGTTAAGGTCCTTGTAGATTTCAAATTGGTCCATATTGGCGGAGGGAGAGAAAGAAAGGCCCCTGTTGAGAAGTGCTAAATGTCTCTTCTCAAGTTGGAAACTGGATAAATTAACAATTTTAAGATCTCCAGAAAAAATTCTGGAATATCAATGGGCCCCCTACCCACAAAGTACTCAACATACTTCTGTCTTACTTTGCAGGCGCTTGGGGGGCGCAAGACAGAGCGGTCAGCTTCAAGCAGGTTTCCTGTTGAAGTCCGGCCTCGGGCCTAACTGAGCAAACATAGCTCATTGAATTTCTCCTTAAATAGTTGTGGAGAATGCAGCATGCAAGGATTATATGGTTAAGTTTATATTCCGCCATGTTGATTGCCGTAAGGAATAGGTGGAACCGGCTGGCCATTATCCCAAAAGCATTCTCCATCACTCTTCTGGCTCTGGCCAGCCGGTAGTTAAAAACCCTCTGGTTCGGGGTGAGGGTCCTCATGGCTTCAAAACGGTCGGCTGGTCAGAACGAACTAACAGAAAGCACTGAAAAACAGAAAGGCCTGAGAAGAGTGAGCTGAAAATCAGAAACAAGCGGACAAGAACGCACTGAAAATCAAATACGTAATATAAAATACGCACTGAAAAACAAATGCAAACTGACTACACGCACTGAAAACCAGATATGAACCCACAAGCACAAAATGAAGAGCAGTAACGATCTGAAAAGCACGAGGCTGAAAAACGTGAATCGTCTCTCACCAAACTTCTACTAACACGAGATTAGCAGAAGGAGCCCAAAGAGTGGCGCACTTGGTATTGAAATTCCCTTTTCTAGTGCCGTCGTACGTCTTGTACATCACCGCGTTCTTGACGTTCGGAATTTCCGACAAGTTTTGTGTGACCGTCTGTATGCAAGACAAGTTTGAGCCAACATCCGTCGAAAAAAAAAACATGGATTTTGTTGTCGGAATGTGCGATCGTGTGTACACGGCATAAGAATGGGGTGGAGGTACAGATAGAACTATAAGAACCTTTAGCCTAGGTTCACACTACTGCGATGTGATGTACTGCAAATTTGATTCTTTTTTGTCCTGTGTGAGTTGTGAATTTGCCTTTCGTTTTGAGGTGAACCGGTGCGAATTTTCCGCGATTTTCCTTGCGAATTTCAGGAGACAGACAGTGAACAATGTGCAGAGATGTGAACTGTGTGCTGTGAGTTTACTGCAAGTTCAATTGAAGCCTATGAAGATAAAATTTGCACTGCACCATAGGAATTTGCATTGCACCCGCAGTCAACACGCACAGGACCCTTTTTTTTCTCGCACCAAATTCGCAACGCATAGATGTGAACCAAAGCCATGGAATACTATGCTCTTTACATGACCTGCAAATCTGTGTGTTCCTAAAGGCATCAAACCCGCTGTAAATTCGCATCAGTGTGAACCCAGACTTAACCCTCAGAAGGGTCACTTATCCACCATATACACTTATTACCTTTCATGATTAAAGTAAAAACTATTTACTGAGAGTTCTTCTATATGTTTGACTGTATAATAATTGTTTGACAATTGCATGCCTCTTTAAAGTTGAACTCTATTCCTTAAAGTGGGGTTGCGACCAAAAAACAAAAAGGGGCTTAAAAATCATAAAAAAAATAAAAAAAAATAATTGGAAAAAAATTTTTTTCTTACTCACCTCTAAATGCCTTTTGCTAGGTGGTCCCTCGTAGTCTGCCACCTTCATTGCCCGGGCTAAACGTCACTTCCTGTAGGCAACGCACAGTCATCTGGGACCTGTCATGTGTCCCAGATGAGTGAGCGTCGAATCACGGCGCACGGCGCCGCTCGCGCATGCTGTGGCTTCACAGCCGGGTTCCCACATTAAGAATGCCGGCGTCGCGAGCGGAGCAGGGAACGAGGGGGGGTCTCGTTCCCCCGCATCGCTGGACCCTGGGACAGGTAAGTGTCCGATTATTAAAAGTCAGCAGCTGCAGTATTTGTAGCTGCTGACTTTTAATTTTTTTTTTTGGCCGGCCCTCCACTTTAAGAAACATTTGTCATATTTCCCAAACAGAAAGTATTGCTTGCATATGTTTTTTGTTTAATTTGTATTTTTGGTTTGTTTTGGGTAAAAGTATGTTTCGTTGTTGGGGGTAGGGGCCCGTTCCCAATAGATACAGTAGATATCTTTTTTGTTCACCTTCTCCCTCTTTCCTTATTGAAAACTATAATCCGATGCTACAAAGCTTTTTACATATATGTATAGATTTTTTATTTTGCTTCCGAAGAATGCAAAATAATGTACAGCAGGGCTCAAAATTTCAAGTCCTGAGCTACTAGCCAGGCCTTAAGGGTTACTCGCCACCAGTTGCCCCGCCCAACCCCTACCATGCCCCACCCATAATCCCGCCCCTATACACGACCTCAAAAAATTCTCATGAAATGACACTTAAGTGTTTTATGCAGAATTAAGTTACACAAATAGATATTAACAACAACTTTATCAACCGTGCACATCAATGCAGCCTCACACATGTCCATCAACGCAGCATGACCAGTGCCCACTAACGCAGCTTCACCCGTGCAGCCTCACCTGTGTCCATCATCGCAGCCTCACCCGTGCAGCCTCAGCTGTGTCCATCATCGCAGCCTCACCCGTGCAGCCTCACCAGTGTCCATCATTGCAGCCTCACCCATGCAGCCTCACCCATGTCCATCATTGCGGCCTCACCCGTGTCCATCATTGCAGCCTTACCAGTGTAGCCTCACCCATGTCCATCATTGCAGCCTCACCTGTGCAGCCTCACCCGTGCAGCCTCACCAATGCAGCCTCACCTGTGTCCATCATTGCAGCCTCACCCGTGCAGCCTCACCTGTGTTCATCATGCAGCCTCACCTGTGTCTATCCTGCAGCCTCACCCGTGCAGCCTCACCTGTGTTCATCATCGCAGCCTCACCTGTGCAGCCTCAGCTGTGTCCATCATCGCAGCCTCACCCGTGCAGCCTCACCAGTGTCCATCATTGCAGCCTCACCCATGCAGCCTCACCCATGTCCATCATTGCGGCCTCACCCGTGTCCATCATTGCAGCCTTACCAGTGTAGCCTCACCCATGTCCATCATTGCAGCCTCACCTGTGCAGCCTCACCCATGCAGCCTCACCTGTGTCCATCATTGCAGCCTCACCCGTGCAGCCTCACCTGTGTTCATCATGCAGCCTCACCTGTGTCTATCCTGCAGCTTCACCCGTGCAGCCTCACCTGTGTCCATCATTGCAGCCTCACCCTTGCAGCCTCACCCGTGTCCATCATTGCAGCCTCACCTGTATCCATCATTGCAGCCTCACCAGTGCAGCCTCACCTGTGTCCATCATTGCAGCCTCAACCCGTGCAGCCTCATCCGTGCAGCCTTACCTGTGTCCATCATTGCAGCCTCAACCCGTGCAGCCTCACCCGTGTCCATCATTGCAGCCTCACCATTGTCCATCATTTCAGCCTCACCCATGTCCATCATTGCAGCCTCACCTGTGTCCATCATTGCAGCCTCAACCCATGCAGCCTCAACCCGTGCAGCCTCAACCCGTGCAGCCTCAACCCGTGCAGCCTCACCCGTGTCCATCATTGCAGCCTCACCCATGTCCATCATTTCAGCCTCACCCATGTCCATCATTGCAGCCTCACCTGTGTCCATCATTGCAGCCTCAACCCGTGCAGCCTCAACCCGTGCAGCCTCAACCCGTGCAGCCTCAACCTGTGCAGCCTCATCCGTGCAACCTCACCCGTGCAGCCTCACCTGTGTCTATCATTGCAGCCTCACCTGTGTCCATCATGCAGCCTCACCTGTGCAGTCTCACCTGTGTCCATCATGCAGCCTCACCTCTGCAGCCTCACCTGTGTCCATTGTGCAGCCTAACCTGTGCAGCCTCACCTGTGTCCATCGTGCAGCCTCACCTGTGTCCATCATGCAGTCTTACCCCGTGCAGAGAGTGTGGCCGGATCATTATAGCACGGAGGAAGAGAAGAGCCAGCTTACATTACATTTGCATTGTGGAGGAAGAGAACCGGCTTGTTCACAGAGCGGGGTTTGCCAGCTGTATCAGCTTACATTACATTTGCAGTCCATGCGCCGTCACACACAGCCCCGCCCTCCTGACCCCGCACCTGTGACAGACAGAACGCCGGTCCAATGCCAGGGCGCGTTCTGTCTGTCACAGGTGCGGGTTCAGGACGGCGGGGCTGTGTGTGAAGGCGCACGGACTGCAAAATCAAATGTAATGTAAGCTGATACAGCGGGCAAACCCTGCTCTGTGAACAAGCCGGTTCTCTTCCTCCACAATGATCCAGCCGCCCTCTCTGTTCCTCCACACACTTTTTTTTCTCTGGGAGAACGGCTCCCATTCATCCCCGCCTGACGGCAGTGCTCGCCCCCCCACTCCCAGGCAGCCCAGCTCCTCGCCAGACCTCATTTTCCACTCGCAATATGGGAGTAGGCGAGTGGAAAATTTGAGGGCTGATGTACAGTATGTTAAATAACATACATAACAAGCTGAATATTTTATTTTTATTTTTAAACCTTTTCCCTTTATGTTATTAAAAGTGTTGTAGTGTGAGTATTTATTGATTTATTTATTTTTAAATTGCTAAAGATTGGAAATGCTAGGGACATGATCCAGCTCCCAAAGTTTTCTAGGAATCTTGGGACCCAACAATGTATTTTTTTATTATTAAAATATACATTTTGTGTATTTATTGTATTGTGACATGAATAATGTAGCTTCTTTAACCATTTTAATACTGGGCACTTTTACCCCCTTCCTGCCCAGGCCAATTTTCATATTCAGGGCTGTCACATTTTGAATGACAATTGCACGGTCATGCAACGCTGTACCCAAATTAAATGTTTTCCCACACAAATAGAGCTTTCTTTTGGTGGTATTTAATCACCGCTGGGTTTTTCATTTTTTGAGACAAAACGAAAAAAGGCTGAAAAGTTGAAAAACTTTTTCTGTTTCTGTCAGAAAATGTTATAACTAAGTAATTTTTCTCCTTCACTGATGTGCACTGATAGGCTGCACTGATGAGGCGGCACTTATGGGCACTGATGAGATGGCACTGAAGGGCACTAGTGAGGCGGCACTGATGAGCACTAATAGGCAGCACTGATAGGAGGGACTAATAGGTGGCACTGATGGGCACTGATAGGTGGCACTGATAGGTGGCACTGATGGGTGGCACTGATGGGCAGTACTGATGGGTGGCACTAATGAGCAGGCACTGATGGGCATGGAAAGGCCAGATTGGTTTCACTGATGGGCATAGATTGGCATCACAGATGGCCACTGCTGGGGCTGCACTTATAATCAGGGCCACCTATTACCTGTACAGGTTTCCCCTGCGAGGAGATGTCCCGGAGCGGCTCTTCTCTCCTCACACTCTGCCAGTGTGAGGTGAGGAGAGCGATAAACAGCAGTTCTGTGTTTACATGTGATTGGCTGTGCTTGAACACAGCTGATCACATGGGTAAAGAGCCGCGTCATCAGTTTTTCACTGAGATCAGGGACAAGGGGCGCAGGTGCCCTAAAGTGGTGACTAGGGATGAGCCGAACAGCCCCCGGTTCGCACCAGAACCTTTGAACGGACCAAAAATTTGCGTGAACTTTAGAACCCCAATAAAGTCTATGGGACTCGAACTTTCGAAATCAAAAGTGCTAATTTTAAAGGCTAATATGCGAGATATTGTCTCAGGGGACATGGATCAATGCTTCGGGAGCACTGATTTTAATGACGATTAAAGTGAAAAAAATGAAAAATATTCCTTTAAATACTGTGCCTGGAGGGTGTCTATAGTATGCCTGTGAAGTGGCACATGTTTCCCGTGTTTAGAACAGTCCCTGCACAAAATGACATTTAATGAAAAAAAGTCATTTAAAACTGCTAGTGGTTTAATGTAATGTCTGGTTCCGGCAATATGGATGAAAATCAGTAAGAAAAATGGCATTCCCACAGCTCCTGGCCTTTTTTTAGCACTGTTGCAATTTGCAATCTCATCATATAATGTTCATATATGGAATATTGAGAATCTATTCAGTGATGTCATATGTTAGTTATTGATCATGAAGAAACACCTTCCACCAAACAGTTCACCACGTGAGATGATCTCCCCTTTGGGGATGCACTCACCACATATGCCAGGGGTGCCCAACCAGTGGCCGGGGGCCACATGTGGCCCGCGGAGCCCTCTAATGTGGCCTGCGACCTCCTATTCTGGGATGGCAAGCACAGATCGCAGGTTGCTATCCCAGAGCATCAGTGTTGTGAATGAAGCCGGCGGTAGAAGAAGCAAGCGGCTGCGGAGAAGAGCCGCATAAGCCAATGCTGACTGTATAGAGCCGGCTCCTGTCACAGATGGAGTGATACCAAATGTGCTCTGCTTGGGACAGTAACAGCCTGCCATACCTGAATGGAAGACTGTTATTAAAGGTAAGTTTATTACTAAAATCAGTGTATATTTGGGGCATATCTGTTCTGCAGTGGTTACCGGGCTGCTTTCAAACTGATCCCCAGGTGCACCTGCGGGTTACCTGCACTGAGCCACAGACATCTGTTATTACCTGCGGGTTTGGTGCGCTTTCAGAATGTGCAATACATCTGCATGATATAATATACTGCAAGTCTATGGTAAAGTGCAGCTAACCCGCAGGAAAGCCACAGGTGTACTGCACCTGTGTCTGTCTGCTCTGCATATGTGACATACAAAGTGGACATCGGCCTGTCATCCGCCCGCTCCATTCATTGTGGCCCGCGACCGGTTACCAAGTCGCTTAAGTGGCCCGCGACCGGGTACCAAGTTGCTTAAGTGGCCCTCGCTCTTCAAAAGGTTGGGCACCCTGGGCACTGACATATGCAAAGATAATGTGCCTTGAATCTTATCACTTAATCGCCACCGCTCTGAAAGAACTCCCACCAGATTTAAAGCCATATCATGTAAGGATCCATGCAGAGAAAACAAAAAGGCCACATAGTGTGATACTGTTGATAAGCATTTAATAAAAAATCAACAATGCCCAGGGGGTGCATTTAATAAAAAATCAACAATGCCCAGGGGGTGCACTTGAAAGTACAGTCAATATGCACCCGTGTAGAGACACTATTCATTAAAATTTGCTAGCAATGGAGACTAATAAGATCCAGTGCATCAATATAGGGGCACCATTAACTGAAATTTGCCAGGAATGCAGTCTAATAATTGTAAAGTCTTATTTCACGATTAGTTCACCTTAGTTTACTACTCCATGAATAAAGGAAATCCCTTATTTTAAACAGACTTTTTACTCTTCCAAGTGAAACTAGTGTTATGCTAATAGTTTTTTTCACATTTATGCAATGTGTCAGCATGGGTCAACATTTATTTAGAATTCATATAGCTCCCAACAACAGTCCATCCTGATAGCCCATTATCAAATATACTAGCAAATCACTAAAAAAATAATTCTTGTGATTAGAGCACACATATATTAACGTGAAAGACACCACTTGTTATACAGTAACAAAACAACAAAATCCTGCAAGCCTTAAAGAACCCCCTACCAATCTGCCACTATCAAGCTGCAAACTTTAAACACCTCTCATACGTTCCTGCACATAAAAAACAAAATTAAATATACGCTGCGCTGGAATGCCTATACCGTTTTTCAAAATTTAATAGACAAGTTGCAACCATTCCCCCGCCAGGGTACTCACATGTATAAGGTGTGTCAGTGCACCATACTACATGTGAGTACCCTGGCGGGGGAATGGTTTTTAACTTGTCTATTAAATTTTGAAAAACTGTATTGCACTATTAGTCTTTCTCCTTTTTTCATGCGCCTGTGAGATCATTGCATTGAGGATACTACTGATCCACTGAAACAGCTGAGAACCCTATAGTGGTTCATATGCGTGTTTTGACTCAGTGTAAAAGCTGGTCACACGCTCTGAGGTGAGCTTATTACCATAAGGGGTTCCCGGATTTCACCTATGCATGATTCAGAGACACGGTTGGATGTAACAAGCATGTCAATAGTATGATCACTGGAGATCATGTCACCTGCATCTAGTCTCACATCAATCAACATTTTATGTTTCTTATCACAGCCCAAGACAGGCTGCCACAAAGAACTGTTTTTTAATAATATAGAGACACTTGTATGGTTTATGCACTTGCACCTTTTTTTTATAAATCTTTTATATATACATGTTTGCTATCATATATGTATGCATTTAGCACTTTTTTCATCTAATATTATTATTATTATTGTTGATATTTTTTTTCCTGGTGTGTTATTGTGCATGGCACCTTGTAACTCTAAAGCCCCATACACACGGTCGGACTTTTTCATGGATTCTGTCCGATCGGACAAGGTTGTTGAAAAATCAGACCGTGTGTATGCACCATCGGACAGTGTTCGTCGGTTTGTCCGACGGACAAAGTCTTATCTCCTGCTGGAAATCTTTGCCGTCAACACGGTCCGATCACACCAAATCCGAGCGTGTGTACGCTTGTCCGACGGACAAAGTGCTACGCATGCTCAGAAGAAATTCTGTGACGGAAGCGCTCGGTCAGGTAAAACTACCTTTCCTAATCGACACAGCACATTCGTCACGCTGCAATGTTAAAATGTCTTTAATGCAGCGCATTCTCTTTTTCTTTACAATGCAACAAGAATGACATCTTTTAGCTGCTCCTATTCACCGGCACTTCTCACAAACTTACTTCTTTATTACTTTGCAGCATTTATACACTACATGTTTATTTTTACTCTGAACGGAAAAGAATCTTTGTTATTTTTTTACCATGATTTGTCTTTTTTTTTTTTTTTTTTGGGGAATACATATTTGAATGTTTTTTTTGGAGGGGGGTTGTGTGTCTCAAATTACCAAAAACACATTATTAACATTTGTATTTCTTGCTTAAATTTACTAGGAGGTTGTTTGTTGTTGGTGCCCCTTGTTAATTCTACTTTAGGATTAGTGAAATGTACCTGCTTACTCAAAGAAAAACTGTCATTGTAGCAAAGTAAAACACAATAGTCAATGATTATTTCAAATCAAAAAAAACTTTATTTAGGTCACACCAACAAACCAAAGAGGAACGCAGCCATGGTGAAACTTGGGGAATTTGCAAAGTCTTGGCCCCCCACGGCAACCATCATTGTTCAAGCGTAGAAAATTGAGGGCCTGAGGAGTACGTATATTAAGGGGAGTGCAATCTGGTCGTGAAGTCCAAAGTATCCGGAACTGCAGCAGATGCCATCTAGGTCCCCAGGCTCTGGTACTACAAGAGGCTCCATCTTCTCTCAGACCAGACTGATTCCAGGTCGTCACTCTCAGGTCTTCCTTCCACGCTTCCTTGCACGCTGTGGCTGTCGTGCTGGTGGGGTGGCAGAAGGAGGAGGAGGAGGAGGAGGAGGAGGAGGCGGAGCATGGTAGCTATGGCAAACATGTGTGACTGGGGTCATCTCCCCAGCCCTACCCTTATTTAGGACATGGAGGATGAGCCCCTCACACATGTTGCGTTGCCTCACCTCCATACCCATCATTTTTGTGACAACCACCGAGCCAAAGGTCTCCTCGTCGGCGGGTGTGGCATGTAGGGAGTCTGAAGCCTCTCTGATCATGCGGAGCGCTGACTGTGCCGCATAACCCCCCCTTCTCGCCCTTTTGTACGGAAGGCGGAGGGGAGGGGTTTGGGTGTCAGTCAGGCTCCGCGGCCTAGCCCCCTCTTGGCTGCCACTACCCAGCTGGTGGCTGCCACTAACCCCTGCCTCCTCCTGACTGCCACCTTCCACAGCCACCTCCTGGCTGAGGTCTTCCTGTGTATGAAAAAGGGACATAGTTTCAGTTATTTGTTCATCAAACACACACAATTCTCATCTAGTGACTGTTGCAAAATGTTTACAAATAGAAAACCATACAATTCTCAGCCCAGCAGTTTAGATTCTGGCCCCAAATGTCTCCAACACTACTGTCAGTTGATATGTCAAACACGTTAGGAACTAAGCAATTGGGGATCCTGAATTAAGTGAACATCATTCATTATTCCCATAAATGGTAACAAAACTACTATACCTGGAACAAGCTGGGCTCCTCCACCTCTTCCATACTGGAAGGCCCAGGTTGCTCCTCGGAAGCCTCATCAGGGGTGGCCTGCGCGCAAGGAAGCGTGGAAGGAGGAGTCGAGGTTGGCTCCGTGACATCAGTCTGGTCTTTCAGAAAATGGAGACTCTGATAGTACCAGAGCTTGGGCACATAGACCTCATCTGCTGAAGTTGCAGTTTCCTCAGACTTCACGACCTTCTTGCGCTCCCTGATATACGCACTCCTCAGGCTGCCAATTTTCTTTCTTATATCATCAACAGTTGCCGTGGGGAACCTTGGCTTGACAAATTCCACAAGTTCCTCCAGGGCTGCGTGCCTCTTTGGTTTGTTGGTGTAATGTGGGTGTTTACCCTGCCATAAAATGGGAAATTCCCTGTATTTGGCAATGAAGAGGGGGAGAAAACTCATGTCGTTGAATCCCTGCATAATCTCTGCAAGACACAACACCACACAAAACCCTCTCAATTATGTCAGTCTAAACTCTCCTAATCTTCTCCATAAAGAAGCCTCAAGTTCAAATCAGTCTAGGCTAGTTATGTACCAACGTCAAATTGTACCTTCGTTTGTAGCGATCGTCTCGTGTGAGTTTTCTCTCCCCTCGTCTCCCAGATCGTGGCTACGACACAGGCGTGTGACGTTTTATATACAGTGCGCATGCGTCAAACTCCGCCCGCCCCTGACGATCTTTCTCGTCTATTCCCCACCCCTTCTCTTTACGGCGCAGTGGGGAGAGCACATGGCGGGGACACAGCAGGTGCGCCACAAATATCCCACCAACGAGGAGGAGGACGAGGAAAGTCCGGAGGCAGAAACGTCCCGATCCCGGAGCCTGAAATTCAAGGCCTCCAATATGTCATTTGGAGAAATGTTGGAGATGGTGGACATATTAAAGAGGAGCGACTATGATGGGAAGTATGGGCCTTACCTCAACCCCAATGTCCGCAAGGCCAAGATCATGTCTAAAGTTGTGAGAAGGCTGTACAATCAGTTTGGGGTACAACGATCCAAGGAGCAACTGAGGAAACGCTGGTCAGACCTGAAACTGAGGGAGGCCGATCAGTACAGAAAGATCAAGCGAATTCTTCTAAAAAGTAAGTAGTTGTGTTTTGTGTTTGATTTCTTGCTTGCATACTGCTCCATTGTGGTTTGATTTTTACAAAGTTGTACATTCCAAAATGGCCACTTTCAGGTTCGTCTGTGCATTCGATCGTACTCAGCCTCGATCTTTCTGCCACTGTCATGGTCGTGTGTGTGTCCATTCGATCGTACGCAACCTCGATCGTTCGGCCACTTAATACGATGTTTGGTGTTTTTTTGGGGGAAAGGAAGTTTGTTCTCACTAGAAATGTCATCAAGAATGTAAAGCCAATTTATTCAATGTAAAGGAGAGGTCACCCAGTAGCTGTTTACCCATCTGGACTCTAGAGCACTAGTGCTGGGACACCCAAACCCCCTTTTTATTAGGCTTTTCCACACATGTGCTCCAGTGGATACTAGAGGGGGGTCTCCATCACACAAACTTCTACTAAAAAGCTAGTCAGTTTAGCACCTTTACAAAGTGACTACATTCATGTAGTTGACATTTGTAACTGGCCAAACTAAAATAGTGTCCGTCACTTTCAAGCAATGTTTGTCATTTCCTATTTCTGCCCTCAATAGATTGTGTTGCTAAATCTTCCTTTTGTACATTCTCATAGGGGAGCGAAAACTTGGGCCGTCTGAGGAAACCCCCAAACCAACACCTCCCAAAAAAGGGGAAAGAGCAGAAGCAGAGGAGGAGGAGGAGGAAGGAGAGATCATCGAACTTGGAGAAATTGTCACCACAACAGGTGAGTGTTGGAGAACACAGCTACTGGTAAGCTAATCCATGTATGGCTGCCTCATTTCCAACACCCCATTTTTGTTTGTTTGTGGTTTTTAGGTGACGTGGATGTTGTGGAAGAAAAATCGCACTTTACCACAGAGAGTGCCCACGTACTCATCGGAGAGATAATGGTCTGCAATAGAGATCTAGATTACATAAAGCAAAACATCAATGATGTTCAACAAAAATTGAAGAACATCATTGATGTTTTAGGAAAAATATGAAAACGCACCAAGTAATTAACACACATTTGTGCCAGCTTCTGAACACATTTGCAACTTAAAAACTGTGTGAAATTTGGAACATGCACACATTGTGTCCACATGTGCTAGCTCCCATCATGGTGGATGAATGGCAACGTTTTTTTGGGGGTGCAAACACTTTACGAACTACGAAAGTGGTTGTGGTGAAGGGGTTGCACCCCCAAAAAACGTCCATTCATCCCCATGATGGAAAATGGCACTTTTGAAGCTTCTAGGCATGTGTTTTACCATCTAATGACCATTTTCAGACCCAAATTGTGTGCATGTTCCAAATTTCCACTTTTCGGGGGTGACCCCCCCATGTGATGAAGGCAAGATCAAACACACTTTGAACATATAGTCATGTCTGATCTTGTCTTCACTTTACAAAGTTGAACTTTCCTACTTCATAGGTTCTGCTTAGCTCCATGCCTGGTTTTACCATTTGCGTAATCTTTGTAAACAATGTTGTAAATAACCAAGATGTTGTCAGTTTTGGCGTGAAGATTGTAAACGCACTTGTGAATGTTTTCCAAGTAAACTTTTTTATTTTTCGAAATGTGTGGCTTCCTTATTTAAAATACACAATGCATTATGTATGTAAAATGTAAAGGATATGGGGGGCAATGGGTGTTATTTACTAAAGGCAAATCCACTTTGCACTGCAATTTCCTTTCCCAGGGAACTTTTGCAATGCACTTGTAGAGCATAGCGGATTTGACTTATGTAAATGACACCCACAGTGCTTTGTACGATAACACGGAGCACAGCATTTTTCAGAATACACACATGTCAGACCTGGTGATGAAAAGGAGTATTTTGGCTGTCAGTTATGCAGGACAAACCTTCTCTAGACCAAAGATTAGGTAGCTAACACACAACATGAGAAGAATCTTTTTGTGAAGAAGAGACTGTTACCTCCTTTTCCCCAGAAAGTGCATTCCCACTGTCGAAGGCAAAGGGAAAAAATGTCAAGGTAAAATAAGCTAAAAACAAGACTGAAATGACAAGAAATCATAGGTTGGTTCAAATATCCGATTTATTAAAAAATGCCTCTCACACATCGTCAGGCAGAGCAATGGCCCCCCTACCCACAAAGTACTCCATATATTGGTCGCGGACCACGCGGGTAATTAGAGGGGGCAAGCCTGGACGTGCCACTCGAAGGGCTGTGAGGTCCGCATTTGGAGGGCCCTCCACATCTGGGCCAACGGGCACCACATAGTTCCTGTTATGTCTTTTGAGGAAGTTGTGCAATATGCAACAGGCAAGAACTATGTGGTTCAGTTTGTATTCCGCCAAGTTAAATGCCGTCAGGAACAGGCGGAAGCGGCTGGCCAGGATGCCAAAAGTGTTCTCCACCACTCTTCTGGCTCTGGACAGCCTGTAGTTGAAGACCCTCTGGTCCGGGGTGAGGGTCCTCATCGGGAACGGCCTCATCACATGGGGAGTCAACGCAAACGCTTCATCTGCGACAAAGACGAAGGGGAGTCCTTCGGCATTCTCCTCTGGAGGTGGCAAGCACAGACTGCCACTTTGGAGACGCCAGTAGAACTCCGTGTGCGTAATGGCACCACCATCCGATATCCGGCCGTTCATCCCCACGTCCACATACATAAACTCGTATGTTGCCGACACCACCGCCAACATCACTACACTATTAAACCCTTTATAATTATAATAGTAGGACCCCGAGTTGGGCGGTGGGACGATGCGGACGTGTTTCCCATCAATTGCCCCTCCGCAGTTAGGAAAGTCCCAACGGCTGGCAAAGTGGGAGGCCACAGTCTGCCATTCCTGTGGCGTGGAAGGGAACTGTGGAGTGAAACAAGAAAAAATAATTAGTCACTTTGCACCTAAACATTGCAAGCAGATTAGACAATCAACATCTTGGAACAAGAGCATTGTATACAATTGGAGGCTGGAAAGTATTTGCACAGAAAAGTAGAGGCTCCCCTTCACAGATGACTCACCCCCCCATCAATCCCCACACTTCTGATGGGCCATTGGCAATAACTAGGGTTTTGGGGGGGGGGACAGGTAACCCTCTGCACTTCATTGATTGGCAAATGGCTCAATAATGTGTGCTAGTTTGGCCAGACCCTCTGTACTTAACACTATTGGCAGCCCCCAGGAAAGATAAAATAACATTTCAACCCCCCCCCACCCCAAAAAAAGGAAAGCACATTGTGACATTCTGAAATTACCAAGCAAGCTAATAGGAGGGAAAGAAGACAAAAAATTAGGAAATGGAATGTATGGAGGCAGCCCCTTGCACTACATGCTTTGCTGAATTCATCCCTAAAGATGCCCACTATAAAGAGGTAGGTATATAGTGTGTATGGACCTTGGGAAAGCCAGCAGATAAAGGATTGGTACCATCTGACAGAGCAGTTGGGGGAGGGGGTTCCTAATGAGTTTGCCACCCCCCCCCCCCCCAACAAAAAAAAAAAAAATTCTAAAGGGGCTCTACATGAAGTAAACCACACAGCAAACATTTGTGCATATTTTAGGGGGTGTTTGGGGGCAAACAATACTATGCAGCAGACAAAAGACATTGATTAAGTGACTAGGCCATAGGTGTCTATTGGGGCAGAAGAGCATGCTGGGGAGGGAAGTGAAGGGAAAAATGCATGAAGGAGAAAAGGGGCACAGCATATTAGAACATATTGCAATCATGGTAATTAGGGAAGGAGGTCAAAAATACAAGACATTAGCAAACAGAGCATACATAGAAGGGAATAGTCAAGTAGAAATGTTACCTTAATATAGTCCTCCTGCAGGACCTGGATGATGGCAGAACAGGTCTCTGGAATAATGAGTCCCAGGGCCTGGGGAGAGATACCTGAAGAGAACTTCAAATCCTGAAGACTTCTCCCTGTCGCCAAGTACCTCAACGTGGCAACAAGCCTCTGCTCCGGAGTAATGGCTTGTCTCATGCAGGTATCCTGCCGGCTGATAAAGGGGGTCAGCAAAGCCAAAAGACGGTGAAAATCGGGGTCCGTCATCCTGAGAAAGTTCCTGAAATCATCAGGATTATTCTCCCGGATTTCACGAAGCAAAGGCATGTGCGAGAACTGGTCACGCTGAAGCAACCAATTCTTGGTCCACAAACTCCTCGTCACTCTGTTCATGGACGGGTCTTGGGTCAAAGCTAAAAGCCCGACACCAATTCCGCGTACAGCACAAACTCGGCGACGAGTACGCACGGGAAACATCGCTCAGAAGGTCACAAAAGGTCGGCTGGTCAGAACGGACAAACAGAAAGCAACGATAAACAGCAAGGCCTGAAAGAACGAACTGAATACCAGCAACGAGCAGACAATAAGCAGTGCAAATCAAAGCGTCCTATATCAAGATATAGGCCGCAATGACCAACAAATGCGAACTGACTACACGCACTAATAAACAGATACGCACGACAAGCACAAACTGAAGAGCAGTAACGATCTGAGTCAGAAAACTGAGAAGCGCGAATCTTAAGTCACCAAACTTCCACTAACTCTCGATAAACATGGGATCAGCAGAAGGAGCCCAACGGGTGCCTGACGTGGTGCTGAACTTCCCTTTTGTAATCTCGTGGACGACGACTTACGTCACGACGTTCTTCCGGACCGGATATTCCGACAACGTAGTCCGACCGTGTGTACGCAACACCAACATCGGACAAAGTACGTCGGACAGAATCCGACCGACCTGGTCCGCGGATTGTCCGACCGTGTGTATGGGGCTTAAGGGGTCCATATAACCTCACAGAGTTTTTTTTGGCACAATTGGCACTTGTGCACTTTATATTTATTTGTGCGTTTTAGTTGTGCATTTACAGATTTTGTGCCCATTATTTGTTTTGCTATATTTTGCACTTGCACTTTACACCAGTTGTATGTTTACTATTTTATGCACATCATTATATTCTTGTGGATCTATAACTATAGATTAAGATACAGATTATCTAATGCATAGCCATTCCAGCACAGCGTATATTTAATTTTGTTAATTTTACTTGTTATACAGTAGTATGCAGGATTCTCAGTTTTTGTCAAGTACTGATAATCTTGTCATAGAACACTAGTTTGAACAAATTATATTATTATATTCAATTAGAAAAATGCACAAACTGTGCGTCCTACTGTGGGCATACGCTTTAAAATGTCCCTGGACATTGTAACTAGCTCATTTCATAGTGTTGCAGCTTCTTTTCTTTTTTTTTTACATATACTGCCAAATTAGACTTAAAAAAAAAAGAAAATAGAATATATCCAATATATTAAATTGCATGCAGGTAAATTTCAAATTGCATGAAAACCACAACAATAAACATCTATTATTTGCTACCTTTTGGTCTTTTAAATATACAGTTGAAAGGGTTCTCTTATATCTGTTCAATAGATGCAAAAAATACCTGTTAATTATGTCACAAATTCTGAGCTGTCCTGTTTTATCTCAAGGGCTCTAACTAGCCAACCTAGTTTTTGACCACAGAATATTTAGTATAAAAGCACAGATAAAGTTTGCTAATTGGAACAGAGCACCCGGAGCCTTTAATAAACTAAGCATCTTATCGCAGCCAAAAAGCCAAGGCAAACAGCAATGTGAAAAGTACAATAACTTACAACAACTCAGTATTCTAATTAGCTGTTATGATTACTGCAGATCAACAATGTTCTTTTTATTGCCCTGTATCTGCAGACTAAAGGACATTTTTCTTTAAAACGTGGCATAAAATCCATGAAATTACTATATTAATGGGCTAATATAATACGTTTTTTTTTAACCTTATTATGGTTTCGTTTGAAAATTTTTATTAAAGTTTTACAAACTTAACAAAAAGATATCCATTACAACCTCCTAACAATGTGAAGTAAACAGGCATGTCATTGAACAGATAAGTACAATAATCACATTCGCTCAGCAACGCAGCCTTGGATGTCGTACCAGACAACCTGTACCCGTCCCGTGTGGCCAGGGAACAACCTTATTATGGTTTCATGATATTATTTTACATAAGGTATACATGCCCCTGTAAGATGAATGCAAGATATCTAAGTAATTATGACCTCAACGACAGTACAGCTATTTCATATACCTTTTGTCTTTTGGTATATGATCCACAACAAATCTTTATAGTATTAGGTAACCAGTGGAATTCAGAGAGAAGAGAGCTATTCTCTTGGCTGTTTTTTTTTTTTACAAGCAACTGCCCAAATTGTTAAGGTAATGAGCTACAGGGCAATGAGAATGTTATAAATCTAGATAACAATTCAAAGTGTAAATGGCAAGCTACTCTACATAGTTGTTTAGCTGATTCCCAAGCAGTGCTAAAAGTAAGGTAAATCTCAAAGTCTTTCATATATAAAACAAAAGTCAGCAAATTCATCAACTTTGAATTGGGTTATATAAGGAACTCTCTGCTCCCTCCATCACTGCTGAACCTCTCTACCCTGAGTTAATCAGTGTCGTCCTGCTACCCTAAAAAGTGATCTTTTTTTTTTTTTTTTTAAATATATTTTTATTGAATTATAAAGAGCATAACAAAGAAAAACAAAAGAAGAAAACAAACAGTTAAACATACAATGGTCTTACATGTCAACAATGCAGTCCCAATCGGGGCCTCATTACAATTGTGTCATATAAAGCTAGCAAGCATGTGGCATAGATTGTAATAGCTCAAATGGCAGCACAGTTCCCGGAGACCTAGGATTTTTTATTTAGCAGTCGTATATTCTGGTACAACATCGGGTACAGTCATTGTGCGCAGTGGGTACTCGCTTGGGGGCTATTTATTGTGGGTTCTACTGAGAGGCCTCTGAAGCAGAGGAGGAATCTGCCAGCCACTTGGACCAGACCTTGTCGTACTTGTTAGGACAGCCTCTATTGGCGTATGTGTCCTTATACAGAGGTAAGCTATTGTTGATTAGTTGTTTCCACAGGGAGAGAGGAGGGGGGGTCGGTTTGCGCCAGCTAAGGGCTATGGCTTTGCAGGCATAAAACAACAGGAGTCCCACAAGTGTGCGTCCCGCTATCGTGGGGATTAGTTGCTCAATCAGGCCTAGTATGCAAATTGCCATTGACTGTTGCAGAGGTACAGAGGTAATTTGTGTGATAAATTCTAAAATCTCCTTCCAGTAATTGGTGATGGCCGGACAGGTCCAGAAGATATGGGTGAAGTCTCCTGGAGTTCCCCCACACCTCCAGCACCCAGAAGGGGAGTCAGGGTTCATTTTGTGTAGTCTATGGGGGGTGAAATATGCCCTGTGAACTATCTTGAACTGGATCAGGCGGTCCCTCAAAGAGACCAGGGAACTAAAAGGGAAGTCCCATATGTCGTCCCAGTCGTCGTTGTCGAGATCAGGGATGTCACAGGACCATTTAGTTCTCAGCTTTTCCAACGCCGGGAGAGAGGTGATGATCAAATGTGAGTACAATTGAGAGGTGGGTTTTTTCGCACAATCTGACCTGAGGAGGTTTTCTAGTGAAGGCTGGATCAATTGAGGAGGGGAGGTAGAGAATTGGCAACCGAAAGCATGAGAGAGTTGATGGTAACGAAAAAAATAGTATCGTGGTACATTGAAGTCAGAGTTTAGTTTGGAAAGCGGAACTAGGGATTGGTTGGAGACAATCTGTGACACCATTTTTATGTTAAACTTGGTCCAGGCTTGGGGCTCGGGTAATTTGTAAATGTGTTCTAGGTTTGGGTTTCGCCAAAGGGGGGCATTGGGTGAGATTGCCTGTTTAGGGTATTTTTCGATTTTTAGACCTGCCCCCCATGCACGTAATGTGGTGCGCATGGAGGGTGTCAGTGGATAGGGGGCCCGAGGGCCTCGGAAGAGCAAAAATTTGAGTGCTTCAAGGGATCCCAGCACTGCCGTCTCAATCTGGGTAGCTGGGTTGGAGATGTCCGGATTGAGCCACCATGCAGCCGTAACTAGCTGGGTAGCTAAGTAATACTTATAAAGATCTGGACATGCCAAGCCACCTTGAGAAGTCGGGCGTATCAGTGTGGTCCAGCTATATCTGGGGGATTGGGATCCCCACAGGAAAGAGGCGAGGAGGCGGTGTAGTTGTGTGAAAAAGGATTTAGGTATCCACTGTGGGGAGTGGCGAAATAGGTAGGTGAACTTGGGTAGTATTTTCATTTTAAACAAGTTTATACGTCCCATCAATGAAAGCGGCAATGATTCCCATGCCTTTAGTCGTTGTCGTGTCTCCTGAACTACCGGGGACAGGTTTAGGGGTAGGTAGTCAGAGGCCTGTCTAGAGATCACCACCCCAGGTATTTAAAGGTCTCGACCCATTGGAGGGGAATGTTAGGAGGAGCTGTGGCGCGGGCCGCAGGGTCTATGGGGAACAGAAGAGATTTTGTCCAGTTAACCCTGAGGCCTGTGACAGTGGAAAAGGAGTTGAGGATCTGTAGGGCACCCTCAAGTGATGGACCTGCGTCGTTGAGGGAAAGCAGGAGGTCGTCTGCGTAGAGGGCGACCCTCTCCTCCAGCCAGCCAATCCGCAGCCCCTTAACGCAGGGGGAGGTGCGGAGAGCCTCTGCAAGTGGCTCCATCGCAATGGCAAATAGGGCCGGGGAGAGAGGGCAGCCCTGCCGCGTGCCTCTGGACAGACGGAAGGACTGCGACAGGCCCCCTCCCAGCTTAATGGCGGAGGTGGGGTCCCGGTACAGGACCTTAATCCACTCGATTAAGACCAGGGGGAAACCCATGCGTCGAAGGATCTCCCAAAGAAAAGGCCATTCGACCGTGTCGAAGGCCTTTTCAATATCGAGAGAGGCCACCACCCTGGACCCCTCATTCAGATGTTGTGCGTGTATGTTCGTGAACAAGCGTCGCAAATTTACGTCTGTTGCCCTGTTGGCCATGAAACCTGTTTGGTCAGTCTCAATGACAGAGGGGAGTAGGGGCTGTAGTCTCATAGTCAATAATTTAGTGAGGATCTTGAAGTCCGTGTTGAGTAGGGCGATAGGCCTGTAGGAAGCACAGGATGTGGGGTCTTTAGGTGCTTTGTGAATGAGAATGACGTGGGCATGACTCATGGAAGCCGGAAGGGCACCATTCGCCAAGCAGTGGGTAAAGAGTTGAGCTAGTTTGGGGGCCAGTAGGTCCCCATGAGTCTTGTAAAACTCAATGGGGAGTCCATCTGGGCCTGGAGATTTCCCGGTAGGGAAGGACCTCATCACTTTTAGTACCTCCTCCGGGGTAATCGGCTTCACCAGAGATTCTCTCTCTTTATCAGAGAGCCAACCTAATGCCAAGGGGTCCAACCAGGGTGCAAAGTCCTGTGGCTGGAAATCCGATGGTAGTACTGAGGTATAAAGGGAGGCGTAGTATTTGCGAAATGCCTCCAGTACATCTGGTAGAGAGGAGACCGATTCCCCCGAGGGGGACACCACACTGGGGATTACCGTCAAGGGATTGTCATGTTGTGACAGCATCGCTAGGAGGTGACCGTTCCGGTCTCCCTGCTCAAAAAAACGTTGCCTATTTCGGTAAAGGTCCAGTCTGGTTACCTCTGTGAGGTGGAGGTGTAGCTCGCGCTTTGCTGCATTGAGGAAGTCATAGTGTGCGTCTGAGAGGTCGGCGCCATAGGTATCAGACTGGGATTGCGCAGCGGCCTGTAGAACAGTGGTGGTAGCAGCTTGCTCCCTCCGGACCCCAGCAATAGAGGAAATATATTGCCCTCTAGTAAAAGCCTTGAAGGCATCCCAGGTCACAGTTGTGGAGGAGGACCCTGTGTTAACATCCCAAAATTCTGTCAAACGCGGGGGAATGGCATCTGCTAGGTCCGCATGGGAGATCCAATGGGTCCCCAGGCACCAAAGGGACGAGGAGCGTGTGGATGGAGCACGAATGCTAAGGAGTAGGGGGCAGTGGTCCGACAGTCCACTAGGCAAGTAGGAGGCGTCTAATATGTCTGTCAGCATAGTAGGGTTGGCAAAGGCGAAATCTATGCGAGAGGAGGTTTCATACGTATTGGAGAAGCAGGAGTATGCTCTGGTCGTGGGGTGTCTCCATCTCCACACCTCAGACACTCCCAATGCCGCTGCCCATGAGAGTAAATCTGTGGAAAATTGTTTAGGAGGGACGGGTCTGTCAAGGTCTGGGGCTAGAATGGCATTGAAGTCGCCCATAAGTAACAGTTTGGCCGGGCAGTATGGAGCGATTTTCTCTAGGATAGTGTATAGGGTGGCGGAGGAGAAGGGCGGGGGGATGTAGACACCCACCACAACATATCGAACACCCCAGACAGTAAACACTAGTAGCACGTATTTTCCTTGGGGGTCTGTATGAACCTGTTCTATGACACATGGGAAGGATTTACTGATTAGGATGGTGACCCCCCTGGCATACGTGGAGTAAGTGGCATGAAAGTCTCTCTGGATCCATGGCTTTCTTAATGCCAGTATTTTGCTGCCCATGAGATGTGTTTCCTGCAGAATGATTATATGTGGGGAATGTAGTTTGAGGTATTTGAAGAGCACTGCTCTCTTGAACTTGGAATTGAGTCCTCGGACATTCCAGGACAGTATATTGTATGAGTGGGTGTCACGTCCCGCCATTGTGCGGAGATTTGGTGGGGGAAGAGAGGAGGACCGAAACTGGTGTGTTCGTACATCTCAGGAGCAACAAAAGGCCGGGGGACCTGCGCCAAATATACTTATGACCAATGGAAGACCAAAAAAGACAATAAACATAGACATTCACAAAACTTATAAACAATACCTGTAATGACACCGTGGTGTCAGCCCTGCCCTCATCTGATGGCATCCCGGAAAACTGGGGAGCGATCAGATCGGGCCTATACCCAGAACTTACCAACAGTAAACCCCTTTAACTTTGGTTGGTTATGGTCACGTCCTGGACCAAACAAGGGGGGAAGGGGGGGGGGGGGGGGTTGCCGTAACTGGCAGAAGTCCTCACTGGGACCTAGGTGGAGGGGGGGGTGACTCAGAGGGAAGGGTCCCCGTTTGGGGGTCAAAAACAAAAGTCTGCATAGAAGTTGCTGGAGCTCCTCTGACAGGAGGAGCAGGTCACAGTTTCAGTGGCAGAGGATGCAGGATACAGGGTTGAGGTGATGGTGCGGTGCAGCAGTGTAGGAGGTCATAGGGGCAGAGAATAGGTAAAGCTGTAAGTTAACAAGGGGCCGGAAGGCGGATCGTCAGAGGAGAGTGAGGTACTTGGCTTGTCCCAGCCGGCTGCATGTCAATCACAGTTCCAGTTGGCGTCACGACCCTAGCGGGTATCCAACCACGCTGCAGCGGACTCGGGGGTGTCGAAGAAACGGGTGTTGTCCCCATCGGTGACCCTCAACCTGCTGGGGTATAGGAGGCCAAAGCGAATTCCCTTTTCCCGAAGTCGACGTCTGACATCTGTGAATGATTTGCGGCGCTGCTGCACCACCTGGGAGAAATCAGGAAAAAAGGACAATTTGGCGTTTTCATAGTTGATTTCTGGCATGGATCGGGCCGCCGCCAGGATGCGGTCATGATCGCGGTAGTTCAACAGGCGTAGTAGGAAGGGACGTGCAGGAGCCCCCGGTCTAGGAGGGAGCGGTGGGACCCTATGGGCTCTTTCCACAACAAATGTGGGTGGCGTATCGCCCAGATTGAACAAGGTGGATAACAGCTGTTCGGTGAATTCGGCAGGTCTGGGGCCCTCCGCTCTCTCGGGTAGACCAAGTATGCGAATATTGTTGCGCCTGAGGCGGTTTTCAGTGTCTATGGCTCGCTCCTGGAGCGCCTTCACTTGTATCTGAAGGGCCCTCACCTTCCTGGAATCCGACCTAACCACATCTTCTACCGTGGAGACCCTATCCTCCACTTCCGCTATACGGGATCTGAATTTATCCATGTCTTGACGGATGAGGCTAACGTCTGCAGTTAGAAAATCAATTTTGGTAGTCAGGGTTTCCTTACATGCTGCCCCCGATTTCGCGGTTGTTGATGTGCTTGCTGCCATTGCGGCCACTGGTTGTTGCTCGGACAGCGTGGCCACTGGTGGAGAGGGATGAGGAGGCTTTCTTTTTCCTTTGGAGTTTGAATAGCGGGTTTTTGGGGGGCCCATCCGCAGTGTGGCCTGATATGAGATAGAGCCTTGCTTATGGTGAGGCACAGCAGGCAGGCAGCAGATCTAGGGGGCCAGGATTGTGGTGGAGATATCTCCACTCTGTATGGCCGGGGCTTGCTTTTGGGTATCGGCCCTGAGGAGGTGGAGGGGGCACCGGGGGGCAGGACAGTCACACTGGGGCACAGTACCTGTGTATGTGTGGGATGATCCAGGCGCTGTAGGCCTCAGGATTGCAGCAGGAGAATAGCCTGGAAGGGCCTTCTGGCAGTTGCCCCTTGTGATGGCCGTCGCCGTTGAGGAGGCTTGTGGGGTCCGCCGGCTATCATCCACAGGCTGGCCACCCCTCGGGTCACCTCCGCTGACGGTGAAAGGTCGGTTGTTACCCGCTCGGGGAACGGGGGCACTGGAGGCTGGGGATGATGGCTCCAAAGGCCGCAAGATGGCGGCGGGTCGCGGCGTCACGGACCGGCCTCAATCAGACCCTCTATGGTCCCCTCTCCCGGGGGGCTCCGCTGACCGGGTCTGTCACTCACTGCCGCGCCGATCGCGGCACGCTGGGGCGGGGATTCGTTGGGCCTCGTAGGCCTCAAGATGGCGGCTAGGCTTTAAAACGTGGGGTAGATCTGCCGGCCGATCTCCGCAAGAAATACCAGGGCTGGTGTGGGGGAGAGTCCGGAGCAGCCAGAGGAGGTCTGGTGGCTTGATTGCCCACGAGGCGTGCAGGATGGTGGTGGATTTAGTCAGGATCGGCGGAGCTCCACAGCAACACGTCTTTCTACAGCTACATCCGGACATGCCCCCCTAAAAAGTGATCTTTAGTTGTATATAGTAGAGATGCAGTCTAGAAGTTTAAATAATGTATGCAGCAGGGTCTGACATCACCAGGCATCAAATATAAATTCTTCTCAGTGCACTGCAATAACATCTTAGTATAGCATTCATGTTCGCCATTTGTCTTTCATTTATTATATGGAGCCTTAATACCATTTGTCTTCCTGGTTTTGTACCTGGTCTGTTTTTAAAACTTTGCTTTTTATCTGTTGTCCTGAAGATTTGTGTGATCATGGTCTTTGCTCGCTCTTTTGGATAGAGCTTCTACTATTCAAATTTGTACATTACTTTTGTCCATTTGGCTGCATGTAGGCTGCTGCCAGTGGGGAAATTATTTAAACCTATAAGCTATAACCTAGGAGTAACATGCTGCAAACCCCATATCTCCTTACATGCTTACACCAATCATTATTGACACAGAAGAGTTAATTTCCTAAAGGAATGATGGCTATTAATTTGGGGAAATGAATGTTCACTTAGCTTGGTAAATAATGTGAAGCTGTGTTTACTTTTTATAGTTAGACAATCATTTGCAAGGGAAATATAAAACAAGAATGTTGTGATTGGATGATTGCAGTAAATTTCATTGTATTCACTAATCATTGCTATGTTATCATGTTATCGAAGTGAATCAACCCCAGAGAGTCCACACTAACCTATGAGAGCTTGCCAGGATCATGGATCCCATTGATATTTATATGGAACAAAAAGTCAAGCTTGATTGTTCAAAAATGTACATAAAGAAGCAGTTTAACTATACCAATACACAATCTGTCAACTTGTTGCTCTTCTTTTGTTTATAGCGCAAAAAATAAAAACAGCAGAGGTTATCAAATACCACCAAAAGAAAGCTCTATTTGTGGGAAAAAAAGGACGCCAATTTTGTTTGGGAACCACGTTGTATGACCGCGCAATTGTCATTCAAATTGCGACAGCGCTGAAAGCTGAAAAATTACTTGGTCAGGAAGGGGGTGAAAATGCACTGTATTGAGATGGTTAAACACTAAACAATACTTTGTTTTGATGTCCCTGAAATGTATTTAGCTAATTTCAAGGGTAATTATTTTAAGTGTCCCTTCTGGTGTTATGTTTGTTCCAACCTTTGTCTCTGTCACTTTTGCCGGACAGCTGAGTCTGCATGTATACAGTGCCTTGAAAAAATTTTCATACCCTTTGAAATTTTCCAAATTTTATCAAGTTACAACAAAAAATGTAAATGTATTTTTTTTGGGATTTTATGTGATAGACCAACACAAAGTGGCACATAATTGTGAAGTAGAAGGAAAATTATAAATTGTTTTCAACATTTTTTACAAATAAATATGTGAAAAGTGTGGCGTGCATTTGTATTCAGCCCCCTTTACTCTGATACCCCTAACTAAAATCTAGTGGAACCAATTGTCTTCAGAAGTCACCTAATTCGTAAATAGAGTCCACCTCTAATCTCAGTATGAATACAGTTGTTCTGTGAAGCCCTCAGAGGTTTGTTAGAGAACCTTAGTGAACAAACCACATCATGAAGGCCATTGAACACACCAAACAGGTCAGGGATAAAGTTGTGGAGAAGTTTAAAGCAAGGTTAGGTTATAAAAAAATATCCCAAGCTTTTGAACATCTCACGGAGCACTGTTCAATCCATCATCTGAAAATGGAAAGAGTATGGCACAATTGCAAAAATACCAAGACATGTCTGTCTACCAAACTGACAGGCCGAGCAAGAAGAGCTTTAATCAGAGGAGCAGCCAAAATTCCCATGGTAACTCTGGAGGAGCTGCAGTGATCCACAGATCAGGTGAGGAAGTCTGTCCCCAGGACAACTATTAGTCATGCACTCCACAAATCTGGCCTTTATGGAAGAGTGGCAAGAAGAAAGCCATTGTTGAAAGAAAGCCATAAGAAGTCCTGTTTGCAGTTTGCAAGAAGCCATGTGGGGGACACAGCAAACATGTGGAAGAAGGGGCTCTGCTTAGATGAGATCAAAATGTAACTTTTTGGCCTAAAAGTAAAACGTTATGTGTGGCGGAAAACTAACACTGCATATCACCCTGAACACACCATCTCCACTGTGAAACATGTTGGTGGCAGCATCATGTTGTGGGGATGCTTTTATTCAGCAGGGACTGGGAAGCTGGTCAGAGTTGATGGGGAGATGGATGGAGCCAAATACAGGGCAATCTTAGAAGAAAACCTGTTATGCCGCGTACACACGATCGGAATTCTCGTCGGAAAAAGCTCTGATGGTTTTCCCGTCGGAATTCCGACGGAATTTCGCTCAAACTGTCTTGCCTACACACGGTCACAACAAATTCTGACGGTCAATAACACCACGCCTTAAAAAACGTTCGACTGCACTATAAAAGGGAAGTTTAATGCTTCTGAGCATGCGTCAAATTGTTTCCGAGCATGCGTCGGAATTTTGCGTGTCGGAATTGCATACACACGATCGGAAAATCCGATAGAAAGGTTTTCGGTCGGAAAAATTAAGAACAGGTTCTCAATCCAAAGTCCGTCGGAAATTCCGACAGAAAAAGACTGATGGGCATACACACGGTCGGAAAATCCGATGAAAAGCTCCCATCGGACTGTTTCCATCAGAAATTCCGACCGTGTGTATGCGGCATTAGAGTCGGCAAAAGACTTAAGACTGGGGAGGAGGTTCACCTTCCTGCAGGACGATGACCCTAGACATACAGCCAGTGCTACAATGGAGTGGTTTAGAGCAAAGCATATTCCAACCTAACTCCAATGGAGAATCTGTGGCAAGAATTGAAAATTGCTGTTCGCAGATGCTCTCCATCCAATCTGACAGAGCTTAAGCTATTTTGCAAAGAAGAATGGGCAAAAATGACACTTTTTAGATGTGCAAAGCTGGTAGAGGCATCACTAAAAAGACTGCAGCTGTATTTGCAGTGAAAGGTGGTTCTACAAAGTATTGAATCAGGGGAATACAAATGCACGCCACACTTTTCACATATTTATTTGTAAAACAAAAATTAAAACCATTTATCATTTTCCTTCCACTTCACAATTATGTGCCACTTTGTGTTGGTCTATCACATAAATTCCCAAAAAATACATTTACGTTTTTGGTTGTAACATGACAAAATGTGGACCATTTCAAGGGGTATGAATACTTTTTCAAGGCACTGTATGCGGAGAAGAAAAAAATACATTGAAATAAAATAAAATGTATGAAAAACTAAATAATGACACATTAATTTACTATTTTTAAGATCAGTTGTAGTCTAATAGATTTTACTAGATCTGACTTGGTATAATAATTCTAGTGAAATAGAAGCAAAATGAAAAGGCCTCTAAAGTTAACAAAGCAAAACAGAAGAGGAAATATGGTAGAATTGCAGTCATCCTAGCAAAAACCTGTTTTAGTGTTAATAAAAAGCGTAGAAGTATTAGAGTAAATTATATCACTTTTATTGAAATTCTTTTAAAATGGTTCTGGTAAATTGTTTGGAGCTTAGTGGGCCTATATTCATTTAGCCACACAGCCATGGGAGACATTTTCTCTTGATCATACATATATCTCATATCTGAATGAATCTTAAACTCTGCTAAACCAACAAAATAATTTAAACAGGATAATGTAAGTTTTGCATGCATGTTTGGTTTTGCACAAGTGAAAAAATCTGCTGGTGTTTTTAAAGGTGTCGTTCTAAAACTACTTTAGAGAGCAGTACATTTATTATATCATAAAGAGCATAACTCTGAGTGGAAAACAATTTGTTTTAAGACCATCTAAAGAAGAAAGGCATTTCTTTGTTTGTTTAGCATGACCTTTGCTGTGAAATACTTAAAAATCGAGTTATCATTCCATAGAAATTCTGCAAAAAGTGATGATGCACAACACAGTGTGGGGGAGGATGCTTTTCTCCAAAACATACCTCTTGTGCAGACAAGGGTAAAGGTACAATAATTTGATGGCATATTTTCTAAAGAATTTAGGCTACATGGGAAGCATTGTAGGATGATAAATGTGGTGTTATTATATCGAGAAAAGGAGAAGTGATATTAATTTCTTAAAGAAGTAAAGTGCAATTATTTTCCAGCAATTGGCATTCTTCTCAGTAATTCCAACCCTTGCATTTTGAAATTGGGAGAAACGTATTGTCTGTTATCTAAGAAGATTCTAGGGATAATTACTTTTAAAAACATGGCATTTCCATGTCTGTCCTGCTAAAAAAAAATTAAACATGGAAGGATTAATTTGCACATGCACAAAAAAACTTTTTTTTAAGCTTTGGATGGCATGGGGAAAAGTTAGTCACTCAAATGTTATATACCTTAACCACTTGCTTACTGGGCACTTAAACCCCCCTCCTGTCCAGACCAATTTTCAGCTTTCAGCGCTGTTGCACTTTTGGATGACAATTGCACGGTCATACAACACTGTATCCAATAATTTTTTTCGCACAAATAGAGCTTTCTTTTAGTGGTATTTGATCACCTCTGCGGTTTATTATTTTTTGTTAAAGAAATGTAAAAAAAAAGAATAAAAAAATAATTATATTTTTTTATATTTTGTTATAAAATTTTGCAAACAGGTAATTTTTCTCCTTCGTTGATGTACACTGATGAGGCTGCACTGATGGGCACCAATAGAGCGGCACTGGTGGGCACTGATAGGCGGCACTGGTGGGCACTGATAGGCTGCAGATGTGCCTCCATCCTCTTCGGGACCAATGTCCCTTGAACATAAGCTGGTGATCGGCTTTTTTTTTATCCTAACGCTGCCAGCGTGAGGAGAAAAAAAAAAATGATTACCGAGCTTTTGTTTACACACGTGATCAGCTGTCATTGGCTGACATCTGATCACGTGGTAAGAGGCCGGGATCATCCCCTTACTCGGATAGGTGATCACCCGAGTCTCTGTGACTCGGTGATCAGAGCATGCGGCATGCGCGCCCTTTAGCGCTTAGCGATGTAGCGCTTGAAAAAAGCCTCAGTGTGAAAGGGGCCTTACCTGCTCATTGCAGTGCTATAAAACATTGACCATTGGTCTTACCTGTTATTAACTGTTGCTATATATATATATATATATATATATATATAGGTTGCTGTTTCCAATCTGAAAATGTAAGTTGCCTAGCTGTAATCCTTTTTGAATCACTCACCTGGAACAACTACGTTGTTTCGATTTTGCTTTCCTCTTTTAAATAACAAACACATTATACTTACCTGTGTAAGCAGCCCCAAACCTCTTCTTCTTAGGTTCCCCACCGACACTCCTGGCTTCTCCTCTTCTCGGTGTGCCACCATAGGAAACTGATTCCTATCATGACACACTTGCGGGCTCGATCTCGAGCCATGTTGTCTGCTTCCATAGACACAGTGTGGCTCAGCCCTGCTCCATGCTCCCTCATCACAGGAATGGCTTCCGCTGCCTTAGCAAAGTCTGTGAGAGCGGGGAGAGAAGACAGAGCTCCTGCAGACAGGTTCATCGCTGGATCTTATGAGGACTAAGGTAAGTATACAGGGGTAGAGGGGGCGATAGTGATACCTAAACATTTGTTACCTTAAAGCGGTGTTTCAGTTAAAAAACAATTTTTTTAAAAGTCAGCAGCCAAAAAAAAAAGTAGCTGCTGACTTTTAATAAGTACACTTACCCTCCCAGGGCGCCCGCGATGTCGGTCGTGGAGGCCGAGATGTCCCTCGGCGCTGGTCCCAGCGCCGCCATCCTCAGTAAGGGAAACAGGCAGCGAAGACTACGGCTTCACTGCCCGTTTCCTACTGCGCATGCGCGAGTCGCGCGGCGCTTTGTGAATGGGACGCGCTGTGTTAAGGAACACACAGTTCCCATAACACATCGCTCCCCATTACCCAGAAGACAACGCAGCGGAGGACAGAAGAACGAAGATCCCCGCGGCATAGGAAGGAGGCAGATTAGGAAGACTGCCTAGCAACAGGGATTTCGGATCAGGTAAAAAAAAATTTTTTTTTTTTTTTTTTTTTTTTTTTTCAAGAATATTAATGCTTTTTTTGTTTTTTAGGGTGTCCCCCCACTTTAAAGAGGAAGTAAACCTTCCCCTGCAAAGTAAAAGCATGATAGGCTAGTATGAATTGCCGTGTGATGTTACTCCCATGCATGTTGGGGAAGAAATGGCATGGAGGACATCATCAGCGCATTACAAGGTAAATATCTTCTAAACGGCGCACGTTTAGAAGATATTTTCAGTGAATATAGGTAAGCCTTATTATACCACTTTTCAGAGACTGTGGTAGTGTGAACTTAGTTTAGGAGCAGTCATGGTCTTTTAGTCACTTAGCTGGTGTCCCTGTTGGCCACCTCCTGCCCGCCATTCCTTGACTGGAAAATCAAAGGAGACAGGCAAACTTTTTTTGAAATAACAGCGGCAGCATCAAATCCTGCTTGAAATTCTCGATTCTCAAACTAAGTTGCAAATCTTATTGGAGTCTAAGGGGTCATTCTAAATTCTGGTCATTTTCAAGGCTAAAAGGCAAGCTATTGTCAAGAAAATGACATGAGAAGTTGGACACTGCCATGGAGGATAATTGATGCAATTTCGGGGATGACATGGGAAAAACAATAATCCTTTAACTGTAATGTTTGGGAGATGCATTTAAGCTGTCTGTAATGTTACAGAACAATACAATTTTAACAGAGAGTGTCAGCAATACCATATTCTGGCATCACACCAAGGAGTACACCACTATACCACCAACGGGAGGCCCTTGTTTATTGCAGGATCAGCATGTAACCCTTTGTCAGGGCTGGGCTCTCAGCAGCTCTCTTCTATGTGCTAAGGCTGCTCAGCTGTTGAATAATTGTCAGCACTCATGGTTTCCTCACCTGGTGATCATTTCCTGCTTGTCAGCAGGAAGCCAGCCCCTTCTGGCTATTTAAACTGCCTTGTTCATTCCTTTCATGCCTTTGTTTTGGTCAACATATCTGGAGATTGCCTGCTGTGTTCCTGTGAAAGACTTTGCCTGGCTGATGTCCCTTCTGGCTCCTGATCCTGTTCTTCTGCATCCGACTACGCTGATCTCTGGTTTCCTGATTGCCGGCTTGTCTGACTACCCGCATTGGCTTCCAATCCTGGCTTATGTTTTGACTACGTTTACTGATCTGTACCAGTTTTACCATTACATTAAAAGGTGTGATTTTTACTGCATTTTCTGTCTCAGTCTGATTCATGGATCCTGACAGTAGGCGAAGGCCATGAACTCAGAAGATGCAGGCAATCCACTGAGTGCGAATATTTTTTCCAGATTGAATGAGCAGGATCTCTGCATGGATCAGTTTGCCATAGCATTACAGATGCTCCTGACAGCACTGCTCACCTAGATCCTCCCACACACAACCAGTGTTGCAGGCCGTCCCTGCTGCTGCTCCAGTAAGAGGTATGTCTGGTTCTGCTCAGCTTCCCCAGCGACTTGGGGGTAATCCACTTCAATGCAGAGGGTTTCTCAACCAGGTTGGGATATACTTTAACATGCTGCCCCAGGCATTCCCCATGAACAAAAGCAAAGTAGGCTTCATTATTTCTTTGATTTCTGATAGCCCAGGCCTGGGCAAACCCTCTATGTGAGATGCAAGAACCCATTGTCCTGTGTTACCATGAGTTTGTGGCTTCCTTTAAAAGGGTATTTGATGTACATGATCGCTACACTTCTGCTGCCAGGTGCCTCATGTCCATCAAACAGAGTACAAGAACTGTTGCCGATTACGCCATTGAATTCTGTACTTTGGCAGCAGAGGTTGCTTGGAACAATGAGGCCCTTGTGGCTGCTTTTTCTCATGGTCTCTCGGATAACCTTAAAGATGAGATAGCAGCCTAAGACATACTCACGGATCTGGAGAAGTTAATCACGTTTGCCATTTCAGACTCAGAGAGAGACCTTCCTTTAAGGAGCACTTGCGGAAGCCTCCTGTACATTTGGCTCTGAGCTTTGTATTCCCTCACCTCCCATACTTCCTGGTACCTAGTCCACCAGTGTAGTAGAACCCATGCAGTTGGGCTTCACACGTCTCTCTGTGCAGTAGAGGGCCTTTAGGAGGAGGGAGAGATTTTGCCTTTATTGTGGCCAGGCAGGTCACTTTTTAAAGACTTGTCCTACCCATCTGGGAAAATGTCCGCTCTTGCATCCCCAGTAATCCTGAAGGATGAGCCTCTAGTTCTAGTCTCTGGGGCTGCAAGCCTGTTCATAGATAGTTCCTTTGTGTCCAAGCACTCGATTCTGCTGCTTATGTCTTCCAAGATATATTGCAGCAATGTGTGGTGGTTTATCTTGACGATATTCTCATATATTCAAAATCCTTAGAGAGCCACCACATAGACGTCTCCTGTGTGCTACAGAGGTTGAGAGATAATAGCCTGTATTGTAAGTTGAAAAAGTGCGAGTTCCAGCGTGAACAGGTTACATTTCTGAGTTATGTAATTTCTCCAGACTTACTATTCTCTCAAGGCTGCTGGTCACCCAGGAAAGAATCAACTCATCTGGTCTATTTCTCAACAATTCTGGTGGCCTAGTCTCCGTGCTGATGTAACCACCTGAAGGAATTTTGGAAAAAAGCCCCTCTAATATTTACACTGATTTGTGCTATTATTGAAACCTAAGGCTAGAATACTCTTTTAAATATATTATTGTAGTTAAAAGTTTCTATAGAGAAAGAGGAAGTCTTGTTGCAGTCTTGTCTTAACCACAAGCTAGAGTCTGGGACAAAGTGATGTGATAACTTGTTTTCTTTTAAAGAACTGTCTGTACATTGTCAGGAGAGATATGTTATGAATAATATGTATATACATGGGGGAGCTGTTTAGCCTGGCCTGGATTGGTAAATGACCCATGGGTGGGCAGGTCCGGCTATATCTTGATTGTATACTATAAAATGCTTTACCCGGAAAAATAAACTGAGCAGTGTATGAATTCTGATCTCTGTTGGGTCATTTAAGTGGTGGGACACCCTGAAAACAAAAACTTTAAAAAATGTTAGTAACAATTTCAAATGAAAAAAAAATAAAAATTTTTTTTTGTTACTTACCAGAAATGGCTGTTGCTAGGCAGATCGTCCTAATCTGCCTCCTCCAGCGCCGCGGTGATCTTCTCTCCTTCCGTCTTCTAGTGAAACGGTGTCCCACAACACATCGCGTTCCCCATTCACAAATCCGACTCGCGCATGCGCAGTAGGCCGCGCGCCGACTCGCGCATGCGCAGTAGGCCGCGCGCCGACTCGCGCATGCGCAGTAGGCCGCGCGCCGACATGCGCAGTAGGCCGCGCAAAGCCGTTTCCCTTACTGAGGATGGCGGCGCTGGATCCGGATCGCCGAGGGACATCTCGGCCTCCACGAACGACATCGCGGGCGCCCTGGGAGGGTAAGTGTACTTATTAAAAGTCAGCAGCGACTTTTTTTTTTAGCTGCTGACTTTTAATAAGTACACTTAAGCTGAAACACTTAAGCTGAAACACCGCTTTAAGTGTTCTTGCATAGCAAGACCACTTACTGTTATCTCACATATATATTATTAGTGGGAATGCTTCAGCAGTCCCACTATTGTTATTAATTTTTTTATTTAGTGGGAATGCTTCAGCAGTCCCACTATTGTTATTCATTTTTTTTATTTATTAATCATCATCAACCTCTTTTTATTCCGTAAGTTTTTTGGCTCTGCGTAACTTCTGCATACTTTCAGCTATTAAAGCCATTCAATTTTTAAAATGTTCAGCTCTTTCAGCTGATGTGTGGACTTCTTCAACTTTTTTTCTACTATTTATACTTTTTAAAATATTAAGCTTTTTAACACTTTTTTTTAACATTGAAGTCAATGAGAGTATGCTTAAAATCCTTAAAATCTTCCTCCGCTACCAAAAGTTTCAGCTCGTTCATACTTTCACCTACAGACGCCAAACAAACTGTAAAAACTTTAAAATGTTCACAAAATATTCATCCAGGCTTTTGTTGTTTCTTTTGTTTCCATGGTTACCAACGCTTCTTATACACAGTGATGGGCGGTGGGGGAGAGCACAGACACACCATGTACTGATTTATAATAGAGGAATATGATGGGCAGTTTTGATGGGGGCAACATGATGGGGCAGTTTTGATGCTATTCAGCATTCCCACGCATTTTCTCCAGGAAATGCATTTTCTAGTTCTTATTCTTATTATAGCCAAATTCACCACCCTAACTCCTCCCACAGCTTTTACACTACATAGACAGTAATATAGCAAAACGTGCGGATTGTTCCCAATTGGTGTGCTATTGCTCTGTGGAACTTTTCGACGAATGGTTCACGAAATACCGTTGTTATTGCAGCAAAATTTGTCCCATAGGAATGAATGGTGAAATGTTCAAAACTAGCGTGGCAGGTGACAAAAGCTGACGACCCCATAATCAGCTAAAACATTATGACCACAACATGATCAGCCAAATAATTTACGACCAACCCATTATCAGCCAAAACATTATGACCACAACATTATCAGCCAAAACATTATGACCACCCCATGATCAGCCAAATAATGTATGACCACCCCATGAAAAAAAAAACTATAAAAAAAAAGAGAAAAAAAATAAATTTAAAAAAAAAATATATCATTTTTTTTTAAAAAAATATATATCATTTTTTTTAAAAAAAATATATAATTTTTGAAAAACAAATATAATTTTTGAAAAAAGAAAAACATTTTTGAAAAAAAATAATAAAAACATTATGACCCTCCCATGATCAGCCAAATAATTTATGACCACCCCATGATCAGCCAAATAATTTATGACCACCCCATGATCAGCCAAAACATTATGACCATTCCATGATCAGCCAAACATTATGACCCCCCCATGATCAGCCAAAACATTATGACCACCCCACGATCAGCCAAAACATTATGACCACCCCATTATCAGCCAAAACATTATGACCACCCCATGATCAGCCAAAACATTATGACCACCCCATGATCAGCCAAATAATTTATGACCACCCCATGATCAGCCAAAACATTATGACCACTCCATGATCAGCCAAACATTATGACCCCCCCATGATCAGCCAAAACATTATGACCACCCCACGATCAGCCAAAACATTATGACCACCCCATTATCAGCCAAAACATTATGACCACCCCATGATCAGCCAAAACATTATGACCACCCCATGATCAGCCAAATAATTTATGACCACCCCATGATCAGCCAAAACATTATGACCACTCCATGATCAGCCAAAACATTATGACCCCCCCATGATCAGCCAAAACATTATGACCCCCCCCCCCCATGATCAGCCAAAACATTATGACCCCCCCATGATCAGCCAAAACATTATGATCCCCCATGATCAGCCAAAATATTATGACCACCCCATGATCAGCCAAAACATTTTGACCACCCCATGAAAAATAATAATAATAAAAAAAAAATTTGGACAAAAAAAAAAAAAATTGAAAAAAATTAAATAATTTTGAAAAAAATTAAATAATTTTGAAAAAAATTAAATAATTTTGACAAAAAATGTTCAGCTCTTTCATCTAATGATGGGACTTCTTCAGCTTTTTTACTATTATTTATACTTTTTAAAATATTAAGCTTTTTAACACTTTTCACAGTTACTTCAGCCACTCCAACCACACAACCGTTACTCAAGCCACTCCACCCAGTTACTCCGCCCACTCCAGGAGGTGGAGGCAAGAACACTTCACACAATTTCCCCAGAAATTGTAGCTTTTCTAGTTATATCTATTGCTCCCTGTGCAGGTCTGAGGGTGGGGAAAGGAGAAGTTCCGGCTATCAGGTTGGTATTGAATAGATGAACAAAACAGAGATAAGGGAAATTGAGTTGATAACCCCACCTCCGTAGCCACTTGTCCTGTGTGTGCTCAGAGTAAAACACTACAACACCTTCCATTGAGCCTTCTACAACCCATACCCAATGGAGAGAGGCATTGGACCCACTTGTCTATGGATTTTATTGTGGAGTTACCCAACTCCCAGGGCAACACAGTTATTCTTATGGGGGTTGACCAGTTCTCGAAGATGTCACATTGCATTCCACTTAAGAAGTCTACAGCCTACAGCCTGGAACTGGCATAAATTTTTGCTCAGGAGATCTTTTGGTAACATGAACTACCCAAGATCATCTCCGAGATCTCCATTCCACTTGGGTGCAGGTCCTTGCGACGTTTCAGTTATAGGTACAAACTCCATGCTGACCACCGACGCCTACCTGCATCTTCCTACCAAGTTGGGGAGAGGGTCTGGCTGTCATCTCATAACCCCTGATTCCGTGTTCCCTCATTGAAACTGTCACCGTGGTATATTGGGTTCTCTGTAGGATCAACTCAGTGGCCTACACTTTAGATCTTCCTTCTAATATGCGTATTTCTAATGTATTCCATGTTTCATTATAAAAACTATGTAAAACCTATGGTGTGCAAACGGAGGAGTATGCAATACAATCTATCATTGACTCCCATAGGTTCTGTGGGCACATACAGTACCTTGTTCATTGGAAAGTGTACGTTTCGGAAGACCGCTCTTGGGTCTCATTCTCAGACGTACATGCTCCTGTCCTCCTCTGTGCTTTCCATAGATGTTTTCCCCTCAAACCTGGTGTTACTCCAGGGGCCCTTAGGGCTAGGCCCTCAGCAGCTCTCTTCTATGTGCTTAGGCTGCTCAGCTGTTGGATAATTGTCAGCACTCATGGTTTCCATAGTGGCTCACCTGGTGATCATTTCCTGCTCATCAGTCCCACCTACAGCCAACCCTTTCTGGCTATTTACCTGAACCTTCTGGAGCTGAAGTGGTTAAACCAACAGTTGGGCAACTGAGGTGAAAAAAGGGGGAGAGGAATTTGGTTCTGAAAGAGAGACTTCTCCTTTAAAACAGGGACACTTTGAAGCTTGGCATAACCAGAGCTGCAGCAGACTCAAAGATATAGGCCAGTGATATGGAGAATATTTATGAAGCTGTGAATCTGACATTCAACAAATATTCACTGAGGGTAAAACTTCCTAGTGGATGTGTTTAAAATGACAGGGATTGATTCACTACCAGTGAATGTTTGGTGAAAAAAAATGCACCTACATTATCAGATAATACAATAAAGGAACAATACCCCATAGGTAAAATTGGTGCTTATCAATTGGGATACCCCTTTCTTTTTCAAACCTATATGCCTTGAAAAAGTATTCAAACCCCTTGATATTTTCCGCATTTTGTAATTTTACATCCAAAAACGTAAATGTATTTTATGAGGGTTTTATGTGATAGACCAACACAATGTAGCACATACATGTGAAGTGGTAGGAAATGGTAGGAAAATGATAAATGGTTAATTATTTACAATTAAAAATCTGAAAAGTGTGGCATGCATTTGTATTCAGTCCCCTGAGTCAATACTTTGTAGAACCACCTTTTGCTGCAATTACAGCTGCAAGTCTTTTTGGGTATGTCTCTACCAGCTTTGCACATCTAGAGAGTGAAATTGTTGCCCATTCTTCTTTGCAAAATAGCGCAAGCTCTGTCAGATTGGATGAAGAGCATCTGTGAACAGTGATTTTCAAGTTTTGCCACAGATTCTCAGTTGGATTTAGGTCTGGACTTTGAATGGGCCATTTGAACACATGAAAATGCTTTAGGTTAAACCATTCTATTGTAGCTCTGGCTGTATGTTTAGGGTCCTTGCCCTGGTGAAAGGTGAACCTCCGCCCCAGTCTCAAGTCTTATGCAGACTCTAACAGGTTTTCTGCTAAGATTGCCCTGTTGCATTTTCCCATTAAGAGAAAAAGGGAGAGGGTGTGGAAGTTGGGCAGTTGCTGAGGCTGACCATACAATTATTCCCACCCCAGTAGTTACGGTGGACTATCTTGGTACTGATAAGCAACTACGTGGTTGATGTATAAAAATAATTATTTATTACCTATAATAAACATACAAGAATGATTTTAAAAGCAAAATTGAAATAATCAATAAACAAATACTCAGGGTACGACCAAGAGATATCTGTTGATGGGATATGTCTCAAAGGTTGACCCTTCCTCTACTAGTTTCGCAGTACATACACCGCTTCTTCAGGACTCAGGAGGAATAATCTATAAGACAAATAATTGAATGAAACAGAGATCAATTAAATTACACTTGAAAGGCTTGTACAATTATGGTTCAGCAGAATAATATAAAAGACAAGTTGCTCACCCGAAAGATCAGTGGCCAGGTGTAGAGCCACGTGGCTCAAGAAAGGCTTCCCCCGCAGCGGACATAGGGAATTTATGCGAAAATGGTTTTAGATAAATAGAATAATAATGATAGAAGGGCATATCATACAATGTCACAAGGAAAGGGAAAGAGGGGAGAAAGAAAAAGGGGAAAGACAGCGGGGGATGTGAAGGAGAAAAGGAGATGAAGATGCTGGTAAGACAAGAAGGGGAGAGGGAGAAGGTAAAAGTAGAGGGGAACAGAAGGAAGGGAAAGGTGAAAAAGGGAATAGATAGAAAAGGATAACAAGTGGGGGAGAGTTAGGGAAGCAAGTGGGGGTGGAAAAGGAAAGGGTTGGGTGAAAGGAGGGTGGGGAGGGGAAGTTAAAATTATTATGTGAGGCTATACTCAAAATTAAATTCTGCATCTTCCCATTAACTCTGACCAGCTTTCCTCACAACATGATGCTGCCACCACCATGTTTCACACACACAGCATTTTACTTTTAGGCCAAAAAGTAAAATGTTTGTCTCATCTGAGCAAAGCACCTTCTTCCACATGTTTGCTGTGTCCCCCACATTTGTCCTGTGGACAGATTCTCCCACCTAAACTGTGGATCTGCAGCTACTCCAGAGTTACCATGGGCCTCTTGGCTGCTTCTCTGATTAATGCTCTCCTTGCTCGGCCTGTGAGTTTAGGTGGACGGCCATGTCTTGGTAGGTTTGCAGTTGTACCATACTCTTTCCATTTTCGAATGATAGATTGAATAGTGCTCTGTAAAATTTTCAAAGCTTGGGATATTTTTTATAATCTAACCCTGCTTTAAACTTCTCCAAAACGTTATCCCTGACCTGTCTGGTGTGTTCCTTGGCCTTCATGTTGCTGTTTGTTCACTAAGGTTCTCTAAAAAAAACCTGAGGGCTTAACTGAACAGCTGTAGTTACACTGAGATTAAATTACACACAGGTGGACTCTATTTACTAATTAGGTGACTTCTGAAGGCAATTGGTTCCACTAGATTTTAGTTAGGGATATCAGAGTAAAGGGGGCTGAATACAAATGCACGCCACACTTTTCAGATATTTATTTGTAAAAAAAAATGAAAAACATTTATCATTTCCTTCCATTTCACAATTATGTGCCACTTTGTGTTGGTCTATCACACAAAATCCCAATAAAATACATTCACAATTTTGGTTGCCACATGACAAAATGTGGAAAATATTAAGGGGTATGAATACTTTTTCAAGGCACTGTAGGTTTCCTTACTTAAATTTGGTTTCATAGTGTGGGTTGTTTTCCCATTATTCTTGATACTTAAATGAAAGCTAGTACTCTAAAGCCTCATACACACAATCAGACTTTCTGATGGGAAATGTTCGATGACAGGCTGTTGGCCGTAAATCCGACTGTGTGTATGCTCCATCGGACAATTGTTGTCGGACTTTCCGCCAACAAATGTTGGCTAGCAGGTTTTCAAATTTTCCGTGGACAAATGTATGTTGTCCGATTTTCACAAGTGTACACAAGTCCGTCGGACAAAAGTCCAAAGTACAAACACGCATGCTCAGAAACAAGGACGAGCCGGAAGCGGTCGGTCTTGTAAAACTAGCGTTCGTAATGGAAATATCACATTCGTGATTCGGCAAATTATGAAATCTCTTAATGCAGCACACATTTTCTTCTTTATAATGGTATAATAATGAAGCTGCTTTGCTGGTGATATTGACAGAGTTCTGCCAAACTTATTTCAATTTTTTTTTTTCTAGTGATCTTCAGAATAATATTTTTTTTTTCTAGTGATCTTCAGGATAATATTTTTTTTTCTAGTGATCTCCAGAATAATAATCTTTCTTTTTTTCTAGTGATCCACAGAATACTATTTATTTTTTTGGGTCAAGTTACCACAACACCCTTATTATCTCGTAGTTTTTAAGCTCAAAGATACAAAGATGTTGGTGTCCCTTGTTAATTTGACATTGTATTTTTGAAATGTACCTGCCTACTCACAAACAAACTGTCCTATTTTAAGTAAAACACATAGCCAATTTTTTTTTTTTCAAAAAAAAAAGATTTTTATTGAATAGGGAGCACAAGGTCATATACAAATCAAGAGGAAGGCAACGATGGAGAAACAGTTGGAATTGGTGAAGCCTTTGTACCCCAGGGCACACATCTATTATGTGAATTTCAAAATTGGGAACCTGAGGAGTCCATTTAATAGGGAGCACAATACGGTCCTGGATTCCAAGAGATCGGGAGCAGCAGCAGATGACATATATGTCCCAAGGCTGTGGTCTTCCAAGAGCCAGCACCTCTGGACCCCTTTACATTACAAAGCACCTCTGGACCCCTTTACATTACAAAGCACCTCTGGACCCCTTTACATTACAAAGCACCTCTGGACCCCTTTACATTACAAAGCACCTTCTGCACCTCTGGACCCCTTTACATTACACATCACCATGCACCTCTAGACCCCTTTACCATTACACAGCACCCTGCACCTCTAGACCCCTTTACATTACAACAGCACCCTGCACCTCTAGACACCTGTATGTTACACAGACACCCCCCCCCCCCCTAGCAGCTCTGGACCCCCTGCATGTTACACAGACCCCCCTACAATAACAGCCTACAATACAGACCCCCCCCCTACAATACAGACCCCCCCCTTCACCCCTGCACAATGCCCCCCTACAGTGCAGACCCCCCCTTCAGTACAGACCCCCCTACAGTGGAGACGCCCCCTACAATGCAGAGTGCCCCTCCCCTTTAGTACAGATCCCCCCTACACATGTACACCTGACCCCCCCCCTCCGCTCAGGTCACCCCTTAGTACGCCACTGCCAAGAGCCTGTGTTTTTTGCCAGACAAGACCAAACCCAGGCCATCGCTCTAAATGTTTCCTTCCACACAAATAAATTAAATTAATTCAAAAATGCATTCTCTGCACAAATAAAGAAGATCAACTCAAATCATAATTTTCAAAATAAACAAAAATAAAATTATAAATTGTATTGTTGAAAATCCCCAGCCCAGCGGGCTTGTTGGGGGTGCTGGGGCTGCATTTGCCATGGTCCGACATGCTTCTATGGTATGTGGGGTGGCTGTGGTGTCTGTGGAGGTGGTGGAGGATTGTGCTCTAACGGCCGGTTCACACTTGTGCGTTGCAAATTTTATCGCGATTATGACACGATTGCGTTGCGAATCTTCTATGTAAATTTGTTGCGTTTTTGTTGCGATATTATTGCAATTTTACTGTAATTAGTTGTCATTTTGGGAGGTGACTGCGAATTTAGGTCTGGCCAATGGAACCCAGTGTATGCTAAGGTCAAAAATAAAATATGAAACCTATGTATAACTTCCTGTTCTCTTCCTGGTTTTTGTGGAGTGTGTTGGAGAATGTGTAGAGAGGAGATTGTGATAGTGAAGAATGTACCATTCGTTGGCTTTGATTATGGCAGCAGTAGTTACTGCTACTGCTGCATTGATCATAAAAAAGAAGAAAGCGAAGCTGAGGAGGAGGAGGATGATGATGCTGTCAACCAGAAGATACTGGGTACACCCTGTAATAGCTAATAGGGAGGAGAGAGGACAGTTCAAGATGATATACAATGATCTACATCAACACAATGATAAGTTTTTCAACTACACTGGTATGTCAGTTAACAGGTAAGCAATTAAGTTATACTTTCTCCCCTTTCCTCCATACCTGCCTTACCCTAACCCCCCCTCCTTCCATAACCTTAACCATAGCTGGAATCTGAACATCCCTCCCACCCCCATTACCCTCATCCCTCCACCCCCCACCCCCCACAGTACCTCAGCCATCTCTGCCTCTTTCCCTCACCCCCTCCATCCCACCCCCTCTAGCCCTCACCACCTATAACCCAAGACATCCCTCTGGTCTGTATCCAACCTCCCTCCCTCTACCAACTTCTCCCTCTTATCCTAATCTTCACGCATTTCACCCCACTTCCTTACCCAATAACTCATCCCTTTTCTATGTAATTTAACTATTTTCTGTATCTATGTAATTTTCAGTTTCGACAAATTGCTTCAACTGATTTACACCAGGCTAGAGCATCAGAACACTACTTTCCGAAACAGTGTGGAGCCAGCTGAGCGATTACTTGTCACCATAAGGTAACATATTTAATATAAAGCCAGATAGCCTGCAACTTTGATCAAAAATGGAAAAAAAAGTAGGCACACAATTAATTATCCTTCTCCTTCCTTTCAGGTACCTGGCTACTGGCAATTCTTTTGCTAGCTTGCAATATGAATGTAAGCTGGGCAAATCGACCGTCAGCATGATTGTGCATGAGACCTGGGCAGCTATCTGGCAAGTCTTGAAGGATTTGGTGATGAAGAAGCCGACGAAGGAAGACTGGGCTAAAATTGCCAACGTTTTTTGGGAGCGGTGCAATTTCCCAAACTGTGTGGGTGCAGTTGACGGCAAGCACATCCGAATTATCAGCCCAATTCGGAGTGGATCAAAGTTTTTTAATTATAAAAAATATTTTTCTTTTGTCCTAATGGCAGTGGCTGATGCCAATTATTCCTTTACATATATCGATATAGGATCCTATGGAAGCAGCTCGGACTCAAGCATTTTCTCACATTCATCTTTTGGAAAGATGCTTAGAGAGAACTCCTTGGACCTTCCCGATAACATGCCACTTCCTGGAACAAGTTCACCGTTGCCTTATGTCTTTGTTGGGGATGAGGCATTCCTTATTTCAGAGCGACTGCTATGGCCATATGCCAACAGGGGACTTTGCACTGCAAAGAGGGTATTTAATTACCGTCTGTCAAGGGCAAGACGCGTAGTGGAGTGTGCTTTCGGCATACTTGCCAATAAATGGCGTTTTCTCCACTCACCAATCAGCCTCAGTATGGAGCATGCCATTGGTGCTGTGCAAGCTGCGTGTGCATTGCACAATTTTGTTCGTGCTAGAGATGGCTACCTATTTGGCTATCATGGATTGGAACACGTGGCACCTACAGTGGGGAAAATGTTTGTCATGACTTCACTGATTACTTCATGACAGCAAATGGTCAGCTATCGTGGCAGCTGGATGCAATTGTTTAAATTACTGTACTTTGCTTCACATATAGTTTTCATAGGTAAAAATAAAGAATATAATTTTCTGTTCAGTGTCAATATTTTAATGGGTGTGTTGTGTACATATAGATCTTCCCATACCATATCCTCACTACAGATAATCATAATCCTAACTAGGGATGAGCCGAACACCCCCGGGTTCGGTTCGAACCAGAACCTTCGAACGGACCGAAAGTTCGCGCGAATTTTCGAACCCTATACGTTATAATGGACGCGAACGTTCGAAATCAAAAGTGCTAATTACAACGGCCAATATGCATGTTAATGTCATAAAACAGGTTTGGGGACCCGGGTCCTGCCCCAGGGGACATATATCAATGCAAAAAGAACTTTTAAAAACTAACGTTTTTTCGGGAGCAGTCATTTTAATGATGCATAAAGTGAAAAAAAAAAAAGTGACATTTTCCTTTAAATATGGTACCTGGGGGGTGTCCAAAGTATGCCTGTGAAGTGGCATGTGTTTCCCGTGTTTAGAACTGTCCTTGCACAAAATGACATTTGTAAAGGAAAAAAAGAAGCCATTTAAAACCACTTGCGGCTTTAGGTTTGATCTTAAGTAGAATCTGAACAGGTACATTATGAAGTGTAGCTCCATCCCAAAAAAATCTATTTTTAAGCTTTTTGGAGAACATAGGGAGGGGTTATCACCCCTGTAACATTTGCTGTCTTTGCACATCTGTTCAGAACATGTCACCTCACTTTCCGTCCCAATGATAAATGTTTTTGGAAAAGTGGGGTTTTAATTGAAACAAGGATTGGTGATAAAGTATCAGTAGAGAGGAGATACCTTTTTCCCAAATTAAATCTAACAGGATAGAATTTCCCTTCCTAGGGGTAGATTTCCTCTCACTTCCTGTTTTCTCTTTCCATTTGCAAGTAGGAGTCGTTTGTAAGTTGGATGTTTGAAAGTAGGGGCCTGGCGTATATACTCTGCAGAAATTTGCCCTATTAGATGTTGGTGTAGCCACAAGACTGGTGGGCACAGGAATGGGCCCTGCTGTGAGTTAATAGATCAAGATTTGTAATTGCATGCACCTGTTGAACAGGGCAGAAAAATTGGGGGTGGTGGTGGTGGACGGTTTTGCCACAAGACTGTAAGCTCTCACAGTTACTCTTGGTGGGCGCAGGAATGGGCCCTGCTGTGAGTTATTAGATCAAGATTTGTAATTGCAAGCACCTGATGAACAGGGCAGAAAAATTGGGCCTTTGGCGGTGGTGGTGGACGGTGTTGCCACAAGACTGTAGGCCCTCATAGTTACTCTTGGTGGGCGCAGGAATGGGCCCTGCTGTGAACTATTAGATCAAGATTTGTAATTACCCGCCCCTGTTAAACAGGGGCTGAAAAATTGTGCCTTAGGCACTGGTGCTGGTGCCACAACACTGCAACCCCTCACAGAGACTGTACTTGGAGCACAGCAGTCACACGTGTTGCGAAGCATTTTTTTAAAAAATTGTAAGTACACGCCCCTGTTAAACAGGGGCTGAAAAATTGTGCCTTAGGCACTGGTGCTGGTGCCACAACACTGCAACACGGCCCTCACAGAGACTGTACTTGGAGCACAGCAGTCACACGTGTTGCGAAGCATTTTTTTAAAAAATTGTAAGTACACGCCCCTGTTAAACAGGGGCTGAAAAATTGTGCCTTAGGCACTGGTGCTGGTGCCACAACACTGCAACACGGCCCTCACAGAGACTGTACTTGGAGCACAGCAGTCACACGTGTTGCGAAGCATTTTTTTAAAAAATTGTAAGTACACGCCCCTGTTAAACAGGGGCTGAAAAATTGTGCCTTAGGCACTGGTGCTGGTGCCACAACACTGCAACACGGCCCTCACAGAGACTGTACTTGGAGCACAGCAGTCACACGTGTTGCGAAGCATTTTTTTAAAAAATTGTAAGTACACGCCCCTGTTAAACAGGGGCTGAAAAATTGTGCCTTAGGCACTGGTGCTGGTGCCACAACACTGCAACACGGCCCTCACAGAGACTGTACTTGGAGCACAGCAGTCACACGTGTTGCGAAGCATTTTTTTAAAAAATTGTAAGTACACGCCCCTGTTAAACAGGGGCTGAAAAATTGTGCCTTAGGCACTGGTGCTGTGGCATGGATCATTGAGGAGGAGGAAGAGGATAGTCAGTGAACATAAGAGGACAGTCACTCAGCATCAGCATAGGCAGTCTTGAAGGGATGTGACATTAAAAATTATTCGGTTATATCCGCCTCAGGTGCCTGGTAGCTGGTGGTGATCCAAGACTGATTCATTTTGATGAATGTCAGTCGATCAACCGAGGCGGTGGACAGGCGCACCCTATGATCAGTCACAAATCCTCCAGCAGCACTGAATGTGCGTTCGGAAAGAACGCTGGAGGCAGGACAGGCCAGTAGCTCAATTGCATACTGTGCAAGCTCTGGCCAGTGATCCATCCTCAGGACCCAGTAAGCCAGAGGATTTTCGGTGGGAAAGGTGTCCAAGTCTGACCTTGCCCCAAGGTATTCCTGCACCATGTATATCAGACGCTGGCGATGGTTGCTGGAACCGATCATACCTTGGGGCTGCGGACTAAAAAATTGTCTGAACGCATCGGTCAGACGTCCACCTTCCCCACCGCTCCTTCTGCCACTGACCGAAGCCTCAGCAACTCGTCGCCCAGGACCAGGAGTTTGTAGCCTCCCAGTTTCTGGGAACGCGTTGCACAGACCTTTCTGCAAGGCCTCCCTGAGATGTCTCATCCTCTGCTCCCTCTGCGACGGCAAGATAAGGTCCGCAACCTTACCCTTGTACCGCGGATCAAGGAGAGTGGCCAGCCAGTAATGGTCCCTCTCCTTGATCCGAAGAACACGAGGATCCTTCCGCAGGCTTTGCAGGATCAGGGAGGCCATGCAGCGTAGGTTAGCTGAGGCATTCGGTCCGGAGTCTTCTGGGTCACTGAGGATGACATGATCGCCAGACACCTCCTCCCAGCCACGTACAAGTCCACTGGCTTGTTGGGACTGTACATCATCCCTAAAAGACTGCTGCTGCTGATGCTGAGTGCCAGGCTCCACCTCCATGCTCACACAATCCTCCTCCTCCTCCTCCTCCTCCTCATCCTCTTCCTGTGTGATGGGTGGGACAGAAGGAACACTGTCCGGATAAAGGGGGCCTTGAGAGGCAAGGAAGTCCTCCTCTTCCTGCCTCTGTTCTGCCTCAAGTGCCCTGTCCATTATCCCACGCAGCGTATGCTCCAACAGGTGGACAAGAGGGACAGTGTCACTGATGCATGCACTGTCACTGCTCACCATCCTCGTGGCCTCCTCAAATGGTGAGAGGACAGTGCATGCATCCCTGATCATGCTCCACTGACGTGGGGAAAAAAACCCAAGCTCCCCTGACCCTGTCCTGGTGCCGTAGTCGCAAAGGTACTCATTGATGGCCCTCTGCTGCGTGTGCAGTCGCTGCAGCATGGCCAACGTTGAGTTCCACCTGGTGGGCATGTCAGATATTAGGCGGTTCTTGGGCAGGTTCAGCTCCTTTTGCAGCTCAGTCAGCCGAGCACTGGCATTATAAGATCGGCGGAAATGCACACAGACTTTCCTGGCCTGCCTCAGGACATCCTGTAAGCCTGGGAACCTGCCCAAGAACCGCTGCACCACCAGGTTGAGGACGTGAGCCATGCAGGGCACATGGGTGAGCTGCCCCTGTCGCAGGGCGGAGAGGAGGTTGGTGCCATTGTCAGAAACGACCATTCCTGGCTTAAGCTGACGTGGCGTCAACCACCTCTCGGCCTGCCCCTGCAGAGCTGCCAGAACCTCTGGCCCAGTGTGGCTCCTGTCCCCCAAACACACCAGCGCAAGCACGGCATGGCATCTTTTTGCCTGCGTACTTGCGTAGCCCCTTGTACGCCTACGGAGCACCGCTGGTTCCAAGGACAGAGCACTGGAGGAAGAAGAAGAGGAGGGGGTGGAGGAGAGAGGTGTGTCACAACCAGTAGCAGTAGTCGCGTTTTGGAGGCGTGGTGGCGGAACAACCTCCAACACTACTGCACCTTGTCCTGCATCCCTCCCAGCTGCCAATAGAGTGACCCAATGGGCCGTGAAAGAAAGGTACCGTCCCTGTCCATGCCTGCTGGACCATGAGTCAGCGGTAATATGCACCTTACCGCTGACCGCCCTGTCCAGCGAGGCATGGACATTGCCCTCCACATGCCGGTAGAGAGACGGAATCGCCTTCCGCGAGAAAAAGTGGCGTTTGGGAACCTGCCACTGAGGAACCGCACATTGAACAAACTCACGGAAGGGGGCCGAGTCTACCAACTGAAAAGGCAGCAGTTGAAGTGCTAGCAATTTAGCAAGGCTAGCATTCAACCGCTGGGCATGTGGATGGCTGGGAGTGTACTTCTTTCTACGGTCCAGCAGCTGGGGCAGGGAAATTTGCCTGCTGCATTCGGACGTCGGTGTACTGCAAGTACTTGGTTGTGACACACCGAATTCTACACCTTCAGTCCTCTCAGAGCAGCTTTCAGAGAGGACTGAAGGTGTAGTGGGGATGGAGATCCCAGCTGAGGAGGAGCAAGGAGAGGTCCGCTTAGTTCTTTGGTGTGGGTCTTTTATGTGTGCCTGCCAACGAGCTGCATGGCAGGTCGCCATATGTCTGGTCATGCTTGTCGTGCCCAAGCGGCTGATGTTTTGGCCACGCGAGATACGCTTGAGACAAATATTGCAAATAGCAGTGGTGCGATCTGCTGCACTCGTCTCAAAAAAGGCCCACACCAAAGAACTTTTCTGATAACGTGCAGAGGCAGCGCCCTGCACAGGCGGAGCTCTGCGGTGTTGTACAGTTGCTGTGCTGGCCTCTACCTGGCCTCCAGGGGGCATCCTGCCTCGTTGGACATGTGACGCCGCATCCTCCTCCTCCTCGTCCTCCTCCTCATCCTCTCTCCCTTGAGGCACCCACGTGGAGTCAGTGACCTCATCATCCCCTCCCTCTTCACCACTAGAGCAAACCTGGCAGTAAGCTGCAGCTGGTGGAACTGTACTGCCAGATTCCTCAAGCTGGGTATCGTCATCCGAGCCTTCGAATCGTTGGGCATCCTCCTGGAGCATGTACCCAACACTGTGCTCAAAGAGTTCGGGGGACTCCTCAGGAGGACATGGTGGGTCTAGGGAAGGGGTGGCTGATGATGCTCTGTCAGTACCCTGAGCCTGGGTGAGAGAGGATGAGGAGGATGAGGAGGGCTTGGTCATCCATTCTACCAAGCCTTCAGCATGATGCGGCTCCACATGTCCAGCTGCCGAAAACAAAGACGCGCGTGTCCCATGGCCACGTGCTGATGACGATGCACGACCACGTCCACGTCCACGGCCACGTCCACTAGAAACAGAGACTGTCTGCCCTGTGTTCTTGGCTCTGCACGCTCTGCCTCCCCTTGGCGGTCTTCCAGCCATTGTAGTCGGTAGTCCTGTGGGTGCTGCTGAGAAGAAAATATAGGAGCTCTGTGTGATGCCACTAACACACTAGAAGTCCTATAGGTGCTTCTGCAAAGAAAATATAGGAGCTCTGTGTGATGCCACTAACACACTAGAAGTCCTGTGGGTGCTGCTGAGAAGAAAATATAGGAGCTCTGTGTGATGCCACTAACACACTAGAAGTCCTATGGGTGCTTCTGCAAAGAAAATATAGGAGCTCTGTGTGATGCCACTAACACACTAGAAGTCCTGTGGGTGCTGCTGAGAAGAATATATAGGAGCTCTGTGTGATGCCACTAACACACTAGAATCCTGTGGGTGCTGCTGAGAAGAAAATATAGGAGCTCTGTGTGATGCCACTAACACACTAGAAGTCCTATGGGTGCTTCTGCAAAGAAAATATAGGAGCTCTGTGTGATGCCACTAACACACTAGAAGTCCTGTGGGTGCTGCTGAGAAGAAAATATAGGAGCTCTGTGTGATGCCACTAACACACTAGAAGTCCTATAGGTGCTTCTGCAAAGAAAATATAGGAGCTCTGTGTGATGCCACTAACACACTAGAAGTCCTGTGGGTGCTGCTGAGAAGAAAATATAGGAGCTCTGTGTGATGCCACTAACACACTAGAAGTCCTGTGGGTGCTTCTGCAAAGAAAATAGAGGAGCTCTGTGTGATGCCACTAACACACTAGAAGTCCTATAGGTGCTTCTGCAAAGAAAATATAGGAGCTCTGTGTGATGCCACTAACACACTAGAAGTCCTGTGGGTGCTGCTGAGAAGAATATATAGGAGCTCTGTGTGATGCCACTAACACACTAGAAGTCCTATGGGTGCTTCTGCAAAGAAAATAGAGGAGCTCTGTGTGATGCCACTAACACACTAGAAGTCCTGTGGGTGCTTCTGCAAAGAAAATAGAGGAGCTCTGTGTGATGCCACTAACACACTAGAAGTCCTATAGGTGCTTCTGCAAAGAAAATATAGGAGCTCTGTGTGATGCCACTAACACACTAGAAGTCCTGTGGGTGCTGCTGAGAAGAATATATAGGAGCTCTGTGTGATGCCACTAACACACTAGAAGTCCTATGGGTGCTTCTGCAAAGAAAATAGAGGAGCTCTGTGTGATGCCACTAACACACTAGAAGTCCTGTGGGTGCTTCTGCAAAGAAAATAGAGGAGCTCTGTGTGATGCCACTAACACACTAGAAGTCCTGTGGGTGCTGCTGAGAAGAATATATAGGAGCTCTGTGTGATGCCACTAACACACTAGAAGTCCTATGGGTGCTTCTGCAAAGAAAATAGAGGAGCTCTGTGTGATGCCACTAACACACTAGAAGTCCTGTGGGTGCTTCTGCAAAGAAAATAGAGGAGCTCTGTGTGATGCCACTAACACACTAGAAGTCCTGTGGGTGCTTCTGCAAAGAAAATAGAGGAGCTCTGTGTGATGCCACTAACACACTAGAAGTCCTATGGGTGCTTCTGCAAAGAAAATAGAGGAGCTCTGTGTGATGCCACTAACACACTAGAAGTCCTGTGGGTGCTTCTGCAAAGAAAATAGAGGAGCTCTGTGTGATGCCACTAACACACTAGAAGTCCTGTGGGTGCTTCTGCAAAGAAAATAGAGGAGCTCTGTGTGATGCCACTAACACACTAGAAGTCCTGTGGGTGCTTCTGCAAAGAAAATAGAGGAGCTCTGTGTGATGCCACTAACACACTAGAAGTCCTGTGGGTGCTGCTGAGAAGAATATATAGGAGCTCTGTGTGATGCCACTAACACACTAGAAGTCCTGTGGGTGCTTATGCAAAGAAAATAGAGGAGCTCTGTGTGATGGGACTAACACACTTCAAGTCCTATAGGTGCTTCTGGGAAGAAAATATTGCTCTGTGTGTGTAATGGGACTAACACACTTCAAGTCCTATAGGTGCTTCTGGGAAGAAAATATAGCTCTGTGTGTGTAATGGGACTAACACACTTCAAGTCCTATAGGTGCCTCTGGGAACAAAATATAGGAGCTCTGCCTGCCTGCCACGAACACACTACAAGTCCTATAGGTGCTTCTGGTAACAAAATATAGGAGCTCTGCCTGCCTGCCACTAACACACTACAAGTCCTATAGGTGCTTCTGGGAAGAAAATATAGCTCTGTGTGTGTAATGGGACTAACACACTTCAAGTCCTATAAGTGCTTCTGGGAACAAAATATAGGAGCTCTGCCTGCCTGCCACGAACACACTACAAGTCCTATAGGTGCTTCTGGGAAGAAAATATAGCTCTGTGTGTGTAATGGGACTAACACACTTCAAGTCCTATAGGTGCTTCTGGGAACAAAGTATAGCTCTTTGTGTGTAATGGGACTAACACACTTCAAGTCCTATAGGTGCTTCTGGGAAGAAAATATAGCTCTGTGTGTGTGATGGGACTAACACACTTCAAGTCCTATAGGTGCTTCTGGAACAAAATATAGCTCTGTGTGTGTAATGGGACTAACACACTTCAAGTCCTATAGGTGCTTCTGGGAACAAAATATAGCTCTGTGTGTGTGATGGGACTAACACACTTCAAGTCCTATAGGTGCTTCTGGAACAAAATATAGCTCTGTGTGTGTAATGGGACTAACACACTTCAAGTCCTATAGGTGCTTCTGGGAACAAAATATAGCTCTGTGTGTGTGATGGGACTAACACACTTCAAGTCCTATAGGTGCTTCTGGGAAGAAAATATAGCTCTGTGTGTGTAATGGGACTAACACACTACAAGTCCTATAGGTGCTTCTGGGAAGAAAATATAGCTCTGTGTGTGTAATGGGACTAACACACTTCAAGTCCTATAGGTGCTTCTGGGAAGAAAATATAGCTCTGTGTGTGTGATGGGACTAACACACTTCAAGTCCTATAGGTGCTTCTGGGAAGAAAATATAGCTCTGTGTGTGTAATGGGACTAACACACTTCAAGTCCTATAGGTGCTTCTGGGAAGAAAATATAGCTCTGTGTGTGTGATGGGACTAACACACTTCAAGTCCTATAGGTGCTTCTGGGAAGAAAATATAGCTCTGTGTGTGTAATGGGACTAACACACTTCAAGTCCTATAGGTGCTTCTGGGAAGAAAATATAGCTCTGTGTGTGTAATGGGACTAACACACTTCAAGTCCTATAGGTGCTTCTGGGAACAAAATATAGCTCTGTGTGTGTAATGGGACTAACACACTTCAAGTCCTATAGGTGCTTCTGGAAGAAAATATAGCTCTGTGTGTGTAATGGGACTAACACACTTCAAGTCCTATAGGTGCTTCTGGGAACAAAGTATAGCTCTTTGTGTGTAATGGGACTAACACACTTCAAGTCCTATAGGTGCTTCTGGGAAGAAAATATAGCTCTGTGTGTGTGATGGGACTAACACACTTCAAGTCCTATAGGTGCTTCTGGGAACAAAATATAGCTCTGTGTGTGTAATGGGACTAACACACTTCAAGTCCTATAGGTGCTTCTGGGAACAAAATATAGCTCTGTGTGTGTGATGGGACTAACACACTTCAAGTCCTATAGGTGCTTCTGGGAAGAAAATATAGCTCTGTGTGTGTAATGGGACTAACACACTTCAAGTCCTATAGGTGCTTCTGGGAAGAAAATATAGCTCTGTGTGTGTAATGGGACTAACACACTTCAAGTCCTATAGGTGCTTCTGGGAAGAAAATATAGCTCTGTGTGTGTAATGGGACTAACACACTTCAAGTCCTATAGGTGCTTCTGGGAAGAAAATATAGCTCTGTGTGTGTGATGGGACTAACACACTTCAAGTCCTATAGGTGCTTCTGGGAACAAAATATAGCTCTGTGTGTGTAATGGGACTAACACACTTCAAGTCCTATAGGTGCTTCTGGGAAGAAAATATAGCTCTGTGTGTGTAATGGGACTAACACACTTCAAGTCCTATAGGTGCTTCTGGGAAGAAAATATAGCTCTGTGTGTGTAATGGGACTAACACACTTCAAGTCCTATAGGTGCTTCTGGGAACAAAATATAGCTCTGTGTGTGTGATGGGACTAACACACTTCAAGTCCTATAGGTGCTTCTGGGAAGAAAATATAGCTCTGTGTGTGTAATGGGACTAACACACTACAAGTCCTATAGGTGCTTCTGGGAAGAAAATATAGCTCTGTGTGTGTAATGGGACTAACACACTTCAAGTCCTATAGGTGCTTCTGGGAAGAAAATATAGCTCTGTGTGTGTGATGGGACTAACACACTTCAAGTCCTATAGGTGCTTCTGGGAACAAAATATAGCTCTGTGTGTGTAATGGGACTAACACACTTCAAGTCCTATAGGTGCTTCTGGGAACAAAATATAGCTCTGTGTGTGTGATGGGACTAACACACTTCAAGTCCTATAGGTGCTTCTGGGAACAAAATATAGCTCTGTGTGTGTAAATGGGACTAACACACTTCAAGTCCTATAGGTGCTTCTGGGAAGAAAATATAGCTCTGTGTGTGTAATGGGACTAACACACTTCAAGTCCTATAGGTGCTTCTGGGAAGAAAAATATAGCTCTGTGTGTGTAATGGGACTAACACACTTCAAGTCCTATAGGTGCTTCTGGGAAGAAAATATAGCTCTGTGTGTGTAATGGGACTAACACACTTCAAGTCCTATAGGTGCTTCTGGGAAGAAAATATAGCTCTGTGTGTGTAATGGGACTAACACACTTCAAGTCCTATAGGTGCTTCTGGGAACAAAGTATAGCTCTTTGTGTGTAATGGGACTAACACACTTCAAGTCCTATAGGTGCTTCTGGGAAGAAAATATAGCTCTGTGTGTGTGATGGGACTAACACACTTCAAGTCCTATAGGTGCTTCTGGGAACAAAATATAGGAGCTCTGCCTGCCTGCCACGAACACACTACAAGTCCTATAGGTGCTTCTGGTAACAAAATATAGGAGCTCTGCCTGCCTGCCACTAACACACTACAAGTCCTATAGGTGCTTCTGGTAACAAAATATAGGAGCTCTGCCTGCCTGTCACTAACACACTACAAGTCCTATAGGTGCTTCTGGTAACAAAATATAGGAGCTCTGCCTGCCTGCCACTAACACACTACAAGTCCTATAGGTGCTTCTGGTAACAAAATATAGGAGCTCTGCCTGCCTGCCACGAACACACTACAAGTCCTATAGGTGCTTCTGGTAACAAAATATAGGAGCTCTGCCTGCCTGTCACTAACACACTACAAGTCCTATAGGTGCTTCTGGTAACAAAATATAGGAGCTCTGCCTGCCTGCCACGAACACACTACAAGTCCTATAGGTGCTTCTGGTAACAAAATATAGGAGCTCTGCCTGCCTGCCACGAACACACTACAAGTCCTATAGGTGCTTCTGGTAACAAAATATAGGAGCTCTGCCTGCCTGCCACGAGCACACTACAAGCCCCTCTTTGTCAATCAATCTTTGTAACTGAATCTATCTAACTCAATCTCTGCAAGTGAATCTCTCTCTCTATCTATCTAAATGCAGCAGAGTGTCACAGGAACAGCCTGCTCAATCTGCGCCGGAACAGCATGTGACCGGCGCAGACGGCGTGGCGGCGTTTTATAGGGGGGGGCGTGTACTACAGCCCCTGAGCTGTAATTGGCTACAGGCGTCCTGCCTGTAGCCAATTATGGCTCTTCGAGTTTCCGGGGCTGTGATTGGCCAAGCATGCGGGGTCACAGTGCATGCTTGGCCAATCATCAGCCAGCAATGCACTGCGTCGGCCGCGCCGGCCGCAATGCATTGCGGGGCCGCTCGCATCACACGAACGTGATGCGAGCGGCCAAAATAGTTCTGGGCTCGCCGAGCGAGCGAACGCCCGGTGCTCGATGCGAACGTGGGTTCGCATCGAGCACCGGGCCCATCCTTAATCCTAACCAATTAATTTCCGAAACCCTAACCGTAAAATCAACCATAACCCTGACACGTGTGCAATCATTGCAGCAATATACAAATACACATTGATTTTCAATATACTTACACTTTTTTATATAGGTTCCAGAAGGTAGGCTGTAACATGAGATGTAATCCATAGTAAGCAATGCAGACATATCACACCATAGTTGTCTTCCAAAAAAATTATTTTATTTATTTGAAAATTTAAATCTGCATGAAATTACATACATTTTGAACCATTTTCAGGAAACAATAAAACTTTGAACATTGTAAAAAAACTGCGAAATGACAATACTCTTTTTCCTTTTAACTTTCCAATTCTCTGCCCCTTCATGCTTTCTCCCCCTCACTCTGACCCTCCCGCTGACTCTGAACCTCCCGCTGACTCTGAACCTCCCGCTGACTCTGATCTGCCATATTGCAAAATAGCACCACAAAAAACTTTTCATTTTGGTCAGCAGTGGGATAAGGATATGTCCTTACATTGGTGGTGCATCTCACCTCTCACCCTAATATTTTGGTAAACTTTTTCCCATGGTGACTCATCAAGTTATCAAAACATGTTCGAATAAAATTCTTCAAAAAACGAAAATACAATATAAAGCATTAATGTAAACAAATCCAACATGGATTAACATCATGAAAGTGGCAGTGCCGTTTAACATATAGTAATCTATAAATTATGAAAGGTTTTAATACTTTGTTGCTCAGGTGCTGCTTGCCTCAAAGGCACAGGCGGGGATATGACTCTATCTGGTGGTTCACTCGGAAGGCCATATTGTGAATTTGTTGGAGGCATAGAATGAACTTCAAGTGACTGATTTCGATATGCATAAGGACCAAGATTGATTGTTTTGTGCTGATCACTTGGTCCTGACACAGGTGGATATTGATTTGCCATGGGTGACATTTGCTTGTAGAGCTGCTGGAGTGGTCTGCTTTGTTGTGGGAAATGGTGAGTATTTTGGGAAGTAATTGGATATGGGATTCTTGGTCTTGGGGTCTCAATCATGCTTGAGTGTTCATTATAGCGAGAGGCATATGGCTTAGGTGCTTGGTTTGACTCAGAATAAATGGGATTTGTACTAGTGCTCTCGTGCATTGGAGGATGGTGTGTCATACTGAAGGAATGTATGCAATGTTGCACTGTTATTCTCATGCTAAAGTAATGCTCTGGCGAAACTTCTTTGAGCAGAGGTACCAAACTTAATACAAACATGGTATGAGGGCATCGCTGAACATCTAATTGTTCTGTGATCCCTGACACTATGTTAAGTAATTTGTTTGTTTCGTCAGGGTTTTCCATCTGTTCAGCTTCCCTGCTGCTTCTCTTCCTGCGTGATGTAGTTGACTGATTTTTCTTTTTGTTGGAAGGTGTAGAAATGTTACTATCTTCATTATCTTGCTGCATAGTTGGTGAGTCATGTACCTATATTGAGTCAACTCCCACCTCAATAGATGAAGAATCTTCTCTGCTTGTAGCAAATGAAACTCCCTCATCTAGGTCAACTATAGCAGCATGCTCCTCTTCCTCCTCCTCCCCTTCCCAACTTGCTTCTGTGCTGAAATTAAAACAATGACATATTACATTGAGAGAGAGCGAGAGAGTGAGAGAGAGAGAGAGAGCGAAAGAGAAAGAGAGAGCGAGAGAGAGAGCAAAAGAGAGAGTGAGAGTGAAAGAGAGAGCGAGAGCGAAAGAGAAAGAGAGCAAAAGAGAGAGCGAAAGAGGAGAGTGAAAGAGAAAGAGAGAGCGAAAGAGAGAGCGCGAAAGAGAGAGCGCGAAAGAGAGAGCGCGAAAGAGAGAGCGCGAAAGAGAGAGCGCGAAAGAGAGAGCGAAAGAGAGCGCGAAAGAGAGAGTGAGCGAAAGAGAGAGCGAGCGAAAGAGAGAGAGCGAAATAGAAAGAGCGAGAGCGAGAGAGCGAAATAGAAAGAGCGAGAGCGAGAGAGAGAGACTTGTTGGAAAACTTACTTCCTTAATTCAAGCACAGGCTTTAGAAATTCAAGGTATCTGGCAAACGCATAGGGATGCTTTGGGGCAGCACCAGACCCGCTTAGTGCTTCCTGCTCCATTCTCTGGTGTCTTTGCAGTGTATCCTTCAGGCTTCGCCACCTAGTACGTACGAGGTGTTCTGTAATCCATAATAAAAAATAAATGAATTAGTGTTCAATGGGAATAATTCTCCTTACAATGCAGGTCAGTGGGAGTTGTGGTCAGTGGGATGCATGGTCAGCTGGATGCATTCCCTTACATTGGTGATCAGTGGGATGCATGCCCTAACATTGGTGGTTAGTGGGATGCATGCCCTTACATTGGTGGTCAGTGGGATGCATGCCCTTACATTGGTGGTCAGTGGGATGTATGCCCTTACATTGGTGGTCAGTGGGATGCATGCCCTAACATTGGTGGTCAGTGGGATGCATGCCCTAACATTGGTGGTCAGTGGGATGCATGCCCTTACATTGGTGGTCAGTGGGATGCATGCCCTTACATTGGTGGTCAGTGGGATGCATGCCCTTACATTGGTGGTCAGTGGGATGTATGCCCTTACATTGGTGGTCAGTGGGATGCATGCCCTAACATTGGTGGTCAGTGGGATGCATGCCCTAACATTGGTGGTCAGTGGGATGCATGCCCTTACATTGGTGGTCAGTGGCATACATACCCTTACATTGGTGGTCAGTGGGATGCATGCCCTAACATTGGTGGTCAGTGGGATGCATGCCCTAACATTGGTGGTCAGTGGGATGCATGCCCTTACATTGGTGGTCAGTGGCATACATACCATTACATTGGTGGTCAGTGGGATGCATGCCATTACATTGGTGGTCAGTGGGATGCATGCCATTACATTGGTGGTCAGTGGGATGCAAGTGGGATAAGGAAATAAGTACTTACCTTTTTGTTTGCGAACTTGCGGTGTAAAGGCTTCCCAGTCAGCATACATGGTTTTACAAATCTCTTCCCAGGCTCTGCACTTCAATGCATTTGTTTTTAAATTTGGGTATGGCCTGTCACGAACCAGATAAATGAGTTCCTCATTGTCGATGGTGCTACGGCGCTTGGGGGCCATCTTATCTCTTTGGACTTGGACATGAGACAGGAAACAGGATGTCAGAGGGCACAGGAAACAGGAAGTGAGGGGGCAGTACTCGTAGGAGGAGCTGAAGGTAAAAAAAACGCACATATGTGAACCATCATTGCGAATCCAGAACGATTTACATTCATGTCTATGGAGACTAGATTTGCAACGCAGCGCAGTAAAACCGGATAAGACCCTGTAGCCAATTAAAGCTCAGGGGCTTTAGTACACGCCCCACCATTTAAAAGGCCGCCACACCGTCGGCGCCGGTCACATGAGTTCCGGCTTTAGGAAGGATCAGGCTGATTCTGTGTCTTTGCTTGATTCATTGATATACAGAAAGATTTGCTCTTCTTTGCTAAACCATTGGCTATTTATTTGCTAAACCATTGCTACCTGTCATTGATCGTCCATTGCTGCTGGTTAGTGTGTTATTAGCTGCTGCTGGGGATTAGTCTGGTGCGTGTTTTACTGTTAGTACAGTATTTCAGTAGTACCAACCGCAGTGCTGTTAGCACAGCATTGCACCCCAAAAGCCCCCATAGGACTTCTAGTGTGTTAGTGGCAGCAAACAGAGCTCCTATATTTTCTTCCCAGAAGCACCCATAGGACTTCAATTGTGGGTTAGTGGCATCACACAGAGCTCCCATATTTTCTTCCCAGAAGCACCCATGGGACTTCTAGTGTGTTAGTGGCATCACACAGTGCTCCCATATTTTCTTCCCAGAAGCACCCATAGGACTTCTAGTGTGTTAGTGGCATCACACAGAGCTCCCATATTTTCTTCCCAGAAGCACCCACAGGACTTCTAGTGTGTTAGTGGCATCACACAGAGCTCCCATATTTTCTTCCCAGAAGCACCCACAGGACTTCTAGTGTGTTAGTGGCATCACACAGAGCTCCCATATTTTCTTCCCAGAAGCACCCACAGGACTTCTAGTGTGTTAGTGGCATCACACAGAGCTCCCATATTTTCTTCCCAGAAGCACCCATAGGACTTCTAGTGTGTTAGTGGCATCACACAGAGCTCCCATATTTTCTTCCCAGAAGCACCCACAGGACTTCTAGTGTGTTAGTGGCATCACACAGAGCTCCCATATTTTCTTCCCAGAAGCACCCATAGGACTTCTAGTGTGTTAGTGGCATCACACAGAGCTCCCATATTTTCTTCCCAGAAGCACCCATAGGACTTCTAGTGTGTTAGTGGCATCACACAGAGCTCCCATATTTTCTTCCCAGAAGCACCCATAGGACTTCTAGTGTGTTAGTGGCATCACACAGAGCTCCCATATTTTCTTCCCAGAAGCACCCATAGGACTTCTAGTGTGTTAGTGGCATCACACAGAGCTCCCATATTTTCTTCCCAGAAGCACCCATAGGACTTCTAGTGTGTTAGTGGCATCACACAGAGCTCCCATATTTTCTTCCCAGAAGCACCCATAGGACTTCTAGTGTGTTAGTGGCATCACACAGAGCTCCTATATTTTCTTCTCAGCAGCACCCACAGGACTTCTAGTGTGTTAGTGGCATCACACAGAGCTCCCATATTTTCTTCCCAGAAGCACCCATAGGACTTCTAGTGTGTTAGTGGCATCACACAGAGCTCCCATATTTCCTTCCCAGAAGCACCCATAGGATTTCTAGTGTGTTAGTGGCATCACACAGAGCTCCCATATTTTCTTCCCAGAAGCACTCATAGGACTTCTAGTGTGTTAGTGGCATCACACAGAGCTCCCATATTTTCTTCCCAGAAGCACCCATAGGACTTCTAGTGTGTTAGTGGCATCACACAGAGCTCCCATATTTTCTTCCCAGAAGCACCCACAGGACTTCTAGTGTGTTAGTTGCATCACACAGAGCTCCCATATTTTCTTCCCAGAAGCACCCACAGGACTTCTAGTGTGTTAGTGGCATCACACAGAGCTCCCATATTTTCTTCCCAGAAGCACCCACAGGACTTCTAGTGTGTTAGTGGCATCACACAGAGCTCCCATATTTTCTTCCCAGAAGCACCCACAGGACTTCTAGTGTGTTAGTGGCATCACACAGAGCTCCCATATTTTCTTCCCAGAAGCACCCACAGGACTTCTAGTGTGTTAGTGGCATCACACAGAGCTCCCATATTTTCTTCCCAGAAGCACCCACAGGACTTCTAGTGTGTTAGTGTCATCACACAGAGCTCCCATATTTTCTTCCCAGAAGCACCCACAGGACTTCTAGTGTGTTAGTGGCATCACACAGAGCTCCCATATTTTCTTCCCAGAAGAACCCATAGGACTTCTAGTGTGTTAGTGGCATCACACAGAGCTCCCATATTTTCATCCCAGAAGCACCCATAGGACTTCTAGTGTGTTAGTGGCATCACACAGAGCTCCCATATTTTCTTCCCAGAAGCACCCATAGGACTTCTAGTGTGTTAGTGGCGTCACACACAGCTCCCATATTTTCTTCCCAGAAGCACCCATAGGACTTCTAGTGTGTTAGTGGCATCACACAGAGCTCCCATATTTTCTTCCCAGAAGCACCCATAGGACTTCTAGTGTGTTAGTGGCATCACACAGAGCTCCCATATTTTCTTCCCAGAAGCACCCATAGGACTTCTAGTGTGTTAGTGGCATCACACAGAGCTCCCATATTTTCTTCCCAGAAGCACCCACAGGACTTCTAGTGTGTTAGTGGCATCACACAGAGCTCCCATATTTTCTTCCCAGAAGCACCCACAGGACTTCTAGTGTGTTAGTGGCATCACACAGAGCTCTCATATTTCCTTCCCAGAAGCACCCATAGGACTTCTAGTGTGTTAGTGGCATCACACAGAGCTCCCATATTTTCTTCCCAGAAGCACCCATAGGACTTCTAGTGTGTTAGTGGCATCACACAGAGCTCCCATATTTTCTTCCCAGAACCACCCATAGGACTTCTAGTGTGTTAGTGGCATCACACAGAGCTCCCATATTTTCTTCCCAGAAGCACCCATAGGACTTCTAGTGTGTTAGTGGCATCACACAGAGCTCCCATATTTTCTTCCCAGAAGCACCCATAGGACTTCTAGTGTGTTAGTGGCATCACACAGAGCTCCCATATTTTCTTCCCAGAAGCACCCATAGGACTTCTAGTGTGTTAGTGGCATCACACAGAGCTCCCATATTTTCTTCCCAGAAGCACCCATAGGACTTATAGTGTGTTAGTGGCATCACACAGAGCTCCCATATTTTCTTCCCAGAATCACCCATAGGGCTTCTAGTGTGTTAGTGGCATCACACAGAGCTCCTATATTTTCTTTTCAGCAGCACCCACAGGACTTCTAGTGTGTTAGTGGCATCACACAGAGCTCCTAGATTTTCTTCCCAGAAGCACCCATAGGACTTCAATTGTGTGTTAGTGGCATCACACAGAGCTCCTATATTTTCTTCCCAGAAGCACCCATAGGACTTCAATTGTGTATTAGTGGCATCACACAGAGCTCCTATATTTTCTTCTCAGCAGCACCCACAGGACTTCTAGTGTGTTAGTGGCATCACACAGAGCTCCCATATTTTCTTCCCAGAAGCACCCATAGGACTTCTAGTGTGTTAGTGGCATCACACAGAGCTCCCATATTTTCTTCCCAGAAGCACCCATAGGACTTCTAGTGTGTTAGTGGCATCACACAGAGCTCCTATATTTTCTTCTCAGCAGCACCCACAGGACTTCTAATGTGTTAGTGGCATCACACAGAGCTCCTATATTTTCTTCCCAGAAGCACCCATAGGACTTCTAGTGTGTTAGTGGCATCACACAGAGCTCCCATATTTTCTTCCCAGAAGCACCCATAGGACTTCAATTGTGTGTTAGTGGCATCACACAGGGCCCCTATATTTTCTTCCCAGAAGCACCCATTAGACATGTGCACACTGAAATATTTCGTTTCGGAATTTCGTTTTCGTCCGAAAAATAAATTTATTTAGTTACTCCCGAAATTCGTTTTTATTTATTTCGTTTTTCGTTAAAAATTGCATTCGTCCGAAAATTCTAATGAATTAAGGTCGAATCTATCATTGAAGGCTTATGGTGTCTGTCGAATGTTCAAAGAAGATTCGACAGGGCAGCTAAACTGTATGACTCTGTATAGTTTAGCTGCAATTCCACCCAATTCCAGCAGGAATCTTTCCTCTCTACGTCGAATTTTTCCTTTCTACGTCGAATCTTTCCTTTCTACGTCGAATCTTTCCTTTCTACGTCGAATCTTTTCTCTCTATGTAGAATAATCTAGGACTAATACAGTTAAGTTTAGGCACATTCGACCACATGTTCAATGGACACAGATTGTTATTGTCAGCGTCGAATCTCCTATCTATATCGAACTGTTGTTACAACGAAAATAAAGCATTTGTTTATGTCGGATCTTTCGTTTTTCGGATTCTGCACTTTCGTTATCGTTTGTTAAAACGATAACGAAAATACCTGAAATTCGGACGAAAATGCATTCGGACGAAAACGAATGCACATGTCTAGCACCCATAGGACTTCAATTGTGTGTTAGTGGCATCACACAGAGCTCCTATATTTTCTTCTCAGCAGCACCCACAGGACTTCTAGTGTGTTAGTGGCATCACACAGAGCTCCCATATTTTCTTCCCAGAAGCACCCATAGGACTTCTAGTGTGTTAGTGGCATCACACAGAGCTCCCATATTTTCTTCCCAGAAGCACCCACAGGACTTCTAGTGTGTTAGTGGCATCACGCAGAGCTCCCATATTTTCTTCCCAGAAGAACCCATAGGACTTCTAGTGTGTTAGTGGCATCACACAGAGCTCCCATATTTTCATCCCAGAAGCACCCATAGGACTTCTAGTGTGTTAGTGGCATCACACAGAGCTCCCATATTTTCTTCCCAGAATCACCCATAGGGCTTCTAGTGTGTTAGTGGCATCACACAGAGCTCCTATATTTTCTTCTCAGCAGCACCCACAGGACTTCTAGTGTGTTAGTGGCATCACACAGAGCTCCTAGATTTTCTTCCCAGAAGCACCCATAGGACTTCAATTGTGTGTTAGTGGCATCACACAGAGCTCCTATATTTTCTTCCCAGAAGCACCCATAGGACTTCAATTGTGTATTAGTGGCATCACACAGAGCTCCTATATTTTCTTCTCAGCAGCACCCACAGGACTTCTAGTGTGTTAGTGGCATCACACAGAGCTCCCATATTTTCTTCCCAGAAGCACCCATAGGACTTCTAGTGTGTTAGTGGCATCACACAGAGCTCCCATATTTTCTTCCCAGAAGCACCCATAGGACTTCTAGTGTGTTAGTGGCATCACACAGAGCTCCTATATTTTCTTCTCAGCAGCACCCACAGGACTTCTAATGTGTTAGTGGCATCACACAGAGCTCCTATATTTTCTTCCCAGAAGCACCCATAGGACTTCTAGTGTGTTAGTGGCATCACACAGAGCTCCCATATTTTCTTCCCAGAAGCACCCATAGGACTTCAATTGTGTGTTAGTGGCATCACACAGGGCCCCTATATTTTCTTCCCAGAAGCACCCATAGGACTTCAATTGTGTGTTAGTGGCATCACACAGAGCTCCTATATTTTCTTCTCATCAGCACCCACAGGACTTCTAGTGTGTTAGTGGCATCACACAGAGCTCCCATATTTTCTTCCCAGAAGCACCCATAGGACTTCTAGTGTGTTAGTGGCATCACACAGAGCTCCCATATTTTCTTCCCAGAAGCACCCACAGGACTTCTAGTGTGTTAGTGGCATCACACAGAGCTCCCATATTTTCTTCCCAGAAGCACCCACAGGACTTCTAGTGTGTTAGTGGCATCACGCAGAGCTCCCATATTTTCTTCCCAGAAGAACCCATAGGACTTCTAGTGTGTTAGTGGCATCACACAGAGCTCCCATATTTTCTTCCCAGAAGCACCCATAGGACTTCTAGTGTGTTAGTGGCATCACACAGAGCTCCCATATTTTCTTCCCAGAAGCACCCATAGGACTTCTAGTGTGTTAGTGGCATCACACAGAGCTCCCATATTTTCTTCCCAGAAGCACCCATAGGACTTCTAGTGTGTTAGTGGCATCACACAGAGCTCCCATATTTTCTTCCCAGAAGCACCCATAGGACTTCTAGTGTGTTAGTGGCATCACACAGAGCTCCCATATTTTCTTCCCAGAAGCACCCACAGGACTTCTAGTGTGTTAGTGGCATCACACAGAGCTCCCATATTTTCTTCCCAGAAGCACCCACAGGACTTCTAGTGTGTTAGTGGCATCACACAGAGCTCTCATATTTCCTTCCCAGAAGCACCCATAGGACTTCTAGTGTGTTAGTGGCATCACACAGAGCTCCCATATTTTCTTCCCAGAAGCACCCATAGGACTTCTAGTGTGTTAGTGGCATCACACAGAGCTCCCATATTTTCTTCCCAGAACCACCCATAGGACTTCTAGTGTGTTAGTGGCATCACACAGAGCTCCCATATTTTCTTCCCAGAATCACCCATAGGACTTCTAGTGTGTTAGTGGCATCACACAGAGCTCCTATATTTTCTTCTCAGCAGCACCCACAGGACTTCTAGTGTGTTAGTGGCATCACACAGAGCTCCTATATTTTCTTCCCAGAAGCACCCATAGGACTTATAGTGTGTTAGTGGCATCACACAGAGCTCCCATATTTTCTTCCCAGAAGCACCCATAGGACTTCAATTGTGTATTAGTGGCATCACACAGAGCTCCTATATTTTCTTCTCAGCAGCACCCACAGGACTTCTAGTGTGTTAGTGGCATCACACAGAGCTCCCATATTTTCTTCCCAGAAGCACCCATAGGACTTCTAGTGTGTTAGTGGCATCACACAGAGCTCCCATATTTTCTTCCCAGAAGCACCCATAGGACTTCTAGTGTGTTAGTGGCATCACACAGAGCTCTCATATTTCCTTCCCAGAAGCACCCATAGGACTTCTAGTGTGTTAGTGGCATCACACAGAGCTCCCATATTTTCTTCCCAGAAGCACCCATAGGACTTCTAGTGTGTTAGTGGCATCACACAGAGCTCCCATATTTTCTTCCCAGAACCACCCATAGGACTTCTAGTGTGTTAGTGGCATCACACAGAGCTCCCATATTTTCTTCCCAGAATCACCCATAGGACTTCTAGTGTGTTAGTGGCATCACACAGAGCTCCTATATTTTCTTCTCAGCAGCACCCACAGGACTTCTAGTGTGTTAGTGGCATCACACAGAGCTCCTATATTTTCTTCCCAGAAGCACCCATAGGACTTATAGTGTGTTAGTGGCATCACACAGAGCTCCCATATTTTCTTCCCAGAAGCACCCATAGGACTTCAATTGTGTATTAGTGGCATCACACAGAGCTCCTATATTTTCTTCTCAGCAGCACCCACAGGACTTCTAGTGTGTTAGTGGCATCACACAGAGCTCCCATATTTTCTTCCCAGAAGCACCCATAGGACTTCTAGTGTGTTAGTGGCATCACACAGAGCTCCCATATTTTCTTCCCAGAAGCACCCATAGGACTTCTAGTGTGTTAGTGCCATCACACAGAGCTCCTATATTTTCTTCTCAGCAGCACCCACAGGACTTCTAATGTGTTAGTGGCATCACACAGAGCTCCTATATTTTCTTCCCAGAAGCACCCATAGGACTTCTAGTGTGTTAGTGGCATCACACAGAGCTCCCATATTTTCTTCCCAGAAGCACCCATAGGACTTCAATTGTGTGTTAGTGGCATCACACAGGGCCCCTATATTTTCTTCCCAGAAGCACCCATAGGACTTCAATTATGTGTTAGTGGCATCACACAGAGCTCCTATATTTTTCTTCTCAGCAGCACCCACAGGACTTCTAGTGTGTTAGTGGCATCACACAGAGCTCCCATATTTTCTTCCCAGAAGCACCCATAGGACTTCTAGTGTGTTAGTGGCATCACACAGAGCTCCCATATTTTCTTCCCAGAAGCACCCACAGGACTTCTAGTGTGTTAGTGGCATCACACAGAGCTCCCATATTTTCTTCCCAGAAGCACCCACAGGACTTCTAGTGTGTTAGTGGCATCACGCAGAGCTCCCATATTTTCTTCCCAGAAGAACCCATAGGACTTCTAGTGTGTTAGTGGCATCACACAGAGCTCCCATATTTTCATCCCAGAAGCACCCATAGGACTTCTAGTGTGTTAGTGGCATCACACAGAGCTCCCATATTTTCTTCCCAGAAGCACCCATAGGACTTCTAGTGTGTTAGTGGCATCACACAGAGCTCCCATATTTTCTTCCCAGAAGCACCCATAGGACTTCTAGTGTGTTAGTGGCATCACACAGAGCTCCCATATTTTCTTCCCAGAAGCACCCATAGGACTTCTAGTGTGTTAGTGGCATCACACAGAGCTCCCATATTTTCTTCCCAGAAGCACCCATAGGACTTCTAGTGTGTTAGTGGCATCACACAGAGCTCCCATATTTTCTTCCCAGAAGCACCCACAGGACTTCTAGTGTGTTAGTGGCATCACACAGAGCTCCCATATTTTCTTCCCAGAAGCACCCACAGGACTTCTAGTGTGTTAGTGGCATCACACAGAGCTCTCATATTTTCTTCCCAGAAGCACCCATAGGACTTCTAGTGTGTTAGTGGCATCACACAGAGCTCCCATATTTTCTTCCCAGAAGCACCCATAGGACTTCTAGTGTGTTAGTGGCATCACACAGAGCTCCCATATTTTCTTCCCAGAACCACCCATAGGACTTCTAGTGTGTTAGTGGCATCACACAGAGCTCCCATATTTTCTTCCCAGAATCACCCATAGGACTTCTAGTGTGTTAGTGGCATCACACAGAGCTCCTATATTTTCTTCTCAGCAGCACCCACAGGACTTCTAGTGTGTTAGTGGCATCACACAGAGCTCCCATATTTTCTTCCCAGAAGCACCCATAGGACTTATAGTGTGTTAGTGGCATCACACAGAGCTCCCATATTTTCTTCCCAGAATCACCCATAGGACTTCTAGTGTGTTAGTGGCATCACACAGAGCTCCTATATTTTCTTCTCAGCAGCACCCACAGGACTTCTAGTGTGTTAGTGGCATCACACAGAGCTCCTATATTTTCTTCCCAGAAGCACCCATAGGACTTCTAGTGTGTTAGTGGCATCACACAGAGCTCCTATATTTTCTTCTCAGCAGCACCCACAGGACTTCTAGTGTGTTAGTGGCATCACACAGAGGTCCCATATTTTCTTCCCAGAAGCACCCATAGGACTTATAGTGTGTTAGTGTCATCACACAGAGCTCCCATATTTTCTTCCCAGAATCACCCATAGCACTCTTAGTGTGTTAGTGGCATCACACAGAGCTCCCATATTTTCTTCCCAGAAGCACCCATAGGACTTCAATTGTGTGTTAGTGGCATCACACAGAGCTCCTATATTTTCTTCCCAGAAGCACCCATAGGACTTCAATTGTGTGTTAGTGGCATCACACAGAGCTCCTATATTTTCTTCTCAGCAGCACCCACAGGACTTCTAGTGTGTTAGTGGCATCACACAGAGCTCCTATATTTTCTTCGCAGAAGCACCCATAGGACTTCTAGTGTGTTAGTGGCATCACACAGAGCTCCTATATTTTCTTCTCAGCAGCACCCATAGGACTTCTAGTGTGTTAGTGGCAGCAAACAGAGCTTTTATATTTTCTTGTCAGCAGCACACATAGTACCTATAGTGTGTTAGTGTCAGCACTTATAGGACCTACAGTGTGTTGTGAGCACACATAGGAGCTCTATTTTTTATACTATATACACTACCGACTACAATGCCTGGAAGACCGCCAAGGGGAGGCAGAGCGTGCAGAGGCAAGAACACAGGGCAGGCAGGCTCTGTTTCTAGAGACAACAGTGCTGGCTGTGGCCGTGGTCGTGCATCGTCATCAGCACGTGGCCATGGGACACGCTCGTCTTTGTTTTCGGCAGCTGGACATGTGGAGCCGCATCATGCTGAAGGCTTGGTAGAATGGATGACCAAGCCCTCCTCATCCTCCTCATCCTCTCTCACCCAGGCTCAGGGTACTGGCAGAGCAGCTGCCAACGTGTACTCAATGGCATCATCAGCCACCCCTTCCCTAGACCCACCATGTCCTCCTGACGAGTCCCCCGAACTCTTTGAGCATAGTGTTGGGTACATGCTCCAGGAGGATGCCCAACGATTCGAAGGCTCGGATGATGATACCCAGCTTGAGGAAGTCAGTAGTGTGCACGCAGAGAGAGGGGATGCTGAAGGACAGCAATCTGGCAGTACTGTTCCACCAGCTGCAGCTTACTGCCAGGTTTGCTCTAGTGGTGAAGAGGGAGGGGATGATGAGGTCACTGACTCCACGTGGGTGCCTGAACGGAGAGAGGATGAGGAGGAGGACGAGTAGGACGAGGATGCGGCGTCACATGTCCAACGAAGCAGGATGCCCCCTTGAGGCCAGCTAGACGCCAGCGCAGCAACTGTACCACACCGCAGAGCTCTGCCTGTGCAGGGCGCTGCCTCTGCACGTTATCAGAAAAGTTCTTTGGTGTGGGCCTTTTTTGAGACGAGTGCATCAGATCGCACCACTGCTATTTGCAATATTTGTCTCAAGCGTATCTCGCGTGGCCAAAACATCAGCCGCTTGGGCACCACAAGCATGAGCAGACATATGTCGACCTGCCATGCAGCTCGTTGGCAAGCACACATAAAAGACCCACACCAAAGAACAAAGCGGACCTCTCCTTGCTCCTCATCAGCTGGGATCTCCATCCCCACTACATCTTCAGTCCTCTCTGAAAGCTGCTCTGAGAGGACTGAAGGTGTAGAATTAGGTGTGTCACAACCAAGTACTTGCAGTACACCGACGTCCGATTGTAGCAGGCAAATTTCCCTGCCCCAGCTGCTGGACCGTCGAAAGAAGTACACTCCCAGCCATCCACATGCCCAGCGGTTGAATGCTAGCTTGGCTAAATTGCTAGCACTTCAACTGCTGCCTTTTCAGTTGGTAGACTCGGCCCCCTTCCGTGAGTTTGTTCAATGTGCGGTTCCTCAGTGGCATGTTCCCAAACGTCACTTTTTCTCACGGAAGGCGATTCCGTCTCTCTACCGGCATGTGGAAGGCAATGTCCATGCCTCGCTGGACAGGGCGGTCAGCGGTAAGGTGCATATTACCGCTGACTCATGGTCCAGCAGGCATGGACAGGGACGTTATCTTTCTTTCACGGCCCATTGGGTCACTCTATTGGCAGCTGGGAGGGATGCAGGACAAGGTGCAGTAGTGTTGGAGGTTGTTCCGCCACCACGCCTCCAAAATGCTACTGCTGCTACTGGTTGTGACACACCTCTCTCCTCCACCCCCTCCTCTTCTTCTTCCTCCAGTGCTCTGTCCTCGGAACCAGCGGTGCTCCGTAGGCGTACAAGGGGCTACGCATGTACGCAGGCAAAAAGATGCCATGCCGTGCTTGCGCTGGTGTGTTTGGGGGACAGGAGCCACACTGGGCCAGAGGTTCTGGCAGCTCTGCAGGGGCAGGCCGAGAGGTGGTTGACGCCACGCCAGCTTAAGCCAGGAATGGTCGTTTCTGACAATAGCACCAACCTCCTCTCCGCCCTGCGACAGGGGCAGCTCACCCATGTGCCCTGTATGGCTCACGTCCTCAACCTGGTGGTGCAGCGGTTCTTGGGCAGGTTCCCAGGCTTACAGGATGTCCTGAGGCAGGCCAGGAAAGTCTGTGTGCATTTACGCCGATCTTATAATGCCAGTGCTCGGCTGACTGAGCTGCAAAAGGAGCTGAACCTGCCCAAGAACCGCCTAATATGTGACATGCCCACCAGGTGGAACTCAACGTTGGCCATGCTGCAGCGACTGCACACGCAGCAGAGGGCCATCAATGAGTACCTTTGCGACTACGGCACCAGGACAGGGTCAGGGGAGCTTGGCTTTTTTTCCCCACGCCAGTGGAGCATGATCAGGGATGCATGCACTGTCCTCTCACCATTTGAGGAGGCCACGAGGATGGTGAGCAGTGACAGTGCATGCATCAGTGACACTGTACCTCTTGTCCACTTGTTGGTGCATACGCTGCGTGGGATAATGGACAGGGCACTTGAGGCAGAACAGAGGCAGGAAGAGGAGAACTTCCTTGCCTCTCAAGGCCCCCTTTATCCGGACAGTGTTCCTTCTGTTCCCCCCATCACACAGGAAGAGGATGAGGAGGAGGAGGAGGAGGATTGTGTGAGCATGGAGGTGGAGCCTGGCACTCAGCATCAGCAGCAGCAGTCTTTTAGGGATGATGTACAGTCCCAACAAACCAGTGGACTTGTACGTGGCTGGGAGGAGGTGGCTGGCGATCATGTCATCCTCAGTGACCCAGAAGACTCCGGACCGAATGCCTCAGCTAACCTACGCTGCATGGCCTCCCTGATCCTGCAAATCAGGGAGAGATTCTTCGAATTCTTCGGTTCAAGGAGAGGGACCATTACTGGCTGGCCACTCTCCTTGATCCATGGTACAAGGGTAAGGTTGCGGACCTTATCTTGCCGTCGCAGAGGGAGCAGAGGATGAGACATCTCAGGGAGGCCTTGCAGAAAGGTCTGTGCAATGCGTTCCCAGAAACTGGGAGGTTACAAACTCCTGGTCCTGGACGACGAGTTGCTGAGGCTTCGGTCAGTAGCAGAAGGAGCGGTGGGGAAGGTGGACGTCTGACCGATGCGTTCAGACAATTTTTTAGTCCGCAGCCCCAAGGTATGATCGGTTCCAGCAACCATCGCCAGCGTCTGATATACATGGTGCAGGAATACCTAGGGGCAAGGTCAGACTTGGACACCTTTCCCACCGAAAATCCTCTGGCTTACTGGGTCCTGAGGATGGATCACTGGCCAGAGCTTGCACAGTATGCAATTGAGCTACTGGCCTGTCCTGCCTCCAGCGTTCTTTCAGAACGCACATTCAGTGCTGCTGGAGGATTTGTCACCGATCATAGGGTGCGCCTGTCCACCGACTCGGTTGATCGACTGACCTTCATAAAAATGAATCAGTCTTGGATCACCACCAGCTACCAGGCACCTGAAGCGGATATAACGGAATAATTTATAATGTCACATCCCTTCAAGACTGCCTATGCTGATGCTGAGTGACTGCCCTGTTATGTTCACTGACTATCCTCTTCCTCCTCCTCAATGATCCATGCCACCACACCAGTGCCTAAGGCACAATTTTTCAGCCCCTGTATAACAGGGGCGTGTACTTACAATTTTTTTTAAAAATGCTTCGCAACACGTGTGACTGCTGTGCTCCAAGTACAGTATCTGTGAGGGGTTGCAGTGTTGTGGCACCAGCACCAGTGCCTAAGGCACAATTTTTCAGCCCCTGTTGGGGCGTGTAATTACAATTTTTAGGCAATGCTTTGCAACAGGTCTCATTGCTGTGCTAAGAGTACAGTATCTGTGAGGGTTGCAGTGTTGTGGCACCAGCACCAATGCCCAAGGCACAATTTTTCAGCCCCTGTTTAACAGGGGCGTGTAATTACAATTTTTTAAAAAGATGCTTCGCAACAGGTGTGACTGCTGTGCTCCAAGTACAGTATCTGTGAGGGGTTGCAGTGTTGTGGCACCAGCACCAGTGCCTAAGGCACAATTTTTCAGCCCCTGTTGGGGCGTGTAATTACAATTTTTAGGCAATGCTTTGCAACAGGTCTCATTGCTGTGCTAAGAGTACAGTATCTGTGAGGGGTTGCAGTGTTGTGGCACCAGCACCAATGCCTAAGGCACAATTTTTCAGCCCCTGTTTAACAGGGGCGTGTAATTACAATTTTTTAAAAAGATGCTTCGCAACAGGTGTGACTGCTGTGCTCCAAGTACAGTATCTGTGAGGGGTTGCAGTGTTGTGGCACCAGCACCAGTGCCTAAGGCACAATTTTTCAGCCCCTGTTGGGACATGTAATTACAATTTTTAGGCAATGCTTTGCAACAGGTCTCATTGCTGTGCTAAGAGTACAGTGTCTGTGAGGGGTTGCAGTGTTGTGGCACCAGCACCAATGCCTAAGGCACAATTTTTCAGCCCCTGTTTAACAGGGGCGTGTAATTACAATTTTTTAAAAAGATGCTTCGCAACAGGTGTGACTGCTGTGCTCCAAGTACAGTATCTGTGAGGGGTTGCAGTGTTGTGGCACCAGCACCAGTGCCTAAGGCACAATTTTTCAGCCCCTGTTGGGGCGTGTGATTACAATTTTTAGGCAATGCTTTGCAACAGGTCTCATTGCTGTGCTAAGAGTACAGTATCTGTGAGGGGTTGCAGTGTTGTGGCACCAGCACCAATGCCTAAGGCACAATTTTTCAGCCCCTGTTTAACAGGGGCGTGTAATTACAATTTTTTTAAAAAAAATGCTTCGCAACAGGTGTGACTGCTGTGCTCCAAGTACAGTATCTGTGAGGGGTTGCAGTGTTGTGGCACCAGTGCCTAAGGCACAATTTTTCAGCCCCTGTTTAACAGGGGCGTGTAATTACAAATCTTGATCTAATAGTTCACAGCAGGGCCCATTCCTGCGCCCACCAAGAGTAACTGTGAGGGCCTACAGTCTTGTGGCAACACCGTCCACCACCACCACCGCCAAATGCCCAATTTTTCTGCCCTGTTCAACAGGTGCATGCAATTACAAATCTTGATCTAATAACTCACAGCAGGGCCCATTCCTGCGCCCACCAAGAGTAACTGTGAGGGCCTACAGTCTTGTGGCAACACCGTCCACCGCCAAAGGCCCAATTTTTCTGCCCTGTTCAACAGGTGCATGCAATTACAAATCTTGATCTAATAACTCACAGCAGGGCCCATTCCTGCACCCACCAAGAGTAACTGTGAGGGCTTACAGTCTTGTGGCAACACCGTCCACCAAAGGCCCAATTTTTCTGCCCTGTTCAACAGGTGCATGCAATTACAAATCTTGATCTAATAACTCACAGCAGGGCCCATTCCTGCGCCCACCAAGAGTAACTGTGAGGGCTTACAGTCTTGTGGCAACACCGTCCACCACCACCACCACCACCACCAAAGGCCCAATTTTTCTGCCCGGTTCAACAGGTGCATGCAAGTACAAATCTTGATCTATTAACTCACAGCAGGGCCCATTCCTGTGCTCACCAGTCTTGTGGCTACACCAACATCTAATAGGGCAAATTTCTGCAGAGTATATACGGCAGGCCCCTACTTTCAAACATCCAACTTACAAACGACTCCTACTTGCAAACGGAAAGAGAAAACAGGAAGTGAGAGGAAATCTACCCCTAGGAAGGGAAATTCTATCATGTTAGATTTAATTTGGGAAAAAGGTATCTCCTCTCTACTGATGCTTTATCACCAATCCTTGTTTCAATTAAAACCCCACTTTTCCAAAAACATTTGTCATTGGGACGGAAAGTGAGGTGACATGTTCTGAACAGATGTGCAAAGACAGCAAATATTACAGGGGTGATAACCCCTCCCTATGTTCTCCAAAAAGCTTAAAAATAGATTTTTTGGGGATGGAGCTACACTTCATAATGTACCTGTTCAGATTCTACTTAAGAACAAACCTACAGTCCGTGTCTTGTTTGCACCACCTATATACTGCTGTTCAGAGTATATAGGGTTGTAGGTATAGGGTTTTATTTTGGGTGCGGGGTCCCCCTTAATATCCATACAAGACCCAAAGGGGCTGGGGTGGGGGGGGGGGGGTGATGGGGTAGCCATGCCATTTTTCTCAAGGATTTTCAGCCATATGGCGGCCAGGACAAGACATGACATTAAAGCCGCAAGTGGTTTTAAATGGCTTCTTTTTTTCCTTTACAAATGTCATTTTGTGCAAGGACAGTTCTAAAACACGGGAAACACATGCCACTTCACAGGCATACTTTAGACACCCCCCAGGTACCATATTTAAAGGAAAATTTCACTTTTTTTTTTCACTTTCTGCATCATTAAAATGACTGCTCCCGAAAAAACGTTAGTTTTTAAAAGTTCTTTTTGCATTGATATATGTCCCCTGGGGCAGGACCCGGGTCCCCAAACCTGTTTTATGACATTAACATGCATATTGGCCATTGTAATTAGCAATTTTGATTTTGAACGTTCGCGTCCATTATAACGAATAGGGTTCGAAAATTCGCGCAAACTTTCGGTCCGTTCGAAGGTTCTGGTGCGAACCGAACCCGGGGGTGTTCGGCTCATCCCTACTGTTCTACAGTTTAAAATGCCAAGTTCTTTTTTCGTGGACACAGAAATCATTTGCGGGACATTAAACATTGTTTGATCGACCACTAATACTTCGTTTTTGGGAGATGCAGGCTAAATGCATTTGTTATGGCCTATTTTGATTAAAATAAGTTCATTAGTCCCGTCTATACACCCACACATCTCCCAACCTTGACAACGGCAACTATAGACCCAATGGCGTTTTCTGACCACCACCCCATTTCAATGACCCTAACCTTCCCTGACAAACTTAACCACACATATATATGGAAACTAGACCCCTCTATCTTGACTGACAAAATAAATGAACAAGAAATCCATAACTGTTTAAATAACTATTTCTCTGAAAATTATACCCCAGACACATCAAGGCTGACGCAGTGGGAAGCACATAAATGTGTTGTACATGGTAAACTGATTTCTATAGCGGCTAGGCTTAAGAAAGCAAAGAAAGCTACACTCGCCAACTTATTCACTAAGCTGAAAAAACTAGAATCCCTACATAAGCGAAACCTAGCCCAACAAACACTCTCCGAACTGACCGAGACTCATACTCTCATTAGGGAAGAACTGAATCAAAATATTAGGAAAAATTACATTCTATCCCAAAAACTCTTTTACGAGCAAGGAAACAAGAGCAGTCACCTCCTTGCTCAGGCACTACGTAAGAAAAAGACTAACCACACGATACACCAATTACACTCCCACAGGTAAAACCCTTTCGTACAACAAAGACATAGCGAAAGAATTTGAAAAATACTACTCCTCCCTATACAACCTCAACACATCAGACCCCCCTCTCTACGCCTCCCTCCATAAGATCCAAAGAAATTAGCTCATTCCTAAACCAATTTGCCCCAGGGAAAGTTTCCAAAGACACAACAACATCCCTAGAATCCCCGATCACCATCACAGAATGGGGACAGGCAATTAAACAGCTAAACCCGGGGAAAACAGGCGGCCTATCTGCAGTGTACTACAAGACATTCTCAAAAACCCTACAAAAACACCCTTTTTAAAAGCCTTCAACTCCCTCTCCCCCACAAATCCTCTCACTTGGGGGATGTTGGAGGCCCACATTGTGGTCATCCCTAAAGATGGGAAGGATCCCGCCCAAACTAGAAATTACAGGCCAATATCACTGTTAAATGCCGACATTAAGCTATTTTCCAAGATATTAGCAAACAGATTCCTATCACTCCTTCCCTCTATCGTTTCTCATGACCAAGTAGGGTTTATCCCTGGGTGGGAAGCCAGGGATAATACCATCAAAGACATCAATCTACATCATCGGACAACCCAAACAAAACAGAAATGCTTCTTCCTCTCACTAGATGCGGAAAAGGCGTTTGACAGTGTCCTGGGACTACATGACAGCGGTTTTACACGCCATAGGCATATGCCCTCACATGATTGGCCTGATCCTCTCACTTTACGCAAGCCCATCGGCTAAAGTACGAGTCAACAACACTCTGTCAGACGCCTTCCCCATCTGTAACGGGACAAGACAGGGCTGCCCTCTATCCCCTGTCCTCTCCGTGCTAACCCTAGAACCATTCCTCCGTAAACTGAGACTTAATATGGACATTCAGGGAATCCACTCGCCCAAGAAGAAATACAAGTACGCCGCATTCGCAGACGACATACTGCTATTCCTCACAAACCCCTTGACTACACTACCAATAATACTGTCAGAATTTAAACACTTCCAATTCCTATCCAATCTTAAAATTAATTTCTCTAAATCCTTTGCCCTTAATATATCGCTGCCACAAAACCTGGTAGATCAATGTAAGGAGAACTTTTCCTTTTAGTGGAAAAAAGACTCAATCACATACCTGGGAATCCAAATACCCTCCAATCTCTCAAATATATATACAAAGCATCACCTTCCCCTACTAAACAATTTAACCGCCGACCTCAAAAATTGGAACAAACCTCTGTTCTCCTTGTTCGGCAGAGCAGCCATCCTGAAGATGTATGCTCTGCCGAGACTTTTGTACTTACTCCAGACGATCCCCATACAAATCCCGCCTTCCTTCTTTAAAACATACAGACAGACATTGGAGCCTTGGAGGCATTGGCCTTTCAAACCTCCTAAACTATTACACAGCTACCCACTTCACCAAGATAGTGGACTGGAATGTCCATGCCCCTTACAAAGATTGGGTATCGCTGGAAGCCTCCTTTACAAATCTGCCCCTGAACTCACTCCGATGGATCGCCTCATGCCACGTCCTGCCAGAAATCCGCCTCCATCCTCTAATAGGACCTACCATACACTGTTTCCACCAGAAGTGCAAGCACACAGGCATTTCCCCCCCCCCCGGCCCCTTGACTCCAATAAAATTAAACCCTGACTTCCCTCCAGGAATGCACCATCTCTACCTCACCGACAATTGGCCACTAGACCATATTAGGGCCCACCAATTCCTCCATCAAGGCAAATTGCTATCTGCAGCTCAGATTGCCACCCAACTAGAGAAGACACCTATCCCTCCCTGGACATACACTCTGTTTGACCACTACATTAAAACCCTGGACAAAAACAAACAATGTTCGAGACAACTCACTCCCTTCGAAATCCTCTGTACTAGGACAACACCTCAATTCCACCTCATCTCTTACATTCACAATCTTCTCTTTGCTGATCTCAAGGCCAATGAAAACTTGGCCTGCAAATAATGGGAGGCAGACCTCTCCATTTCACTTACTGAAGAGAACTGGGAGCAAATATTTCGGAACATACACAAAGGGTCAATAAACGTTACCACCCATGAAAATGGTTACAAAATTCAATCTAGGTGGTACCGCACTCCAGTTCTCCTACATAAATTTAAACCTGAAATTCCAGAAACCTGCTGGAGGTGCCACCAAGAAAGGGGTACCCTTCTACATATTTGGTGGTCATGCTCCTCCCTGCTAACCTTTTGGGCAGAAGTCCGCCGCATAACCGCCCAAGTAACCTCATACAACCTAGATTTCAATTAAGCCCAATTCCTTCTTCATCACTCGCCCTTACCACATTCTTCTTACCACAAATCACTAACAATGCATATGATCAATGCGGCTAAACAATGCATCCCCATGCAATGGAACTCAAAACAAATACCTACTCTCAAGGAGTGGTTCACCAGAATTCCAAAAATTGCTGAAATGGAAAAACTTATCTATATCTCACGAGATACCCCGCCAAAATTCAGCAAAAAGTGGGCTTGTTGGCTACACTACCAGACAACGCAAGAATTCGCTGACATTATGAACCCACCCACTTAAAGAAGGCCTCCAAAAAACAACAGAGCACACATAGCTCAGGCCGCAACCTTATCACCATATATTCTAACCCCCTTCTTAGTTTCCCTTTCCCTAGCTAATTAGCAGCTACTCCCCAAAAGCTACCCAAACCCCACTTAGTGTCTCCCCATCCACAGGATAACAACCAAGGGAAGCCAGAGACGTCCCATTCCATTCCCCTCTCTCCCTTCCACATCCCATTTCCATTCTAAATTAATGGCGTAACCTCCCCACTTCACACAGTCATAATACACCCGCCCTCGTGACCCCACAAGAAGAATACGGAGTCCCTCTTTCCATCATCAGACCACATCTATTCTTAACTTGATCTGTATACTAGCTACACCCCTTCTCAGTCAAGCCCCCCCAGGACACTGAGCAGCTGTTTACACATCTGGACGCAGGAGCACTAGTGTGGGACACCATAACACCCTTGTTATGGTGTCCCACACAAGTGCTCCAGTGGAGACTAATGCCGCGTACACACGAAGGGACTATCCCGCGGGATTATCCGCTGGACCGAAGTCCAACGGATAATCCCCTCGTGTGTGGGCGCCGGCGGACTTTTTTTGGCCAAAGTACGGCGGACTAAAGTTTTAAGTTTGGTTTTAAAATTATCCGCTGGACTTGGCAGTCCGGCGGACAATCCCGCCGTGTGTAGTATGGTCCGGCGTACCAAAAAGGACGCATGCTCAGTAGCAAGTATGTCACGGACTCGCTCGGTCTGGTAAAACTAGCCTTCGTTTTGAAGCTAGCACAATCGTCACGCTGCTGATCTTTTTTTGATATTTTCTGACAGCGGAATTTGTATGTTATCGTACTTGAAGAATGATTTTGCCTTGCTGCTTGTATATTCACGCAGAGTACTCCCGAACGTTTTTTCTTCAGCATTCTTTAGTGAAGTTATATATTTGTATATATATCTATATCTCTATATCTCTATATATATATATATATATATATATATATATATATATGTATATATATCTCTATTTAGATATATTTTATTATTTGTTGGTTATCAAAAGGATTTGTTATTACACATGATACAATTGTGGAGTCAGCAGAGCTTGCCCTTAATTCAGATCTTAACCCTCACCTTTCCAGCGACTGCACTTGCAGTTCCATTGAAGTTGCACTTTACACTTGTATTGTCAAATGAATGTGCGTTTTGGAAATGCCCTCCATATAATTTAGACATGTACCTGCCTACTCCTAAATAAACTATGTTTTTGAATAACAAGCACGTATATCATTATTTTCTGGAAATTAAATTACCATTTATTGTGGTTTAAACAAACAAGGCAAAACAAAATAGGAAGGCAACACTGGAGCCACTTTGAGATTTTGTGAAGACTTTTTGCCCCAACGGCAGACATCAAGTTTGTGAAGGCAAAAATTAAGCTTGGGCATATTTGATCCAATATAGGGAGCACAAGAAGATTGACCAGGAATCACACAGACCAGGAACAGCAGCAGATGACATCTATGTCCCCAAGCTGTGGCACTACAACAGCCTGTGTCTTCTGTGAGACCAGACTGAAGCCAGGCAATCACTTCCGACTCTTCCACCACGCTGCCCTGCACTCTTCCCTGCAGTCTTCCCTGCACGCTTCCTTGGAGGCTGACTTGTGGTAGGAGGAGGAGGAGGAGGAGGAGGAGAAGAAGGAAGAGGAGGAGGAGGAGGAGGAGAAGTTGCTGTCAGGCCTTCATGTGTCAGGCGGGTGGATTCTCTTAATTGACCCCTCAAACCCCCCTTAATAGCTTCAAAAATTAGGCACTCGCACAGGTGCCGTTGGCCCTTCTCCATTTCCAGCAACCTGCTGGCCAAGTAGGTGGCATAGGCCTCTTCTGGAATGGGGGGTCTTTGGAGAATCTCACTCGCCTGCCGAATAAGGTTGAGTGATTCCTTGTCAGAGAACTCACGCTTTCCATGCCCATCCTCGTCCAGCAGGGGTGAATCCTCACTCTACGAACGCTAATACCCATGCGCAGCCTTCCCAACGGAACCGAACGTGCGGGCGTACCCGCGTACCAACGCTGACCTGTGCGCGCCCTCGTTTGTCAATACGAACGAGGGCACGCACTTCCACGTCAGCACGAACGTGTGCGCGTAATCACGTACGGACCCGTACCTCCACCAATCCCAGCACAAGGCGCCCTATATAAACAGGGCCTTCACATGGTGTCAGTGCTGGATCGTTTTCAGTCTTATCTCCTGAATACCTGCCTGAAGTTCCTGCCTACCTTGGTCCTGATTCACCTGGTTTTCCTGTTTCCCTCCCTGGATTGACCCCGCTTACTGACTGCTCCCTTTGGTTTGACCTCAGCTTGGATCTCTGGACTACGGCTCTGCTCTCTGATTCGGTACTTTATCACTTACCTGTTGCCAACCTATTGCCTGCCTTGACCACGGACTTGCCATCTGCCTTGTACCTTGTTTGCCAGCCTGTTGCCAACCTATTGCCTGCCTTGACCACGGACTTGCCATCTGCCTTGTACCTTGTTTGCCAGCCAGTTGCCGACCTGTTTCCGTCTTGACCTCGCAGTGCCTACACCCATCTGTTCGGCCGTTCCTGCACAGCCTTGGATACCAACGTGTGCACCAGCTCTCCAGAGGAACCAGTCCTTCCAAGCACCAGTCTACCAGCCGCAGGCACTTGCACCCTTTTGTGCCCCAGCACTCCCTGTTCCCACCACCAGGGGTGCTTGGACCAGAACCGTGCACGAGGCCATCCCCAGCATCCGGACTCCACTGTAAGGTACGTGATAGTACGATCCAGCCAGAATGGAGTCCGAAGGGGGTGCCTCGCATTTGGAAGCTCTGTGCCAACAGATGACGGCCCTTATCCAGGTAGTCCAGGGCCTGCGAGATGACTATCTTCAACTAGAACAGAGAGTGGAATCCGTGACCCCAGGCTCTGCAACTCCTCAGACCTCCCTTGCCCTTCAAGTCTCCGGCCTGGGCCAGACAGTTTCCGAGCTGCAGCAAGAAGTCCGCTCGCTTAAAGACCCAGTACGCCCAACCCTGGAACCTGTATGTCCGGAACCTTTCGTGGTGATGCCTGAGAAGTTTAATGGGAATCGTGCATCATTCTTGAACTTTAGGATGGATTGCGAGCTGTTGTTTGCTCTTAAGCCTAGGACCTATGCCTCTGACTTTATAAAGGTTCGCGCATCCATCAATCTGCTTACTGGGCTAATCAAGACATGGGCTTTCCAGCTATTACGGGAGAAGAGTACAGTCTTGGACAGCTGGGAAACTTTCATGTCTTCTCTGGACTCTTATATTACAGCTTCTAAGAAAACCAGTGTTCCCAAGTCTGCTCCTAGTACACGTAGCCTACGGGTACCCAGGGACGGGAATATCCCGTACAGATATGAGTCCAAGCCATGCCAGTCTGTGCCAAGCTATGAAGCTCTAAGCCCTCAAAGCCTAGACGCTCCGGAGGTTCTAACCACCCCTACCCTGGATGATGTGGAACCCATGGAGATCGGGGTCATCTGGCCCAAGCTATCTCATGGTGAAAGAGAGCGGAGAAGAGACTGCGGTCTTTGTTTCTACTGTGGGGGGAGAGGGCACCTTATCTCTCTCTGCCCAATTCGCCCACCTCGGCCAAGGGTTCTCCAAGTGGGTACTATTAGGATCCTTCCTGCTACCCATGAATCTCTGCCTGCTATCCAGCCTGAAGTTTCCGTATGCCCGCTTAAAGTTCCTGCTCCTGTGTACCCGCTTGAAGTTCCTGTTCCCGTGTGCCCGCTTGAAGTTCCTGTTCCCGTGTGCCCGCTTGAAGTTCCTGTTCCCGTGTGCCCGCTTGAAATTCCTGTTCCCGTGTCCCCTCTTGATGTTCATGTTCCTGTATCCCCACTTGAAGTTTCTGTGCCCCCGCTTGAAGATCTGTCTCCTGACTGCACGTATGCCTCAAATGGGACCGTGGTCCGTAAGCAGGATCTGGAGTTGTTTGAAGGAGCTTTACTAGCGACAAAAGTTTCCCCAGCAAAGACAAAGAAAGAGGCCAAAGGGGTTAAGGAGAAGTTCTATGGCACTCTTATTGGCTCTTATGGTATGGACGTTTTTGACGAACTGTCTGTTCGCTCTCGGGGGGCATACTTAAGGGGGGGGAACTGTCACGGTTCCTACCGTGCCAAGCAGATGGGCAGGCGAGGTCGCATCCCAGGTGGCCTATGAACTTGAACTCCCCGCCTCATTCAGGATACATCCGGTATTTTACTGTTTCCGCCCCCAGGGTTCGTTTCAAAGGGGCATCCGGAGGCTGCCCCTAAGGAGGGGGCAATGTCAGAGAACTCACGCTTTCCATGCCCATCCTCGTCCAGCAGGGGTGAATCCTCACTCTACGAACGCTAATACCCATGCGCAGCCTTCCCAACGGAACCGAACGTGCGGGCGTACCCGCGTACCAACGCTGACCTGTGCGCGCCCTCGTTTGTCAATACGAACGAGGGCACGCACTTCCACGTCAGCACGAACGTGTGCGCGTAATCACGTACGGACCCGTACCTCCACCAATCCCAGCACAAGGCGCCCTATATAAACAGGGCCTTCACATGGTGTCAGTGCTGGATCGTCTTCAGTCTTATCTCCTGAATACCTGCCTGAAGTTCCTGCCTACCTTGGTCCTGATTCACCTGGTTTTCCTGTTTCCCTCCCTGGATTGACCCCGCTTACTGACTGCTCCCTTTGGTTTGACCTCAGCTTGGATCTCTGGACTACGGCTCTGCTCTCTGATTCGGTACTTTATCACTTACCTGTTGCCAACCTATTGCCTGCCTTGACCACGGACTTGCCATCTGCCTTGTACCTTGTTTGCCAGCCTGTTGCCAACCTATTGCCTGCCTTGACCACGGACTTGCCATCTGCCTTGTACCTTGTTTGCCAGCCAGTTGCCGACCTGTTTCCGTCTTGACCTCGCAGTGCCTACACCCATCTGTTCGGCCGTTCCTGCACAGCCTTGGATACCAACGTGTGCACCAGCTCTCCAGAGGAACCAGTCCTTCCAAGCACCAGTCTACCAGCCGCAGGCACTTGCACCCTTTTGTGCCCCAGCACTCCCTGTTCCCACCACCAGGGGTGCTTGGACCAGAACCGTGCACGAGGCCATCCCCAGCATCCGGACTCCACTGTAAGGTACGTGATATTCCTCCTCAACCATGGTCATCCTCCTGGGCCTTCTTGGGGGTAAGGGCAGGGGTGGAGGTAGACTTCTTACAGTCTGGCTGACAGTCTGGCTCGTGCTGGGCCCAGCCACCTCCTGGCTCTCGCTGGTCATGTCCTCCTCCTCCATACCACTTGTCCCGGCATCATCCTGGGTCAGCTCATCCTGTGTGCATATAAAATCAAAAATCAAACACATGTTTTTTGGTTTATGGCCTCCTCAATCATCCAATTGTAAACTTATGAACGTGCAGATAAATTTAAAAAAAGATCCAAAAGGCTATCATTTGGACCCCTGCATTTTCCAAGCAGATCACCAATGTTGTATAAGGCATTTTTGGCCACTACTGGATGTATGTATACACTATATATGTATCGATATGTAGCACCAACACTTTTTAGTGTGCGCAATTTTTGGCTGTTTTTTTCCCAATTCTGAGTTCAGGGTGTTAATTGTTTCACATTTTTACGTTGACATCATTAATATTCACCCAATCACTATTTAGGCTACAAAATATATACCCGGCTCCAGCTGGGCGCATCAGCCTGCTCCAAGGTGGAGGGGTCTTCTCCTTCCGTGGAAGCCTCAGCTGGGGTGGAGGGAAGAGTGGAGGGAAGGGTGGAGGGAAGAGTGGACAGTGATTGCCTGGGTTCCATCTGGTCACCTAGAAAAGCCAGTTGGTTGTAGTACCACAGCTTGGGTACATAAACATTCTCTGCTGCTGCTCCTGATCTGACTGATTCCTCAATCTTCTTGCGCTCCCGCTTATACATGTGCCTTAAACTTGAAATTCGGGCTTCAACAAACTTGATGTCTGCGTTGGGGACTTGAGTCTTCACAAAATCCAAAAGTGGCCCCAGTGTTACCTTCCGGACATCCCTATTTCCATATAAAGGGTTCTTGAGCTGCCACAGGTTGGCATTTTTACGGTACAGCGCAATGAATTCCGACATGAACTGCTGGTCCTTAAATGGATTTAACTGGGCTGCTGACATGTTTGTTTCTGTTTTGTTAGTAATGGCAATACAAAAGACCAAAAACACAAATGTTACTAAAAACGCACATCCAGTTTTTCAAACAAAACATTACACAACACACCCACACACAGGCAGCAACACACCCACACAGGCAGCAACCCCTACACACAGGCAGCAACACACCCACACAGGCAGCAACCCCTACACACAGGCAGCAACCCTACACACAGGCAGCAACACACCCACACACAGGCAGCAACACACACATATCCTTAAAAAATGCAGGCCCAAAACCCAATAAACCACAGTAATGCATCCTAGAAAAAACACTTACCTTCGTACAGAGCGCTCGCTACTTCCGTTCGGGAACACGTGGGGCCCTCAAACAGCCTTATATACACTGCGCACGCGTCGAAGTCCGCCTGCGTCCTCTGCGTCGCCCGCCCATGACGTTCCTCCTGACGAGTATTCCCCGCCCCGCTTCCCCTCGTTGCATTGTGGGTGAATAAATTCATGAAGATGGCGGACACATTCTCAGCCAGTAGCGCGGAGGAAAGCCCAGAAGCGAACACATCTGCATCCAGCAGCAGATATAAGGCCACCAATATGGCCTTTGAAGAGATGGTGGAGATGGTGGACATCCTCCAAAGGAAAGATTACGACGGGGAAAATGGCCCGTACCCTCGACCCAACTTGCGCAAGGACAAGATTCTCACTACAGTCGTCAGCACCCTGGAGCATAAATTCGGCTTACGAAGGGGCAAGGATCAACTGCGCAAGCGATGGTCCGACATCAAATCCAGGGAGCACGATCAGTACAGGAGAATTCGAAAAGCCATCAAAAAAAGTAAGTCAAGCACGTGCGCTACTATGGTTATACTTGATATGTCTAATCTTGCGCAGATGTTATTAGCATTCGTACGTGAAACTTGCGCAGATGTTATTATCATTCGTACGTGAAACTTGCGCAGATGTTATTAGCATTCGTACGTGAAACTTGCGCAGATGTTATTAGCATTCGTACGTGAAACTTGCGCAGATGTTATTAGCATTCGTACGTGAAACTTGCGCAGATGTTATTATCATTCGTACGTGAAACTTGCGCAGATGTTATTAGCATTCGTACGTGAAACTTGCGCAGATGTTATTAGCATTCGTACGTGAAACTTGCGCAGATGTTATTAGCATTTGTACGTGAAACTTGCGCAGATGTTATTAGCATTCGTACGTGAAACTTGCGCAGATGTTATTAGCATTCGTACGTGAAACTTGCGCAGATGTTATTAGCATTCGTACGTGAAACTTGCGCAGATGTTATTAGCATTCGTACGTGAAACTTGCGCAGATGTTATTAGCATTCGTACGTGAAACTTGCGAAGACTTGATGAAAGTTCGTTTGTCTTGATAACGTTTATTCAGTTTACCTGGCTTTGGGTTGTTGGAGTTGTAAGGTTGTTTATTATTGTCACTATCTATACTATTACTGCTGTAGTAAGGGTTTTATGGGTAACTTACACAGGGACTCCAGAAGCTGTTTTGGGGGGGGGGGGGGATAAATCTGTTAAGCAGGGTGTCAAGCTCCAAATTCAAAAAAAATGCTCATCATCTACAAATACTGTAGGTGGTGACTTTTCTAAGAAGTACACTCACCTGTCCCTTGGATGCTGCAGCTACAATCTTTGATATTGGAATCATGAAATTAATCTTTGCGGCTTCACTTCCCGGGTCACTATTGGGCATGCGCCAGTTGCGCAATGCAATAGGACTGGTCCGCGCTAGCTCTGGGACCCCTGTGTGTCCCAGCAGACAGCACGGTGGGACGGGATGTGGCGTATACTTCTGTGGGAGTCTATGGCCGGATGTGTGTGCAAATACCTGCCTTACACAGGTATCTGCAACCCCTCCCCCCTAAAAGGTTCCAAATAAGACACCACAGGGGTGCAGGGATCCAATGAGCGGAAGTTCAACTTTAGGGTTGAAGGGCGGTTTAAGTATTGGAGTTTCATTAGATAGACATTTCAATTCTGTATTCAAGTAGGATCTTCTAACAAACTGCTAATAATTGGACAACACTTTTAAACAATGTTTAATAATCATATTTCGGCACTCAAATATCAGTGTGATTAAAAGTGTACCTTTGTGTTCCATTACCATAGGGGGCAAAAGACTCAGACGTCAATCAGAACCTACCAGGACCTCCCGGCCTCACCAGACTAATTGGGCAGTTAGCCCAAGCCCACGCGTGGATGTGGAGGAAGAGGTGCTTGAAGTGGATCAAATCTGCACCCCACCAAGTGAGTGTCTCAGAACACAGATTGAGTTAATAAATTAAGGTCTGCATGTTTTTGACACTTTTTTTCTTGTGTTTTATCTACCCAACTTTTAGGTGATGCTGATCTGGTTGTGGAAGGACAAGCTGCGGAGCCATTTTCCACAGACAGTGCCCACAGGCTTATTGGCCAGATCATGGCCTGGAATCTGCAGCTGGAAAACATGCAGAAGGAGATGGCCACCATGCAGCAGGGAATGAAGGACATGATTGATGTTTTGGGGAGAATCTAAAGACCCCTTTTCCATTTCCTAACATCAATCATGTCCTTCATTCCCCTTTTGATCCGCTATTGTTTCCAAATTTTAGAGGCCACATTTTTTATATGCACATGGTGTGTCAACATGTGCTATGTGCCATCAGGGGATCTCAATAGACGCATTTTGTGTTTGCAACCCCTAATGCTAGTAGGTGAGAGGGAAGGGGTTTCACACACAAAACACGTCCATTGATTCCCCATGATGGAACATAGCACATGTTGACATTACCCATTTTCATGTTAAATTAGTGTGCATATTCTAAATTTGGCTTCTACTGTACATGGGTTACCTGTTGAACTTTGTAAGTTCCCTACTTTTACATTGTGTAAATATTTTAGAATGCTAACCAAAAAATGTTTACGTTTTTAAAACATGTTTTTATGTTTGTTAAAAAAAAAATATCCAAAAAAACAACAAAATGTTGTGAGAAAAATACCCAAAAAATATTAAAAAACGAAAAAAAAAAAAAAAAAAACTGTTGTTAAAACAAAAAAAAACTGTTGTTAAAAAAAAAAAAAAAAAAAATTTTACCAAAAATTTCAAAAAATAAAAATCAGGAAATCAAAAAAAAAAAAAAAAAAAAAAGAACATTTTGGATGTGCACTATAATAAAAATGTTTGCACAAATTAAACAATGTGTGGCTTCTTCTTTTAAATACTACCAGTTTGACCAAAACATGTTGTGGTTCATTGACAAAGGGGCTTATTTACTAAACGCAAAACAAGTTTGCCACTATTAATAAGTGCACTAGGACAACATATAAAACAGGCAAAATTAAAAGCAAAACAATACGAAAAAAAACAATCTTTCAAACATAAATAAATGTATTTATTCTTTCCAAAAAAAATGATGTTTTAAGGGTCTGCTGCCATTGCAATGGCCCCCCTACCATTAAAATAATTTAAATAACGGTCCCGCACTTGCTGTGCTGATTGTGGGGCCAAACCAAGACGGCGATTATCCAGCCCTGTCATCTCGCCTTCCACTCCGGCCTCAGGCCCTATAGGTAATGTGTAGCTTCCAGAATGTTTCCGTAGATAATGGTGCATTACACAGCATGCAAGAATAATAGTATTCAGTTTGTACTCTGCCAGATGTATGGATGTTAACAGCAATCTGAAACGGTTGGCCATAATTCCAAAGGCATTTTCCACAACCCTTCTTGCTCTGGCCAACCTAAAATTAAAAATCCTCCTCTCAGGGGTGAGGGATCTTTGGGGAAATGGCCTCATCAGGTGGTCACCCAGACCGAACGCCTCGTCGGCTATGAAAACGAACGGGAGTCCCTCCACATTCTCTTCATCTGGTGGCAGCTCCAGGCCACCAGTCTGGAGACGATGGCCGAACTCCGTCTGGTTGAAGACTCCTCCATCCGACATCCGGCCGTTTTTCCCCACATCCACATAAAGAAAGTCATATTGTGCCGACACCACCGCCATCAACACTATACTATGGAACCCCTTATAATTCCAATAGTAAGACCCCGAATGGGGTGGGGGCACAATTCGGACATGTTTGCCGTCAATCGCCCCTCCACAGTTGGGAAAGTCCCAACGGGCAGAAAACTCGGAAGCCACAGTCTGCCATTCCTGTGGCGTGGAAGGACACTGTGAAGTCAAACAGAAAGATACAATTCTAATTATAAACCAGGCAAAACACCAAACTAAATCCAACAAATTAACAAACAATTTGGAACAACATATGTATTTATTTTGTTAGTCCTTGAAATAAAGCCAAAAGATTAAGGATAAGGGACAAATCTCTGATTGATGACCCCTCTGATGGCCCAGAGAAGATAATAATGGGGATGTGGGTGGGGAGTAATTAATTGTAAGGTCACACAATACACATGCAATTAATTAAAGAGGGTGTGAGTGGGGGGGGGGTTAATTACAAGCTGACCCAAACCACATGCAATTAATTAAAGAGGGTGTGAGTGGGGGGGGGGGGGGGTTAATTACAAGCTGACCAAAACCACATGCAATTAATTAAAGAGGGTGTGAGTGGGGGGGGGGGTTAATTACAAGCTGACCAAAACCACATGCAATTAATTAAAGAGGGTGTGAGTGGGGGGGGGGGGGGTAATTACAAGCTGACCCAAACCACATGCAATTAATTAAAGAGGGTGTGAGTGGGGGGGGGGGGGTTAATTACAAGCTGACCCAAACCACATGCAATTAATTAAAGAGGGTGTGAGTGGGGGGGGTTAATTACAAGCTGACCCAAACCACATGCAATTAATTAAAGAGGGTGTGAGTGGGGGGGGGTTAATTACAAGCTGACAAAAACCACATGCAATTAATTAAAGAGGGTGTGAGTGGGGGGGGTTAATTACAAGCTGACAAAAACCACATGCAATTAATTAAAGAGGGTGTGAGTGGGGGGGGGGGTTAATTACAAGCTGACCAAAACCACATGCAATTAATTAAAGAGGGTGTGAGTGGGGGGGGGGGGTTAATTACAAGCTGACCCAAACCACATGCAATTAATTAAAGAGGGTGTGAGTGGGGGGGGGGTTAATTACAAGCTGACCCAAACCACATGCAATTAATTAAAGAGGGTGTGAGTGGGGGGGGGGTTAATTACAAGCTGACCCAAACCACATGCAATTAATTAAAGAGGGTGTGTGAGTGGGGGGGGGTTAATTACAAGCTGACCAAAACCACATGCAATTAATTAAAGAGGGTGTGAGTGGGGGGGGGTTAATTACAAGCTGACCCAAACCACATGCAATTAATTAAAGAGGGTGTGAGTGGGGGGGGGGGGGGGGGGGTTAATTACAAGCTGACCAAAACCACATGCAATTAATTAAAGAGGGTGTGAGTGGGGGGGGTTAATTACAAGCTGACCAAAACCACATGCAATTAATTAAAGAGGGTGTGAGTGGGGGGGGGGGGTTAATTACAAGCTGACCAAAACCACATGCAATCAATTTAAAAATGAGGGGCAAGGGGGGTGAAAGGGGTGAGGGGCAAGGGGGGTGAAAGGGGTGAGGGGCAAGGGGGGTGAAAGGGGGGGTGAGTAAAGCAGTACAATGGAGCTGGTAAGATACATTTTTAACCAAAGAAAGTGACTAGGCTAGGGGTGTTTAGGGGGCCAAGATTCCATGCTGGGGAGGTTGGTGCAAGGAAATATGCATGTGACCCACTAAATAATACATTCTTAAAGCAATTTCGATAAGTCAACCATAAAATACTATACAAAAAAATAACAAAAATAAAAAAAAAAATACAGGAATAGGGGACATTCATAGAATAGTCCTATCATGGTAATTAGCTAATGATGACATTGATGCACTACATTAGCAAACATACAAGACATAGGTAATTTGAAAAGAGAAGACTTACCTTAATGTATTCCTCCTGCAGGACGTGGATAATGGCAGAACAGGTCTCTGGAATAATGAGCCCCAGAGCCTGGGGGGAGATGCCTGTCGTGAAATTGAGGTCCTGCAAGCTTCTCCCGTCGCCAAGTAACGCAACGTGGCGACTAGCCTCTGCTCCGCACTGATGGCTTGCCGCATGCAGGTATTCTGCCTGGTAATATAAGGGGACAGCGAAGCCAACAGACGGTGAAAAAATGGGGTCCGTCATCCTGAGATAATTCCTGAAATCATCAGGATTATTCTCACGGATCTCACGGAGCAAAGGCATATGCGAGAATTGGTCACGCTGGCGCAACCAATTCTTGGTCCATGAACTCCTCCTCACCCTGTTCATGGACTGGGCTCGGGCCAAGGTGTTAACCGCAACACCGAGCCCCTGCACAGCACGAACTCGTTCCCGAGTACGTCCACACTCCATGGCTTCAAAACGGTCGGCTGATCAAACAAACAACTTAACCGAACGCACTGAAGAACAGCAAGGCCTATGAAGAACGACCTGAAAAACAGGAACGAGCGGACCAGAACGGCCTGAGAACAGGTAGGAACTGATCCACACGCACTGAAAGACAGATACAAACCTCACAAGCACAAACTGAACGGCAGAAGCGAGCGAATTAAGCAGAAGTCTGAGAAGCGCGAATCGTCTCTAACCAAACGTCAACTAACACGCGATACACACGAGATTAGCTGACGGTGCCCAAAGGGTGTCGTTTGGGATCTCGAGCTTCCTTTTTCTAGTCCCGTCGTACGTGCTGTACGTCATCGCGTGAACCGCCGGACTTTTTGCGTGATCGTGTGTGGTCAAGTCCGTTCGCTTTTTAGTCCAGCGGACTCAGCTGCAAAGTCCAGCGGATTGTCCGCTGGACTTAGGTCCGCCGGCAAAAGTCCGCACGTGTGTACGCGGCATAAGGGTATCTCCATGTGTGAAACTTGCACAAAACAGGTAAGTATTCCTGCTTTTGAAAGGGAAAAAATCATGTATTCAGCTTGCCAAAACAGACAATTGGAAGACATTTCCAAACAATGTTTCGTATTACTATTTCTAGCCTAACATATCTGTCTGCTAAGTATACCTTTTTTGTATTTGCATAGGGGAGAAAAGAAGAGGTACATCTGAGCTGTGTGTGGACACCAGTAACCCAGCACCTCCTGAAAATACAGAAAGTCAACTCACCACACACCCTGAAGATGTTGATGTTGATGTGCAGGAAGTACTGTGTGAAGTTCTCGAAATGGTGTCAACCACAAGTCAGTGTCTGAGACCACAGCTTCAAGTAATAGTCGGATGCCTGCATATTTCTAATACATGGGTATTTTTTATTGTTTAGGTGATGTGGATGTTGTGGAAGAACAAAATCACAGCAGTGCAAGTGCACAAATACTTATCAGTGAGTTCTTGGTTTACAATAGGGAATTGGAGAAAATGAAAGAAAACATCCATGATGTACAAAACATCATCGATATTTTAGCAAAAATTTAAAAACCAAACATGTTTTATTTTTGTCGTTATGTTGTACAGTTTTAAATTGATTACAATTGTGTGGCTTCATGCCCAGATGTCAATTGAAGTCACACCAGAAATTTGAAAAAGTAGTGCAGAACTACTTTGCAAATTGTTTTGGCGTCGCTAATTTAGTGTTGCACCGATTGGAACATTGCCATTGCCTCAAAATCCACTTGTCATGCGAGTTTATCTATCAAATCACATGACAAATCGCTCCAATGTGAACCTAGGCTTTATAGTGTCTGAAGTCATTGTTTAGCCACCCACTTCTCTAGGTGCACCACCAGGTCCTGTTTTCTTTATTTTCCGCAGGCTAAAAACTACTGTGTGAATTACTAACCTCGAAAATTACATCATCACCTGTGCCAAAAAGATAAAATATAGAAAACATGCCCTAGAAATGCATCTGGAGAAGGAGAGTTGTCAAACACTGCCCTAAGTAATGTTTTAATTGTAATCTTTATGTTTTTTTAAGAATCGCAAAGCCAAAAATTGAAGATGCACACAAATTAGGCCACAAAATTCTGAATTCCCTCATGATCCCATGCCTAAAATGTGTGTCTTTCCCTACATCTAGTTTGCTAAAGCCCCAAAACACACAGTGTGTCAACATGTGCTATCTCCCATCACGGGATATCAATGTATGTGTTTTGGGTGTGCAACCCCTTCCTCCAAACTAAAGTAGGTAAGAGGAAGGGGTTGCACCCCCTAAACACATGCATTGATCCACCATGATGTGAGCTAGCACATGTTGACACACTGGGGGTTATTTCAAGGAAAATCCACTTTGCACTACAAGTGCAATGCAAGTGCACTTATATCTAACTTATATCTCACAAAGTGAATTTGCCTTTCTGAAATAACCCCCAGTGTGTCAACATGTGCTAGCTCACATCATGGGGAATCAATGGACGTGTTTCGGTGGTGCAACCCCTTCCTCTCACCTACTTTAGGTTGCACACCCAAAACGTGTACATTGATATCCCATGATGGGAGATAGCACATGATGACACGCTGTGTGTGTTGGGGCTTAAGGAAATAACCTGTTTGTATCTACACACATTTTAGGCAGGGGATCATATGGGACATTTAACAGTTATGCCTCTACGTGTACATTACTTCAAATTTTGGCTTGTAGAGGGGTGAGATCACCCCAACTGAGGAAGGTAACATCAACACAGTTTTGGTATACTAATGTCTCATATGGCCTTCACTTTTGCAAAGTTGAACTTTGTAAGTTCCTGGGTTGGGGATGTGTATCTTATGTTTTAAAACATGCCTGTTTAGCCCCAAAAAAGGTAAAATAATGGCAAACATACATGTTATACACCAAGATGTCGGTTTGTCCAAAAACCTTTTATAACGCACATTTGAATGTGCTTGGAGTAAAATGTTTTATACTAAACAATGTGTGGATTCTTATTTCAATGCTCAATACCAGTGTATTTGTTAAGTTGGTGTAGTTACAGTGTCAATGTGCTCTAAAATGTGGCAATTTTAGGGATTCAAAGCAATTAATTAAAGGAGTTGAAAAGACTGTATATGTTTATCATTAATGCATTACATACATTAACAACAATAACATTGTATGTGTGTGTAGCAGACCCACAGCACAACATAATAGTTAGCTGACAAAGAGATTGTCACCTCATGGAGCAAATAAGTTATGTTTGCACTATTGAAGAAAATGGCCAAAATTAGGGCCATTTGAGAACCTGGGAGACAGATATCATACACAAACAGTAATTCAAATGAAATAGGAGTTTAGTATCAAATAAAAGTTTTATTCCACATTAGCAACATTTTGCTGTAGAGCCACTGCCCCTCTACCCACAAAGTACTCCAGATACTTTTGCTGGACATCTCAGGCAGATTGGGATGGCAACCCAGCACGGCCACTTTCAAGAGCCGTCATCACAGTTGATTCAGCTGGGCCGGACACAGCAAAGTCAACCTCACTTGAAAGTGAGGCAATGTAGCTGCTTGCATTCCTCATTAAATAATTGTGCAGGATGCAGCAGCACAAGACAACATGATTCAGCTTGTATTCAGCCTGGTTAATTGCTGTTAGAAAAAGCCTGAACCGACTTGACAGTATTCGAAAAGCGTTCTCTACAACTCTTCGGGCACAAGACAGCCTATAGTTGTAGATTCTTTGCTCTGGGGTCAGGTTCCTCATGGGAAAGGGCCTCATAAGATGTTCCCCCCAGAGCAAAGGCCTTATCTGCAACAAAAACAAAATTGAGGTCCTCCACATTCTCCTCAGGAGGTGGCAAACGTAAGGTGCCATTCTGTAGCTGATGGTAGAATTCTGTCTGGGCAATGACTCCTATTTCTGAGTTGCGGTCGTTCTTCCCAACATCAAGGTACAGGAATTCATAATTTTCAGACACCACCGCTAGCAAAGAGCCCGAGTTGGGTGGTGGGACAATACGCACATTCTTCCATCAATAGCCCCACCACAGTTGGCCTGCCATTCCTGTGGGTTGGAAGGAAACTGTGGAGTGAAACAAGAAAAAAAATACTACTTTTGCACATAACATTGCAAGCAGATTAGAAATAAACATTCTTGGCCAACATAAGTATAACATTTATTTAAAGGAGTATCTAAAGACAAAAGTATAAGGTCAATTTATCAGATTCCTCACCCCTCGCCCATTCTAAAAATGTTATGGTGGGGGGGATGGGTAGATGTGTTGGACAGGTAACCCTCTCCACTTCCATGAGAGCTGAATGCATAACTAATGTGTGATACTTGACCACTATTGGCAGTCCACTGGACAGGTAAGAAGTGTCATAATCCAACAATATGGATACACACTGTCCAAATTGAAGCACGTTTTTACATTCATAAATTACCGATCAGGATAATAGGAGACAAAATCTTTCAACAGTACCATTTGAAAGTATTCAGGCAGGCCCTTGCACAAGATGCTTTGGTGAATTCATCACAAAATATGCCACAAAAATATGCCACAAAAGAGGTATATTGTGTATGTGTTTGGCAAAGTCAGCAGATAGAGTATTGGTATCGGTTGACTTAGCATTTGGGGGGGTTCCAAATGAGTTTGGCTCCAAAAAAATAGCCTCTTGCACTCTGCCTGAATTTGAGGACAACAATAACATTTGTACACATTTTAGGGGGTGTTTAGGGTAAGCACAAAAATTAGGCTGACAAAATACATTAATTTACTAGGCTAGGTGTGTTTGGGCCCAGTATAGCATGCTGGGGAGGTTAGTGAAGGCAAATATGCAGGACAAAGAGGACATTTACAGCATATTACAATAATGGTAATTATGGAATGAAGAAATTAATACAATACATTAGCAAACATTAAATACATCGAATGTGATGTTAAAGACTAAAAATTACCCGAATATAGTCCTTCTGCAAGACTTGGATGATGGCAGAACAGATCTCTGGAAAAATGATTCCCAGAGCCTGAGGGGAGATCCCAGTTGTAAACTTGAAGTCATGGAAACTTCTCCCCGCTGCCAAGTACCGCAAGGTGGCGATGAGCCTTTGCTCGGGAGTAATGACTTGCCGCATGCATGTGTCCTGCTTACTAATATAGGGGGTAAGCAAACCCAATAGACAGTGAAAGCAGGGGTTCGCCATCCAAAGATAATTCCTGAAATCATCAGGATTATTCTCCTGGAGCTCCCTCAAAAAAAGCATATGACAGAATTGGTCACGATTAGGCAACCAATTCTTGGTCCAAGAACTCCTCCTCCCCCTGTTCCTGGACTGGGCTTGGGTCAAAGCAATAACTCCAAGCCCAATAATAGCACAATCTCTCCGACGAGAACGCCACATGGCTGATAGACAAACGACCATTCAGAAACAAACTGACAAGAACGCACTGAAAATCAGAAAGGCCAGGACAAGCACAACTTGAAAATCGATCTTACAAGCACACTGAAAAGCAGAAACGACCTGACAAGCACGTACTGAAAAACAGAAACTAACTGACAAGCACGGCCTGAAAAACAGAAACAAACTGACAAGCAAGAGGCTGAAAAGCACGAATCGACACTCACCAAACTTCTACTAACACGAGATTAGCAGATGGAGCCCAAAGGGTGGCGCATGACTAGTGAACTTCCTTTTTATCGGCTCGTAGTACGTCTAGTACTTCACTACGTTCATAATTGTTGCCAACATTTGTGTGGCCATGTGTATGCAAGACAGGTTTGGGCCAACGCCCTTCAGACAAAGTTCCACGGTTTTGTTGGTGAACAATCCGATCGCGTGTACGAGGCTTAAGAGTTAAATGATGATAAGATTTTATTACATTACAGTAGTTTTTTCAAATCTGGACTTGTGACCCCTGTTGAATCATGGGGAATAATCCGGCTTCATTCCTAAATCCTGTCATTTTCATTTATAGCTGTAGCCTTACAAGATAAAAAAGTCAGAGGGAATCCTTTTAGACTGAATAATTTTCAAAGACACTGATTTTGGTAACTAAAGCTGTTGTTCTTCTGCCAGAAGTCTGCAGTAGATAATTGCCAGTTTCAGTTTTGAGAAAAAGAAGAAAACACAACAATACTAAGAGAAACAGAGAATACCTCTTGAAAAAGCCCAAAAGGAAATATTTGCAGAGGCAACATTGTTTTGGCAGGCAACAGGCTATTTGTAGAAATTTAAGGTTTCTCTGTTCTCTGTCTTTTTGTTTTCTCATCATCAAAAGAAACAAAGTTGAAAGCAAATTGAGGTTTGAGTTTAAACAAGATACTTGGTGAGAAGACAAACCAGCCCACTTCATCTTGGAAATGTTATTATTTTGTGCATAATAAAATAACCTACAAATAGGCTGCTTTTTGCTGCCATACACTGTATCTGCAAAATGTGTCCAAAGCCTGGGCCAATCACTGAGCAGATAATGAAAACATATTCAAGTGAAAACTGCATGTAAGAATGATCATTTGATCATACATATAATCATCTATAATGAAATCTTTCCATTTCTTTCAAGCTTTGCTACATACTTTTCCACATTTCAAGCCTTCCAGCTGATCCTTATGTGGCTGGTAGCTTCACTGACCATTAATTAGGTTAAATTGGCAGAGATAGCTGGTCTAAGCTTGGCTTTACTAGCCTGTCTCCATCAGGTCCACATACTTTTTTAAATATTTTTTCCTGTATTTTGCTTCTTTTATGTAATCGGTCCAGCCTTAGAATTGCACCCAAATGTCACCTGAAACAAACGATAGTCAGTTTTGCCCTACTGCTAGATGGCCACCACAGGTTGCATGAATTCCTGATAATTGATTAGATTTTCCCAGGTAACCATAATGTTAAACTTTGAGTGCCAGAATCTTAGCAATTTTAAAACAGCCTTAGTTTCAGCTGCAAAACACCTTATAAGAGCTCTCGTCAATGTGGTAAAACCTACTATATTTGCTTTACATGTTAGGATTGGTACAGCCTTTGCTCTACTTCCGAGCTGTTAGGAAATTGCTGCATGTCTCATATACCCTGGTGCTAATTGCTGCATGTCTCATATACCTCAGTGCTAATTGCTGCATGTCTTATATACCTTGGTGCTAGTGTCCTATCCTCCTTCCTCTTCTCCTGGCTAATGACGAGGGTGGAAATGGAAACAGCACTGACCACTATGTAGTCAATAAAATACTGTTAAATCTGAACTCTAGGCAGGTTTAAAAAAACACAATTTAATGCAGATGTGTAGTCATTAAAGATTTTGAATTAACTACCTGAACACTGCTATACACCCTTACATATTTATAGCTGACATTTGCATGAAAACAGGGATTCTTGGTTTGCATATATTGTTCATAATACATTTTCAAGATGGCCAACTGCATCCAAATGACCCCTGTGTGGTTAGTCCTTATTCGGTTTTGTAAAATGGCAAATACTTACTCGCTCAAAGCATACTATAATGAACATATACTATAGTGCCAATATGGAGAAAATACAGTTGGGGAAAAGCTACAGACTCAGGTCTGGTCACTGATGCAATTGAAACAGAAAGATGACTGTGCTCAAATACAAATATATGCAAACCAAAAATCCCTGTTTTCATGCAAAGGTTTGCTAGTAATTTGTAATATGTAAGGGTGTACAGCAGTGTACAGCAGTGTACAGGGGGTTCATTCAGAATGTTTAATAGAGGTGCACCGAATAGAAATTTTTGTGCCGAAATTGAAACCGAAATTGGAAGATACAATAGGTCGAAAACCAAAACCGTTACCGAAAATTAGTTTTTTTTTAAATAATAAAAAATGTTTAATATATAAAATTCTAAATTGTGTTATATTCGTTATTATTCATATTCGATTTTTAATTATCCTGAATTTTTATGAATAAAAAAATAGTACAATCCAGTAAAGTAAAATAAGTACTTTCTTTACCAAAAGTAACCCATATAAATTGGACCCAGAAAATAAAATTAAATACAAAATTAAATACAGAAAGTAACTTAACTTGCAGTAACAGTACACATATGCTGCTGCTGCTGCACATTGCACAATAATTAATAATAATTAAAAAAAAAAAAATATTAACAAAGAAACAGGCATAATATAAAAATGCCAAAGACTAAGAGCCTCTATGTTTGAGTAGACGTACGGTATTTGCACTGTTTACTTTATTGTTCAAAAATAGAAGAACCATAAAACAAGACAGAGGGCGCACAGGCTATTATACACATCATACTACTAAGCCGTCAGTTCTGTATCAAAGCTTGTTGTCAAAGTAAAAAATCTGCAACCAGTCCATGATACATCATCATTCACATCACATAATGGGAGTGGGACAACTGGAAAACCCAACAACAGGCTAAGGTGTTTCAAGGACTTGCCTCTTCCTTAGAGCCAGAGCTCTGAGGTGACGAGGCAGGGCAAGTCCTCAAAACACGTTAGCCTGTTGGTTTTTCCAGTTGTCCCAGACTATAGGTCATGTGATATGATGTATTGTGGACTGTAAGCTTACTTTGACGGCAAGGTTGATACTGAGTACACCTGTTAGTTTTTTGTATATTACTTAAGTTACCATATTAACAAAGAGAGGTCTTCCTCAATGCACAAGGCCGGGGCGCCCTCTGTCTTGTTTTATTTCAACAGTGTAAGTATATTCACTGACTTCCCTAATCATAAGAGTATTAAGAGGGCATCAAAGCGAGGCATGTCCAGTGAAGCCAGCAGGGAAAAATGTAGGCAACAGTCTGGGGCCCACTTCCAAGCACTAGAGATTGTGGAGTTGATTTGCTAAAATTGGAGAGATTGAAAAATTGAGTGCAGCTGAGTACATTAGGTTAGCCAATGAGCTTCAAAGTTCTTCGGCTTGTTCAAAGCTTTGACAAAATAAAAATGGAAGCCGATTGGTTAACCTAACCTTCTAAGCAGAGCTGCACTAAAATTTTGCACTCTCCAGTTTTAGTAATAATAAATCAATCAACCTCTGTGTTTTCCTATTCAGTTTCATATCTCTTTACTTTAATTTTTTTTTTTTTGAAAAATGGCAGTTTTTTAAGGAGCAGTGATTTGTTTAATGCTTAAAGTGAAACAATAAAAATTAAATATTCCTTTAAATATCGTGCCTGGATGTCCCTATACTCCAGACCCTCAGCTACGGTTCTAGTCAACGGTACCACATCAGCCTCCTTTAACATTACAAATGGCACCAGGCAGGGCTGTCCCCTATCTCCCCTCCTCTTTGTCATCGTAATCGAACATCTGGCTTGCGCCATACGTCAAAACCCCTCCATTCTCGGCATTCAAACCCCATCTGCCCACCACAAACTCTCCTTGTATGCAGACGATCTCCTAGTCTATATCCAAAACCCACACACCTCACTACATCCCTTCTCCGGGAATTCCAACATTTTGGCACCCATAGCAACTTCAAGATCAACATAACTAAGACGGAAGCACTCAACATATCCCTCGCCCCATCCACCCTATCCCTTCTAAAATCCTATTTCTCTTTCCGCTGGCAGGACAAAGGGATCTCTTACCTGGGAATCATTATACCCTCAAACTTAACCAACTTGTTCTCCCTAAACTATATTCCCCTACTCTCCCGAATACGGAAAGACCTAGAGGAATTGGGGGGGGGGGGTCCTCTCTGCCGTGGTTTGGCAGGATTAACACCCTAAAGATGGACACCCTGCCCAAGCTCCTGTATTTATTCCAAACGGTTCCCATCCACGTCCCCAAATCCTTTTTTACTTCCCTGCACTCGCTAGCCATTAGATTCATGTGGAGCCGGAGACTTCCCAGAGTTAAATTTAAATTACTCACGCTTTCGAAGACAATGGGAGGTACAGGCCTCCCTGACTTTGAGACCTACCATACGGCTGCCCTTTCCTCCGATCCAAGCCCCCTGACATCCCTTTTCGACCACCCCGCTCTCCCACAAGGAATAGGGGCGACCACCATAGGGTCCTTTAAACGCACTGAGTGGCCACTAGCTCACACATTTGTACACTCATCACAAGGGACCCCGGTAACCCCGGCAGGCCCCGGAGACTGGCTCACAGCCTTAAACGTGTCTACGTTTACCAAACACCTATATTCCTCCTCTCAAATACACCGCAAGCTTACCAGTTTTGAGGAACTATGTTCGCTCCAAGAAACTCCCAAACACCTCCTTTCCTCCTTATATAACCTACTACTGACCCTAGCACAAGATCAACTCCCGCACTATACCAGGATGTGGTCTGCGGACCTGGGTGAAGACATCTCTGCGCCGGAATGGCAAAACTCTTTTCATTTTACGCACAAGTCTACCATCTCTTGCTACTCCCAGGAAAAGAATTACAAGCTACTGTCCAGATGGTACAGGGACCCTGCAACCCTGCACAAAATCTTTCCATCAGCTCCGTCCACTTGTTGGCGCTGTGAAACCTCTGTTGGAACATACATGCATGTCTGGTGGGACTGTGAGAGGATCCGCCCCTTCTGGACGCAGGTTTTTGAATGTTATAATCTCATAGCTGATAGACCGGTTCCTATCTCCCCGAAAATTGCGCTACTCTCCATACTGCCTGGGTCTTTAAAGTCGCAGAAGCAAAGAATTGCGCTACTCTCCATACTGACACCATGAGAATGGAGGAGATGCTGGCACTAGATAATGATACATACACCAAATTTATAGCTCAATGGTCGACATGGCTCCGCTTCTCTTCCTCTGATAGTCAGACATCAGAAGCAAAGATTGCTCCGTTTCTTTATGTACTGGACCAGAGAACAGGTTCTCTTCCCCACCCTCCGAGCTTGTTGGCGGAAGTCGGCTGTGGACGATAGTCATTGGCTGGCTTCCCGCAATTATCCTTCTGTTACCGTTCTTTGTATACACTTACCTCGTGTTGTTCACTGTTTTACTGTTTTTCTTGTGAAATACCAATAAAAATATTTTCAACACTAAATATCGTGCCTGGGGGGTGTCTATTTTGTTTTTAAATTTCCCTTCTTTTTAATGAGTTTTATCTATATTGCTTAGACCCGACAATACATTACAGCTGCAATCAGTTTTAAATGACAATTTTTCCTTTAGAAATGTAATTTTGCGTTGGTACTGTTCTAAATATGGGAAAAATGCATCACTTTACAGGCATACTATAGACACCCCCCCAGGCATGATATTTAAAGGAATATTTCATTTTTATTGTTTCACTTTAAGCATTAAAGCGGGATTCCACCCTAAAGTGGAACTTCCGCTTTTCGGAACCCTCCCCCCCTCCGGTGTCACATTTGGCACCTTTCAGGGGGGAGGGGGTGCAGATACCTGTCTTAGACAGGGCATAAACTCCCACGTGAGTTTACGCCACTTCCTGTCCTGGCACGCTGTCCTGGCACGTGTCCCGGCAGACAGCGTTGACGATTCTCATTGCGCTGCGCGACTCGCGCATGCGCAATAGGGAACCGGGAAGTGAAGCCACTTCCTGATTCCCTCACTGAGAATGGTGCCGGCAGCAGCAGAGAGCCGATCAATTGATCGGCCTCTGCTGCCCACATCGCTGGAACCTGTGACAGGTGAGTGTCCCTTTATTAAAAGTCAGCAGCTGCAGTATTTGTAGCTGCTGGCTTTTATTTATTTTTTTTCAGGTACCGTCCCGCTTTAAAAAAAATCACTGCTCCCGCAACAATGTCCATTTTTAAAAAAAAAAACACTTTTTATGACAATAAATTGCAAATAAGCCATTAAAATTAGCACTTTTGATTTTTCATGTTTGTGTCCTATAGACTTTAACGGTGTCCGTGTGTTCTTTCAAATTTTTTGCCTGTTCAGATGTTCTGGTGCGAACCGAACCAGGGGTGTTCCGCTCATCCTTAGTAGAAGCAACTACTGGAATGAATTTCAGTTTCCACAGCAATCCCACAAGTATGGAATATGCACACTAACTTTGGATCAATGTAACAATGCAATAACATTTATACCTGGAATTTAAGGTAATTTTACAAATGTTCCACCTTGCACATTACAGTGACAAGGGAATGATTTCTGGTATCCATATACTAGTTGCAGCCTGAGAGCAATGGGTAAAGTCTTATAAGTTTCTTGCAGTGTTTGGTACCTGAACTGATCTAATCATTTTAATTGCAGCAATGACAAGACATAGCATATTTCTTAAATTTTTTAAATTTGTATCTGGGACTCGCATGTATAGCAGCAGGTGGTTTTAATAATGCAATTTCTGATTTTTTTTTTAGACCCAGCAACACTGTTTTGTATTTTGAAAAAGCACAGTGATCATATGATAACAGTCAGTAATGTTTATTTAAAAATGTGAATCTTGGCATATATTGGTCTTCATCTTTGCAGTTGTTTACATGTAGGTGATTAGATTAGCTAGAAACTCACAAATCCCCCGTAAGTACTACAAATTAAAGGGTATCTCTTATACAGACATCATTGTGATTTACAGTATATTTTCTTGCAATGGAAAGTATGTCTGCCTATTATCTTTTGTTAGTAATAAAGACATGGAGGCATTTCACTCTGATGTACTCAAACAATATCAATAGTCCTTTAAATACTTATGCCTAAAGAATTGAAGCGGGATGAGCCGAACACCCCCCGGTTCGGTTCACACCAGAATCTGCGAACGGACGGAAAATTTGCGCAAACTTTAGAACCCCATTAAAGTCTATGGGACCCGAACATTTAAAATCAAAAATGCTAATTTTAAAGGCTAATATGCAAGTTATTGTCCTAAAAAGGGTTTGGGGTTTTCCCCAGTATCAATGCACAAAAAAGATTTAAAAACAGCAGTTTTTTCGGGAGCACTGATTTTAATGACGCTTAAAGTGAAAAAAAAAAGTGAAATATTCCTTTAAATATCGTGCCTGGGGGGTGTCAATAGTATGCCTGTGAAGTGGCGCGTGTTTCCCGTGTTTAGTCCCTGCATAAAATAAAATTTTCAACAGAAAAATAGTCATTTTAAACTGCTTGCGGTTTTAATGTAATGTCTGGTCCCGGCAATATGGATGAAAATCATTGAGAAAAATGGCATGGGTACCCCCCCCCTGCCCATTACCAGCTTGGATATTAAGGGGAACCCCGTACCCAAATTAAAAAAAGGAAAGGTGTGGGGCCCCCAGGCCCTATATACTCTGGACAGCAGTATACAGGTGGTGCAAACAAGACAGGGACTGTGTAGGTTTGTTGTTAAGTAGAATCTGTTTGTAATTTTGAACTGGTAAATTTTTAAAGTGTAGCTCCAGTCCAAAAATCTATTTTTAAGCTTTTTGGAAAACATAGGGAAGGGTTTTCACCCCTGTAACATTTTTTTGCTGTCTGTGCACCTCTTCAGAAAATTTCACTGCACTTTTTTGTCAAAATGACAAATGTTTTTTTTTTGTAAAACGAGAATTGGGATAAAGAATCAGGGGAGACTGGAGAGGAGACACGTTTTTCCCATATCAACTCTTACAGGAGAGAATTTCCCTTCCTAGGGGTAGATTTCATCTCACTTCCTGTTGTCTCCTTCCATTTGCAAGAAGGAGACATTTGTAAGTTGGATGTTTGAAAGTAGGGGCCTCCTATATGCTCTGCAGAAATTTGGGCCTAAGGTGTTGGTGTTGCCACAACACTGTAAGCCCTCAAAGTGACTCTCGGTGGGCGCTGGAACACCCTGCTGTGAACTATTATATCAAGAATTGTAATTACATGCCATTGTTAAACAGTAGTAGAAAAATTGGGCCTTTGGTGGTGGTGGTGCTGGTGCCACAACACTGTAAGTCCTCACAGTTACTCTTGGTCGGCGCTGGAATGGGCCCTGCTGTGAAATATTATATCAAGAATTGTAATTACATGCATCTGTTGAACAGGGGCAGAAAAATTGGGACTTTGGTGGTGGTGGTGGTGTTGCCACATAACTGTAAGCCCTCACAATTACTCTTGGTGGGTGCAGGAATGGGTCCTGCTGTGAAATATTAGATCAAGAATTGTAATTACATTGCATTGTTGAACAGTGGTAGAAAAATTTGGCATTTGGTGGTGGTGGTGGTGGTGGTGGTGGTGCTGGTGCCACAACACTGTAAGTCCTCACAGTTACTCTTGGTGGGTGCTGGAACGAGCCCTGCTGTGAAATATTATATCAAGAATTGTAATTACATGCCATTGTTGAAAAGTTGTAGAAAAATTGGGCCTTTGGTGGTGATGTTGCCACATAACTGTAAACCCTCACAATTACTCTTGGTGGGTGCAGGAATGGGCCCTGCTGTGAAATATTAGATCAAGAATTGTAATTGCATGGCATTGTTGAACAGTGGTAGAAAAATTGGGCCTTTGGTGGTGGTGGTGGTGCTGGTGCCACAACACTGTAAGTCCTCACAGTTACTCTTGGTGGGCGCTGGAACGGGCCCTGCTGTGAAATATTACACCAAGAATTGTAATTACATGCACTTGTTGAACGGGGGCTGAAAAATTGGGCCTTAGGCACTGGTGCCACAACACTGCAACACCTCACAGAAACTCTAGTTGGAGTGCAGGAATGAGCCCTGCTGCAAAGTATTGCATCAAAATTTGTAATTACACGCCCCTGTTAAACAGGGGATGAAAAATTGGGCCTTAGGCACTGGTGCTGGTGCCACAACACTGCAACCCCTCACAGTTACTCTAGTTGGAGCGCAGGAATGAGCCCTGCTGCAAAGTATTGCATCAAAAATTGTAATTACCCCCCCTGTTAAACAGGGGCTGAAAAATTGGGCCTTAGGCACAGGTGCTGGTGCCACAACACTGCAACCACTCACAAATATTGTAGTTGAGTGCAGCAATGAACTCTCCTGCAAAATATTGCATCAAAAATTGTAATTACACACCCCTGTTAAACAGGGGCAGAAAATGTGGGCCTTAGCCACTGGTGGCGGCACCCAGAACCAAAAATGTTCTTACAAGCTATCAGCATGATCATTGAGGAGGAATATGATAGTCACTAAGCATAACAGGATAGTCACTCAGCATCAGCATAGGCAGTCTTGAAGGGATCTGACATTTAAAAAAAAAATATTCTGTTACATCAGCATCAGGTGCTTGGTAGCTGGTGGTGATCCAAGACTGATTCATTTTTATGAAGGTCAGTCGATCAACCGAGTCAGTGGACAGGCGCACACTGTGATCAGTTACAAAGCCTCCAGCGGCACTGAATGAGCGTTCCGAAAGAACACTGGATACAGGACAGGCCAGTAGCTCAATTGCATACCGTGCAAGCTCTGGCAAGTGATCCATCCTCAAGACCCAGTAACCCAGAGGATTTTCGGTGGGAAAGGTGTCCAAGTCTGACCTTGCCCCTAGGTATTCCTGGACCATGTAAATCAGACACTGGCGATGGTTGCTGGAACCGATCATACCTTGGGGCTGTGGACTAAAAATATGTCTAAATGCATTGGTCAGACAGCCACCTTCTCCACAGCTCCTTCTGTGACTGACCGAAGCCTCAGCAACACAGGAATTTGGAACCTCCCAGTCTCTGGGAACGCGTTGCAAAGACCTTTCTGCAAGGCCTCTTGAAGATGTTTCCTCCTCTGCTCCCTCTGCGATGGCAAGATAAGGTCTGCAACCTTACCCTTGTAACGTGGATCAAGGAGGGTTGCCAGCCAGTAATGATCCCCCTCCTTGATCCGACGAATACGAGGCTTTGCAGGATTAGGGAGGCCATGCAGCGTAGGTTAGCTGAGGCATTCGGTCCGGAGTCCACTGTGTCACTAAGAATGACATGATCCGCAGCCAACTCCTCCCAGCCACGTACAAGTCCACGGGTCTCTTGGGACTGTGAATGATCCCTAAAAGACTGCTGCTGATGCTGAGTGCCAGGCTCCACCTCCATGCTGACACAGTCCTCCTCCTCCTCTTTCTCTTCCTGTGTGATCGGCAGGCCAGCAGGAACACTGTCTTGATAAAGGGGGCCTTGAGAGGTAAGGAAGTCCTCTTCTTCCTGCCTCTGTTCTGCCTCAAGTGCTCTGTCCATTATCCCACGTAGTGTGTGCTCCAACAGGTGGACAAGAGGGACAGTGTCACTGATGCATTCACTGTCACTGCTCACCATCCTCGTGGCCTCCTCAAATGGTGACAGGACAGTGCATGCATCCCTGATCATGGCCCACTGGCGTGGGGAAAAAAAACTAGCTCCCCTGACCCTGTCCTGGTGCCGTAGTCACACAGGTACTCATTGATGGGCCTCTGCTGCGTGTGCAGCCGCTGTAGCATGGCCAACGTTGAGTTCCACCTGGTGGGCATGTCGCAGATTAGGTCGGTTCTTGGGCAGGTTAAATTCCTTTTCGAGGTCAGCCAGCCGAGCACTGGCATTATATGACCAGCGGAAATGCACACAGACTTTTTTGGCCTGCCTTAGGACATCCTGTAAGCCCAGGTACCTGCCCAAGAACCGCTGCACCACCAAGTTAAGGACGTGAGCCACACAGGGCAGATGGGTCAGTTGTCCCTGTCGGAGGGCGGAGAGGAGGTTGGTGCCATTGTCGCAAACCACCATTCCTGGCTTAAGCTGGCGTGGCATCAACCACCTCTCAGCCTGCCACTGCAGAGCTGACAGAACCTCTGCCCCAGTGTGGCTCCTGTCCCCCAAGCAAACCAGCGCAAACAGTGCATGGCATCTTTTTGCCTGCATACTTGCATAGACCCTTGAACGCCTACGGAGCACCGCTGTTTCCGAGGACAAAGCACAGGAAGAGGCCATGGAGGAAGAAGAAGAGAAGGGGGTGGAGGAGAGAGGTGTGTCAGAATCACCAGTAGTAGCATTTTGGAGGCGTGATGGCGGAACAACCTCCAACACTACTGCACCTTGTCCTGCATCCTTCCCTGCTGCCCGAAGAGTCACCCAATGTGCCGTGAAAGATAGGTAACATCCCTGCCCATGCCTGCTGGACCATGAGTCAGCGGTAATATGCACCTTACCGCTGACTGCCCTGTCCAGCGAGGCCAAGACATTGCCTTCCACATGTCGGTAGAGAGCTGGAATCGCCTTCCGTAAGAAAAGGTGGCGTTTGGGAACCTGCCACTGAGGAACCGCACATTTCACAAACTCACAGAAGGGTGCAGAGTCTACCAACTGAAAAGGCAGCAGTTGAAGTGCTAGCAATTTAGCCAAGCTAGCATTCAACCGCTGGTCATGTGGATGGCTGGGATTGAACTTCTTTTGACGGTGCAGCAGCTGGGGCAGGGGAATTTGCATGGTACAATCGGACATCGGTGTACCGATAGCAGATTGCCCGCAAGTACTTGGCTGTGACACACCTAATTCTACACCTTCATTCCTCTCAGTGCAGATTTCAGAGAGGACTGAAGGTATAGTGGGGTTGGAGGTCCCAGCTGATGAGGAGCAAGGAGAGGTCCGCTTTGTTCTTTGGTGGGGGTCTTTTAGGTACACTTGCCAACAAACTGCATGGCAGGTCAACATATGTCTGGTCAAGCATGTGGTGCCCAAGCAGCTGATGTTTTGGCCACGCGAGATACACTTGAGAGATATGTTGCAAATAGGAGCGGTGCGATCTGATGCACTCGTCTCAAAAAAGGCCCACACCAAAGAACTTTTGGAATAACGCACAGAAGCAGCGCCCTCCACCTGCAGAGCTGTGCGGTGTGATGCAGTCAGTGTGCTGCCCTTAAGCTGGCCCCTGGAGGGCATCCTGCCTTGTTGGAGATGTGCCTCCTCTTCTCTCCTATCAGGCACCCACGTGGAGTCAGTGACCTCATCATCCCCTCCCTCCTCCTCACTGGAGCAAACCTGGCAGTATGCTGTAGCTGGGGGAACATGACTGCCAGATTGCTGCCCTTCTTGGGCATCCCCTCTCTCTGGGCTCATGTTACTGCCTTCCTCTAGCTGGGTATCATCATCAGAGCCTTTAAAACACTGGGCATCCTCATGAAACATGTATGCAACACTGTGCTCAAACAGTTCGGGGGACTCCTCAGGAGGACATGGTGGGGCTAGGGAAGGAGTGACTGATGCCATTGAGCCTAGGGAAGAGGCCGCGTTGGCAGCTGCTTTGCCAGTACCCTGAGCCTGGGTGAGAGAGGATGAGGATGGCTTGGTCATCCACTCTACCAAGTCTTCGACACGTTGCAGCTCAACGCATCCAGCTGCCGAAAAAAAGGACGAGCGTGTCCCATGGCCACATGCTGATGAGGATGCACCATGTCCACGACCAGCACTGTTGCCTCTAGACACAGAGCATGCTTGCCCTCTTTTATTGCCTTGTGACTGTTTGCCTCTCCTTGTTGGCCTTCCAGACATACTATTGGCCTGCAGGGAGATGTAGCTGCACAAAGCTGGGACGTATATACTGATATACTGCAGCTAGCAGAATCAACTGCCTGTCTGTAGTATTATTATTATCAGAACACCAGCAATTGGGGTAGCTTTAGGTGTACACTGTGCAGATGGCACAATTCACCCACTGTAATTGCTACAGCTGCCTGCGGATAGGATCAGCAGAACACCAGCAATTCGAGTAGCTTCAGGCGTACACTGTGCAGATGGCACAATACGCCCACTGTATTTGCAACAGCTGCCTACAGATAGGATGCACAGAACAACAGCAATTGGGGTAGCTTCAGGCGTGTACACTGTGCAGATGGCACAATACACCCACTGTAATTGCAACAGCTGCCTACGGATAGGATGTGCAGAACAACAGCAATTGGGGTAGCTTCAGGCGTGTACACTGTACAGATGGCACAATACGCCAACTGTAATTGCTACAGCTGCCTACGAATAGGATGCACAGAACAACAGCAATTGGGGTAGCTTCAGGTGTGTACACTTTGCAGATGGCACAATACACCCACTGTAATTGCTACAGCTGCCTACGAATAGAATGCGCAGAACAACAGCAATTGGGGTAGCTTCAGGTGTGTACACTGTGCAGATGGCACAATACGCCCACTGTATTTGCAACAGCTGCCTACAGATAGGATGCAGAGAACAACAGCAATTGGGGTAGCTTCAGGCGTGTACACTGTGCAGATGGCACAATACACCCACTGTAATTGCTACAGCTGCCTATGGATAGGATGCGCAGAACAACAGCAATTGGGGTAGCTTCAGGTGTGTACACTTTGCAGATGGCACAATACACCCACTGTATTTGCAACAGCTGCCTACGGATAGGATGTGCAGAACAACAGCAATTGGGGTAGCTTCAGGCGTGTACACTGTACAGATGGCACAATACGCCAACTGTAATTGCTACAGCTGCCTACGAATAGGATGCACAGAACAACAGCAATTGGGGTAGCTTCAGGTGTGTACACTTTGCAGATGGCACAATACACCCACTGTAATTGCTACAGCTGCCTACGGATAGGATGCGCAGAACAACAGCAATTGGGGTAGCTTCAGGTGTGTACACTGTGCAGATGGCACAATACACCCACTGTATTATCAACAGCTGCCTATGGATAGGATGCGCAGACAACAGCAATTGGGGTAACTTTCGGTGTGTACACTGTGCAGATGGCACAATACACCCACTGTATTTGCAACAGCTGCCTACAGATAGGATGCGCAGAACAACAGCAATTGGGGTAGCTTCAGGCGTGTACACTGAGCAGATGGCACAATACACCCACTGTATTTGCAACAGCTGCCTATAGATAGGATGCACAGAACAACAGCAATTGGGGTATCTTGATGCATGTACACTGTGCAAATGGCACAATACGCTGACTGTAATTGCTACAGCTGCCTACAGAAAGGATGCGCAGAACAACAGCAATTGGGGTAGCTTCAGGCGTGTACACTGAGCAGATGGCACAATACACCCACTGTATTTGCAACAGCTGCCAGATGGCACAATACACCCACTGAATTTGCAACAGCTGCCTACGAATAGGATGCACAAAACCACAGCAATTGGGGTAGCTTCAGGTGTACACTGTGCAGATGGGACAATACATCCACTGTATTTGTAACAGCTGCCTACGGATAGGATGTGCAGGACAACAGCAATTGGGGTAGCTTTAGGTGTACACTGTGCAGATTGCACAATACACCCACTGTATTTGCAACAGCTTCAAAATGAAATTAAATCACACGCAGGCGGCCTTATATAGTGTGGGGCGTGTACTAAACCCCTGAGCCATAATTGGCCAAAGCCTCCCTGGCTTTGGCCAATTACGGCTCGCTAGACAGCCGGCGCTGTGATTGGCCGAGCATGCGGGTCATAGTGCATGCTCGGCCAACCATCAGCCAGCAATGCACTGCGATGCCGCAGTGAATTATGGGCCATAATGTGCCACTCGAATTTGACACGAACGGACCATAATGTTCGGGATTCGCCGGATGGGCGAACAGACGATGTTCAAGTCGAACATGGGTTTGACTCGAACACGAAGCTCATCCCTAACTATTACTAGTGAACCTAAAAGCCTCTTCCTACTAAGTTGTCTTGATAGCAGTATACCACATGCAATCATGTAATTGCTATTTTGGCACCCTTAAAACAAATAATCAAACTAAGAAACAGCTAAGCACATACTGTATACTATTACTAGTGAACCTAAAAGCCTCTAAAGATTTGGTACACCTTCATTTATTTTCCAAAGAATTCAGATTTGCCATGAAAAAAGGTTGTAACTGACACAAGAAAAAGACTACCCCCAGTTTTTATTCCACAGAGCAGACATTTTGTTTTGACTTATGACTTGACTTGTAAATTGTCTTGTTAATAATAAAAAAAAATGAAATTGGCAAACACATAATTTTTGGTACATAATAGATAAATCCTATGTTCAGCCATAACCCTTACAATTACTGCTGTGTTTATGTTAGCTCTCTACAAAACTGTCAAGCCATGAAATGGCTGGTGCCATAGTTGATCAGAGGATAAGAAGGCAGCTTCCTTGATTGTAAAGGATAGTTCTGCTTTAAGGCACTTTTGTGGGCAGTTTAGAAGCTTTTTTGAATGTTGTGATTGGGAGAAACAGGTGTTCGTGTACGACTAGTATTCTTCTGCAAACTGAATCTGCAGTGAAGTCACAACATAAGAGATCAGTGACACAGATTCTACTGTGGATTATGTCCTAGAAGATATAACAGGCCATGACAGCTCTGTTTATCCACTTGAGTATCAGTGCTTTGATAGTTTGACAATTTCTCACCCATTCAACACTGTACCCAAACAAATATTATATCATTTTTTATACAGATAGAGCTTTATTTTGGTGTTGATTTTTCACAATTTGTGGGGTTTTATTTTTGTTTCCCTTACTTTCTGTTATAATGCATATCAATTAAAATGCCAGGAAACAACTCAGTTGAACATCCAGTACTGAAACTGTTTACTCTCTCTTGAGCTTTTTCTGAGTCCTGTACTATTGACATACCGTATATACTCGAGTATAAGCCGACCCAAATATAAGCCAAGGCTAAATTTACCACAAAAAAATGGGAAAACGTATTGACTCGAGTATAAGCCTAGGGTGAGAAATGCACAGCTACTGTAAGTGGAAAAGAGGGTCAACAATGCCCATTTGCAGCCTCACTGTGCCCATTTGCATGCCTCACTGTGCCCATTTACAGCCATAGGTCCCCCGAACTTCAAACTTGGTAGTTAAGGGTTCCTAGATTCCCCCTAGCTGCAACCAAAGGGTCCCCAAAATGACATTGCTGCAGATGGACACAGTTGACCGACCAAATTTAGGGTGCAAACCCAGTGGAACTAGCACTACAGCATATACAAAGATGGGGTTCCTATCACCAAGTGGCCCTGAGATACGGGGCCCCAAAGTCGGTTCCGGAAATGTCAAGCACTTTTCTGCAACAGAGAATGACATTTTCTGAACCGACTTTGGGGCCCGTATCTCGGGTCCGCTTGATGCTAGGAACGGGTTGGGTCGGAAAATGTCATTCTCTGCTGCAGAAAAGTGCTTGACTCCAGTATAAGCCGAGGGGGGCATTTTCAGCACAAAAAAATGTGCTGAAAAACTCGGCTTATACTTGAGTATATACGGTATGTATTTTATTGGTAAACTTTTGCTATTCAGATAAAAAAATGCTTCATCTGGGCATCCTTATCTATCGCTTGTACAAATACCTCTGAGATAAAGTATTGGGTGTACACTTTGTCCTGTTTCTTCTCAAAACTCAACAAAATTTTGAACAAGAAAAATACCACCCAAATTTACCCTTCCTTGGAAAGCAGACATCCTAAGATCTTATTATTTGCCACAATTTTTTGGATTAGAAGAAACTGTGGGGGGGGGGGGCGTGGCCTGACCTCGAGAGAGAATGGCAGCTTGATCTCTGAGCTCCTACCGACAGAGAGATTCACCTGACTACAACGGAGGATTTCTCCCCACCTTCAGCCCTAGCAGCAATGGGAACTTCGTCCCGTGGCTCTTCTGCCTCCCGCTCCCGGTCACCGAGAGAAACAGCTGGACGATTATCCCAGAATATACCGGAGATGTTCCGGACCCAGTCAGGCAACATGGCGTCATCACGAGGCCCATCACAGGCCGCAGGCCTACCACAAGGCCCTGACTCTCGCACCTCGTCTGCTAATGATGGGATCTTACTTATACCGCAGCAGCAGCCTAGCCTCAACGACTTACGCTCGGTTGCCACGGACATTAAAGAGACCCTCACTGCAGCCCTAACCGCGGCAATCTCTGACCTACGGGTGGATATCCAGACAATAGCTGGGAGAGTGCAAGAGGTAGAGAAAGTCACAGCAACTCACTCCTCGGTACTCCGACGCTCATGCCAAGTCCTCTACTCCCACACCATGCAGTTGAGGGACCTAAACCGACATGTCGAGGACTTGGACAATCGCGGAAGGCGCCATAACCTCCGAATTAGAGGATTACCCGAATCAATTGACGCGGAACACCTGCAGCCTGAGGTAACTGCCCTCTTCAGTAACCTCCTGAATAGACCACCGATCACCCAGATAGGCATGGAGCGCATACACCGAGCCCTGCGCCCCAGAGGGAAAGACTCCGACCCTCCCCGAGACGTGGTTTGCTGTGTCATTGATTTTCGACTGAAAGAGGAGATTCTCCGCAGAGCAAGAGCTGCCAACCCGCTAACCCATAATGAAGCTAACATCCACCTCTTCCAGGACCTGTCGAATGTCACATTACAGCGCCGCAGGGAACTGCGTCCGGTCCTGGAAGTGCTCCGAGTGCAAGAAATACCTTACCGGTGGAAATTCCCCTTCGGTCTCTCCGCCTCTAATGCCGGCCGTTCGGCTCTCCTCCGTGTGCCTGAGGACCTCCACCACTTTTGTGAAACCCTGGGGACTCCCTTCACCGAGGCTCCAGACTGGTACGCCGAGTTCAGACCGCGCACCGCCAGAAGACCCGCTCCGGAAGACGAATGCATGGAGACGCAGGCATCCAGTGCAAGAAGATGGCGCTCCCCATCTGATCACCGGCCCACAGACATCAGGCCGAACGCACGCAGCCAGCCCGATGACAGCTCCGCAACCCAGGAGAACACGCCGGGACCGCTGATCGCGTCATGCAACACCGCTAGCTTCCCCGCCCGGTCAGATAAGTACCTATTCCACCTCCCTATCCCCCTTCTGATCCCCCCTTCCCCCCTTGCTGCACGATATGCAAACTGTCCTGTTACCCACCCGGTCCATGGCCTAGTCACGTGGGCATCGCCCCATGCTCCCCCCGTACGGCCTTCTTCTCAGGAACCCCCTGCACTGCTCTACCCATTTATTAGTTCTTAGCCCATCTCTACTTTCGGTGACCCCTATGTACACACTCTCAGGCCCCCACCACTAATCCTCCCTTTTGGGGGTATAGAAATTGACTGTGCTGTTCCTGCACCCCCTGCCATTTTGTGATGTCCCTTATCATCAGCAGGGGACATGTTGTGATTGGCCCTCAGTGACACAAGAGTTCCGAATTCAAGCCCCCAATGTTCCTACAAGCTTCTCTTTGCTACTGAAAGTGACTCCCAAGGGGCATCAGTGCAGTGATCACAACATGCTCCCCCTCACGCCGTAACTTTTTCCTTTTTTTTTTTTTTTTTTTGTTTGGTCTCTACTTTTTTATGCTTAATGCATGCTCTGTCTACCTATTTACCACAAAGACTGTCATAATTGGCTTATTGATATAGGTTACTTAGCCAGACAGCTGTTACATTACATCTGCCTAGCTACTATCGTAAGTAATTATATGCTTGTGAAGAGGTGAACAGGCTTCAATGTTATATGCAGGTCCTAAGCTTCTCCCCACTCCTGTACACTTATCCACCCTGCCAGGGACAAGCACTTCCGTACACCCATGGGCCTTTGCAGATATAATATGGAGATGGCTGCTGGCTTGTAGCAATGCCCCTGACCCGAAACAGAGCTGATGTACTTCTCACCCTAGGGGGAGAACTGCCTATACCCACGTCCAATCTTATAGCCCCCACGTATTTTGTTTCTAAAGGCAATCACATTTGCGGATATCGTCCCCACCACAACATTTATAGGGGGTCCTGTGTCTATACCCGGCGCTCTCTTGCTGTCATCAAGTCTATCCCTCTGCAATTGGGTGTACTTAAACTGAAATTGATCTTTCCATATAATGTGCCTTACTTCACCCATCCCTCCCTCACGGGGTACAGGAGTGGGGACTCACATGCTACGATTGGTTCTACCTTTATCTCCTGTATAAATGTATGTTTACTAAGCTAATGGTTTATGCATTGCCTCTCTGAATGTTGTTTTCTAGCATTTTTATCACTAGGTGCTCTAGCCCTTTATTTTTACATACATACAAGACTACGCCCTTTCTTAGGTATACGGTATATACTATGCCCCCTGTTTCAACGTAAGGGTATTCAAATCATTAGATTTGATCTCTTCTATCTTACGCCCCATCAGAAGGTCCAGGTCTTCGATTGTGTCCCCATGTCCACCCACCAGTCGTACTCATCTGACCGAACTTAACCAGCCACCCCTTTATCTACTTAACCTCTATTTGTCTCTCACAAATATCCCTGTTTTGGCGTCTCCTTTAGGCCTCTCCGCTTATAGGAAGAAGCCCCCTCGTAACCATTCCCCTGCCACATCCCCAAGCTGCTCTCACTCAATTCCATACACCTCCTCAGACTCCAGTTACCGACCTATCTCTCCACGAGGCATGTAGTATTGAAGCTACAACTTAATCCACTCTTCTCTGGTCTCAGCCAACCCCTATTCAGTGGCACTCCGACTATATTTCATTTTTGACTTCCTATAGCAAAAACTATGTCCCCATGCTACAACGTGTCCAAAAGGATCTCTTGTCATGGTCCACGGGTATCTTCTCATGGTTTGGTAGGGCGGCCATACTCAAAATGAACATCCTCCCCAGAATCTTATATGTCCTACAGACGATCCCCATAAAATTACCTCAAGCCTTCTTTGCATCGTATCGTACGGCCTGTACTGCATTCCTCTGGGGCAAGGATAGGCCGAGACTAAGCTTATCTAGGCTTATGGCTCCGAAACTGAAGGGTGGCATAGGTCTCCCTGATATTGTGAAATATCATTGGGCTTCCCAATTGACCAGAATCGTGGACTGGAATGTCCACACCCATTCTAAAGCCTGGATAAAAATTGAAAATGAATTTACCACAATCCCTAACCACCAACTACCCTGGATCGCCCCATCCGATACCCCCAAACCGTGTAAACTACACCCACTTATTGCTAGTACTCTACATATATTTCGAAAAGTGTGTCAAACCCATCACATCTCTACTCAGCAAGGCCCACTGACTCCAGTCAGACATAACCCTAGATTCCGAGCTGGTATGTCCGACACATTCCTGGCTGACTTCTGGCCCCATGCTGACATACAGGCTAAACATTTATTTTCCAGAGATTCCTTTATCACCCGTACCGACTTGCCTACGCGAGAACCGGACCAATCTTGCCCGCAATGGACATATCTCCAAATCAGACACTTCCTCAACGACCCAGCCAAACGCCCAGACTTCTGTAGACAACTCACGCCTTACGAGACACTTATTACTAAGAAGGAACCCCAAAGACACTTGATATATCTGATATCTTGATATACTCCCTCCTATTCACTGACATTGATTTTAGGTCCAACCCTGCCACACAGAGGTGGGAAAGGGAACTGTCTTTAGACCTCTCTGTAGCAGACTGGGAACGGATCCACACTCACACTACCCCAGGCTCTACCAATGTCACAGCTCAAGAAAATGGCTTCAAAATACTATCTAGATGGTAAAGAACCCCTTCTAAACTTTAACAGAATATCACCGACCACTCCTCCTAACTGTTGGAGGTGTTCCGACAGAGAAGGTTCTATGTTACATATATGGTGGTCCTGCCCCTCCCTCCAACCGTTCTGGCACGACGTCCACCGTCTCACCTCACAGATCACTACGTATCACATAGACTTCACGCCTGCCCAACTGCTCCTTCATCATTCCTCCATTCCCTTCCGACATTATCACCGATCCCTTGCGATGCATTTAATAAACGCAGCAAAAATGTGCATACCCGCTCTTTGGAAATCGCCTAATCCCCCACCGCTGCAGATTGGATTAGACGTGTTTCCAAGGTTGCGGAACTAGAGGACTTAATCCACCAATCTAAAGACACACCCACAAAATTCAGAACTGTATGGTCCTGTTGGCAGCATTTCACCACGACGAATGAATACATAGACCTGCTTTTCCCGAACGGAAACAGGTCCCAGGCCGCCCTAGACCCAAGTTAGGGTCCCACACTCGTCCAGTCTTGTTCCACCTGACTCCGATAATCGCATGATGTATACTATTACCCATTTTTCTATGTCTAGATGCATAGGGTACGGTTACACCGCTATGCATCCACTACCTCTCTCTATCCCGTCCCGCCCGCACACCTCTCCCCATTACCCCTATTCACCTCGCTACTCACGTGCCCACGCCTCTCCATAATGCTATGTCCAGGAATGCCAGTGGTCCGAGACCGCATTCCCGGAATTCACCCTCCTAATTACGGTCATCGAGGTAGTGGTGCCCCCTCCTTCCTCACACATGTGCTCGGTAGTACTTCTACCTTCCAAGATGTTGGTTTGGTTTTCCCTTTGAACCACACGACTCTGGAGCCGTTGCTCCTCCTTTACCTATGGTTTATCAGTTCTATGTGTTTACACTTGACTAAGTAGACAGCGTTCCCGACTAAGGATGAGCCCGGTGTTCGATTCGAACCCATGTTCGAATCGAGCACCGGGTGTTCGCTCGCTCGGCGAGCCCAGAACTATTGGGACCGCTCGCATCAAATTCGTGTGATGCGAGCGGCCCCGCAATGCATTGCGGCCCGCGCAGTGCAATGCTGGCTGATGATTGGCCAAGCATGCACTGTGACCCCCGCATGCTTGGCCAATCACAGCGCCGGCAGCGAGGAGAGCCATAATTGGCTACAGGCAGGATGCCTGTAGCCAATTATAGCTCAGGGGCTTTAATACACGCCCCACGGTATAAGAGGCCGCCGCGGCGGCGGCCTCGCATATTATGTTTCACTCACAGTGTCAGCGTGTCAGTGTGCTGCTGACTGCTGACAACAATATGTTCTTTATTTCTGGGGATATGTGTGTGCATGCTGTTAGAACAGCATTGCAGTATCACATCTGGGGGGTGTCTATAGGTAGCCTGTGAAGGAGGGCAGGTTTCCTGTGCTTAGAACTTTCCCTGCAAAAAAGTGTCATTTTTGCAGGAAGAAAGCTATTTAAATCACTCGCGGCTAATGAATTGATGGCTCCTGTAACACAGAGAGCTGTCATTCATTAATAAAAAACAAAAAAAAAAGCGTAGGGGTCCCCCCAAATTCAATAACCAGGCCCTTCAGGTCTGGGATGGATATTAAGGGGGATCCCAGCCAAAAAAAAAAAAAAAAAAATGGCGTAGGGTCCCCCACAAAATCCATACCAGACCCTTGAGGTCTGGTATGGATTTTAAGGGGAACCCTAGCCAAAAAAAAATGGCGTGGGGTCCCCCTCAAAATCCATACCAGACCCTTATCCGAGCACGCAACCTGGCAGGCCGCAGGAAAAGAGGGGGGGACGAGAGCGGCCCCCCCTCTCGCCTGAACCGTACCAGGCCACATGCCCTCAACATTGGGAGGATGCTTTGGGGGTCTAAGACCCCTAAAGCACCTTGTCCCCATGTTGATTAGGACAAGGGCCTCTTCCCCACAACCCTGGCCGGTGGTTGTGGGGGTCTGCGGGCGGGGGGCTTATCGGAATCTGGAAGCCCCCTTTAACAAGGGGACCCCCAGATCCCGCCCCCCCCCCCTGTGTGAAATGGTAAGGGGGTACAAAAGTACCCCTACCATTTCACCAAAAAAGTGGCAAAAATGGTAAAAAGGACAGGAGACAGTCTTTGACAATTCCTTTATTAAAATCTTCTTTCTTCTTTCTTCATCCTTCGGTTTCTTCATCTTCTCCTTCCTTCATCTTCTTCCATCTTCTTCTTCCATTTTCTTCTTCCTCCGATCCGCTTCTTCTTGCGCTGGTCTTCTCGTCCTTCTCGTCCGGCATCTTCTTCCGTCGGCGTCGGTGTCTCTGTCTCTTCTTGGGCCGCTCCGCGCAATGGGAGGCTCCCGCTGTGTGAGGCTCCGCTCCGTCTGACAGGTCTTTTATAATGGAGGGCACCTGGTGACCCCGCCCCCTCTGACGCACAGGGACGTCATGGGGAATTCCATGATGGCTTTCCCCATGATGTCAGAGGGGGGCGGGGTCACCAGGTGCCCTCCGTTTTAAAAGACCTGTCAGATGGAGCGGAGCCTCACACAGCGGGAGCCTCCCATTGCGCGGAGCGGCCCAAGAAGACACCGACACCGACGCCGACGCCGACGGAAGAAGATGCCGGACGAGAAGGACGAGAAGACCAGCGCAAGAAGAAGCGGATCGGAGGAAGAAGAAAATGGAAGAAGAAGATGGAAGAAGATGAAGGAAGGAGAAGATGAAGAATCCGAAGGATGAAGAAAGAAGAAAGAAGATTTTAATAAAGGAATTGTCAAAGACTGTCTCCTGTCCTTTTTACCATTTTTGCCACTTTTTTGGTGAAATGGTAGGGGTACTTTTGTACCCCCTTACCATTTCACACAGGGGGGGGGCCGGGATCTGGGGGTCCCCTTGTTAAAGGGGGCTTCCAGATTCCGATAAGCCCCCCGCCCGCAGACCCCCACAACCACCGGCCAGGGTTGTGGGGAAGAGGCCCTTGTCCTAATCAACATGGGGACAAGGTGATTTTGGGGTCTTAGACCCCCAAAGCATCCTCCCAATGTTGAGGGCATGTGGCCTGGTACGGTTCAGGCGAGAGGGGGGGCCGCTCTCGTCCCCCCCTCTTTTCCTGCGGCCTGCCAGGTTGCGTGCTCGGATAAGGGTCTGGTATGGATTTTGAGGGGGACCCCACGCCATTTTTTTTGGCTAGGGTTCCCCTTAAAATCCATACCAGACCTCAAGGGTCTGGTATGGATTTTGAGGGGGACCCTACGCCATTTTTTTTTTTTTTTTTTTGGCTGGGATCCCCCTTAATATCCATCCCAGACCTGAAGGGCCTGGTTATTGAATTTGGGGGGACCCCTACGCTTTTTTTTTTTTCATTTTTTTTTTTTTTTTTTATCAATGACTTTTTTTTATGAATGAGTTTCAATGAATGACTGTTCTCTGTGTTACGGGAGCCGTGAATTAACATTAGCCGCGAGTGATTTTAAATAGCTTTTTTACTTTCAAAAATGACACTTTGCGCAGAGACAGTTCTAAACACGGGAAACATGCGCCCCTTCACAGGCATACTATAGACACCCCCCAGGTACGAAATTTAAAGGAATATTACACTTTTATTGTTTCAATTTAAGCATTATTAAAATCACTGCTCCTGAAAAAACGGCCGTTTTTAAAAAATTTTTTTGCATTGATACATGTCCCCTGGGGCAGGACCCAGGTCCCCAAACACTTTTTATGACATTAACATGCATATTAGCCTTTAAAATGAGCACTTTTAATTTCGAACGTTCGCATCCATTATAACTAATAGGGTTCTAAAGCTCGCACGGACTTTAGGTCCGTTCGCGGGTTCTGGTGCGAGCCGAACGGGGGGGTGTTCGGCTCATCCCTATTCCCGACATATGTTTGATTTTCAGGGATATTGTTTTTTACCAGCTGTCAGCATCGTCTCACCTAGTTGATGTTTTCATGCTCTATGATACACGATGTAACAACCTACTGCACTCTTATACCTGTTGTACTTATTGTTTACAATAAACTTTTTCTTGGAAAAAAAAGAAGAAACTGTGGATTCTACTGCGGAGTACCAGCCTGTAATACCCCTTCATTACCAAGTAATAGTTCAGTTTCCAATGTTTTGATAGTTTTGATGTTTTGACAATTTCTCACCAATGCAATGCTGTACCCAAATGAATTTGGTATAATTTTTTTAAAAAGATGAAAAAAAAAAGAAAGCTCTTATCTGGGCTCTGGCTCTGACGAAGAGGGGACCACCCTCAAAATGCCTCATTATTTTCTGACCCGTTTGGCATCTTCCTGATATATTGCATGAATAGCGGTTGTAGCAGTTCTCCATGTGGATACTTGTGATAAGCATATCTTTTTTTATTGGTTTGTGAGTATGATAATCTATTTTCCTTTTAATAATCAATGTTTAAAGTTAATGTACAAAACTAGTGCACCCTCTGTCTGTTTTTCTATACATAGCATGTTTAGACTACCCCAGTCTTGAGGAGGGCAGCAAGGCGTGCTACACACAATGCACAGTAGAAGTATTGTGGATTAATCTAGGAGATCTTGAATAAGGACAGTTCACCTACATTTAAGCACCACACCTATTTTAATTACTAATTATTCTTCAGGTCATACTCTAACTTTTCCTGTTGAGTTGAAAATAAAGCTTTAACCCTCAATATTGTTCTGTGCATAATATATTTTCTACATCTATAACTGTAATATAAATATCCAACACAATATTAAAGCCAGTGTGCACTTAAAGTGGAGTTTCACCCACTTTTACAACTCTTCAGCATTCCTCACCAAAGTGTGCACTGTAAACGAATTGGATATTTTTTTTTTTTTGTCTCAGCACCTACTGTATATCTGCTGTATTCATTTTTCACTTCCTCCTCCCTGGCCGCGGCCCATCGCATCATGTCCTGTTTGCAATGCCTCCTGGGAAGGGGCGGCAACTTCCTCTGACACTGCCGTTGCTATGGAAACCTGACCTGAAACCTATTACACTGCTTGTGCTGCACTGAGCATGTGCGAGATCTGCAAGGATGAGATCCAGGAAGAAATGCAGTCTTGCTTCAGATGCCCACACTTAAGATGGCCACGGTCTGCTGTAAGTTTATAAAATAACAAACTACTGCTATAAACTAACAAAACGGACCTTAGTTTACAGACTAACTTTACTAGAATACATTAGGCTTGTGTATTATAGGGGTATTTTTATTTAAAAAGTATAATTACGGCCGGAACACCGCTTTAAAGTTACAGAACATTGTATTCTTTACATACCCATGTTTTGCTAAACATGAGTCTGATTATCACTGACTGTATCACTCATGAAATCCCAACTTAGGTCACTCCCCCAATTTGGGAACAATACTGGACCATTCTACTACACCCTTATCAGGAAGTGAGGGAAATACTGAGAAAAATTTTAGAGAGAGGGGTCATAGAAGAAAGTAAGAGAGCTTGTCTGCCCCTATAGTGTTAGTTAAATAGAAGGATGGCACTATCAGATTTTGTTTACAGAAGGCTAAATGCAGCAACAACACTTGATGCCTATTATTTACCCAGAACTGAAGAGTTGCTGGCAGTATTAGGGAAGTCACAATTCTTCTCAACCATAGATTTAGCAAGTGGTTATTGGAAAATCCCAGTGGCAAATAAAGGTCATCCACAAACTGCCCTTACAACCTCTATGGGATTGTTACAATTAAAATGAATGCTATTTAGACAAATGAACCCACCCCCTTTTAACATGCTCTGGATAATTGTATCAGCGTCTTACATTTTAAACAGGCATGCTTCATTCTGATGGGCATTGACACATTATTCATGCAGATTGTTATTGTGCCTGCGTCTGCCCTGCATTGTACAGGAAGCCTATAGAGGTGGATGCAGATGCAGGGGCTGCACCAACACAGCAAGACAAGGCTGTCTAAATTTGACATGTACGCAGCAGGTGCACAGATCGGAACACACACTGGCTGCATCCGTGCAACCACTGCCACTACATCCACCTCTATAGGTTTCCTGTGTGCAGCTCAGGGAAGGTACAGGTGCAAGTGCAAAAACAAACGGCCTGCATGCAGAACAAGTGGCAATCACTGTCTGAATGAAGCCTTATTTTCAGTATCTATCAAGAACACCTCTACTATTTTATGTTAAAAACCCGTACTGTGTATTTTGGAAATGAGATCTCCCTGGAAGTGGTGAAGTAGAACAAAAATAAACTGGAAGCAATTGAGAAACTTGGTGTGAGCCTTCCTTGGCTTGGTGGGCTATAATAGAACATTGATAAAAGGGTTTAGAAGGTGGGCTATTATAGAAGATTTATAAAAGCAAGAACTGTTAAGTAACTGGCAAAACAATAAAAAAAATTGAATTGGAGAAAAAAACTACAAAAGGCCCTTAAGGACTTAAAGAAAAAATTAACCTGAACTTGCTTATGCTGGCTTTACTTATTCTTTCTGTCTCTACATCAACGCAAGCAACCAGGGACAAGGGTTGGTGCTGTCCCAAGTATAACAAAGAAAGTTATTTCTTATGGCATTGCTTGAAGGATACTGAGAAAGATAATACCAACAAATTTCAGTGCCTTGAAATTAGAATTATTGGCGCTAGTATGGGCTGTTACTGAGAAACTTGCCAAGTATCTCTTGGATGCCCCTTTGGAAGTCATCACTGACCAAAGGTGGGTAGTCCACCTAGTGAACATTCAATTTATTATAAAATATCGTAAAGGCAAGTCCAATGCAAAAACTGATGCCCTATCACACTATCCCCAAGAGACTTTACACACATATTTTAAGTACTGAAGTTTGGTGTCATTCCACAAGTGTACACAATTTTAAAGCGTGACATGTTAGGTATCTATTTACTTGGCGTAACATCATCTTCCACATTATACAAAAATATCTGTCTAACTTTAGTGTTTCTTTTCTAATATTCATGAAATCTTTCCAAAAAAATACGGTTAACATAAACGTTGCAATGAACACCATTTTATTCTCTGGGGTGTCTGATAAAAAATAAATATATATATATACAGACAAATTATTGAAGTTTGAAGTTATAACTTCAAACCAGTATTTTCACAGTAGATAGATGAATAATAAATTATTATGTTATAATATAAAGCAAAATAATATATGATTTAGCTTGATTAAAACAGTAACTTGCCAGCAGCAGTTTCTTCCTCTGCAGCTCTAGCTGCAGCAAGAAAGTATCTGAGAAAATCCTTTTTTGCTGACTTTAGAGATCCAGGAATCATGGTCAGGAGAGCCACTCTGGTTGATGCATGGATAGTTGTAGCCATAAGTTTGCAGTATAAGTCAAAAATATGTTTCCAAAACATCCTCTACCATCTGGTTACACCCTTTTTCTTGGGATTTGGCTAATGACAGTTTATGTGTCAGGATAAAACTGTTTTGCCAATCCGAAGGGGTTAAAGTATGTTGGAGGTCTTTTTCCCATTTCCGTGTATACGAAGGGAACTCTGGGTGTGCCGATGACAGAAAAATATAATACAGTAGTGAGACTTTGTGTGTGTTGGTGGCTCCACCTGAAATAGCAAAGATTCAAAGATAGTTGGTTTAACAGCGATATCTGAGAGTGATGATATAGATTGTATGTAGAACAAAGTTTGTCGCCTCTGTAACCACTGCGAAAGGTTTCAGGAGGACATCACGGGTGAAGAAGCTGCCATTAGCGACGGGTCTGACTGAAGGACCTGAGCAAGTCTTCTATGTTCCTATTTATGCCAAGGACCAACCACTGTTGATTGAAAGGCTGGTAAAAAATCTGGGGTTCCAAAGAAAGGGGTCATAGGGCCCAATTGTTTTGATATTCTAAAGGTGGGTATCGTATGGTCCCATGTGTACAGGGTTTGTCGGGTAAGATTGGCAGGAATTGAGAGGCCCTTGCAAAAAACAGGTGAGGTCCATGGGAGGGTACAGAGATCTATAGGGTTTTTGTGGCCTTACAATTGTACCCATAGCTTGGATGAAGAGTGATGGAACCAGTCAAGGATATGTGTTAATATTGCTGCTTTATGGTAAATAGAGGCATCAGGTACCCGTAAGCCACCTCGATTCTTTGGGAGGGATACTGTCCCAAAACAAATTCTGGGCCGGGTGGAGTTCAAAATAAATTTGGAAACCAACTGGTGGATTTTACAGAAAATTTACAGAAATACGAAGCCAGGAGGTGGATTGGAATCGTTTGAAACAAATATTAGAGGATATCCATCTTGTGAGTGTTAATTATGCCAGGCCATGAGAGTCTCTTAAATGCAAAAGAAGCCAAGTCCGCTTGAATTTTGTAAAGAATTGGAAGAAAATTTAAAGAGTATAATTGCGATACTGAAGCTGGTATGCTAATCCTAAACATTGAATAGACGATGGGCAGATCTTAAAAGGAAAGTTGGTCAAAAGTTGCGCCATATTTGTTTGCGATGATGGTTTACCTGAGTTAGCAAGGAATAGGCTAAAGAAGTAGTTTTGTGGACAGGTGTCCTTTTGTAGAAAATCATCTCAAAAGAAGTCATGGGAATGCAATAAGAGGCTCTGTGTTGGCTGTTTTGAAGGAAATTATAAAGTTGTATATAAAACCGGTAGCCAGAAAATGTTCCTTTAAATTCTTCTTGAAATAAGTTAAATGGTTTTATTTTTGCCATTGTGAAAGCAATGAAATGCTAGGAGGGATCTGCTGTGTTCAGGTTTAGGGATATTTTTGTTGTTAAAGCCTGGTGGAAAGTCAGGGTGTTAGAGGTCCTTGTATGGAGGCAAGTTTGTGTGATGAAGCTGGTTTATGGAATTTTTCTAAGGTAGTTTTGATTAGTGGGTGATGGTTCAAGGTTTTGGGTAATTTGGAGTTTAGGGTCCATGGGAAATATAGAAGGTTTTGTGGGGTACTTGACATTTTCAGGTTCACCCAATATTTGTTGTTGGCATGGCAGTGCCAGTCTATTACTCTGGTAATATGTGTGGCATAGTAATGTTTTTTAAAGTCTGGCAGACCCATTCCTCCTTTAGGTTTGGTGAGTGTAAGTAAGCAGAGACTTACTCTAGGTTACTCTAGGTTTTGTGTTTGCCCATAAAAAGTTTTGCTGTAGGCTTGTCAATTTTTTGAAAAAAGAGTTTTGTATTTGGATGGGTAGGGCATTAAAAAAATACAGTAGTCTTGGTAATAATGTCATTTTTAAAATAGATGCCCTGCCAAACCAGGAGAAATGTTTGGAGGTCCATTTCTTAAGATCTGTTTCTATTTTCTTTAACAGGAGTTTGAAATTAGCTTTAAAAAGAGAGTTTGTATCTGATGTTAGTTTAATCCCAGGGTATTTAAGGGTTTTATGTTCCCATTTGTATGGACGGTTTAGTTCTGTTAAATGTAGTTGGTCAGTTGGTAAGGTAAGATTGAGGGCTTCAGACTTGCTGAGGTTAATTTTTAAGTTTGAAATGTAGCTGAAGGTTTTGAAGATTTTATTCAGGTTGGGGATGGAGATATGGGGTTGGGTGAGAAAGAACAAAAAAATCATTTGTGTATGCGGCAGATTTGTATTCTTTATTGCTAAAGTGGAAGCCATGTATTGCTCTTTGTAAATGTATTGTTCTTAAGAGAGATTCAAGTGTCAATATGAAGGGAAGAGTGGAAAGTGGGCATCCCTGTCTGGTCCAATTTCCTATGTTAATTGGGTCTTACATTTTTTTTATTTATCTTGATTTTGGCTTGGGGGTTCTGGTAGAGTGCTTTTATCCAGTTCAGCATGTTACTTCCCATTCCGATAAATGAACAAGTGGAAAACATGTAATCCCAAATGAACAAGTAGTAAAACTTTGGATTGTGAGCATAATTTTTTTCCGGAAACATGCTTGTAATCCAAAGCACTTGTATATCAAATCGAAATTCCCCATAAGAAATAATGGAAACTCAGATGATTCGTTCCACAACCATTTATTCATGTGTCTTTCAGCTTATAGTCCATATAAAAATATTATAGCAATGTGATAGGTTGTGTAACCATAAAATGTCCATTCACAAATGGCAGCCTCCATATAGGGGATTAGAAGCAAATTCCAGAAGGAGCTACAGAGTATAAAAGAGAAGAGAGGCGCCTCTAAGTGTACCAATATGGTTGCATTTAATAAAGATACAACATTTAGCAATTCACATGGTTGAAAAACAGGCACATAAAAGACCAGACGCGCTGTAGCAATATGATTACATTTAATGAAGGTACAATATTTAGCAAGTCACATGGTTGATGATTAACCACTTGCCAATGGCTACACGCCGATATATGTCAGCACAATGGCAGCGGTGGGCAAATGGGCATACCTATACGTCCCCTTTAAGAGGAGGGGCCATGCCCGTGGGACCGGCGGACTCAATGTCCTCTGGTCTCCCGGCAATCTTGTCACGGAGCCACAGAAAGGGGAAGTGCCTATGTAAACGAGGCATTTCCCCATTCTGCCTTGTGTCATGACAGAGATCACTGCTCCCGATGACAGGTGAGTTGAAGCCAAACCCCCCCACAGTTAGAATCACTCCCTAGAACACACTTAACCTCTTCATCGCCCCCTAGTGGTTAACCCCTTCGCTGCCAGTGTGATTTACACAGTAATCAGTGCATTTTTTATAGCACTGATCGCTGTATAAATGACAATGGTCCCAAAATAGTGTCAAAAGTGTCCGATGGGTCCACCATAATGTTGCAGTCCCCATAAAAATTGCAGATCAAAGCCATTACTAATAAAAAAATAATAATAAAAATGCCATAAAACTATCCCCTATTTTGTATACACTATAACTTTTGCGCAAACCAATCAATATACGCTTATTGGGATTTTGTTACCAAAAATATGTAGAAGACATATCGGCCTAAACTGAGGAAAAAAACGTTTTTTTATATATTTTTGGGGATTTATTATAGCAAAAAGTAAAAAAGATTGCATTTTTTTTCAAAATTGTCGCTCTTTCTTTGTTTATAGCGCAAAAATAGAAAACGCAGAGGTGATCAAATACCACAAAAAGAAACCTCTATTTGTGGGAAAAAAAGGGTGTCAATTTTGTTTGGGTGCAACGTAGCACGACCGCGCAATTGTCAGTTAATTCGACACAGTGGCGAATAGCAAAAAGTGCTCTGGTCAGCAAGGGGGTAAAATCTTCCGGGGCTGAAGCGGTTAAAACAGGTACGTCTAAGTGTGCAGGCATCCGGGATAAAGCTGTCAACATAGACCATCCTCTGCACTGCCGGCTCTCACCGATGTCAGTCTGCAATCGTGCCCGGGAAGACTACCCTTCTGTAGAGCGATCTGAAAGTGAGGCTTGAAGCACTCGTGGAGCACATCATGGAAGGGATGACATTGATGACGGTATGGAGGATGGTCTATGTGGACAGCTTTATCTCAGATGTCTGCATACTTATGCCGCGTACACACGATCAGACTTTCCAGCGGAGGTCCGTCGGACTTTCCGAACGAGCGGATTTGCCCAAACACGCCCACACACGACCGGGCTTTTATGGCGGACTTTTGGAATGAACGGACTTGCCCAAACATGGAGTAAAGTACATTCATTTTGAACATGACTTCAGTTAGATGGGACTAGCGAAGGAAGTCAATGTTGCCGCTCTCCATCGGCGAGATTGACACCTCGCTAGCCCCGTTGCCTGGTATGGATTTAAAGGGGAACCCATACGCCGAAAAAAAAAACGGCGTGGGGGTCCCCCCAAAGTCCATACCAGACTCTTATCCGAGCACGCAGCCCATCTGGTCAGGAAAGGGGGTGGGGACGAGCCCCCCCTCCTGAGCCGTACCAGGCCGCATGCCCTCAACATGGGGGGGGTGCTTTGAGGAAGGGGGAGCCCTGCGGCCCCCCCACCCAAAAGCACCTTGTCCCCATGGTGATGAGGACAAGGACCTCTTCCTGACAACCCTGGCCATAGGTTGTCTGGGTCTGTGGGCGGGGGGCTTATCAGAATCCGGGAGCCCTCTTTAATAAGGGGGCCCCCAGATCCCGGCCCCCCACCCTATGTGAATGAGTATGGGGTAAATGGTACCCCTACCCATTCACCTGAGGCAAAAAGTGTTAATAAAAAAAAAACACAACACAGGTTTTTAAAGTAGTTTATTAGACAGCTCCGGGGGTCTTCTTCCGACTTCGGGGGTCTTCTCGCCGGGCTCTTCCGCTATCTTCTGCTCTTTTACCACTCTTTTACTAGCAGAGGAGCCCGGATTTCTCCTTCGTTGCCGCCGACCGGGGGTCTTCTTCCGACTTCCAGGGTCTTGTCCCGCTCTTCGTTTCTTCTGCCGTTTGGCCTGGTCTTCTGACGCTGTCGCCGCTGTCACCTTCTTCTTCCTCTCTTCTTCTTCCATCATCAACCACGTGAATTGCTAAATGTTGTACCTTCATTAAATGTAATCATATTGCTATGGCGCTTCTCATCTCTTTTATACTCAGTTGTGACATGACGCTACTTGTATATCAAGACATCGCTTTTATATGAAGTCAAAATGTATCAAAACATTTTGTTTTGTCTTGCAAAATGCTCTTAAACCAAGTTATATAAAATATATGTGCAAGTTTTTTTTTTTTTTAACAGAAAAGTTTTTATTGGCAAAACAAAACATCAGAACAGCTTAAACATACAGTTGTGAGGCATATGAGACATTGAGATAACAGAAGTAAATACATACAATGGTGTGATGCTGGACATTAAGAGGTCTAGAGTGGGCAAACATTGTTAGGTGATTTCTCACAATGAGGCAGGTTAGTAAATTTGAGTGTTGTTGTGGTCCAAAAAAGAAAAAGGAAAGAAAAAGAAAAAGAGGGGGTTCCATAGGGATCTAAGAGGAGCCAAGGACGCACCCGGTTCACCGGGCAGCAGTTATAGTCTCCTCCATTCTCAGGGGGCAAGGTCTAATTGAGGGGAAAATATGTGCAAGTTTTATGGTCTTTTTATCCACTTACTGACCAATCTTGGTACCAATTTTTTCAGCTGGTGATTGGCTGCATTGTAAAAGTGATTGAGGCAGCTTTACAGCTGCCCTATCACTTTTACAGCACTGTTAAGAGTCGCCCCCCATCTCGCCGCCACCGATTGGGGTTAATGCTCTCTCCCGTTCCTTCAGGGGGTCTGGGAAAGCAGTAAAAGACTGCAAACCCTTCACCCAAAGGAGATACAGGAACATCCATTCCCTGATCTCCTCTGTGATGAATGAACCCAGAAGTGACAATGATTTTATCACTTCCAGTTTCAGGCTGTTTCCTGGCTGTTACAGACAAATGTAACATGTAAATACACTGTTGAAATATTGTACATGGAAATTGTTTTACTTGCCAAAGGATTTGTAATTCTCTGCAGTCAGTCTTGTGATATAGGGATTTCCAATGGAGCTTCAGCACTATAATGGAACCTGGACACCTCTCTAACTTGCTGAATTGACAGTTAAGAAGAAAAGCACACCGATGTGGTCATCAAAGTGTTCGCTCTGTTCTCTCCATCTGTCAGAATAATCACATCCAGCACATGTTCATGAAGCACAACCTGATTGCCTCCTAGAATCAGCCCTCCCTCACCCAATCTTTTTTTTATTGAACTCATAACTGTCAGTCAGACAGTTCACATACTGAAAAGTAGAGGTTATCATTGTCAGCCTCCATGTTCCACTTTTGCATGATTTCATTTAACCACTTGCTGCCCAGGGTAATTCATACATGTTAAAATTAGCATTTTCTTTTTCACTAGAAAATTACTTAGAACCCCGAATATATATTTTTGAAAGCAGTGGCACTGGAGAATATAATGGTTGATGTAATTTTTTATGTCGCACAATATTTGCGCAGCTATTTATCAAACACAAATTTCCAGGAACAAAATACACTTAAATGAATCTTAGCCCCCTGTACACATGGTCGGAAAATCCGACGGAAAAGGTCCGATCGGATTATATTGTCGGAAAATCTGATCGTGTATGGGCTCTGTCGGAAAAAATTTGTGAACAGGATCTCAAATTTTCCAACAACAAAATCCGATCGGACCTTTTCCGTTGGATTTTCGACTGTGTGTACGGGGGCTAAGATTCATTTAAGTGTATTTTGTTCCTGAAAATTTGTGGTCGGAATGTCCGACTGTGTGTACGGGGGCTTAGAGCACACAAACACATCATAATTCCCAATTTTTGGTAAAATGTAAAAGATTATGGTGCATTGAGTAAATAGATACCAAACATGTCATAATTTCAAATTGTGCACACCTGTTTAATAGTGACAAACTTGGATTGTCCATAGACAATGCTTTATAAGCCTTTACCCTACGTTCACACCTATGCATTTTTTTTTAGTGCATTTTGCAGTTTGCAGAAATGCACTACAGTCCATTTAAGTCTAGGTTCACACCTATGCAGCTGCGTTTGATGCATTTTTTTGGGCACGTTTTCAGTGCATTTGGCATTTTTAAACCAATGTTTTTTATGCATTTTTGCATGCTGTTTTCATGCATTGTTTGTTTTTTTTTCTCTTTAAACGCACTGTAAAACACACTCTATAAAGCTGGTTGCTAAGGAGGGGGCCAGAAAGCTGGCCACCGCATCCCTAACAACTGATGAGTCATCAGCTGTCAGCAGGGTTCCCGCTGAAAGTTCAAAAATTAGAGAAAATACATGACGTGGGGTTCTCCCCCCCAGTCAATACCAGGCCCTTCGGGTCTAATATTGATTTGAAAAGGGGGGCCCCAATGCCAGAAACAAAAAAAACAGCATAGGGACCCCAAAATCCATACCAGACCCTCATCTGAGAACGCTGTTTTGTTCGCAAATTTTTTTGCTGGCAAAATGTATTTATTTTTTTCAATTAAGCTTTCAGCGGGAACCCAGCTGACAGCTGATGACTCATCGGTTGTTAGGGGCGCGGAGGCCGGCTTCTTGGCCCCCTCCTTAGCAACCAGCATTATACAGTGTGTTTTACAGTGAGTTTAATGAGAAAAATAAATAAATTGTAAAACGCAAACTGCATAAAAACTGCATGCAAAAACGCATAAAAAACACTGGTTTAGTAACACAAAAGGCATTGAAAAACGTGCCTGAAAAAACGCATCAAACGCAGCTGCAGGTGATATCATTTGCTGCTCAGTAATTGCAGTAGTCTAGTCTGCATCTCCCCAATGTATTACTTAAAAACTGGCCTGTTAGTGGGCCCTGAGGACAGGAGTTGAGAACCACTGTTTTACAGGTTACTAATATAGAGTTAAGCTCTGGCACTAGAATTATTGCTCTCGCTCTGACATGCGCAGATCTATGTTTGCATTTGTGTGTCCCTAGTTCTTTACAAATCCTCCCTCACGGAACAGACCCTTTCCCCCAAACACAAGTTATCTTCACCTTTTGATACAAATCCATACTTCCCAACCGTCCCATTTTTTGTGGCCCTTTCCCAAGATTTGTAGAAAAACCCCAGCTTTCCACGAATCCGGGCTGAGTCCTGGAGTCCAGTTCCGGAATAAATTCCAACACTTGGCTCCACTAACTAGCCTGACAGAAGGGCGCTAGCATGGGAACCCGGGCCAATTGCCCCATCTCTTGTGGGGTGCCTGATGTCCCAGATGCCACAATGAGCCCCTCTGTAGCAGCTAGCATATCTTTGATTTGGAGGAGGTGGGGGAAAGAGGATATGTGCTAGGGGGCACTTTGTAAGGGGAAAGTATTTGTGCTAGCAGGTGAGTGGGTCGGATATGAGCTACGGAGGTGCTTTGGGAGGGGAGAGGGCTTGTGCTAGAATGAGGGGTCTGATATGTGCTGAGGGCAGGGGTCAAGTCCTGGGGAAAAAAGTGTGGGAACTCCCACCCAAGATCCACTCCCCCACCAAGAAAAAAATAAAAAAGATACGCTCATATGCACGAACGCTTCAAAAGTGGTATTTTTCATCCAATTTTTGTATTGTGTGTATGAAGCTTAACTGTTAGTACATAAAAAAAAAACAATCCTCCATAAAACATAAATACGGTAATTCTCTGAATAATCAGCATTCATTCAATTGTTCTTCCATGCAAATGTGAACATCATGTTCTGATCTTTATTGGGGAATGTTATTTTGTATATAGAGTGTATATGTGGTGAGTTTACACTTTTCATTGAACAGAGTTTGGATAACACAGGGTTAAACGGAAAGGTCATAAATGAACTGCACATTATCTGGACAGAATGCTTGGGGAGATAGTGATGTGTTCCTGCTTAGGAGATGTATGTTAGCTTGGGGGGCTGCAAACTCTGCAGGGCTCTAACACACACTCGCTGCTATTCCAACCCTTCACATATTTCCACATAAACTTCCCTCCTGGCATTAAACTTTGCCAGGTATTGTGCTCAGCTTACCACCCCAAACTGATGTTCCTCCCTCAGCTCACCTCTCTCTCTGCATGTCCTGTGAGCAGAATAGCTGTGCTCCTCCTCTGAGTTCTCTTATCACATGGCACTGAAGATAGAGGAGGGGGAGATTCAGCGGGACACACAGAGCAAGTATGCAGGAGACTGGGGGGGGGGGAGATGAGGAGACAGAAAATCAGGAGGGGGCGGCGGGGAGGAGTGCATCACAAGAGGTCTGACTAAATACAATCTCTTAGCAGCAGGGACCTGATCTACCTGTCAGCTAGCTGTGATTGACAGGTAGATCAAAGCGTAAGCTGTCATGGGGCCCCCTACTGGCAATGCCTGAATGGTCAGTCCACCCCTGGTGTGCATCACTTACTATTGCGAGCTGTGTCGGCGGCTGCTGGTGTAGCACCTGCCACACAGCTCGCATACTTCAAAGTCTTGCAGGACACGGCTGCTAAAGGGAACTGAGTTCCTGTTGTGGAAAAAGTACAGGAACTCCGTTCCCATGCGTTCCCGCAGGACTTGAGCCCTGGCTGAGGGGCGCTTTTGGAGAGGAGAAGCCTTGGATTGTGGGTGGAAACTATTCAGTCTCAGGTCCCTCAAGAAGACAGATGGCCAATCAATGAAGTTGGACGAGAAGCAGTTCAACATTAAACTGCGTAACGGGTTCTTACTATTATGTCGGATTTTCTGACGGAAAATGTTCAATGGGAGCTTTTTGTCGGAAATTCCGAACCGTTCGGACATTTTCCATCACACAAAATTTGAGATCTGGATCTCAAATTTTCCGACAACAACATCCGTTCGCATAAATTTTGATCGTGTGTACACAATTCTGATGCACAAAGTGCCACGCATGCTCAGAATAAATTATGAGACGGAAGCGCTCGGTCTGGTAAAACTAGCGTTCATAATGGAGATAGCACATTCGTCACGCTGCAATTTTTAAAATAGTTTAATGCAGTGCATTCTCTTCTTTATAATGCTAGAAGAATTAAGTTGTTTTGCTGCTGATATTCACACAGAGTTCTCACAAAATGATTTCTTTATTATTTCTCGTGATCTCATGAATAATATTAATTTTGTTTTTCGTCAGATCTCCATAATAATGTTTCTAATTTGTGTTTCTTTTTTTTCTTTTTCTTTTTTATCAAGATCTACATTTTTTTTTGTGCTCTCCAAAATATTATTTCTCGTTTTTTGTGTCAAGTTACCACAAAACCATTATTATCTTGTATTTTTTAACCTCAAGGTGGTTGGTTTGTGTTGGTGTCCCTTGTTAATTTGAGATTGTATTTAAGAAATGTACCTGCCAACTCACAAACAAACTGTCCTTTTTGAAGTAAAACACATAGGCAAGTATTTGTGAAAAACAAATAGCCATTTATTCTGGGTCATAACAAAATAAAGAGGAAGGCAATGCTGGAGAAACTGGTGAAATTTGCGAAGCCTTTGCAAGACACAACACAAGACAAACCCTAATGTCAGGCAAAACTCTCCTAATCTTGACCCAATATAGGCCTCAATCTATAAGCAGTATATGTCACTGATGCACCAAGTTAAAATTGTACCTTTGTTATAACGATCATCGCTTCCGTTACTCTGCCCTCCGCTCAAAGATCGTACGTACGACGCACGCGTGTTCCGCTTTATATACACTGCGCATGTGTGAAACTCCGCCCACCCCTGGCGTTCTTTCTAGTATATTCCCCGCCCCTTCTCTTTCGGCGCAGTGGGAGAGCACATGGCGGAGAGACAACAGGTGCATGCAGAGGAGAGCAGCAACGACGAAAGGCCGGAGCCACGAACGTCCCGATCCCGGAGGAGATTTAAGGCCTCAAATATGTCCTTTATAGAGATGGTGGACATCTTGACGAGGGCCGACTATGACGGGAAGCATGGACCTTACCCAAACCCAAATGTGTGAAAGGCCAAGATCATGACTAAAGTTGTGAGAAGTCTGCACAGGAATTTTGGGGTACGGCAATCCAAGGAGCAATTGAGGAAATGATAGTCAGACCTCAAATTGAGGGAGCAGGATCAGTATTGGAAGATCAGGAAACTGCTTCTAAAAAGTAAGTAATTGTCGTGTGTTCCTATTATTATTATTACTTGCATGCTGCTCAATGTGCTTTTCTTTACTATTGTACAATTTAAAATTGCAACTTTCATGTTCATGGGCACAGTATTTATCGTAGGAAACATCGATCCTTCGCCTACTTATAAGATGTTTTTGGCAGATACAGGTTAACTACATTTGTTCAGGCCTATTTGTATTAAAATACTTTTGTTGTCTAAAAGGGTTTGCAACTAGAATGAAATGCAAACTTGATTCAGTGTAAGGAGAGGACACTCAGCAGCTGTTTACACATCTGAACGCAGGAGCACTAGTGTGGGACACTATAACAAACTTTTTCGGGTGTCCCACACAGGTGCTCCAGTGGATACTAGGGGTCTCTACATGTGTGATACTTTAACAAAAAAGGAAGTATTCCAGCTTTAGAAAGGAAATAAAATGTTCTTCAGTTTGGAACTCTGCCAAAACAGACAATTGTATGTGCACATGTGAATGTGCTTTGAGTAAAATGTTTTCTACTCAGCATTGTGTGGCTTCTTCTTTCAATGCCTAATAGCAATTTTTGTAGTAAGTTGGTTTTCACAATGACAATGGGGGTTATTTACTAAAGGCAAATCCACTTTGCACTACAAGTGCAGTTTCAGTGCAGTTTCATGTGCACTTTTGCAGTGCACTTGGAGTGCAAAGTGGATTTTTCTTTAGTAAACAACACCTACAGTGCTTTATAAAAGTGTAGCAAACACCGCGCTAATAAGTGCAGAAATTGTTAATATGCCCCAACAAAGCAAATATTGGGGCTAAAAATATAAATCAAAGTGTACATAGATAGCAGCAGCAAAAAAATGTGGATACACACATAAACACGATAAAACAATAAATAAAGCCGCGCTAATTGAACAAATAGGTAATTGGTGACCTATACCTTAGTGTAAAAAGTCTTCAAACAACAATGTAATAAATGCAGAGGCAGAAAAGACAAATTATATATCAAACAATAAATACGCACAAAAATAGTATCTAAACAATAAAGTCCAGAAACATAAAAAATTAGTGAAAAAATGGTAGAAATAAAAAATGTATAATAGTGAGTGAAAAAATAGTTCATAAATGTGACACTGTGAACTCAAACTTCTGGTGCAGTAAAAACGAAAACACCGTGATCCACCACCAGTATAAAGTTGCGCTTACCAGAAGCAAGCTTTAAACACGCCTGTAGTGTGTAGTACACCGGGACAGAAATGGACCATCAGGCATCAGCAACAATCTGGATCTCCTCGGACAGGTTAAACCAGGGGTAGAAATTCCAATGTTGTTTATCACTTGGATCAATCAGGAATGGACACACTCTCCAAGCAAAAGCATCGATCCCAGAACCATTCAACAGCCCATATGAAATATAGGAAGAAAAGGGGATGCTCCCATAGTGTGATACCAAAAATTACGTTTATTTAAAAGAAAAGCAATCCTACTTACATCAAAAGAGAAGTATATAAGCAGGACAAATAAAATCGCCGGCCGGCTTGCAATACACCCGCTCACAACGCGGAACGCGATGACGTCAGTGCGTCAGCCTCCCTACGTCCGTTTCGACCAATCGTCGTCTTCTGGGGAACGGGCGACGCACTGAATCATCGCAACTTTATAGATACAGGTAAACACACCCTGGTGAGAACCATTAATGGCGGGAAAAACCAAATTGACCATGATTTTAACCCTCTCATAGGAAAGACTGAGAATGATAGCCTTATCCATGTGTATTTTTCAACTTGAACAGCATATGAAAAAGCCAAATTGAATGTATACTTGTACAGGTCAAAATGGAAACTATGAATTAAGCTCAAGGCAAAAAATGGCCTGTATCAATGTATATGAGAAATATATAAAAAAAAAAAAAATATATAAAAAACTAAAAAACTGAAAATTATCTAAAAAATTATCTAAAAACGGCTAACCCCATCTTGAGGACAAGTATCAGATCACAGCTAGATAAACTGACCGTGTGATACACCACAAGTGGGAAATTACCACGGCTAACCCCATGAAATGGAGCTCTGACGGTGACCAATAGCCCAATAAAAATATGTATATATCTCAGCTGATGCGCTAAAGATTAACTAATAAACATATTGAGAGATTTAATGTAATCAATATGTTATGCGTATATTTGTCACCAAAAGAGGCATAAGAGGCACAAATTACAGAAAGAAAGAAGAAAAAGATCCTCAAAGAAAAAACTTTCTTTCTTTACATCATAATTAGGTGACAAAAGCAAAAAATCAATAGAGGTCAAAAAGATCAAAAAATGGCCATTGATGTTTCTCACCTCACATTATTATACATCACAATATGTACGCTGTGCAACCAAATGTATTAATCATAGAATTACATCATAAGGACAGTGTAGCAATTAGACCCCCATGGTAGCCATCCAAGTATTCAAAAGTGATTAGGAGAATCAGGAATTGTCGATGAAAGCGTTGACATCAATGTCAACGTTTAACCCAAAAGGGGTATAGCTTTTAATCTTGTGTATCCATGACATCTCTAATCTGGAGATGCCACGCACAAGAGAACCCCCTCTCCAAGGTGCCGTATATTTGTCGATTCCCAGAAAGATCGTCTTAGAGGGGTTCTTCATGTGGGCCTCCAAATAATGTCGGGAAACTGGATGTTTAGGGAACCCTCCCAGGATATTGGTGACATGTTCATTCAACCTCACCTTCAGGGGGCGCTTTGTCCTACCGACATATTGGAGCCCACATGGGCACTGGAGTAGATAAACCACCCTCTCGGTGGCACAGGTGATGAAAGGTTTAATTTCAAATTCTGTGCCCGTACTCGTAGAGGTAAACCTATGTGTCCTCCTATGGCTACAGCCACTAAGAGAGCAGATTCTACATTTCCTACATTGGTAAAAACCAGTGAGGTTATCAAAGAAACAAGTTTTAGCAGTGGGCGGGTCTAAGACATTAGGTGCTATTCTGTCTTTCAGAGAAGGGACTCCCTTAAATACTATCTGAGGTGTTTGTGGAAGGACTGTATTGAGGGTAGTGTCACTGGTAAGGATGTGCCAGTGTTTTTTAATCATTTTACCTATGTTCCTATGTTGAATAGAATAGGAAGTGATAAAAGGGACCATAGCCAAACCCCTATCTTTAGTAGGCTTCTCTTTGAGTAGGTCTGCTCTATCAATACTAGACACCTCATGAAGTACAGCCATAAGGGAGGAGATGTTATAGCCCTTCTCTAGGAACCGCTTGGTAAGAATCTCCGCCTGAGAAGAAAATTCAGTAGGATCTGAACAGTTCCTTTTTAGTCTCAGGTATTGACTCTTGGGTACAGACTTGAGCCAAGACTCGTGATGGCAACTTCCTAAGGGAATGTATGAGTTGCGGTCAGTATCCTTAAAGTGGGTTGCAGTAGTAATTGCACCACTGTTAACCCTTATTACCAGATCCAAGAAGTTGATGGAACTTTGGCTGGCCTCATAGTTGAGGGCAATTCCCCTCTGGTTAGCATTTAACTCAGCAAGGAAGATGTCTAGATCTACCTTGCTGCCATCCCACAGGAGGAGGATGTCGTCTATATACCTTGCCCATAGAACCACCTGTGGTCTATCTCGGGCATAGACGACATCCTCCTCCCATAGGGCCATGAAGAGATTTGCTAAGCTAGGGGCATATTTTGCCCCCATAGCAACTCCACGGTCTTGTCGATAAAAGGTACCCCCAAACCAAAAATAGCTGCTGGACGCAGCAAATTTAAGTAATTGTAAGATGAAAAATATCTGTTCATCAAATAAACCGGAGTCACGCCTGAGAAAATATTCTACTGCTAATATACCCAAATGATGAGGTATGACCGTATATAGTGAGGTGACGTCTGCTGTTACCAACCATAGACCGGATACAGGAGAGATTGTACCCAATAGGTTGATAACAGAGCGAGAATCTTTAATATAGGATGGCATATTTTTAACAAGGGGCTGTAGAAAATAATCAATGTACCTGCCCACCCGGGACGTGACAGAGTCAATGCCACTGACTATAGGGCGTCCCGGGGGGCAGGTAGGGTGTTTATGAATCTTGGGCAAATAATATATGGTGGGTGTGCGGGGAGATCTGGGGACTAAATACAGTGACTCCTTTTTATTTAAAATCCCGCATTCCAACCCATTCTGAACCAGCAACCTTAATTCTGATAGATATTGTGACTTGGGGTCACACCGAAGGGGTGTGTATGTTTCAGAATCGCCCAGTATCCTATGCATTTCCTCTAAATAATCTTTCTTATCAAGGATGATGATTCCACCACCCTTGTCTGCAGGCCTAATTATTAAATTTTTATTTTGACATAAAGAATTTATACCATTAACAAGCTCCTTATCGGTCTTAACCCTCTTAATCGATATTTGGTCTAAATCAGACAACACCAAGTCTCTAAAGACTTTTATGGCTGGTGCCATGGCACCCGGAGGATTAAAAAGTGAGGCGTTTGAAAGCCCCGAATGTTGGAAGCCAGTGGTCATAGTCCCATTAACACTGATCGGGTTAATAGCCATGTGTCGTTTAATGCTGACTTTACGAATAAACTTATGTACATCCATATATGTTTGAAATTTGTTAAGCCCCCGGGGAGGCGCGAATTTCAAACCTTTGTTTAAAACCATTTTTTCAGAATCATTTAAGGTAACAGAACTTAAATTGAAAATCCCGCTACCATCTAGGATCTTTTTCTTTTTAGTTCTGCACTTCCTCCCCCCTCTGGTTCCTCTTTTCGGTCTATGGGCCTTTTTACCCCTTGATTGGGTCTGAAAAAACCCCAATGCTGATTGGACGGACAGGGGCTTGGGTATGGCATGGAATTACCCACTCCTCTAGAAGTGTCTTCATAATCTTTGGGGGGCCCTTCTAAATCTTGGAGAGGATAGAAGTTATTATGTGTACTCACATTGTAGCCACTATCCAACCCAGTGTTGTAAGCACTTGTAGTGTCAAAATGTTGATACGCCAAAGGTGGCTGCTTGTAATGGTCAATCCTATAATTGGGATTGGGGCCATACCCCCCTATGGGGTTAGCATTCTGGGGGGGTCCAAAATAGGGTGAATAATCTCCATATTGGTTAAACTGACCCTGAGGTCCCCGATTAGAGGGTGGGGGAAGCCCATAGGTGTTATTCATATTACCACGACCTCTTCCACTCCTATTCTGGATGTTAGATCCACGAGATCGTCGTGGAAAGGATGGAATATTATTAGGTGGGAAATCATTTCTCAACTGACCACCAGATCGAGAAGGTGATTGGTAGAAACCCTGTCTCCCCGAATGAGAGGAGTCTGGGGGTCTACCTCCACCTCGAATAGATTTATTCTGTGCAGGTTTGACAGTGGCAGAAACCGGGTTATTGGTACTAGAACCCACTTCCATATTGGTATTATCCGTATTGGCCTGCTCATTTAGCAACTTCTTTTGCCATTCAAATACTACACCACCCTGGTAGTCATTAAGGTCTCGATTATATTTCTTTTTCTTTTTGAGTTTTTGTTCTCTGTCCTCCTTTTCCAGGATTTTAAGTAATGTAGCGGACCTATCCTTATATTCGTTTGTATCCTTAAGGGGATTGAGTTTTTCCTTTATGCTCTTAATCTCCTCATCCAATCTTGTGAGTTTGGACGTTTTCCTTTCAACAAGAAATTTTAAAAAACTGACACCAGCCGTATTAAAATATTTAAACCAATCCTCGAGTTCTATATCTCCCTTCTGTGGATTGATTTCCCATCTAAGGCTTCTGGGTACCATATTACTCCTAATGTACGTCTCCAAGTATGCAATATCCCATTGCGTATGCATCTCAGAGACAGTGAGGTTTTTTAATCTCATAAATAGGCCACCTAAATCCCCCTCCTCATCCTTATATGATTCAAATACCCCGTCAACATTGACCACTCTCGTGGCCCTATAATCGAAGATATCCATGGTGGATGGATTTCAAAAATACTGAAAACAAAATAACCCAAAAAAAGAGTTTTTGGTAAAGGGGAGATAGGAACTTGATATTAGAACCAATATAAATGGAGTGATATTAGTCACATAAAAAAGAAAAGCTGCAGTGTGGGTATATCAAAGTGAACAGTAAAAAAGTGTAGCAAACACCGCGCTAATAAGTGCAGAAATTGTTAATATGCCCCAACAAAGCAAATATTGGGGCTAAAAATATAAATCAAAGTGTACATAGATAGCAGCAGCAAAAAAATGTGGATACACACATAAACACGATAAAACAATAAATAAAGCCGCGCTAATTGAACAAATAGGTAATTGGTGACCTATACCTTAGTGTAAAAAGTCTTCAAACAACAATGTAATAAATGCAGAGGCAGAAAAGACAAATTATATATCAAACAATAAATACGCACAAAAATAGTATCTAAACAATAAAGTCCAGAAACATAAAAAATTAGTGAAAAAATGGTAGAAATAAAAAATGTATAATAGTGAGTGAAAAAATAGTTCATAAATGTGACACTGTGAACTCAAACTTCTGGTGCAGTAAAAACGAAAACACCGTGATCCACCACCAGTATAAAGTTGCGCTTACCAGAAGCAAGCTTTAAACACGCCTGTAGTGTGTAGTACACCGGGACAGAAATGGACCATCAGGCATCAGCAACAATCTGGATCTCCTCGGACAGGTTAAACCAGGGGTAGAAATTCCAATGTTGTTTATCACTTGGATCAATCAGGAATGGACACACTCTCCAAGCAAAAGCATCGATCCCAGAACCATTCAACAGCCCATATGAAATATAGGAAGAAAAGGGGATGCTCCCATAGTGTGATACCAAAAATTACGTTTATTTAAAAAAAAAAAAAAAAAAGCAATCCTACTTACATCAAAAGAGAAGTATATAAGCAGGACAAATAAAATCGCCGGCCGGCTTGCAATACACCCGCTCACAACGCGGAACGCGATGACGTCAGTGCGTCAGCCTCCCTACGTCCGTTTCGACCAATCGTCGTCTTCTGGGGAACGGGCGACGCACTGAATCATCGCAACTTTATAGATACAGGTAAACACACCCTGGTGAGAACCATTAATGGCGGGAAAAACCAAATTGACCATGATTTTAACCCTCTCATAGGAAAGACTGAGAATGATAGCCTTATCCATGTGTATTTTTCAACTTGAACAGCATATGAAAAAGCCAAATTGAATGTATACTTGTACAGGTCAAAATGGAAACTATGAATTAAGCTCAAGGCAAAAAATGGCCTGTATCAATGTATATGAGAAATATATAAAAAAATATATAAAAAACTAAAAAACTGAAAATTATCTAAAAAATTATCTAAAAACGGCTAACCCCATCTTGAGGACAAGTATCAGATCACAGCTAGATAAACTGACCGTGTGATACACCACAAGTGGGAAATTACCACGGCTAACCCCATGAAATGGAGCTCTGACGGTGACCAATAGCCCAATAAAAATATGTATATATCTCAGCTGATGCGCTAAAGATTAACTAATAAACATATTGAGAGATTTAATGTAATCAATATGTTATGCGTATATTTGTCACCAAAAGAGGCATAAGAGGCACAAATTACAGAAAGAAAGAAGAAAAAGATCCTCAAAGAAAAAACTTTCTTTCTTTACATCATAATTAGGTGACAAAAGCAAAAAATCAATAGAGGTCAAAAAGATCAAAAAATGGCCATTGATGTTTCTCACCTCACATTATTATACATCACAATATGTACGCTGTGCAACCAAATGTATTAATCATAGAATTACATCATAAGGACAGTGTAGCAATTAGACCCCCATGGTAGCCATCCAAGTATTCAAAAGTGATTAGAAGAATCAGGAATTGTCGATGAAAGCGTTGACATCAATGTCAACGTTTAACCCAAAAGGGGTATAGCTTTTAATCTTGTGTATCCATGACATCTCTAATCTGGAGATGCCACGCACAAGAGAACCCCCTCTCCAAGGTGCCGTATATTTGTCGATTCCCAGAAAGATCGTCTTAGAGGGGTTCTTCATGTGGGCCTCCAAATAATGTCGGGAAACTGGATGTTTAGGGAACCCTCCCAGGATATTGGTGACATGTTCATTCAACCTCACCTTCAGGGGGCGCTTTGTCCTACCGACATATTGGAGCCCACATGGGCACTGGAGTAGATAAACCACCCTCTCGGTGGCACAGGTGATGAAAGGTTTAATTTCAAATTCTGTGCCCGTACTCGTAGAGGTAAACCTATGTGTCCTCCTATGGCTACAGCCACTAAGAGAGCAGATCCTACATTTCCTACATTGGTAAAAACCAGTGAGGTTATCAAAGAAACAAGTTTTAGCAGTGGGCGGGTCTAAGACATTAGGTGCTATTCTGTCTTTCAGAGAAGGGACTCCCTTAAATACTATCTGAGGTGTTTGTGGAAGGACTGTATTGAGGGTAGTGTCACTGGTAAGGATGTGCCAGTGTTTTTTAATCATTTTACCTATGTTCCTATGTTGAATAGAATAGGAAGTGATAAAAGGGACCATAGCCAAACCCCTATCTTTAGTAGGCTTCTCTTTGAGTAGGTCTGCTCTATCAATACTAGACACCTCATGAAGTACAGCCATAAGGGAGGAGATGTTATAGCCCTTCTCTAGGAACCGCTTGGTAAGAATCTCCGCCTGAGAAGAAAATTCAGTAGGATCTGAACAGTTCCTTTTTAGTCTCAGGTATTGACTCTTGGGTACAGACTTGAGCCAAGACTCGTGATGGCAACTTCCTAAGGGAATGTATGAGTTGCGGTCAGTATCCTTAAAGTGGGTTGCAGTAGTAATTGCACCACTGTTAACCCTTATTACCAGATCCAAGAAGTTGATGGAACTTTGGCTGGCCTCATAGTTGAGGGCAATTCCCCTCTGGTTAGCATTTAACTCAGCAAGGAAGATGTCTAGATCTACCTTGCTGCCATCCCACAGGAGGAGGATGTCGTCTATATACCTTGCCCATAGAACCACCTGTGGTCTATCTCGGGCATAGACGACATCCTCCTCCCATAGGGCCATGAAGAGATTTGCTAAGCTAGGGGCATATTTTGCCCCCATAGCAACTCCACGGTCTTGTCGATAAAAGGTACCCCCAAACCAAAAATAGCTGCTGGACGCAGCAAATTTAAGTAATTGTAAGATGAAAAATATCTGTTCATCAAATAAACCGGAGTCACGCCTGAGAAAATATTCTACTGCTAATATACCCAAATGATGAGGTATGACCGTATATAGTGAGGTGACGTCTGCTGTTACCAACCATAGACCGGATACAGGAGAGATTGTACCCAATAGGTTGATAACAGAGCGAGAATCTTTAATATAGGATGGCATATTTTTAACAAGGGGCTGTAGAAAATAATCAATGTACCTGCCCACCCGGGACGTGACAGAGTCAATGCCACTGACTATAGGGCGTCCCGGGGGGCAGGTAGGATGTTTATGAATCTTGGGCAAATAATATATGGTGGGTGTGCGGGGAGATCTGGGGACTAAATACAGTGACTCCTTTTTATTTAAAATCCCGCATTCCAACCCATTCTGAACCAACAACCTTAATTCTGATAGATATTGTGACTTGGGGTCACACCGAAGGGGTGTGTATGTTTCAGAATCGCCCAGTATCCTATGCATTTCCTCTAAATAATCTTTCTTGTCAAGGATGATGATTCCACCACCCTTGTCTGCAGGCCTAATTATTAAATTTTTATTTTGACATAAAGAATTTATACCATTAACAAGCTCCTTATCGGTCTTAACCCTCTTAATCGATATTTGGTCTAAATCAGACAACACCAAGTCTCTAAAGACTTTTATGGCTGGTGCCATGGCACCCGGAGGATTAAAAAGTGAGGCGTTTGAAAGCCCCGAATGTTGGAAGCCAGTGGTCATAGTCCCATTAACACTGATCGGGTTAATAGCCATGTGTCGTTTAATGCTGACTTTACGAATAAACTTATGTACATCCATATATGTTTGAAATTTGTTAAGCCCCCGAGGAGGCGCGAATTTCTGCCACTGTCAAACCTGCACAGAATAAATCTATTCGAGGTGGAGGTAGACCCCCAGACTCCTCTCATTCGGGGAGACAGGGTTTCTACCAATCACCTTCTCGATCTGGTGGTCAGTTGAGAAATGATTTCCCACCTAATAATATTCCATCCTTTCCACGACGATCTCGTGGATCTAACATCCAGAATAGGAGTGGAAGAGGTCGTGGTAATATGAATAACACCTATGGGCTTCCCCCACCCTCTAATCGGGGACCTCAGGGTCAGTTTAACCAATATGGAGATTATTCACCCTATTTTGGACCCCCCCAGAATGCTAACCCCATAGGGGGGTATGGCCCCAATCCCAATTATAGGATTGACCATTACAAGCAGCCACCTTTGGCGTATCAACATTTTGACACTACAAGTGCTTACAACACTGGGTTGGATAGTGGCTACAATGTGAGTACACATAATAACTTCTATCCTCTCCAAGATTTAGAAGGGCCCCCCAAAGATTATGAAGACACTTCTAGAGGAGTGGGTAATTCCATGCCATACCCAAGCCCCTGTCCGTCCAATCAGCATTGGGGTTTTTTCAGACCCAATCAAGGGGTAAAAAGGCCCATAGACCGAAAAGAGGAACCAGAGGGGGGAGGAAGTGCAGAACTAAAAAGAAAAAGATCCTAGATGGTAGCGGGATTTTCAATTTAAGTTCTGTTACCTTAAATGATTCTGAAAAAATGGTTTTAAACAAAGGTTTGAAATTCGCGCCTCCCCGGGGGCTTAACAAATTTCAAACATATATGGATGTACATAAGTTTATTCGTAAAGTCAGCATTAAACGACACATGGCTATTAACCCGATCAGTGTTAATGGGACTATGACCACTGGCTTCCAACATTCGGGGCTTTCAAACGCCTCACTTTTTAATCCTCCGGGTGCCATGGCACCAGCCATAAAAGTCTTTAGAGACTTGGTGTTGTCTGATTTAGACCAAATATCGATTAAGAGGGTTAAGACCGATAAGGAGCTTGTTAATGGTATAAATTCTTTATGTCAAAATAAAAATTTAATAATTAGGCCTGCAGACAAGGGTGGTGGAATCATCATCCTTGATAAGAAAGATTATTTAGAGGAAATGCATAGGATACTGGGCGATTCTGAAACATACACACCCCTTCGGTGTGACCCCAAGTCACAATATCTATCAGAATTAAGGTTGCTGGTTCAGAATGGGTTGGAATGCGGGATTTTAAATAAAAAGGAGTCACTGTATTTAGTCCCCAGATCTCCCCGCACACCCACCATATATTATTTGCCCAAGATTCATAAACACCCTACCTGCCCCCCGGGACGCCCTATAGTCAGTGGCATTGACTCTGTCACGTCCCGGGTGGGCAGGTACATTGATTATTTTCTACAGCCCCTTGTTAAAAATATGCCATCCTATATTAAAGATTCTCGCTCTGTTATCAACCTATTGGGTACAATCTCTCCTGTATCCGGTCTATGGTTGGTAACAGCAGACGTCACCTCACTATATACGGTCATACCTCATCATTTGGGTATATTAGCAGTAGAATATTTTCTCAGGCGTGACTCCGGTTTATTTGATGAACAGATATTTTTCATCTTACAATTACTTAAATTTGCTGCGTCCAGCAGCTATTTTTGGTTTGGGGGTACCTTTTATCGACAAGACCGTGGAGTTGCTATGGGGGCAAAATATGCCCCTAGCTTAGCAAATCTCTTCATGGCCCTATGGGAGGAGGATGTCGTCTATGCCCGAGATAGACCACAGGTGGTTCTATGGGCAAGGTATATAGACGACATCCTCCTCCTGTGGGATGGCAGCAAGGTAGATCTAGACATCTTCCTTGCTGAGTTAAATGCTAACCAGAGGGGAATTGCCCTCAACTATGAGGCCAGCCAAAGTTCCATCAACTTCTTGGATCTGGTAATAAGGGTTAACAGTGGTGCAATTACTACTGCAACCCACTTTAAGGATACTGACCGCAACTCATACATTCCCTTAGGAAGTTGCCATCACGAGTCTTGGCTCAAGTCTGTACCCAAGAGTCAATACCTGAGACTAAAAAGGAACTGTTCAGATCCTACTGAATTTTCTTCTCAGGCGGAGATTCTTACCAAGCGGTTCCTAGAGAAGGGCTATAACATCTCCTCCCTTATGGCTGTACTTCATGAGGTGTCTAGTATTGATAGAGCAGACCTACTCAAAGAGAAGCCTACTAAAGATAGGGGTTTGGCTATGGTCCCTTTTATCACTTCCTATTCTATTCAACATAGGAACATAGGTAAAATGATTAAAAAACACTGGCACATCCTTACCAGTGACACTACCCTCAATACAGTCCTTCCACAAACACCTCAGATAGTATTTAAGGGAGTCCCTTCTCTGAAAGACAGAATAGCACCTAATGTCTTAGACCCGCCCACTGCTAAAACTTGTTTCTTTGATAACCTCACTGGTTTTTACCAATGTAGGAAATGTAGAATCTGCTCTCTTAGTGGCTGTAGCCATAGGAGGACACATAGGTTTACCTCTACGAGTACGGGCACAGAATTTGAAATTAAACCTTTCATCACCTGTGCCACCGAGAGGGTGGTTTATCTACTCCAGTGCCCATGTGGGCTCCAATATGTCGGTAGGACAAAGCGCCCCCTGAAGGTGAGGTTGAATGAACATGTCACCAATATCCTGGGAGGGTTCCCTAAACATCCAGTTTCCCGACATTATTTGGAGGCCCACATGAAGAACCCCTCTAAGACGATCTTTCTGGGAATCGACAAATATACGGCACCTTGGAGAGGGGGTTCTCTTGTGCGTGGCATCTCCAGATTAGAGATGTCATGGATACACAAGATTAAAAGCTATACCCCTTTTGGGTTAAACGTTGACATTGATGTCAACGCTTTCATCGACAATTCCTGATTCTCCTAATCACTTTTGAATACTTGGATGGCTACCATGGGGGTCTAATTGCTACACTGTCCTTATGATGTAATTCTATGATTAATACATTTGGTTGCACAGCGTACATATTGTGATGTATAATAATGTGAGGTGAGAAACATCAATGGCCATTTTTTGATCTTTTTGACCTCTATTGATTTTTTGCTTTTGTCACCTAATTATGATGTAAAGAAAGAAAGTTTTTTCTTTGAGGATCTTTTTCTTCTTTCTTTCTGTAATTTGTGCCTCTTATGCCTCTTTTGGTGACAAATATACGCATAACATATTGATTACATTAAATCTCTCAATATGTTTATTAGTTAATCTTTAGCGCATCAGCTGAGATATATACATATTTTTATTGGGCTATTGGTCACCGTCAGAGCTCCATTTCATGGGGTTAGCCGTGGTAATTTCCCACTTGTGGTGTATCACACGGTCAGTTTATCTAGCTGTGATCTGATACTTGTCCTCAAGATGGGGTTAGCCGGTTTTAGATAATTTTTTAGATAATTTTCAGTTTTTTAGTTTTTTATATATTTTTTTTTTTTTTTTTTTTTTTATATATTTCTCATATACATTGATACAGGCCATTTTTTGCCTTGAGCTTAATTCATAGTTTCCATTTTGACCTGTACAAGTATACATTCAATTTGGCTTTTTCATATGCTGTTCAAGTTGAAAAATACACATGGATAAGGCTATCATTCTCAGTCTTTCCTATGAGAGGGTTAAAATCATGGTCAATTTGGTTTTTCCCGCCATTAATGGTTCTCACCAGGGTGTGTTTACCTGTATCTATAAAGTTGCGATGATTCAGTGCGTCGCCCGTTCCCCAGAAGACGACGATTGGTCGAAACGGACGTAGGGAGGCTGACGCACTGACGTCATCGCGTTCCGCGTTGTGAGCGGGTGTATTGCAAGCCGGCCGGCGATTTTATTTGTCCTGCTTATATACTTCTCTTTTGATGTAAGTAGGATTGCTTTTTTTTTTTTTTTTTTTTTTTTTAAATAAACGTAATTTTTGGTATCACACTATGGGAGCATCCCCTTTTCTTCCTATATTTCATATGGGCTGTTGAATGGTTCTGGGATCGATGCTTTTGCTTGGAGAGTGTGTCCATTCCTGATTGATCCAAGTGATAAACAACATTGGAATTTCTACCCCTGGTTTAACCTGTCCGAGGAGATCCAGATTGTTGCTGATGCCTGATGGTCCATTTCTGTCCCGGTGTACTACACACTACAGGCGTGTTTAAAGCTTGCTTCTGGTAAGCGCAACTTTATACTGGTGGTGGATCACGGTGTTTTCGTTTTTACTGCACCAGAAGTTTGAGTTCACAGTGTCACATTTATGAACTATTTTTTCACTCACTATTATACATTTTTTATTTCTACCATTTTTTCACTAATTTTTTATGTTTCTGGACTTTATTGTTTAGATACTATTTTTGTGCGTATTTATTGTTTGATATATAATTTGTCTTTTCTGCCTCTGCATTTATTACATTGTTGTTTGAAGACTTTTTACACTAAGGTATAGGTCACCAATTACCTATTTGTTCAATTAGCGCGGCTTTATTTATTGTTTTACAGTGCTTTATAATTTGCCACAATCACGCCATTTTCATGACTCCACAAAATTCATTCATGGTGCTGAAAATTATGAATATTTTTCTCAGTAATGCATTACATACATTAACAACAAAAACAAGGTGTGTGTAGCAGACCCACAACATAATAATTATTAGCTGAAGAAGAGATTGTAACCTCATGTATCAAATAAATTACATTTGCACTATTGAAGAAAATGGGCAAAAAGAAAAGACCATTGGAGAACCTAGGAGACAGCTAAAAGAAAACCAGGCAGTAAATCATTGGAAATCTTCTTTCAGTTTAAGTTCAAAAATTGTTGATAAAATGTTTCTTAAAGGGGTGTTCCGGAAAAAAAAATTAAAAGCCAGCAGCTACACATACTGCAGCTGCTGGCTTTTAATAAATGGACACTTACCTGTCCTGCAGTCTCTCGATGTCGGCACCGCAGCTGATGTCTCCGTCGGGTGCTGCCGCCGCCATTGCGGGTAAGGTAACCCGGCAGTGTAGCCTTTCAGCTTCACGCCGGGAACCCTACTGCGCATGCACAAGGCCCCGCTCCTCTCTCCAATTAGCCCGGCGGCTGGGCGAGGAGGAGGAGGGAGCCCTGCGATGACGTCACCTGTCCGCCCTCCCCCGAAAGGTGCCAATTGTGACACCGGAAGGGGGGAGGAATCTGATGAGCGGAAGTTCCACTTTAGGGTGGAGCTCCGCTTTAAGCAGTTTATGGCATAACAATGACCCCCCTACCCGCAAAGTACTCAACATTCAACTTCTGTCTTACTTTGCAGGCACTTTGGGGGACAAGCTAGGGTGGCCAGCTTCAAGCGCTGTCAGGGTTTCTTCTTGAAGTCCGGCCTCAGGCCCAACTGAGGCCACATAGTTCATTGAATTTCTCCTTAAAAAGTTGTGTAGAATGCAGCTTGCAAGGATTATATGGTTAAGTTTATATTCCGCCCTGTTGATTGGCGTAAGGAATAGGTGGAACCGGCTGGCCATTATCCCGAAAGCATTCTCCACCACTCTTCTTGCTCTGGCCATACGGTAGTTATAAACCCCCTGGTCCAGGGTGCAGGTCCCCATGGCTTCAATACGGTTGGCTGGTCAGAACAAACTAACAGAAAGCACTGAAAAACAGAAAGGCGGAGCTGAAAATCTAAAACGAGTGTAAAAGAACGCTATGAAGATCAATCCAGTGTTTTCTCAAGCTCCCCCCAGCACTCTCCGCTCCCCACCCCTGTACTCTCCATCCCCCCCTGCATTTTGCCCCCACCCATGTGCTCTCCAACCCCACCAGTGCTCTCCAGTCCCCCGTGCCTTACACCCCTGTACTTTCTGGCCCCCACTGGTGCTCTCAAGCTCCCCCCCTGCTCTTTGTACCCCCAGTGCTCTCCAGCCCTGTTTTTCTGCCCCCCCCCCAGTGCTCGCAAGCTCCTGTCCAGTGCTCTTCGCCACCCCACACTCTTACCCCCCCCAGTGCTCTCAGTTTCCCGTGCTCTCCACCCCTGTTCTTTTTGCCACTCCCCACCCCTGTGATCTCCACTCCCCCCTGCTCTTTGCCCCCACCCATGTGCTCTCCAACCCCACCAGTACTGTCTGCTCCCCCTTCTCTCCAGCTCCCACCCAGTGCTCTCCAGTTCCCCAGGACCAGAGGACAGGCTGACTGGGGCCGGAAAATGAGGACGGCTGAAGGTGCAGGTGGCCAGGGACCACTCAATCTCACAGCAAACAGATCCTCTGGAAGGAGCACTGTCCCCATCCAAAACGAGAACAGCTCCTGCCTGCTGCTGGCCATCATGGATATCCTGCTGGCATGCAAGGTACTGTACCAAGCATCAACAACACACCTTCCCACAGACAGGGACTGCAGACTTGAATATGGGGCACAGGAGGGGCTGCAATGATGGGCACAGTGAGGCTGCATTTGTGGGCACAGTGAGGCTGCATTCATGGGCACAGTAAGGCTGCATTCATGGGCAGAGTGAGACTGCTTTCACGACACATTAAAGCTGCATTTGATGGGCACAGTGAGGCTGCATTGATGGGCACAGTGAGGCTGCAATGGTGGGCACAGTAAGGTTGCAATGGTGGGCCCAGTGAGGCGCAATGGTGGGCACAGTGAGGTCGCAATGGTGGGCACAGTGAGGCCGCATTCACGGGCAGAGTAAAGCTGCATTTGATGAGCACAGTGAGGCTGCATTGATGGGCAAAGTGAGGCTTCATTTGATGGGCACAGTGAGGCTGCATTTGATGGGCACAGTGAGGCTGCATTTGATAGGCACAGTAATGCTGCATTTGATGGGCATTGGTGAGGCTGCATTGAGCTCTTGTATCATGTCTGCAGTCTCTGACCATCTCCTGCATCATGTCTGCAGTCTCTGAGGGAGTCTGAAGAGGAGTCAAGAGTGGTAGAGCCACCAGGATGGGGGTCATGAGAGAAGTCAGACGTGTGTGGACTGTGGAGAGGAGACTATAGGATATGACCAGAGCCACCAAGCTGGATCCGACAGACTGAGCCCTGCTTGGTGCACCTGAGAGGAGGTCAGTGACAGCACCGCCAGGCCAGTCTGAAGGGGGGTCACTGATGTAAGTGGGGAGTGAATATGATAATGTAAGGGGGCACTGATATAAAGAGTTTCCCCCTTAAATCAGTAACCCTTACCTTAGTGTATTCTTTCTGCAGAAGGGTCCCCCCCCCCATGTTCTGAGTTCCTGGGGTCCCCCTTGATGATTGACCACTTTTTACTGAAATTTGCTTATATATATAAAGCCCTATGTGATTTCATATCTGTCTTATCTGTATATAATACACTCTTCAAATGTGCTTTAAAATGTATGGTTTTCCCTTTCATGAACAAGAAAATAATGACGTTATGCTGTTGCGCTGGTATAATAATGCTGTGGGGCTGGTATGAATTTTTTTCCAGGGCTGGATTTTATCCCCAGTCCGGCCCTGCCTGGAGTATAGTATTCTGCCCAAGATATTACTGCTATTTCACCTACCTTATAGCAAGAAATTTAAACTCATAGGATGAGTGCTACAATATATATAATTCAAGTACATTTATTGTTAACCCAGGGAATTGATTGCCTTCAGGGGATCAGGAAGGTTTATTTTCCACCTGGAGCAAATTGGAACATGTTTTTTTGCCTTCCACTGGAACGACTGTGGTTATAGAATTCTGTATATGGAGTTTTTTTTTTTGGTTGAACTAGATGGACTTGTGTTATTTTTCAACCTGACTATCTATGTAACTGACTTTATGTTATAAAATTTCTTGTAGCATTTGTTTTTAAAAACAAAATATTTTTTACGCTGCGCTGGGAAAATGACCATGTAATATACAGTAGCTGAGCAACAGTAAAACAGTTGACTTCAGAAAACTGAGGGTACCATGTGTAGTTTCATTCTGTTGTAACATCATTACAAATTTAGTGTCAGCTCATAATAATTATATGTCTAAAGACAATAATAAACTAGCTGAACCGAATGGATAGTTAGGTCGCTGTGGCTAATAGTCAGCGCTAAGGGTGGTTATACACCTTGCAAGCGATGTGCTTGATTTTTGGTGATAAGGGTCAAGTCCAGTGAGACTTACCAGTGTGGTGGTTTTCCTACAACTAGCTGACAAACCTCAGTACCACTGAACACCGTTTCATTTCACATACTGTATAGAAGAAGAAAATCTGCATATGCTGAGAATAACTGCCGGCTAAGTAAGCAGAGATTTTATGGCAGGTCCCAGAAGTGCAGAAAAGCAGATTTCTCAGTACCTGGGATTTTCTGGAAGATATCTGTCCTTCTATGGCCAGCCTACTGTATGTTTACATAAGTAACATTACAACAGAGGTCTGCATCTTAATGCACTCCTGCTATTCAGGATCATTGTGAGGGCTGCCTAATTCATTTTAACCTTGAAATTGTCTTTTAACCCATCTCGTGGAATCACATATGTTTGCAGCACTCTAATTGCTATTTCATGAACAAGTCTGAACAGATTCTATTGTATCTCCATGTAATTTGTTTACTGCTGCATAGTTTTCTTGCCCTTTATGGAAATCGAAGCCAAACTTTCGGTATTTTCTTACGTCTTCAATTTCTACCTAAAAACAAAATATACTGTGTTTACAGACAAATGTTTGCTGTCTGCCAAAGTGTTTACATGTTGCTCTGACATGTTTACTTAAAGCCAGAGAACTCAGCATTAAGTTTCTAGGAGTCTGAGGCATAATAGAATTGCTTTGTAAACTCTGGAACTACAGAAGTGAATAGGATTTAAAGTAAAACTCTACCTTTACTAAATTATTATATTGATATAACATTGAATCTCAAATCTTGAAATTCAAATCAAGCATCGGTACAACCAGAGTTTTATTTTTTGGTTAGATACTTTTTATGGCTCATATACTTCTAAAGGAATGCAGCAATTGCAGCTTTTCACAGCACAATACTGAAATAGCTTCCAGTGGTTTTATTAACCAAAATCATCCACAACTCTGCCCCCAACTACATTACTAGCCTAGTCTCAAAATACCAACCTAATCCTTCTCTTCGTTCCTCCCAAGACCTCCTGCTCTCTAGCTCCCTTGTCATCTCCTCCCATACTCCCCTCCAGGACTTCTCCAGTGCCTCTCCCATCCTTTGAAATTTCCTACCCCAATCTGTCCAACTGTATCCAACGATATCCACTTTAAAGCCTCGTACACACAATTCGATTTTCAGATGACCGAACGTCTGTTTTTTGTTGCATGCTAGTCTCATGTCGAAAGTGAAGAGGTTACTAACCATACGAAAATTCTCGTATGACAGAAAACAACTTCAGAAGTGACATATGACGTAGTTTTGTATGCATTCTTTCGTTTCTGAGCATGCGTAGTCTTGCTCTTACGATTTTTGTTGTTCGAAAACCATACAGATTAAACAAAAATTGGATGTTGAGGTCGTGTATGACAAAAATGTTATAGTCTGCACATCCAGCTTTTGTCTGATGAAAAAAACTAAATTGTCTGTTAAAAGCACCATACTAACGAACTGAAAATCATCAGATCGTTCATCAGACGAAATGTTACTTCCGATTTTCGTATCGTGTCTTTAGGCCTTTAGGCGATCCCTGAAACTTTTCTCTTCAGAGAAGCCTACCCTGCCTCCAATTAATAACTGTACTTTCATTTTCTTCATCAGCTCACCCCCCACAGTTATTACCTTTTGTATCACTTGACCCTCCCTCCTAGATTGTAAGCTCTAATAAGCAGGGCCCTCTGATTCCTCCTGCATTGAACTGTATTGTAACTGTACTGTTTGCCCTAACATTGTAAAGTGCTGCGCAAACTGTTGGCGCTATATAAACCCTGTATAATAATAATAATATAATAATTAGAGCCTGAAAGCAGTTTGAGAAATAACATGGTGAAAAAAAAATAGTTGAGTAATTAATGCAAACCAGCAAACATTAAGGCAATGAAAACTTTGGTCAGGAGATTGTACAAGGTCTTACAATCAGGACCATACAACGTACAGCAGAGCTTACAGATTGCGATGGGCCACTATGCTTGGTTTTCATTCACCAAGTATTTAGTAAATCTTGTTGAAATATGAACTTAGAAGCAAATTCCATTAAAGTCTACAGGGGGTGAATTAAGTTCTGGCCATTTTTAGGGCTAATAGGCAAACTAATCCATCGAAAGCTGTGCATTTCCATAGGGAATATGTCAAATGCAAAATCATTTTTTTAATTAAAATACATACAGTAGGGAGAGGGTCTTTTCATGTGGCTTCAGTGGCAATATTGGAAATACACAAATATTTTACACATATTTTAGGAAGTCTTAATGCTGTATGTGGTGTTATGGAACAGTACAATTTTCACGGACAGTTTCATCGACAGTGTACACTGACAGCCCATATTTGGCTGGGGAATTGCTTTTTATTTTACAACTTGGCTTACATACAGCAACAGAATTCTAATATGATCATTTCATTTTGAAAAAGTTATTTTTTTCAGGTAATTGTAGGCACAATATAAAGTACATGCTTTTTCATCATATGGTAATTTACCTATTTTGACCAGTGTTTTGTTGTGTCTGTGCCTGTTTTCGCTGATGCAAAACTATGCTTCCACTGTCCAATTTCTATCAAGCTTTCATTAAGAATTAAGAGGCCACAGAAGATACAATTGTGTGAAATTGGCCAGCAGCAGGCCTTTTGTTAATGAGGAAGAGTTTGCCATAATGTACCAAAGAAAAGGAGTACCGAAAGTTGTTTTTCTATAAGAATTAAGAAACTGGAGGTGGCACAGCAGTGTGAATTTGTCCAGCAGTGGGACAATTTTAAATAGCAAGGCTGGCCCCAAATACATTAGAGAAAAAGAGCAGAGGCTGGGGCTAAATTTACTAGATACATACTGTATTTCACAGGTTAGGGTTTTACTACAAGAATTAAGATATGGCAGAGGATGCAACAGTGTAAACTTGGCCAGCAGCGAGACATTTTAAATCAGGGATAATAGGCCTAACTGGTGTATGCCTAATTTTTATTTTATCTATGGAGATAGGAGGGTGGGGTGAATGTGAGTGATATATTGTGAGGTGGTTTGGGTGCACACTGTTTTTACTGCCCTGAAAATAAAAGACCCGATCAACTAAAAATAAAAATAAAAAAACATTAAACTAAATGAAAAACCCAAAATACCACCCATGAAGCAAAAGCCCAATTTGAAAAAAAAAAATTTTAAATTGAAAAAAGGGAAAATCATCATAAAATAAAAATAAATATATCCCAAAGCAAATGAAAAGCCCAAAACATCACACTCCAAAACAAACATCCATTTATAAAAGGAGGCCTTGCAGGCAAAACAACAAAAAAACAAAAAAAAGTTTGCTATGGACAGGAAAGTAGCTAAAAGTGACTACTGACCTCAAATTAACCACAAAATAAAATAAAATGAAAGACAAAAAAGGCCTGACCATAGGAACAAAAAAAGACAGCAACGGGGTAATTTTCAAAAGGGTAGCAATCAGTAGTTTTCTAACTAAATCTAATTGTTGCCTATGTAATTTCTATGCTTTCAATATGCTTTTTCGATAAGAGCTTTCAAATTCACTGACACTGTTGCTGCTTTGTACCCCTCCCTTTCGTCAAGGGGGCTGGCTTAAGCAAAAGACCCCTTATTGAAACCTCAAATCCTGCTGCCCATAGTTCAAAGGCCATGCATTACTAAGCCATGACTAAGGACTAATGTCCGAAACGCGTAAGCTGTTTAACAGCATTGTACATGTATTTAATAAAGAAATACAATTTTGGATGTCATCCTGAGTGCTGACTATCTCTTTCCTTATTCTGGTATGTTTGAGGTGTCAGCAGCCTCAAGGTCTGAGCAACGGGTGGAGCTTTTATGTTGCAGTGCCTATACACCTGTTTTCATTGCATGCAAAGCATTATGGTTCTAAGAAATTCTTCAGGGGGAGTCTGTATACAGTGACCACGCATTTTAAATCCACAGGACTGGCCCCAAAACTGAAATAGGGGATAACCCCCTATTACAGACTGCAGAAGTCAGGAGTATGCATCCTGCAGAGTGGCCCTTAGATGGAAAAGTGTTCCCATACATTGGTGGTCAGTGGATAAGTGCTCCAATACATTGTTAGTCAGTAATAAAGTGAAGAAGGAGAGCCTGACATGACACAGGCTCCACACCTCAGCCTCCAGTCCAGTCTCTGCTATACTGTAAATAGGCTTCTAGTGTTACCCAGTCTCCCATAAGTCGGCCACTGACTGGGTTCAATCCAATTGCAGGCATTTTTCAGCAGATAACATTTTTGATTATTGACACATGTAGCGATACCCCCGAAGGAGCTGCTTAAGTTTGTTCAGTCCATTACTCTGCCTCTCAACACCAAAGAACTGTCTCAGCTTCTCTGGCACACCTAGCAAACAGAGTAAAACAGACACTAATGTTGTGAACAGGAAGTTTGTTTACTGGGAGACTTTCCACAATCAAACAAACAGTTATCTGGTAACTCAATAGTCAAGAATGGAAAACTGTGGTCTTTAATAGTGTTAATCAAACCTAAATTGCAGACTTCAAAATAACACAGTCAAACAACTTAAATAGGTCTAGAGTAGCCTATGCACTCAGGCATAAAGGGGAACTGATTTGACTAAACAACGGTCAGTCTGCTTCCCTCAAACCCTGAAATTACAGACCCAGGCAGTTAAATGTGAGGCAATAGGCCACAAATGCAATTTATCCCTTTAATAATTAACATGAAAGTTCCCCTTTAAAGGTAGTCAATGGAATCACTAAATTACTGATACTGAAGGAGTAACAGAAAGGGTCCTCACAATGGAGATATCCAGGATCTTCAGCTAGCCTGGCATTGGTGCACTTGGACTCCTGTTGAGCAGGATAAACAAAGGGGTACTTGAATGTATCCTGTTAGGCAAAAATGAGATGTAGGATGCTAGCAGTATCCTGATAGGCAAAGTGGAATGTAGTGATTGTTTAGCAGGGTGCAAGTGTTCCTACAAATGTGGGTACTGGTGAGGCAATGTTGCCTGACTACTGTGTCTTTAAAGATGGGAAATCTTTTCCCCGAAAGGCCCGACTGGCCACCTTGTAACCGGATTTTCCCAAGCCCTCAGGTAGACCTTTACTCAGTCAGTGAAAACAGGAAGAAGGAGGGGGTGAAAGCCTGTGTACATACAGTCACCTGTGTTAATGTACACGCAGCCCATCTGTGTTAGGCCGGTTTCACACTGGGGCGGTGGGGACATTACCGCGGTATTACCACGGTGTCCCATTGATTTCAATGGGTAGGAGCGGTATAGGACCGGTGAATACACCGCTCCTTCACCGCTCCAAAGATGCTGCTAGCAGGACTTTTTTTTACCGTCCTGCTAGCGCACCGCTCAAGTGTGAAAGCCCTCCGGCTTTCACACTGGAGTTAAAGGACCCGCTTTTTTCAGGCGCATTACAGGCGCTATTTTTAGCGCTGTAGCGCCTGAAAAACGCTTAGGTGTGAAAGGGGCCTTAATGTAAGTCATTGGCTGCAATACCCACGACACACATTTATAATAAGCAAAGCTCATACTGAACACAAATTTACAAACATAAATACAAAACCCTGAATTGCCATCTCAGATAACTAAAATCACAAATATGTTTTAATATGTTAATGTGATTTAAAACATTCCTTTCAATATTTGTAAATCTGCAGCTTTCATTTAAATAGTACCTGAACAAGGACCATCATCACAGGATCATCATGTGTTGTCTGTAATAAGGTGCCAATGCTCCCTGTCTCACAAATCTATCAATATCTCATTCTGTCAATATCAACAATATATAGCCAATATCAACAATATATAGCCAATCTGCTACACTGATTACCCACTAATGATGTTGAAATGTCAGCTCAGAATGAAACATTCATGTGGCACAGAATTACTGTATGTTAGCTCTTTTTGAATGACTGAAGGCCCAGATCATTCTGTGCCCATGCATAACTCACTCATTTGGGGCCGACATGTCAAGATCAATAGTGTATAATAGTGCAGCATGCATTGCTAACACTAAGTATTCCTGATATGTGCTTTTTGTATCATGTATGATCCTGTGATGATGGTCCTTGTTCAGTCCTGATAAAAATTGCTGATCGCCGCCATTACTATTAAAAAAAAAAAAAATAATAAAAAATGCCATACCTCTATCCCCTATTTTGTAGACGCTATAACTTTTGCCCAAACCAATCAATATACACTTTGCGCTTTATTATGATTTTTTTTTTTACCAGAAAATATGTAGAAGAATACATATCGGCCTAAACTGAGGTAAACATGTGTTTTTTATTTTTTTTTTTTTGGGATATTTATTATAGCAAAAAGTAAAATATAATGGGGTTGATTTACTAGAGGCAAATCCACTTTGCATTGCAAGTGCATTTGGAAGTGCAGTTGCTGTAGATCTGAGGAGAAGATCATAATAAGGGGAGGCTCTGCTGATTTATATCATCCAATCATGTACAGGCAAAAATGCAGTTTTTTATTCTTCTTCCATGTCCCCCTCAGATTTACAACGACTGCTCTTCCAAGTGCATTTGCAGTGCAAAGTGGATTTGCCTTTAGTACATAACCCCCATTGTGTTTTTTTTTTTCACAATCGCCGATCTTCTTTTGTTTATAGCGCAAAAAAAATAAAAACTGCAGAGGTGATCAAATGATCACTAAAAGCTCTATTTGTGGGGAAACTTTTTTTTTTGCTTGGGTACAGCATTGCATGACCGTGCAATTGTCAGTTAAAGTGACGCAGTGCCATATCGCAAAAAATGGCCTACTCATTGAGCAGCCAAATCTTCCGGGACTGAAGTGGTTAAAGTGATTATATGGTCAGAAGGTTTTTAGTCTTAATGCATTCTATGCATTAAGATAAAAAGCCTTCTGTGTACAGCAGCCCCCTCCCAGCCCCCTAAAACTTACCTGACCCCCCTCTCTATCCAACGATATCCACCAGTGCCTCGGAGTACCCAATCCGGAGAGGGAGGGGGTGGGGCCAAACTGCAGTTCAGTGTCTGAATGAATACGCAGAGCTGAAACTCGGCTCGGGTGCCCCCATAGCTTGCTGTGGGGGCACTTAACAGAAGGGAGGGGCCAGGAGTCCAGCCAGGGACCAGAGAAGAGGAGGATCTGGGCTGCTCTGTGCAAAACCACTACACAGAGTAGGTAAGTATAATATGTTTGTTTTTATAATAGAAATAAAAAAAACTGAGATTTTACAATCACTTTTAGGCCGGGTTCACAATGCTTCTACATGGAAGTAGGATGTCTTCCGATCTGATTTGCCCTACAACTTCATGTCTGACTTCGATGCGACTTCAATGAATGGGATCCGACTTTGATCCGACAATACCAGGCCCTTTAAGTCTGGTATGAATCTTGAGGGGGGGAACCCCAAACCAAAACTGAAAAAAAAATGGCATGGGGTCCCCCTAAAATCCAAACCAGACCCTTATTCGAGCACGCAGCCCGGCAGATCAGGAAAGGGGGAACGAGCGAGCGCCACATGCCCTCAACATGGGGGGGTGGGTGCTTTGGGGCAGGAGGGCTCTGTGCCCCCCCACCACAAAGCACCTTGTCCCCATGGGGACAAGGGCCTCTTCCCAGCAACCGTGGCTGGTGGTTGAGGGGGTCTGCGGGCAGGGGGCTTATCGGAATCTGGAAGCCCCCTTTAACAAGGTGAACACACCCTATGTGAATGAGTATGGGGTACATTGTACCCCTACTCATTTACCCCAAAAAAGTGTTGAAAATAAATAAAACCAGTACACAGGTTTTTAACAAAGTCCTTTATTAAAGTAGCTCCAACGTGTCTTCTGCCTCCAGTTCTTCTCTCTCCGCTGAGGTATTTTTCCTCTGGTTCTTCTCCCTCCTCTGTCATCTTCCTCTGGTTCTTCTGCCTCTGGTTCTTCTCCCTCTGCTGTCTTCTTCCTCTGGTTCTTCCTCTGGTTCTTCCTCTGGTTCGTCTCCCTCCTGAGGTCTTCTCTTGATGCTAGCTCCCACTGTTGTGTTAGCTCCGGCGTGTGCAAATTACTTATATAGCCACGGGGCATGGCCATCTGGTGATGTCATCTGGAGACCCCGCCCCCTTGTGACATCACCACCCCATCATGCTCCGGGCATTGACGTCACAAGGTTCTGGTATGGATTTTATAGGGGGAAGGGCCCACAGCGTTTTTCTTTTTAATTTTGGTGTGGGGTTCCACCCTCAAGATCCTCAAAGCACTATTCAAATGCCACAAGTCAGATCAGTTAAGAAGATGTTCCAATTTGAATGCGACTTACATTCAAATCAATGGGCTGAAATCATGCCTGAGTTGGACCAATGTAGTGCAGGAACCTTTTTTAAAGTCGGACCGACTTGTGTCCGACCAGTTAAGACGGCTCTCATACGGAACCATTGATTTATACACGTCATGTGACATGTGCTACCAAAGTCCAATGGTATGTTGCACCAGTGCGAACCAGGCCTTACTGATGGTCAATCAATCCCTGTCATGTAAAACACATGCATCTGGAAGATGCACCTGCAGTAATTATTTGGCCAAGTTCAGAGCCACTGCTTTATAAATATGCACCTTGAAGTTTTGAGTGGTTTCCCTTAATAAAACTACCCCCAATGCTACACATGAACTCTTCAAAACCTTGATGCTTCTGACTATGTCACACATAGTGTATACACTCCCTGCACCTAACATGTAGTGTTCAGTGCCTGGGTAGTCAATCCCCATACCCAAGCATATAGGGACAGGGGACATCCAACCATATGCAAGCTGTTATTTGCAAAGGATTTATAGGTGCTAGTGCTACAACAGCAGATGTGAATGGGGTATAACTGCCAATTTATGTACATTTAAAACATTAACAAGTATACAAATAACCTACAAAGTCAGGTCAATTTTCATGAACCCAAAGCAAGCAAATAAACCACTACTAGGCTATAGGGATGGGCCCGGTGCTCGATGCGAACCCACGTTCGCATCGAGCACCGGGCGTTCGCTCGACCGGCGAGCCCAGAACTATTTGGGCCGTTCGCATCACATTCGTGTGATGCGAGCGGCCCCGCAAAACATTGCGGCCGGCGCGGCCGGCGCAGTGCATTGCTGGATGATGATTGGTCAAGCATGCACTGTGACCCCGCATGCTTGGCCAATCACAGCGCCGGAAACTCGGAGAGCCATAATTGGCTACAGGCAGGACGCCTGTAGCCAATTAAAGCTCGGGGGCTTTAGTACACGCCCCACCATTTAAAAGGCCGCCACGCCGTCGGCGCCGGTCACATGAATTCCGGCTTTAGGAGAGATCAGGCTGATTCTGTGTCTTTGCTAGATACATTCATATAGAAAGATTTGCTCTACTTTGCTAAACCATTGGCTATTTATTTGCTAAACCATTGATCGTCCATTGCTGCTGGTTAGTGTGTTATTAGCTGCTGCTGGGGATTAGTCTGGTGCGTGTTTTACTGTTAGTACAGTATTTCAGTAGTACCAACCGCAGTGCTGTTAGCACAGCATTGCACCCCAAAAACACCCATAGGACTTCTAGTGTGTTAGTGGCAGCAAACAGAGCTCCTATATTTTCTTCCCAGAAGCACCCATAGGACTTCTAGTGTGTTAGTGGCATCACACAGAGCTCCCATATTTTCTTCCCAGAAGCACCCATAGGACTTCTAGTGTGTTAGTGGCATCACACAGAGCTCCCATATTTTCTTCCCAGAAGCACCCATAGGACTTCTAGTGTGTTAGTGGCATCACACAGAGCTCCCATATTTTCTTCCCAGAAGCACCCATAGGACTTCTAGTGTGTTAGTGGCATCACACAGAGCTCCCATATTTTCTTCTCAGAAGCACCCATAGGACTTCAATTGTGTGTTAGTGGCATCACACAGAGCTCCTATATTTTCTTCTCAGCAGCACCCACAGGACTTCTAGTGTGTTAGTGGCATCACACAGAGCTCCTATATTTTCTTCTCAGAAGCATCCATAGGACTTCAATTGTGTGTTAGTGGCATCACACAGAGCTCCTATATTTTCTTCTCAGCAACACCCACAGGACTTCTAGTGTGTTAGTGGCATCACACAGAGCTCCTATATTTTCTTCTCAGAAGCAGCCATAGGACTTCAATTGTGTGTTAGTGGCATCACACAGAGCTCCTATATTTTCTTCGCAGAAGCACCCATAGGACTTCTAGTGTGTTAGTGGCATCACACAGAGCTCCTATATTTTCTTCTCAGCAGCACCCACAGGACTTCTAGTGTGTTAGTGGCATCACACAGAGCTCCCATATTTTTTTCCCAGAAGCACCCATAGGACTTCTAGTGTGTTAGTGGCATCACACAGAGCTCCCATATTTTCTTCCCAGAAGCACCCATAGGACTTCTAGTGTGTTAGTGGCATCACACAGAGCTCCCATATTTTCTTCCCAGAAGCACCCATAGGACTTCTAGTGTGTTAGTGGCATCACACAGAGCTCCCATATTTTCTTCCCAGAAGCACCCATAGGACTTCTAGTGTGTTAGTGGCATCACACAGAGCTCCCATATTTTCTTCCCAGAAGCACCCATAGGACTTCTAGTGTGTTAGTGGCATCACACAGAGCTCCCATATTTTATTCCCAGAAGCACCCATAGGACTTCTAGTGTGTTAGTGGCATCACACAGAGCTCCCATATTTTATTCCCAGAAGCACCCATAGGACTTCTAGTGTGTTATTGGCATCACACAGAGCTCCCATATTTTCTTCCCAGAAGCACCCATAGGACTTCAATTGTGTGTTAGTGGCATCACACAGAGCTCCTATATTTTCTTCTCAACAGCACCCACAGGACTTCTAGTGTGTTAGTGGCATCACACAGAGCTCCTATATTATCTTCCCAGAAGCACCCATAGGACTTCAATTGTGTGTTAGTGGCATCACACAGAGCTCCTATATTTTCTTCTCAGCAGCACCCACAGAACTTCTAGTGTGTTAGTGGCATCACACAGAGCTCCTATATTTTCTTCCCAGAAGCACCCATAGGACTTCTAGTGTGTTAGTGGCATCACACAGAGCTCCTATATTTTCTTCTCAGCAGCACCCACAGGACTTCTAGTGTGTTAGTGGCATCACACAGAGCTCCTATATTTTCTTCCCAGAAGCACCCATAGGACTTCAATTGTGTGTTAGTGGCATCACGCAGAGCTCCTATATTTTCTTCTCAGCAGCACCCACAGGACTTCTAGTGTGTTAGTGGCATCACACAGAGCTCCTATATTTTCTTCCCAGAAGCACCCATAGGACTTCTAGTGTGTTAGTGGCATCACACAGAGCTCCTATATTTTCTTCCCAGAAGCACCCATAGGACTTCAATTGTGTGTTAGTGGCATCACACAGAGCTCCTATATTTTCTTCTCAGCAGCACCCACAGGACTTCTAGTGTGTTAGTGGCATCACACAGAGCTCCTATATTTTCTTCTCAGCAGCACCCACAGGACTTCTAGTGTGTTAGTGGCATCACACAGAGCTCCTATATTTTCTTCCCAGAAGCACCCATAGGACTTCGATTGTGTGTTAGTGGCATCACACAGAGCTCCTATATTTTCTTCCCAGAAGCACCCATAGGACTTCAATTGTGTGTTAGTGGCATCACACAGAGCTCCTATATTTTCTTCCCAGAAGCACCCATAGGACTTCAATTGTGTGTTAGTGGCATCACACAGAGCTCCTATATTTTCTTCCCAGAAGCACCCATAGGACTTCTAGTGTGTTAGTGGCATCACACAGAGCTCCTATATTTTCTTCCCAGAAGCACCCATAGGACTTCAATTGTGTGTTAGTGGCATCACACAGAGCTCCTATATTTTCTTCTCAGCAGCACCCACAGGACTTCTAGTGTGTTAGTGGCATCACACAGAGCTCCTATATTTTCTTCCCAGAAGCACCCATAGGACTTCTAGTGTGTTAGTGGCATCACACAGAGCTCCATCTATTTTCTTCTCAGCAGCACCCACAGGACTTCTAGTGTGTTAGTGGCATCACACAGAGCTCCTATATTTTCTTCCCAGAAGCACCCATAGGACTTCTAGTGTGTTAGTGGCATCACACAGAGCTCCTATATTTTCTTCTCAGCAGCACCCACAGGACTTCTAGTGTGTTAGTGGCATCACACAGAGCTCCTATATTTTCTTCGCAGAAGCACCCATAGGACTTCTAGTGTGTTAGTGGCATCACACAGAGCTCCTATATTTTCTTCTCAGCAGCACCCACAGGACTTCTAGTGTGTTAGTGGCATCACACAGAGCTCCTATATTTTCTTCTCAGAAGCACCCATAGGACTTCAATTGTGTGTTAATGGCATCACACAGAGCTCCTATATTTTCTTCGCAGAAGCACCCATAGGACTTCTAGTGTGTTAGTGGCATCACACAGAGCTCCTATATTTTCTTCCCAGAAGCACCCATAGGACTTCAATTGTGTGTTAGTGGCATCACACAGAGCTCCTATATTTTCTTCCCAGCAGCACCCACAGGACTTCTAGTGTGTTAGTGGCATCACACAGAGCTCCTATATTTTCTTCTCAGAAGCACCCACAGGACTTCAATTGTGTGTTAGTGGCATCACACAGAGCTCCTATATTTTCTTCGCAGAAGCACCCATAGGACTTCTAGTGTGTTAGTGGCATCACACAGAGCTCCTATATTTTCTTCTCAGCAGCACCCACAGGACTTCTACTGTGTTAGTGGCATCACACAGAGCTCCTATATTTTCTTCGCAGAAGCACCCATAGGACTTCTAGTGTGTTAGTGGCATCACACAGAGCTCCTATATTTTCTTCTCAGCAGCACCCACAGGACTTCTAGTGTGTTAGTGGCATCACACAGAGCTCCTATATTTTCTTCCCAGAAGCACCCATAGGACTTCTAGTGTGTTAGTGGCATCACACAGAGCTCCTATATTTTCTTCGCAGAAGCACCCATAGGACTTCTAGTGTGTTAGTGGCATCACACAGAGCTCCTATATTTTCTTCTCAGCAGCACACATAGTACCTATAGTGTGTTAGTGTCAGCACCCATAGGACCTACAGTGTGTTGTGAGCACACATAGGAGCTCTATTTTTTATACTATATACACTACCGACTACAATGCCTGGAAGACCGCCAAGGGGAGGCAGAGCGTGCAGAGGCAAGAACACAGGGCAGGCAGGCTCTTTTTCTAGAGTCAACAGTGCTGGCCGTGGCCGTGGTCGTGCATCGTCATAAGCACGTGGCCATGGGACACGCTCGTCTTTGTTTTCGGCAGCTGGACATGTGGAGCCACATCATGCTGAAGGCTTGGTAGAATGGATGACCAAGCCCTCCTCATCCTCCTCATCCTCTCTCACCCAGGCTCAGGGTACTGGCAGAGCAGCTGCCAACGCGTACTCAATGGCATCATCAGCCACCCCTTCCCTAGACCCACCATGTCCTCCTGAGGAGTCCCCCGAACTCTTTGAGCACAGTGTTGGGTACATGCTCCAGGAAGATGCCCAACGATTGGAAGGCTCGGATGATGATACCCAGCTTGAGGAAGTCAGTAGTGTGCGCGCAGAGAGAGGGGATGCTGAAGGACAGCAATCTGGCAATACTGTTCCACCAGCTGCAGCTTACTGCCAGGTTTGCTCTAGTGGTGAAGAGGGAGGGGATGATGAGGTCACTGACTCCACGTGGGTGCCTGAAGGGAGAGAGGATGAGGAGGAGGACGAGGAGGAGGAGGATGCGGCGTCACATGTCCAACGAGGCAGGATGCCCCCTGGAGGCCGGCTAGAGGCCAGCACAGCAACTGTACCACACCGCAGAGCTCCGCCTGTGCAGGGCGCTGCCTCTGCACGTTATCAGAAAAGTTCTTTGGTGTGGGCCTTTTTTGAGACGAGTGCATCAGATCGCACCACTGCTATTTGCAATATTTGTCTCAAGCGTATCTCGCGTGGCCAAAACATCAGCCGCTTGGGCACCACAAGCATGAGCAGACATATGTCGACCTGCCATGCAGCTCGTTGGCAAGCACACATAAAAGACCCACACCAAAGAACAAAGCGGACCTCTCCTTGCTCCTCATCAGCTGGGATCTCCATCCCCACTACATCTTCAGTCCTCTCTGAAAGCTGCTCTGAGAGGACTGAAGGTGTAGAATTAGGTGTGTCACAACCAAGTACTTGCAGTACACCGACGTCCGATTGTAGCAGGCAAATTTCCCTGCCCCAGCTGCTGGACCGTCGAAAGAAGTACACTCCCAGCCATCCACATGCCCAGCGGTTGAATGCTAGCTTGGCTAAATTGCTAGCACTTCAACTGCTGCCTTTTCAGTTGGTAGACTCGGCCCCCTTCCATGAGTTTGTTCAATGTGCGGTTCCTCAGTGGCAGGTTCCCAAACGCCACTTTTTTTCACGGAAGGCGATTCCGTCTCTCTACCGGCATGTGGAAGGCAATGTCCATGCCTCGCTGGACAGGGCGGTCAGCGGCAAGGTGCATATTACCGCTGACTCATGGTCCAGAAGGCATGGACAGGGACGTTACCTTTCTTTCACGGCCCATTGGGTCACTCTATTGGCAGCTGGGAGGGATGCAGAACAAGGTGCAGTAGTGTTGGAGGTTGTTCCGCCACCACGCCTCCAAAATGCTACTACTGCTACTGGTTGTGACACACCTCTCTCCTCCACCCCCCCCTCCTCTTCTTCTTCCTCCAGTGCTCTGTCCTCGGAACCAGCGGTGCTCCGTAGGCGTACAACGGGCTACGCAAGTACGCAGGCAAAAAGATGCCATGCCGTGCTTGCGCTGGTGTGTTTGGGGGACCGGAGCCACACTGGGCCAGAGGTTCTGGCAGCTCTGCAGGGGCAGGCCGAGAGGTGGTTGACGCCACGCCAGCTTAAGCCAGGAATGGTCGTTTCTGACAATGGCACCAACCTCCTCTCCACCCTGCGACAGGGGCAGCTCACCCATGTGCCCTGTATGGCTCACGTCCTCAACCTGGTGGTGCAGCGGTTCTTGGGCAGGTTCCCAGGCTTACAGGATGTCCAGAGGCAGGCCAGGAAAGTCTGTGTGCATTTCCGCCGATCTTATAATGCCAGTGCTCGGCTGACTGAGCTGCAAAAGGAGCTGAACCTGCCCAAGAACTGCCTAATATGTGACATGCCCACCAGGTGGAACTCAACGTTGGCCATGCTGCAGTGACTGCACACGCAGCAGAGGGCCATCAATGAGTACCTTTGCGACTACGGCACCAGGACAGGGTCAGGGGAGCTTGGCTTTTTTTCCCCACGCAAGTGGAGCATGATCAGGGATGCATGCACTGTCCTCTCACCATTTGAGGAGGCCACGAGGATGGTGAGCAGTGACAGTGCATGCAGCAGTGACACTGTACCTCTTGTCCACCTGTTGGAGCATACGCTGCGTGGGATAATGGACAGGGCACTTGAGGCAGAACAGAGGCAGGAAGAGGAGGACTTCCTTGCCTCTCAAGGCCCCCTTTATCCGGACAGTGTTCCTTCTGTCCCACCCATCACACAGGAAGAGGATGAGGAGGAGGAGGATTGTGTGAGCATGGAGGTGGAGCCTGGCACTCAGCATCAGCAGCAGCAGTCTTTTAGGGATGATGTACAGTCCCAACAAACCAGTGGACTTGTACGTGGCTGGGAGGAGGTGGCTGGCGATCATGTCATCCTCAGTGACCCAGAAGACTCCGGACCGAATGCCTCAGCTAACCTACGCTGCATGGCCTCCCTGATCCTGCAAAGCCTGCGGAAGGATCCTCGTGTTCTTCGGATCAAGGAGAGGGACCATTACTGGCTGGCCACTCTCCTTGATCCACGGTACAAGGGTAAGGTTGCGGACCTTATCTTGCCGTCGCAGAGGGAGCAGAGGATGAGACATCTCAGGGAGGCCTTGCAGAAAGGTCTGTGCAACGCGTTCCCAGAAACTGGGAGGTTACAAACTCCTGGTCCTGGACGACGAGTTGCTGAGGCTTCGGTCAGTAGCAGAAGGAGCTGTGGGGAAGGTGGACGTCTGACCGATGCGTTCAGACAATTTTTTAGTCCGCAGCCCCAAGGTATGATCGGTTCCAGCAACCATCGCCAGCGTCTGATATACATGGTGCAGGAATACCTAGGGGCAAGGTCAGACTTGGACACCTTTCCCACCGAAAATCCTCTGGCTTATTGGGTCCTGAGGATGGATCACTGGCCAGAGCTTGCACAGTATGCAATTGAGCTACTGGCCTGTCCTGCCTCCAGCGTTCTTTCCGAACGCACATTCAGTGCTGCTGGAGGATTTGTCACCGATCATAGGGTGCGCCTGTTCACCGACTCGGTTGATCGACTGACCTTCATAAAAATGAATCAGTCTTGGATCACTACCAGCTACCAGGCACCTGAAGCGGATATAACGGAATCATTTATAATGTCACATCCCTTCAAGACTGCCTATGCTGATGCTGAGTGACTGTCCTGTTATGTTCACTGACTATCCTCTTCCTCCTCCTCAATGATCCATGCCACCACACAGTGCCTAAGGCACAATTTTTCAGCCCCTGTATAACAGGGGCGTGTACTTACAATTTTTTTAAAAATGCTTCGCAACACGTGTGACTGCTGTGCTCCAAGTACAGTATCTGTGAGGGGTTGCAGTGTTGTGGCACCAGCACCAGTGCCTAAGGCACAATTTTTCAGCCCCTGTTGGGGCGTGTAATTACAATTTTTAGGCAATGCTTTGCAACAGGTCTCATTACTGTGCTAAGAGTACAGTATCTGTGAGGGGTTGCAGTGTTGTGGCACCAGCACCAATGCCTAAGGCACAATTTTTTTAGCCCCTGTTTAACAGGGGCGTGTAATTACAATTTTTTTAAAAAGATGCTTCGCAACAGGTGTGACTGCTGTGCTCCAAGTACAGTATCTGTGAGGGGTTGCAGTGTTGTGGCACCAGCACCAGTGCCTAAGGCACAATTTTTCAGCCCCTGTTGGGGCGTGTAATTACAATTTTTAGGCAATGCTTTGCAACAGGTCTCATTGCTGTGCTAAGAGTACAGTGTCTGTGAGGGGTTGCAGTGTTGTGGCACCAGCACCAATGCCTAAGGCACAATTTTTCAGCCCCTGTTTAACAGGGGCGTGTAATTACAATTTTTTAAAAAGATGCTTTGCAACAGGTGTGACTGCTGTGCTCCAAGTACAGTATCTGTGAGGGGTTGCAGTGTTGTGGCACCAGCACCAGTGCCTAAGGCACAATTTTTCAGCCCCTGTTGGGGCGTGTAATTACAATTTTTAGGCAATGCTTTGCAACAGGTCTCATTGCTGTGCTAGGAGTACAGTATCTGTGAGGGGTTGCAGTGTTGTGGCACCAGCACCAATGCCTAAGGCGCAATTTTTCAGCCCCTGTTTAACAGGGGCGTGTAATTACAAATCTTGATCTAATAGTTCACAGCAGGGCCCATTCCTGCGCCCACCAAGAGTAACTATGAGGGCCTACAGTCTTGTGGCAACACCGTCCACCACCACCGCCAAAGGCCCAATTTTTCTGCCCTGTTCAACAGGTGCATGCAATTACAAATCTTGATCTAATAACTCACAGCAGGGCCCATTCATGCACCCACCAAGAGTAACTGTGAGGGCTTACAGTCTTGTGGCAACACCGTCCACCACCACCACCACCACCAAAGGCCCAATTTTTCTGCCCGGTTCAACAGGTGCATGCAAGTACAAATCTTGATCTATTAACTCACAGCAGGGCTCATTCCTGTGCCCACCAGTCTTGTGGCTACACCAACATCTAATAGAGCAAATTTCTGCAGAGTATATACGGCAGGCCCCTACTTTCAAACATCCAACTTACAAACGACTCCTACTTGCAAACGGAAAGAGAAAACAGGAAGTGAGAGGAAATCTACCCCTAGGAAGGGAAATTCTATCATGTTAGATTTAATTTGCTTTATCACCAATCCTTGTTTCAATTAAAACCCCACTTTTCCAAAAACATTTGTCATTGGGACGGAAAGTGAGGTGACATGTTCTGAACAGATGTGCAAAGACAGCAAATGTTACAGGGGTGATAACCCCTCCCTATGTTCCCCAAAAAGCTTAAAAAGCTTAAAAATAGATTTTTTTGGGATGGAGCTACACTTCATAATGTACCTGTTCAGATTCTACTTAAGAACAAACCTACAGTCCGTGTCTTGTTTGCACCACCTATATACTGCTGTTCAGAGTATATAGGGTTGTAGGTATAGGGTTTTATTTTGGGTGCGGGGTCCCCCTTAATATCCATACAAGACCCAAAGGGGCTGGGGTGGGGGGGGTAGCCATGCCATTTTTCTCAAGGATTTTCAGCCATATGCCGGCCAGGACAAGACATGACATTAAAGCCGCAAGTGGTTTTAAATGGCTTCTTTTTTTCCTTTACAAATGTCATTTTGTGCAAGGACAGTTCTAAACACGGGAAACACATGCCACTTCACAGGCATACTTTAGACACCCCCCAGGTACCATATTTAAAGGAAAATTTCACTTTTTTTTTTTTTCACTTTATGCATCATTAAAATGACTGCTCCCGAAAAAACGTTAGTTTTTAAAAGTTCTTTTTGCATTGATATATGTCCCCTGGGGCAGGACCCGGGTCCCCAAACCTGTTTTATGACATTAACATGCATATTGGCCGTTGTAATTAGCAATTTTGATTTCGAACGTCCGCGTCCATTATAACGAATAGGGTTCGAAAATTTGCGCGAACTTTCGGTCCGTTCGAAGGTTCTGGTGCGAACCGAACCCGGGGGTGTTCGGCTCATCCCTACTAGGCTTCCCTGAAGACGTGACACCACGAAACGTACGTCGGTAGGCGGTACCTGATCACTATCTGCATTGCACGTACTATTCCCCGGATTTCCTGTTAACTGGTCCAGAGATACTGGCGAGTGGAACGCACGCCGGAGCTCAACAAGGAAGCCACGAGGGAAGGATCCGTGTATCCATTTGATCTATTTGCAAGCAGCCTCAGTGCCGGGTAGGCACTTGGCAATGTAAGTAGGCTTTTGGCTGCTGTATTTTTTAATTATTATTTTAATATAACAAGATTACGCTATGAGGTGTGCCTCTTTCTATTCCCACTTATGTCATTCATTCTACCTGAGCTGATTTAAGAGGAGGAAGACTGCCTAGAGCAGGGGTGCCCAACCCGTGGCCCGCGGCGCCATCCGAGGTGGCCCGCCACGTCTTGCCCTGAGATGGCGGGTCGGGAAGCCCTGATCGCGGGTACCCGACCCGCCATCTCCGAGCATCAGCTAGAACGGAGCCGCCGCTAAAGGAAGCAGAGCCGATGCTTCCTGTATAGCGCCGGCTCCTTCACAGGCGGAGTGATATCAAATGTACTCCGCCTGTGACAGGAATGTGTACTGCAGCTGCATGCTTCCTGAGATCTCACAGCAGCCAGCAGTGCCAGTACCAGTACCCATCAGCAGTACCAGCCAGAAGTACCAGTACCCACTACCAGTACCAGCCACCAGTACCAGTACCAGCCAGCAGTATCAGTACCCACCAGCAGTACCAGTCACCAGTACCCACCAGCAGTACCAGCCAGAAGTACCAGTACCCACCAGCAGTACCAGTACCCGCCAGCAGTACCAGTACCCACCAGCAGTACCCACCACCAGTACCAGCCAGCAGTACCCGCCAGCAGTACCAGCCAGCAGTACCGGTACCCACCAGCAGTACTAGCCACCAGTACCAGTCACCAGTACCAGTACCCACCAGCAGTACCAGTCACCAGTACCCACCAGCAGTACCCACCACCAGTACCAGCCAGCAGTACCCGCCAGCAGTACCAGTACCCGCCAGCAGTACCAGCCAGCAGTACCGGTACCCACCAGCAGTACTAGCCACCAGTACCAGTCACCAGTACCAGTACCCACCAGCAGTACCAGTCACCAGTACCCACCAGCAGTACCAGCCAGAAGTACCTGCCAGCAGTACCAGTACCCGCCAGCAGTACCAGTACCCACCACCAGTACCAGCCAGCAGTACCAGTGCCCACCACAAGTACTAGCCACCAGTACCCGCCAGCAGTACCAGTACCCGCCAGCAGTATCAGTACCAGCCAGCAGTACCAGTCACCAGTACCGGCCAGCAGTACCAGTACCAGCCAGCAGTACCAGTCACCAGTACCCGCCAGCAGTATCAGTACCCGCCACCAGTACCAGTACCCATCAGCAGTACTAGCCACCAGTACCAGTCACCAGTATCAGTACCCGCCAGCAGTATCAGTACCCACCAGCAGTACCAGTACCCACCAGCAGTACCAGTACCCGCCAGCAGTATCAGTACCAGCCACCAGTACCAGTCACCAGTACCCCGCCAGCAGTACCAGTATCAGCCAGCAGTACCAGTCACCAGTACCCGCCAGCAGTATCAGTACCCGCCACCAGTACCAGTCACCAGTATCAGTACCCACCAGCAGTACCAGTACCCACCAGCAGTACCAGTACCCACCAGCAGTACCCGCCACCAGTACCAGTACCCACCAGCAGTACCAGCCACCAGTACTAGCCACCAGTACCAGTACCCACCAGCAGTACCAGCCAGCAGTACCCACCAGCAATACCAGTACCAGCCAGCAGTATCAGTACAAGTACCAGCCAGCAGTACCAGTAGCCACCAGTTCCAGCCACCAGTACCAGTACCAGCCAGCAGTACCAGTACCCACCAGCAGCACCAACCACCAGTTCCAGTCACCAGTACCAGCCAGCAGTACCAGTACCCGCCAGCAGTACCCACCAGCAGCACCAGTACCCACCAGCAGTACCAGTACCTACCAGCACCCACCAGCAGTACAAGTAGCAGCAAGCAGTTTCATCCAGCAGTACCAGTACCAGCCAGCAGTACCAGTACCCACGAGCAGTACCAACCACCAGTTCCAGTCACCAGTACCAGTCAGCAGTACCAGTACTAGTCAGCAATACCAGTCAGCAGTACCAGTACCAGTCAGCAGTACCAGTCAGCAGTACCAGTACCAGTCAGCAGTACCAGTACCAGTCAGCAGTACCAGTCAGCAGTATCAGTACCAGTCAGCAGTACCAGTACCAGTCAGCAGTACCAGTCAGCAGTACCAGCCAGCAGTACCAGTACCCACCAGCAGCACCAGTACCCACCAGCAGCACCAGTACCCACCAGCACCCGCCAGCAGTACCAGTAGCTGCAAGCAGTTTCAGCCACCAGTACCCGCCAGCAGTACCAGTCAGCAGTACCAGCAGGCAGTACCCAACAGCAGTACCAGCCAGCAGTACCAGCCCTGAAAGACAGCCAGCAGCAGCCACCAGTTATAACCACCTGGGGAACAGCAGCAACCAGCTGCAGGAATCCTGAGGAAGAAGTGAAGATTGAGGTCAGTTGAGGAGCAGGTAAACCGCTGTGCATCAGTGTGAAAGCAGCCTTCGTCCCCTTTCACACGATCGGTCCGATTGGGTCCGCCTGAAAAACAGACAGGCAGAACCGATCAGACCCTCCATTCACCTCTATAGAGCGGCAGATGTAAACAGACGCCTATCTGCAATCTGATCTGCTTAAAAAACAGAAGGGGATCTGTCCCCTTCTGTCTGGGCAGATCGGAGGGCCCTTAGGGTAGAGCGGGCTGCATCTGTGTCTGCTCTACATATGCAGAATGGACACAGACCTGCCATCCGCCCGCTACGCTCATTGTGGCCCGCGACCGGTTACCAAGTCGCTAAAGTGGCCCTCGCTCCTCAAAAGGTTGGGCACCCCTGGCCTAGAGTGTGGGTGTATCTCTGTGAACAGGCACAATCCTGTATAAGCGCTTCTGATTGCTTTTTAATTAAAGTAATCAACTTCATTTGGTAAGCGGCCATTCAATTCTCCTGGTTCTCACTTTGGGTGTAACAAGAACTTTTTTTGGTGATGGTTGACAAGCGATTCTAACAGGAGTGAATACGTCTTCTTACAGCAAGGACTGCTAAATGAACTTTCTCTTTCACTTTGTTTCATATCACAAGTTTCTTCACTTGTATTATATATTTTATTGTTTGGGTTATTACTCACTATAGATGTGTTTAAAATTCATCTATTATCACGGTAATATTTGATTATAGAGGCACCGTATATACTAGACTGTGCTTTATTGTGGGTCTTTTTGAGAATTCACATATTTTTTGATTATATTTGATTGTTTGAGTCAGCACTATACAGGGCAATATTTTACTTTGTATGTTAATATTGTATATAGGGTTGTTTGCACCAGTATACATTAAATACATATAGGTGACCAAGGTGTTGGTGTTAAACCACCGGCCAGGGACACCTTCAGTGTTAACACGGGTGTGTTAGGAACTGAATAATTTATGTCATATATTGGATATAATAACACTGTCTTTATTGGGGTATAAACCACTTTATGTTTATTTATTATATATGTCATTAAGTATATGCAACACATGTAATAAGGTTATTTAGCTTTCCTAGCATTCCAAATCACATATTTACACTCGTCCATAGGTAGATTTTACTACAAATATCTCAGCAGAGGACAATAATTGATATCCACGTACGCAAATATTGAATCATATAAATATACGTAATTAACTAGCGCCCCTCATACACCTTACTACCAATACTATAAATCTCTATAAATATAGAGGGAGCAGCTTAGTAGTAATTATTAAGATCTAATTATAATTCTTGCGAATCTTTCTTAAGCTTTAAAACTACCTTGAACAAATATCAGTGTTTTTTTACACTACTATTTGGTTTCAAATAATTATTTTCCAAGCGCGGGGCAGGAATAACCACTTTTAGTGGTTGCTCACATCCTCAGTATATTCAATATAGGAATTGTTAGTTAATGAAAATCATTGTAAGGCAATTTAGTACTGACTTGGGGATATGTACAGTATATGTGTTTATCGTTGTGAACTATCTTACTGGTCAATGAAAACCACAGATCCATGACTAAAATTCCTTTACCTACACCAAGATTCAAGGACTACTGATAAGTATCTCCATCTGTACAAGGTTCTACGTATATGTAATGCAGGTAAACACAGCTGTTTTGAGTATCATGATATTTATATCATCTCCAATATCTGAAAACAGACAAGAAAAACCAAAGCCATATCAGATTTACCAGAAGGAAAATAAAGTGACACATTCAATTAACATTTATTGTTAATACAAAATAAATTTCCAATAGATCTTTCAATCATTTAAATGTTTTGCATAGTTTAACATTTTTAAATAGTTTTTACATTACGGCTAGATTTAAATGAAGTCAGACCAAATGCCTTTTAAGGTAAAAAAAAATATTTGTTTTTACTGTACATCAAATATCAAAGTGCCAAGGCCACTTAGTCTCTCTGTGATCCAAGGTGTTTTTTTAACTTTACACTGAAGTGTGCTTTTAAGAGTTACAGAATGTATTTGACAGTATTTTGATGGTACTGCTTTTTTAGAGGAACTTCACCTTTACACACTTTACTTTGCAAATCAATGAACTTCACTATATAACATGGTGGTTAGGCATTATAGTGATAGGACATGTCTGTATGCAAAAAAACGAGAACTGGATATACAGTGTATGGCCAACATTTGTGGACACCTGACCATCACACTTATACAGTCATGGCCGAAATTGTTGGCACCCCAGAAATGTTTCCAGAAAATCATGTATTTCTCACAGAAAAGTATTGCAGTATTACATGTTTTGCTATACACATGTTTATTCCCTATGTGTGTATTGGAACAAAACAAAAAATAGGGGGGGGGAAAGCAAATTGGACATAATGTCACACAAATTCCAAAAATGGGCTGGTCAAAATTCTTGGCACCCTTTCAAAATTGTGAATAAATAAGATTGTTTCAAGCATGTGATGCTCCTTTAAACTCACCTGGGGCAAGTAACAGGTGTGGGCAATATAAAAATCATGTGTGTCTGTGTGTGCCACACTAAGCATGGACAACAGAAAGAGAAGAGAACTGTCTGAGGACTTGAGAACCAAAATTGTGGAACAATATCAACAATCTTAAGGTTACAAGTCCATCTCCAGAGATCTAGATTTTCCTTTGTCCACAGTGCGCAACATAATCAAGAAGTTTTCAACCCATGGCACTGTAGCTAATCTCTCTGGGTGTGGACGGAAGAGAAAAATTGATGAAAGGTTGCAACGCAGGATAGTCCGGAGGGTGGATAAGCAGCCCCAAACAAGTTCCAAAGAAATTCAAGCTGTCCTGCAGGCTCAGGGAGCATCAGTGTCAGCGCGAACTATCCGTCGACATTTAAATGAAATGAAACGCTATGGCAGGAGACCCAGGAGGACCCCACTGCTGACACAGAGACATACAAAAGCAAGACTACAGTTTTGACAAAATGGACTTGAGTAAGCCAAAATCCTTCTGGGAACACGTCTTGTGACAGATAAGACCAAGATAGAGCTTTTTGGTAAAGCACATCATTCTACTGTTTACTGAAAACGAAATAAGGCCTACAAAGAAAAGAACACAGTACCTACAGTGAAATATGGTGGAGGTTCAATGATGTTTTGGGAATGTTTTGCTGGCTCTGGCACTGGGTTCCTTGAATGTGTGCAAGGCATCATGAAATCTGAGGATTACCAAAGGATTTTGGGTCACACTGTAGAGTCCAGTGTCAGAAAGCTGGGTTTGCGTCCGAGATCTTGGGTCTTCCAGCAGGACAATGATCCCAAACATACGTCAAAAAGCACCCAGAAATGGATGGCAACAAAGAGCTGGAGAGTTCTAAAGTGGCCAGCAATGAGTCCAGATCTAAATCCCATTGAACACCTGTGAAGAGATCTTAAAATTGCTGTTGGGAAAAGGTGTCCTTCCAATAAGAGAGACCTGGAGCAGTTTGCAAAGGAAGAGTGGTCCAAAATTCTGGGTGAGAGGTGTAAGAAGCTTATTGATGGTTATAGGAAGTGACAAGAATTTTGACCGGACCATTTTTTGGAGTTTTGTGTGACATTATGTCCAATTTGCTTTTTTCCTCCCTTTTTTTGTTTTGTTCCAATACACACAAAGGGAATAAACATGTGTATAGAAAAACATGTGTTACAGCAATACTTTTCTGTGAGAAATACTTGATTTTCTGGAAACATTTCTGGGGTGCCAACAATTTCGGCCATGACTGTATGAGTTTGTTGGACATCTCATTCCAAAACAATGGTTATTATTATGGTCTTGCTTACCCTCTCTACCCAATGCTGTTAAATTAGCCTCTACTTCTGTGAAGACGTTATACATGATTTGGGAATGTATCTGTGGGACTTGGTGCTCATTCAGCCAAAAAAGCATTTGTGAGGTCAGGTACTGTTGTTAGATGGAAAGATCTAGCTCTCAATTGACTTTTTAACTCATCCCAAAGGTGTTCAGTAAGGTTAAGATCAGGGCTTTGTGCAGGCCACTCGAGTTCCCCCATATCAAGCACATCAAGCATATCTTTATGGACATGGCTTTGTGCATATAGTGGAACAGAAAAGGGCTTTCCTAAAGTGTTACCACAAGTTTGGAGTTGCACATTTTTCTAAATGCCTTTGTATGTTGTAGCATTAACAGTATCCAAACACCCAAATTCAATGATTTGGAGTGGTGTCTGCTTACATTTGACACATGACCATCACACTTACACTATATGACCAAACTCTGGATATATGTAGTGTATAATCGTAAGCATAGGTGATTGTGAGAAAAAATAACTATTGTTAAGATAAAAATTCCCTTTAGTGTTCCATAATATTAAATTATGTTTATGTTTGTTTATGTTTTTTTTTTTTTTTTCAGTTAGTTGCAACAATACCTATGAATAAATGTTGAAAAAACATCAAAGAAGGGAAAAAAGTTAAAGCCAAAAATTGAAAAAAATGTAAAACTATCCCTTGTAGTGGGGCTGCACCTGCACTGTAGGGGTTAATAGCTTGTTTTGTCTATGGGAGAAAAGAAACAATTTTACTCACATGATCCTCTGCTTCCCTAGCAGATGGACCTCCCCCTCATGCTCTGGCAGTGGACTGTCCCTTGACATCATTACAGTACATCCAATGCAGGGCTATGGACTCTCCTTTGGTCTTGATGATGTCAGGACCCCAGACCTCTGGAGCATGGGGGAGAAGAAGATGCAGAGACTATTCTAGCTGCAGGGAGGAACAGAGGATTGGGTAAGTAAATATTATTTGTTCTTTTATACCAAAACGGGCACAGGTACTGCAAGGTATAATTTTGCCCAGAGTTGGAATTTAAATGTAAGACAAGGTTGTCTTTTGTGTCATGTGCAGTTTGTTGCCCAAAGTTTGTAGACATACTGTAGGGTTTAGCAGAAGAGTTTGTTTCCTACTACAGGCCCAAAATTTGATTGGATACTATTCTTCTGTGCTCAACAGCCCTACTGAAAATGACCTAGGTAACATATCTTTCATTCATCTGTATGCAGTATATTTCTTTGCACTGTATATGTAAAAGTAAATCACAAGATTATTTATTGTTTTTGTGGCAATTCAAACCAAAGTGAATGATTCTAATAAACATGACACCTGAAGCTCCTGAATATATTTGAAAATTTATAAGTAAAACATTTATAAGTAACATTTAAGTGGACCTATACTGTAATTCTAACATAAATCTATTTTAATGATATTACTACATCCCTATTACCTCTGCACAACAACCCACGTATTCTTGGATATTGGGCCAGAAAGTCACATGATTCTCCAACTGACCTATGGAGATCACTTGTTGACCATTACTAAGTCTATTGACACCAACTGAATTGTGGTCTTACAGCTCTAGAAAGAAGATAACAAAGGGGTGTTCCGTGGTGGATTTAAATAGTAGATTTGGAGCAGAGTGGCTTTTTAGTAAGATAATGGCTTTTTGAATGTTTAAGTGGGACTCACTTGTTGGGACTTATTATTATTTTTATTTGTTTTATTTATTCATTTATTTATATTTGTTTGCATTTACATTTGGTTAGTGTGTCATTTTGAGAGTGCAGCTCCCTTTTCCATTTATCTTTGTTTGTGTGTATTCCACTTTGAGTTGCAGCTGTTTTTTTTTTTTGGGGGGGTTGTATACAGCGCAGTCTTTTTTCTTATACTTTAAATAACATGCCTAGGGGGTGTCCTAACCAGGCTTGTAAATGGACTCATGTCTAATGTACAGAGTGCTGTAATGGTACTGACATTTGCAAAGGAAAAAAAGTTTTTAAAATTGTTGATAAATGACGTTGACAGCTGTCATTACAAGCTTCATTGTTTTTCGGGGAAAAAAGGAACACAGACCCCTAGCAAGAATTTAAAAAAATATGTTCTCCCCAAAATACTTAACAGACCCTGTGTGTATTGGAAGGATTTTAAAGTGTTAACTCACGTAAATAAAAAAAAAGCATACCGTGAACCATACCAGGCCACAAGCCCTCTACATAACATGAACTATGTAACTGATCAGTTTAAATTTCCAATTCAAATAAAATTCAGCCTTTCCTTGATTTAGTTACTATATGGAGCATATTGTGTTATTTCATAGACTACCACTTTTTATTACTAAGCCTTTCTGATAAAACCATTAGGTGAATATCCCGTGAGCCGTCGTAGCTATACGTCGGCTCGCGGGATCGGGATAGCAGGCATGCGCGCGTGCCCGCTGCACAGTGGGGGTGCCGATGCTCGTGGCCGACGTGTAAGATGACCGCCAGCCACGAGCTATTACAGGTACAAGAGGCAGAACAGGGACGTGTGTGTTAACACACAAATCCCTGTTTTGTGAGGCATGACAGATAGTGAGTTCCTTTTAGCTAGGAACCACGATCCTTCACTTCCTCTAGGTCAGTCCCCTCCCCCTACAGTTAGAAGCACACATAGGGAACACAGTTAACCCCTTGATCGCCTGCCCCCCTAGTGTTTTTATAGCACTGATTACTGTATAAATGCCAATGGTCCAGATTGCCGCCATTACTAGTAAAAAAAAAAATTAATAATAAAAAGGCTATAAATCTATCCCCTCTTTTGTAGACGCTATAACTTTTGTGCAAACCAATCAATATACGATTGCGATTTTTTTACCAAAAATATGTAGAAGAATACATATCGGCCTAAACTGAGAAAAATTTTCTTTAAACAAAAAAAATTGGGACATTTATTATAGCAAAAAGTAAAAAATATTGTGTTTTTTTCAAAATTTACACTCTTTTTTTGTCTATAGCACAAAAAATAAAAACCACAGAGGCAATCAATTATCAACAGAAGAAAGCTCTATTTGTGGGGAAAAAAGGACTTAAATTTTGTTTGGGTGCAGCGTCAATTGTCAGTTAAAACGATGGAGTGCCGAATTGCAAAAAATGGCCCGGTCATTCAGCAGCCAAATCTTCCGGGGCTAAAGTGGTTAAACATCAACATTTAGAATATGGTCTTAACATTTCAAACGTAACATCAATAAATTTACTATCTCGTAACAATAAACACTTCAAAGATTATTTATTAATGAAAAAAACCTCCATCTATCTTTTTCCCCATTCTCCTTTGCTGTAAGGCATGTTTTTCTCAATCTGAACAATAGCAACATTTTTACATTCTGGACACTTACTAAACCTGATTTATTGTAAGGGTAATACAAACCTTCCTGATTTTCATTAGAATGTCAAGAAGGTTTGTGTTCGGCTGTAGTACTTAAGACCTATTATAACTCTTCTTCAATTCTTTGCTGGTGTGTTTTGCTCATTTTACGAGCAAAAAAAACAGATCTTACTTTTAATTTTTTGCAATGAATTATCAGTGGGCTGTCTCTTATGCAGGTCCCAGTTCTTTTATACTGCAACCCGCAAAGCAGGTATATGCAAACTGTGGACTTCCAGCTGTTGCAAAACTACAAGTCCCATCATTGCCTCTGGGTATCATGCTTGTGTCTGTCAGAGACGTTCTATGCCTCATGGGAGTTGTAGTACTGCAACAGCTGGAGGGCCACAGTTTGCATATCCCAGCGCTAAAGCAAGAAAACCAGTGGCGGAATTATCAGGGCCGCAGCAGTCGCACTGGGCCATGTAGTTCTGCCAATGGGGGGGGCCCAAAAGCCGTGATACGGCTCCAGGGCTCTCTCTCACACTGCACTGCATAGACCCCGTACTTACCGACTAGGGTTGCCACCCGTACGGGATTGACCCAGACAGTATGGGTTTGGCAACTTGTGCCCAGGTTTCTGTCCCCTGGAAACCCGGGCACGCACAACATATATCCAGCGCCCCTGTGTCCCGTTTGTCCTGTCCTTCGCCCTGCCCCTGTAGCTCTGTGTTTACTATGTGGCGCCGGAAGCTGTGCGCCTATCTGCTCATCTCCTACACTTGTCTGTATAAGCGCGCCCCCTCACCTCATGGAGCCTCGCCCTCTTTCTGCTCCACCACAGCTGGGGAGACAAGATATTGAGGTGACTGGGGAGCCCGAGACCTCCTCTGCACAGCAGGAACCCAAAGGTATGATCGCAGCAACCCTCCTCTGTCAGCCCCCCTCCTCTCTGTCAGCCCCCCTCCTCTCTGCAAGCCCCTCTTCCTCTCTGTTAGCCCCCTCCTCTCTGTCAGCCCCCTCCCTCTCTGTAAGCCCCTCTCCTCTCTGTCAGCCCCCTCCCTTTCTGTTAGCCCCCCCTTCCTCTCTGTCATCCCCCCACCTCTGTCAGCCCCCCTCCTCTCTGTCAGCCCCCCCTTCCTCTCTGTCAGCCCCCTTCCTTTCTGTCAGCCCGCCTCCTCTCTGTCAGCCCCCCCTCCTCTGCCAGCCCCTCTCCTCTCTGTCAGGCCCCCTCCTCTATGTCAGCCCCTCTCCTTTCTGTCAGCCCCCTTCCTCTCTGTCAGCCCCTCCTCCTCTCTGTTAGCCCCTTCTCCTCTCTGTCAGCCCCCCTCCTCTCTGCAAGCCCCCTCCTCTCTGTCAGCCCCATTCCTCTCTGTTAGCCCCCCCTTCCTCTCTGTCAGCCTCTCTTCCTCTCTGTCAGCCCCCTTCCTCTTTGTCAGCCCCCCTCCCTCTCTGTCAGCCCCCCTTCCTCTTTGTCAGCCCCCCTTCCTCTTTGTCAGCCCCCCTCTCTGTCAGCCCCCCTTCTTCTTTGTCAGACCCCCTTCCTCTTTGTCAGCCCCTCTCCTCTCTGTCAGCCCCCCTCCTCTCTGTCAGCCCCCTCCTCTGTCAGCTCCCCTTCCTCTCTGTCAGCCCTCCTCCTCTCTGCAAGCCCCCTCCTCTCTGTCAGCCCCCTCCTCTCTGTCAGACCACCTTCCTCTCTGTCAGCCCCCCTTCCTCTTTGTCAACCCCTCTTCTCTCTGTCAGCCCCCCTTCTTCTTTGTCAGCCCCCCTCCTCTCTGTCAGCCCCCTTCCGCTTTGTCAGCCCCTCCTCCTCTCTGTCAGCCCCCCTTCCTCTTTGTCAGCCACCCTCCTCTCTGTCAGACCCCCTTCTTCTTTGTCAGCCCCTCTCCTCTCTGTCAGCCCCCCTTCCGCTTTGTCAGCCCCTCTCCTCTCTGTCAGCCCCCCTTCCTCTTTGTCAGCCATCCTCCTCTCTGTCAGACCCCTCCTCTGTCAGCCCCCTTGCTCTCTGTCAGCCTGCCTCCTCTCTCTCAGCCTACCGTCCTCTGTCAGCCCCTCTCCTCTCTGTCAGCCCCCCTCCTCTACGTCAGCCCCTCTCCTTTCTTTCAGCCCCCTTCCTCTCTGTCAGCCCCCCTCCTCTCTGTCAGCCCCTCCTCCTCTCTGTCAGCCCCTCCTCCTCTCTGTCAGCCCCTCCTCCTCTCTGTCAGCCCCCCTCCTCTCTGTCAGCCCCATTCCTCTCTGTTAGCCCCCCTTCCTCTCTGTCAGCCCCCCTTCCTCTTTGTCAACCCCCTCCTCTCTGTCAGCCCCCCCTTCCTCTCTGCTAGCCCCTCCTCCTCTCTGTCAGCCCCCCCTCTCTCTGTCAGCCCCTCCCCTCTGTCAGCCCCCCTCCTCTCTGTCATCCCCCCTCCTCTGTCAGCCCCCCTCCTCTAGTTCAGCCCCCCTTCCTCTCTGTCAGCCCCCCTCCTCTCTGTCAGCCCCCCTCTCTGTTAGCCCCCCTCCTCTCTATCAGCCCGCCTCCTCTCTGTCAGCCCCTCCTCCTCTGTCAGCCCCTCTCCTCTCTGTCAGCCCCCCTCCTCTACGTCAGCCCCTCTCCTCTCTCTCAGCCCCCTTCCTCTCTGTCAGCCCCCTCCTCTCTGTCAGCCCCTCCTCCTCTCTGTCAGCCCTTCCTCCTCTCTGTCAGCCCCCCTCCTCTCTGCAAGCCCCCTCATCTCTGTTAGCCCGATTCCTATCTGTTAGCCCCCCCTCCTCTCTGTCAGCCTCCTTCCTCTCTGTCAGCCCCCCTTCCTCTTTGTCAACCCCCCTCCTCTCTGTCAGCGCCCCTTCCTCTCTGTCAGTCCCTCTCCCTCTCTGTCAGCCCCCCTTCCTCTTTGTCAGCCCCCCTCACTGTCAGCCCCCCTTCTTCTTTGTCAGCCCCCCTCCTCTCTGTCAGCCCCCCTTCCTCTTTGTCAGCCCCCCTCCTCTCTGCAAGCCCCCTCCTCTCTATCAGCCCCCCTTCCTCTCTGTAAGTCATCCTTTCCTCTTTGTCAACCCCCTCCTCTCTGTCAGCCCCCCTTCCTCTTTGTCAGCCCTCCTCCCTCTCTGTCAGCCCCCTTCCTTTTTGTCAGCCCCCTCTCTGTCAGCCCCCCTTTTTCTTTGTCAGCCCCCCTTCCTCTTTGTCAGCCCCTCTCCTCTCTGTCAGCCCAATTCCTCTCTGTTAGCCCCCCTTTGTTTCTGTTAGCCCCCCTTCCTCTTTGTCAACCCCCCTCCTCTCTGTCAGCCCCCCTTCCTCTTTGTCAGCCCCCTCCCTCTCTGTCAGCCCCCCTTCCTCTTTGTTAGCCCCCTCTCTGTCAGCCCCCCTTCTTCTTTGTCAGCCCCCCTCCTCTCTGTCAACCCCCCTTCTTCTTTGTCAGCCCCCTCCTCTCTGTCAGCCCCACTTCCTCTTTGTCAGCCCCTCTTCTCTCTGTCAGCCCCCCTTCCTCTTTGTCAGCCCCCCTCCTCTTTGTCAGCCCCCCTCCTCTCTGTCAGCCCCTTCCTCTGTCAGCTCCCCTTCCTCTCTGTCAGCCCTCCTCCTCTCTGCAAGCCCCCTCCTCTCTGTCAGCCAACCTTCCTCTCTGTCAGCCCCCTTCCTCTCTGTCAGCCCCCCTTCCTCTTTGTCAACCCCCTCCTCTCTGTCAGCCCCCTTCCTCTTTGTCAGCCCCTCTCCTCTCTGTCGGCCCCCCTTCCTCTTTGTCAGCCCCCCTCTTCTCTGTCAGCCCCCTCCTCTGTCAGCTCCCCTTCCTCTCTGTCAGCCCTCCTCCTCTCTGCAAGCCCCCTCCTCTCTGTCAGCCCCATTCCTCTCCGTCAGCCCCCCTTCCTCTTTGTCAGCCCCCCTCCTCTCTGTCAGTCCCCCTTCCTCTATGTCAGCCCCTCCTCTCTGTCAGCCCCCTTCCTCTCTGTCAGCCCCCTCCTCTGTCAGCCCCCCTCCTCTCCACTGTCCCCCCCCCATACTACACCAGGAGACCTATCCCTACCCCCCAAAATTACACTAGGAGGCTCCTCACCAAACATTACACACTACATATACACTATATTGTACATTACACACTCCTGCACTATATGCAATTGGCTACACCCCACTGTTCACTGCTGCGCGTGCCGCATTAATACTCCCCTAGGGCACACAGAGGTGTCCCAGGCATTTTACAATCTCATAGTGTATGCTACAAAAAAAATGCCAAGCCTCGCTGAAGAGTTCGGGTTTGGCTCAAAGAAAAGGTGGCAACCCTATTACCGACAGCCCACCCTCCCCTCCCTCCTCGCAGGGACAGGAGAGGAAAGAGATAGCGTGGGCAGGATCTTCTCCTCCTCCTCCTGTGTGTGTGTGTATCCGCGGCTCCGCCCACATTTCCATCCCAGGCAGCTCTGTGCCTTTCAAATGGAAAGTTCAACAGTCGGCAAGCTAGATCGTGGTAGGAAGGACAGCTTTTACCATGGATGCTGCAACCCTCCACAGGGGATCTGCAGCTCTCCAGGACAGCCTTCCTTCCTAATCAAACATCTCAGTGGTTGAAAACCAAGCAGCACAAAGGTGGGTCAGTCAATGAGGGGACTGAATAGAGGGTGTGTTGTCACCTCCAGAGCCCCTCTACCAACACAGCAGCCCCCTGGGGTTTCCCTGGTGTTGTGCACTACAGGCCCCAGCATCCTCTGCCAGACTATGTGTATGTATAGCACAGGCTAGTAGGCCTTGCTTGCTGACCAGAGTATCAGAACTCCATGGCCCAAGCCTCCATCTATGTTGAGTGAAGCGTCCCTCCCTTCCTCTTCTCTTACCAACCTCTGAGCACACTAATGTAAGGGAGAGCTCTGTGGACTATAATGTAAAGGGGGACTCTGATGTCAGTGGGGCTTTGATGAGCAGAGATCCCCTACATCAGTGTTCCCAGAGCACCCCTTACATCAGAGTCCCCCTTTACATTACAATCCACAGAGCTCCCCCTTAGAGCCCTTTCACATAAGCCAAATGGATCTGCCTGCTAATGCGGGGGATCTCTCCGCTGATCCCCACTGAGCAGGTGGATGACAGGTCTGTGTCGGCTCCACGGACGCAGCTCACTGTTCTCTATGGGCAAGTCTGACTGTCATCCAATTCACTAGACAGATGGTGAATGGATCTCCATCCATCTGTTTTCATTGGATCAGATCCAGGCAGGTGTAAATGTAAACATGTCCGTTTACATCCACCTCCCCATATAGAACAATGGGTGGTAAATTGAAAATTTTTAATTCTGCAGACTCTTAAGTAACAGGGACTCTGGGAACTCTGATTAAAGGAGAATGCTGGGGACATTGATGTAAGTGGGGGCTCCAGTTACCAAGGACCCCCTTATATACTGCAACTCCGTTCTCATTGGCTTACCTCTACATAGTCTATCACCTCTTCAATCCACCATGAATGCTGCTGCCAGACTCATTCACCTTACCAATCGCTCTGTGTCTGCTACTGCTCTCTGTCAATCCCTCCACTGGCTTCCACTCGGCCAAAGAATTCAATTTAAAATACTAACAACTACGTACAAAGCCATCCACAATTTCGCCCCCAGCTACATCACTAGCCTAGTCTCTAAATACCAACCTACTCGTTCACTTCGTTCCTCTCAAGACCTCCTGCTCTCTAGCTCCCTTGTCACCTCCTCCCATGCTCGCCTCCAGGACTTTTCCAAAGCCTCTCCAATCCTATGAAATGCCCGACCCCAATCTGCTTATCTCCTACCCTACTTACACCAAACAATTGTATTTTCATTTTACCCATCAGCTCATTCCTCATAGTTATTACTTTTTGTTTCCTCTTGACCCTCCCTTCTAGATTGTAAGCTCTAACAAGCAGGGCCCTCTTATCCCTCCTGTATTGATTTGTATTGTGTGCTGTCTGCCCTCATGCTGTAAAGCGCTTTGCGCAAACTGTTGGTGCTATATAAATCCTGTATAACAATAATATCAGAGTCTGCAGTGTTCCTCCTTACATCAGAGTTCTCACTGTTGTTCCTTAAATCAAAGTCCCCAGAGTTCTCCCTTATATCAGAGTCTGCACACTAAGGGATGACCTTACAGTGTAGGGGAACTCTGCAAGTTCAAATGTAAATGGGAAACTCTGCTTATTCAGATGTAATGGGGAACTCTGTGGACTCTGATGTAAGGGGGGACTCTTGTGATTTAAATATATACAATTAGAACTGGTAGTTAATCCCAAAATATATGTATAGTGTATACTACAAAAAGGGATTTGCTGTGCGCTGCTTAAGTCTTTGGGTTTGACTTGAAGAAAAGGTGGCAATCCTACCCAAGACGTCAGGAAGGGGTCCTGCTGCAGGACCATAATCAAGGGCCCCATGATGGGAGAAAAGGACCCCAGAATTATTGGAAAGGGCCCCGGGACCAAAGGTCAGGGGTGCCCTTCATGGTTTCTTGCACCGGGGCCCTGAAGGTTCTAGTTAAGCCTCTGAAGAAACGTCATCAATTAAGCAGATAAAAAGGCTCCAGTTGTATTTCAGAAAGGTTTGAACTCAGAAAAAGGAACAGGGCTTTAATAAAATCCTCTCTCTAGTAATAATGCATATTTGGGCACATAAAGTTGCCATATTTATGTGAATGTATAATGAGGTTTGCTGCTGTGAACTCCAGGTTTTCTTTTACATTGAGACTTGGAATGCAGGTGTGCCTCTATCCTCCAATTTAAATAGAGGTGTGGAGTGCAGGTGGCGTTTCCGGCCACGCCCCAAACGGGGTGGGGTCAGCAGCATGCTTAATTTTTTAGTCTATAAATACCTTGGCAGTGTGAGGAGGTCACAGATATGCCCCAGTTGAAGACCCATAGAGTCGAAACGCGTCGGACCTGCTTATTCTGTGCCTTTCACATTGCTGTTCTTATTACTCCAGTGATCACATTTTATTGTTGCATCTGTTTTCATACAAGATGTGAATACATTTTTAAAACTTTTTGCCCTGCACTATTGGAGTGTTTTCGTTTTCCTTTTTGCATTTTTTCCTTACTTATTTGGATTCTTGCTGAGCCATTCCATTGTGAGACTGCAACCCGGATTGATGGTGCTTCGCTGCAAGTCCATTGCATCACAAGGTCGACTTCAAGGTCTTTAACCAGCTTCAACGCCTGGATCTGGTCTGGTTCGGTCTCCTTAAGCGCAGAAGGTTAAGCGCTGTAAGCTCGCACGACACACCGCCGTATGGTTGATGTGTCCAACAAATCAGGTAAGAGTCTCATCTCTTCATTTGAATATCGTCTGTGAAGCTTTTAGCTCCATCTAGATCTTGTGGATGCCATATAAGCGACCTCAGATATACATTTTTCATCCTTTATTGGATTTTATTATGTGATCATTTATTGGACACTGCTACGTTGTTTCAATATTTTGTTCAATTATTTTCTTACTGGACTATGTTACATTGTTTCTATCATTGTTTTTTAACATTTATTTGTCTATGCATGCACATTTAAGATTGTGGATGATTCACGTAAGGGGTAGTTGTGCGATATTCAGTTACCCCTCTTAATTTTTCTGTGATTATCACTTATTGGTTTACACTATCACTATCACTGAGTGCACAGATCTTAGCGCTACACTAATTTTTTGTATTCTGTTTGGACTTTGTTGCTTTGAGTGTTAGCAACTGTTAAGCCCCATACACACGGTCGGACTTTTTCATCAATTTGGTCCGATCGGACAAGGTTGTTGAAAAATCAGACCGTGTGTATGCACCATCGGACAGTGTTCGTCGGTTTGTCCGTCGGACAAAGTCTTATCTCCTGCTGGAAAGATTTCCCTTCAACCCGGTCCGATCACACCAAATCCGAGCGTGTGTACGCTTGTCCGACGGACAAAGTGCTACGCATGCTCAGATCACATTACAAGACCAAAGCTATTGGCTACTAGCCTCTACGTAGTCCCGTCGTAGGCAACAAACGTGACCACGTTCAGAATGATCGGATTTTCCGACAACTTTGTCCGATCGTGTGTACGCAAAACCAACATCAGACAAAGTATGACGGACATGGTCCGACGGACCTGGTCCACGGATTGTCTGCGCGTGTGTATGGGGCTTTACATTGTTTGGGTTTAGTGCAGTTTTTTCCCCCACATTTTATATTTTATTACAGACACTTTATTTACTGCTGCTACCACATTTATTTGTTATCTGTTATGGATATCTTTGAGTATAGAACCTCTAGGTCCCTTAATACTAATGTTTTTTTGTCACTAATAGCACTGACACAGAGCCGAGTGGACTCTTTCCTAGGTTTAAAAATTTAATGATAACTGAAGTGGGACAGTGGGACATTGCATTTTTAGAGCAATATATTAAAGAGCGTATGGTCCCAAGAGGTCTACGTTGGGACATTTTCCCACAACAGGGAGATAATGACCTAGAACCTTGGTTCAGGTATTTCAATGAAGCTGGGATCAAGCTTATTGGATTCTTGGTGGAAAGAAAACAAGCCAGATTATTGGCTATTGACCAAGAGATTAAGGATCTCAAGGTCAAAGTGTCACACTCTAGTGGAACTCCCGAGTATGTTTCTCTCTCCGCCAACTTGAGAAATCAGCTTGAAAAAGAGGAAAAGGACCAAAGTAATGAAAAGCAGAAAAAATATAACCGTGACATGAATGACTATAAAAGTAGTCTGGTGTTTAATTGGCAAAAGAAGATTGCTTCTGGCAACGATGCTACAGCCAATGCTCCACTTATGGAACTTTCAGAACCGGTTATATTAGATTCTGATAGGAGGTTGACGTATGAGCCCCCCCCCCCCTCAACCCCCATACAGAGAAAAGAGAGATATCACCCATACCCCTAGGAATAATGCCCAGAACGTATATCATCAGGGCAATTAAAATCAGGGTAAACATACCCCTAGAGGGAAGGGTTATCCTGTGAGAGGTAGAGGAAGCCAACATAGGGACAATAGAGATTCACATCACACAGGACATTATGATACACCTCCTAGGGTTTGGCATTGTGGTAGATCGGGATATGACTATTCCCAAAGTACACCAATACGGACCCAAATTCGCTATGCCCCCCTCCGTGATGATGGTCCCTATGGGGCACATTCAGACCATTATTCATACATGAATCGTGATGATGATTCCATGAGGAATCATTATAATCATAATTATAATTCGAATTTCCAAGGATCATCCCAACCTTCTGTTTTTTTCAGCCCCCCCCCCCCCAACTACCCCAATAGTCCAAAACGAAACGAGGCACCAGAGGGGGGTGGCGCCGCCAAAGGCAAAAGGAAAAGAGTACAATAGGTGTAGGTGTTTTTAATTTAAGTAAAACCACACCTTTAGATGTGGAGTCACGTGTGTTAGACAAAGGATTAAAGTGGTTGTAAAGTCACATTTTCGACTTTCACCTACAGGTAAGCCTATAATGAGGCTTACCTGTAGGTAAAAAAAATATCTCCTAAACCTTTACGGTTTAGGAGATATTCCCCGTGCAATACGCCTCTGACTGCAGCGGCGCATGCGCACGGGGGATTCTCGGCTGAAAGGCCGGCAGAATACGAACACTGCCGGGACGAAGTCTCCCGTGCGCATGCGCGGGAGTGACGACATCGCGGCTCCAGCCACTCACAGCGCTGGAGTCGCGATACCCGGAAGACACGCCGAGGCAACATGTCAGCGACCTCGGCGTGGACCAGGTGAGTTACCGACGCCTCGTTCTAAGGTAAGTATTTCATAATGAGCTAGTATGCGGTGCATACTAGCTCATTATGCCTTTTCCCTTACAGGTGTAAAAAAAAAAAAAAACATGTCAGCGGGTTTACTACCGCTTTAAAATTTGGCCCACCTCGGAAACTGAACAAATTTTCCACATTTATTGATATACAGAAATATATAAGTAAGTTAATATATCAAGAGTCATTTTCTATTGGTACCCCCCAGGAGGGGAGATTGGAGAGACAGAGTTCGAGTGTACACTCAGGTCTCTCCAATCCTTCTCTATTTAATCCACCCAATAATACTGCACATTCCATTAATGTTTTTCAGAATTTATTATTAAACGATCTTGAGGCTCTACCCGTCAAAAGGGTGCACCAAGATCCGGTCATTGCACAGGGATTAAGATCCTTTTACGAGAGGAAAAACCTTATTATCCGCCCCGCTGATAAGGGGGGCAGAATAGTTGTGCTTGATAAGGAAGATTATAATAAGGAGATGATGAGGCTTTTGGATGGCCGTATCCCTTATATTGTGCTACCTGGTGATCGTGCTGTTAAGTATAAAATGCTCTAATAGAGGTCGTGGAGGAGGGCTTTTCTTTGAATATTCTGGATAAAAAAGAAAAAGAATACCTTATTCGTTAGCCCCCTGCATTCCCATCATTTATTATCTCCCAAAAGTCCACAAAAATTCTACCAATCCTCCTGGTCGCCCAATAGTGAGTGGTATAGACTCGTGACCTCGAGGATTGGTAAATACATTGACTTCTATCTCCAGCCATTGGTGAGACTTGTTCCATCTTATTTGAAAGACATTCGCGATGCGATTAGGCTTCTTGAATCAGTTCAGTTTCAAGAGGGCTTTATTCTAGTTTCCGCAGATGTCTCTGCTTTATATACATGGAAAAACGAAAGAGAAGTGCTATTTGGGACTTTAGATGAGGCATGGATATGTGTTTGAAGTAGTTTAGGATACCTAGAAATAAATTCATTGTCACGGGCCCTATATGGGAAAATCTGTGTGGCCATAAAAAGTTGCTGGTCAATCCAATATATTCAATTGAAATAATAAGTATTAGATAATGTAACATAATATATGATCATGCATATCATAGCATAATAACAAATAGTAATCATATTGATATATTTAATATTTATTATGGAAAAAACATAATTGGTACAGACAATCACAGTTAGACGTTGATTGAGTGGATACACAGATCGGGTGGACATGGTTATCCTAGGGGTGAATATAATTAATGAAGAAATTGATAATAGGGATAAACTAGATTTATCATCCCTAAGTAGAAGCTGATGGAGTGTTCTAGGATATTTAAAATAAATTAATTGTCACAATCCCTGAAAGGGAAGATCCGTGTATCCATAAAAAATTGCTGAATCAATCCAATGCATCAAATACAGTTCAATTAGTGAGTAATATACAGTGTATCATAATATATGATACATTAATCATGCATAACTTAGCATAAAAGAGTAAAGATGATCATGTTGGCGTGTATTAATGTATACATGGAAAAGACACGGTTGGTACGAATAATCACAATTTTTTAAAACAATATAGTAAGTGGATACACAGAGCAAGTGAACATAGTTGTCCTAGGGTATAAATGTAGTTGATAAAATTCAAAATTGGGGTAAACTTGACTTGGCATCCCTGAGTATGAACTCTACCCGTTTCATGGCGTTTAAAGCCAATCATCAGGAGTGGAATGCATCACTATTGGCTACAAAAAAGAAGAAGAATGAATAGGTCAGTACAGTCTCCAGTGATGTATCATGCTTTCAACAAGAGAGCAGGTTGGAAAAGTGTATATATTACCTATGGCAGCACCCATATGGGTAGCCCAATAAACCCCAAATGGGAACGGGAAGGTGGCCCTGAAGAAAATGTCTCCCCTGGGGTTGGGGCGGGGACACATCCCCCCCACTGCAGGATTCCCCAAGGAATATGGAGAGCCGGAAATGGGGTGACCGGAGATAAGAGTGTGAGTTATGCACATAGGGGCCATCACTTCAGGTATCTAAAAAATATTATAGAAAATATTAAATAAATGAGTGAAAACAAAGAAAAAATAAAAAAATTAAAAATTATATTAAGATATGAATGTAAGTGGGTGAGATAGGTGTGTGTGACGTGAAGAGCCTATATTTAGACTTTGGTTTCTAAAACAACTAACAAAATGTGACTAGGTAAAATTGAACAAATTAATACCAAGAATTGCCAAAACATCATAATGAATCTATTATAATGCTGGATGTGTAGGATGTGGTGTGAAAATGTGTTGCAAGCCTAAAGCAAACAAATGAATGCCGATGATTATCGAACCATCGTAATGAATCTAATATATTAGTGGGTGTGTGGGGTGTGATATAAAAGTATGTTGCAAGCCTTGGAAAAGTTGTATGGGGTGTGAAGTTCTGAAACAAAGAGGTGGAAAGGAAAGTGCAAGACACCCTGATTACCTGGAGTGTGGAACATGGCCCACAGAACCTCCTCTCCTGATGGAATATGTGGGGATGGGGTGGGACTCCCGCTGAGGTCCAATTGACCGGGGCAGGGATCTGCTCCGTCCAACCACTTGGTCCACGGGTTGTGCATGACGTCGGTGGTGACATGCACCATGCTGGGGATAAAGGGGCTCGGATGAGCTGACAGCTCACTCCACATATTCCATCAGGAGAGGAGGTTCTGTGGGCCATGTTCCACACTCCAGGTAATCAGGGTGTCTTGCGCTTTTCTTTCCACCTCTTTGTTTCATAACTTCACACCCCATACAACTTTTCCAAGGCTTGCAACATATTTTTATGTCACACCCCACACACCCACTAATATATTAGATTCATTACGATGGTTCGATAATCATCGGCATTCATTTGTTTGCTTTAGGCTTGCAACACATTTTCACACCACACCCTACACATCCAGCATTATAATAGATTCATTATGATGTTTTGGCAATTCTTGGTATTCATTTGTTCAATTTTACCTAGTCACATTTTGTTAGTTGTTTTACAAACCGAAGTCTAAATATAGGCTCTTCACGTCACACACACACCTATCTCACCCACTCACATTCATATCTTAATATAATTTTTTTATTTATTTATTTTTTCTTTGTTTTCACTCATTTATTTAATATTTTCTATAATATTTTTTAGATACCTGAAGTGATGGCCCCTATGTGCATACCTCACACTCTAACATTGTGTTGTGGCTGTCTTGGTCTCTCCGTGGATCTTATCTCTGGTCACCCCGTTTCCGGCTCTCCATATTCCTTGGGGAATCCTGCAGTGGGGGGGATGTGTCCCTGCCCCAACCCCGGGGGAGACATTTTCTTCAGGGCCACCTTCCCGTTCCCATTTGGGGTTTATTGGGCTACCCATATGGGTGCTGCCAAAGGTAATATATACACTTTTCCAACCTGCTCTCTTGTTGAAAGCATGATACATCACTGGAGACTGTACTGACCTATTCATTCTTCTTCTTTTTTGTAGCCAATAGTGATGCATTCCACTCCTGATGATTGGCTTTAAACGCCGTGAAACGGGTAGAGTTCATACTCAGGGATGCCAAGTCAAGTTTACCCCAATTTTGAATTTTATCAACTACATTTATACCCTAGGACAACTATGTTCACTTGCTCTGTGTATCCACTTACTATATTGTTTTAAAAAATTGTGATTATTCGTACCAACCGTGTCTTTTCCATGTATACATTAATACACGCCAACATGATCATCTTTACTCTTTTATGCTATGTTATGCATGATTCATGTATCATATATTATGATACACTGTATATTACTCACTAATTGAACTGTATTTGATGCATTGGATTGATTCAGCAATTTTTTATGGATACACGGATCTTCCTTTTCAGGGATTGTGACAATTAATTTATTTTAAATATCCTAGAACACTCCATCAGCTTCTACTTAGGGATGCTAAATCTAGTTTATCCCTATTATCAATTTCTTCATTAATTATATTCACCCCTAGGATAACCATGTCCACCCGATCTGTGTATCCACTCAATCAACGTCTAACTGTGATTGTCTGTACCAATTATGTTTTTTCCATAATAAATATTAAATATATCAATATGATTACTATTTGTTATTATGCTATGATATGCATGATTTATGTATCATATATTATGTTACATTATCTAATACTTATTATTTCAATTGAATATATTGGATTGACCAGCAACTTTTTATGGCCACACAGATTTTCCCATATAGGGCCTGTGATAATGAATTTATTTCTAGGTATCCTAAACTACTTCAAACACATATCCATGCCTCATCTAAAGTCCCAAATAGCACTTCTCTTTCGTTTTTCCATATATACAGGGATGGAGGCATGCTTATGATATGTTAGGGTCTAGCAGCTCACATGCTGTTTGCTTTATATACATGTATCTCCCACCACCTTGGCCTTACAGCGGTTGAACTTTTTTTGTCCCGGAATTCATCACTCTCCTTGATTCAGAGAAATTTCATTATGGATTTATTAAAATTCGCTACGGAACATAATTATTTTTGGTTCCAAGGTATTTTTTATTCTCAGGTCAAGGGAGTGGCTATGGGGGCTAAATATGCCCCCAGCCTGGCCAATTTATTTATGGCCCAATGGGAGGAGGATGTCGTCTATGCCCTAAGAAGACCTGAATTGGTCCTTTGGGCTAGGTATATAGACAATGTCCTCCTTCTATGGAATGGAGATCGAGTGTCTTTGGATGGGTTCAAGACCACTTTGAACAATAACGATCGGGGCATAGTCTTGAATTACGAGGCCAGTTCCATCAGTATTCATTTTCTAGATTTAGAAATTATGGCTATGGGTCATGGCCTCGAATTCAAGACTTACTTTAAACCTACCGACAGGAATGGTTATATTCCTGTCAGAAGTTGCCACCATGATCAGTGGTTGAAGTCGGTTTCACGTGGCAGTTTCTTTGTCTCAGAAGAAATTGCACTAACGATACCTTCTTTCAACATCAATGTCAGACTCTCAGGCAGAGATTCCTTGAGAAGGGATATCGATCCGGCACGTTAGATGCTGATATAGAGGCTGTTTCTAGAGTGGATAGGAGCTCCCTATTGGAGGATCGTCCCAAATTGCTGAAGGAGAATAAGTTCAAGTGGTCATTTTTTACCTCTTTTTCTACCCAGCACAAAGAAATTAAGAAGATGGTAGCAAGACATTGGTTTTGCGAAGGTTTTGCACAGTGATCGGGTTTTGGGACCATCTCTCCCCCCGAACGGGTGGGCATCATTTTTCGGGGGCCCGCTCCATTCGGGGCGACATTGCCTCAAATACGGTTGACCCTCCCAAAACTGTGTCTTTTTTTCATCAGTGCAAGGGCTACTTTCCATGCAGAAGGTGTAACGTCTGCCTACATAATATGTTGGGTAGACTTTTACTGACACCTTCACATCCACAGTCACACAGCGCAGTCATAGGATGAAACATTTTATGGCTTGCACTACCAGGTTTATTGTCTACCTGATAACGTGCCCATGCAAATTACAGTATGTAGGGCACACTATTAGAACGTTTGCAATTAGGGTCAACGAACACTTAGCTAAAATTAAAAAGGGGTGTACCACACATAGTGTGCCACGCCACTATTTGGAACATCACAATAAAGATCCGACCGACATTCAGTTCCAGGTCATAGATAAATTTGTTCCTCATTGGCGTGGTGACTCTTGCGTACGTGGAGTCTCAAGACTTGAAACGTACTGGATTTATGAGTTGAAGTGTTACTCACCCCATGGTATGAACGTTGAATGAGACATCAACAGTTTCATTAACAGGGTGTGAGTGACACTTCTCCACATGTGGATTTTTGTTTACATGTCTTTCATCACGTGTCTTGTTTGGTACATGCCTATAAGTGCAATATTAGGATATTTGCATTTTTTTGCATATGCACTTTTGTGTGTATTTTATATTTTATATTTTATACTTTTTGTTCTAATATCCGTCCCATTATATATAGGTAGTAGATGGATCGGGTTATTCTGTAAATTTCCTGTTAGTGTGTGCACTTTAAAATCTAATATTTTTAGATTTTTTGTATTTTGACTGTGTGTCCCCAGTCCCGATATTACTAATTTCTGTATCTGGGGTCATCGAGCCGCCTTTTTGGCTGCGTAAGATCGTTTAGCCCTTGTGTCCTGCTTTTCTGACACTCTTTGCTTTTGGCCACTCCCTCGGGCTTTGATCCGCCTGTCAGGGACAAGCAGTAAGATCGTCATTGGGATCGTCATGGTGTCCAACAAATCTGGTAAGAGTCTCATCTCTTCATTTGAATATCATCTGTGAAGCCTTTAGATCCATCTAGATCCATCTTGTGGATGCCATATAAGCGACCTCAGATATACATTTTTCATCATTTATTGGATTTTATTATTTGATCATTTATTGGACATTTATTGGACACTGCAACAATATTTTTGTTCAATTATTTTCTCACGGGACTATGTTACATTGTTTCTATCATTGTTTTTTAACAATTATTTGTCTATGCATGCACATTTAAGATTGTGGATGATTCACGTAAGGGGTAGTTGTGCGATATTCAGTTGCCCCTCTTAATTTTTCTCTTAATTTTTCTGTGATTATCACTTATTGGTTTACACTATCACTGAGTGCACAGATCTTAGCGCTACACTAATTTTTTGTAACCTTTTTGGGGGATAGAGGGATAGGGCCAGGACACCCTTAGGTAGTTGCAAGATTAATTGTTAGACTCTGACACTTCAAATGGAGGACAGTCACGCAGGGAAAGGCATTCAGCAAGCTGCCGCATCTGCATGTGCAGGAATGCTGTCTCCTATGGCAACAGTCTTTAACAGTTCCGAACACAAAGCTTAACAGTTCCTTTATATTCCACTACAATTGTTCCTTGTAGTTCTTCAGCACACTGAGCTCCTGGTCTCTTACTAGACCCACTGATTCACTGCCACTGAATCCCTTGAGCTCCTCCAATCTTCACGGTAATATCTTCCCCAAGCCTCACCCCCACTTCTCTGCTGGGTCCCTAGCTTGGCACTCTAGATACCTCTCAATCTTCACCCCCGCTGGCCTGCTCGGTCCCTGGCTTGATACACAAGGCTGCTCTGGAAGTGTCACCTCCGCTGGCTGGGTCCTTGGCTTCCCACTGAAGTTTCCCGATTCTTCACAGTCCCCGGTTGGTGAGAATGCTGCTCCGGTACTTGCTTCACTTACTCACTGTGGTCCCTGGTAATTAGGCGGATAGTCCCCTACTGGCGACCAGTGTTGATCATCTTACATTAAAAAAGTAATTAGTTAAGTTACAAATTACTTCTCCCAAAAAGTAATTGCGTTAGTAACTCAGTTACTACATTGGAAAAGTATTTAGTTACTCAGCAAAGTAACTGTGACTTTTTTTAAATATTCTATAGACGGGACTAGTGAAGAAAGTGAATGTCGCCGCCTCCATCTGCGAGATTGACACCTCACGAGCCCCGTCGCCTTGTATGGATTTAAAGGGGAACCCCTACACCGAAAAAACGGCGTGGGGGTCCCCCCAAAGTCCATAGCAGACCCTTATCCGAGCACGCAGCCCGGCTGGTCAGGAAAGGGGGTGGGGACGAGCGAGCGCCCCCCTCCTGAACCGTACCAGGCCACGTGCCCTCAACATGGGGGGGTGCTTTGGGGAAGGGGGGCCCTGTGGCCCCCCCACCCCAAAGCACCTTGTCCCCATGTTGATGAGGACAAGGGCCTCTTTCCGACAACCCTGGCCGTTGGTTGTCAGAGTCTGCGGGCGGGGGGCTTATCAGAATCCGGGAGCCCCCTTTAATAAGGGGGCCCCCAGATTCCGGCCCCCCCACCCTATGTGAATGAGTATGGGGTACGATGTACCCCTACCCATTCACCTGGGGAAAAAAGTGTTAATAAAAAAACCACAACACAGGTTTTTAAAGTACTTTATTAGACAGCTCCGGGGGTCTTCTTCCGACTTCGGTGGTCTTGTCCTGCTCTTCTTCTGGGCCCCCGCTATCTTCTTACTGCTCTTTTACTAGCGTTGGCCCAGTCTTGTCGCTGTCGCTGCCGACGCCTTCTTCTTCTTCTTCCTTCCGATGTTGACACAACGCTCTCTCCGATCGTAATGGCAGGGACGCGTTGTGCGGCGACTTATATAGGCATAAGTCACCGGTTGATGTCACATGGTGACCCCGACCCTTATGATGTCAAAGTCCCAGCACCCCCCCCCGGGACTGTGACCTAATAATGGGTGGGGTCACCATGTGACATCACCCGGTGACCCCGCCCCTTATGCCTATATAAGTTGCCGCACAACGCGTCCCTGCCATTACAGCCAGAGAGAGCGTCGTGTCAACATCAGAAGGAAGAAGAAGAAGAAGGAGAAGAAAAAGAAGAAGGCAGCGGAGGCGACAGCGTCAAGACCGGGCCAACGCTAGTAAAAGAGCTGTAAGAAGATAGTGGAGGGCCGGCAGAAGAGCGGGACAAGACCCCCGAAGTCGGAAGAAGACCTCCGAAGTCAGAAGACCCCCGGACGGCGACGGCAACGAAGGAGAAAGCCGGGCTCCTCCGCTAGTAAAAGAACTAGTTGTAAAAGAGCAGAAGATAGCGGAGGAGCCTGGCGAGAAGAAGTTGGAAGAAGACCCCCGGAGCTGTCTAATAAAGTACTTTAAAAACCTGTGTTGTGTTTTTTTTTATTAACACTTTTTTCCCCAGGTGAATGGGTAGGGGTACATCGCACGTAGGGTTATTAAATGGGGCTCCCGGATTCTGATAAGCCCCCCGCCCGCAGACCCTGACAACCAACGGCCAGGGTTGTCGGGAAGAGGCCCTTGTCCTCATCAACATGGGGACAAGGTGCCTTGGGGGGGGGGCCGCAGGGCCCCCTTCCCCAAAGCACCCCCCCCATGTTGAGGGCAAGTGGCCTGATACGGTTCAGGAGGGGGGGAGGGGGGGAGGGGGCGCTCGCTCTTCCCCACCCCCTTTCCTGACATGCCGGGCTGTGTGCTCGGATAAGGGTCTGCTATGCTAAGGGTTCTTTTATGGATTTTGGGGGACCCCCATGCTGTTTTTTCGGCGTAAATCCATACCAGGTGATGGGGCTCGCGAGGTGTCAATCTCGCCGATGGAGGCGGCGACATTAACTTCCTTCACTAGTCCCGTCTACCTGGTCTCGGGCGGTAGATGTAATTGTGGTAACGCCACCCAAGTAATGGGAACGGCGTTACCATGAGGGGAAGAGTAATCAGTTTTAGCTGGTAAGTGTGGTGGTGAATTGTGTATTGTATTGTATTGTTCTGCTAAAGCAGCAGGCACCTGCAAAACCTTAACATATGCACATGTATACTGGTGAAACACTATTAGTCCTGAATTAAATAAGAACTGATCTGCAAACTCATAACAGGCCGCATTGTGAATATTCGAAGCACACTTACTACACTTGGTAATAGATTCCCATACACATTAACCTTAGGGCAGGTTCTTGCTCACATGAACTTGAACATCTTATTGCTAAGGAGGGTAGAGATGATGCAGGTTATCTATAAAATGTTGCCCAAATTCCCAAACTTCTTTACATTTTCCTTGCAGTACTGTCTTCCAGCTCTCACATGCTACATGGGCTTGAATGCACGCACAGGACTTGGCTCCTTGGAAACTAAAATTCTTGTTCTATGTTCCTAGTGTTTTAAAGGGTGCAGCTGCAGTTGCTTGCTGAAGGTAATGTTCATTATCTTCCAGAAGACAGCATTTTCAAGATACCTGCCAGGAGGGGAGATTCCTGCCATTCAACCCCATAGGCTCAAAGGCTAGAAGAGAGAGCAGGACCATCCTCCTATGTCCTAGACCCAGTGGAGCCTGAATCACACGTTTTTTTGGGAGATTGCTTTAGGAAGCTATGATCTATGATCATCTGCATGACATTGAAAAGAATCACTTGACCAATGTCGCTAGACATTGGATCGATGTGCATGACAAGGATGTCTCATGTTTAACCATACAGGGAATGGAAAGGATCTTTACATCCATTAGCGGGGGTGACAGATTCTGAACACTCTGTAAAAGAGAAATGTTCTGGATATTCCACCTCAATACTAGAAAATCGACGGGGTTAAATTTTGAATGGGATGCATCCCATTTTTATAATTGAAAGCATGCGCTCTAGTAGCATACAGGGTTTTACTTTCCCTTCATCTGTCAGTTCGTTAATCCGAGACTCGTTCCAATTATCCGGTTCACTCTGGCCATTCATATCTCACCTTTCGGTTCTGAAAGGTCTTTTTATAGTTGGGCAATTATATATCTGCTTTTTTGTCACCACACTATACTAGGATTACACTGAAAATATATATATATTTTTTAGCATTACACTACTAATATTTATGACACCAATTAATATCGGGAGCTAAATGGAGAGACAATATAGCCTGTAATTGCACTTGCATCGTTCAAGACAAATTTGTTTCAATTCGATTTAATTTAATAAAGTTAGTTGTGCTCCTGTATATAGTCCTTCTCATGATATGTAGGAGTTCTTCTAGATGTGTGTATGCATATGTGTGTGTGTGTTTTTTATCGCATAACCAGGGAGAGATGTCTTGTTTTGACACCTCCTGGTGGTGGTCAATTACATACACAAATTTGTGTTTATACACACACACTTTTCGATTTTCACATATTTTAAGGATACATTTACGATTTATTGTAGACATTAGTGTTTAAATTTGACTAAATGTTTTAATGTGGGGTTTAGTGGATACATGGGCATAGTGTGTCACACATTGATGTAAAGGCAACCTGCACCGTATTATGGAGTGTATTGGGGGGGGGGGGGGGGCTATCTGCTGTAGCCTATTTATTGGACCCTGGGGCCATGAAGTGTTTTTAATTTGAGCTCTTCATTTATTATTTATTTACCATTTTCTTCCTTACATGGGTTAATCCACTCACATATTGTTTACTCTGATTGCCTCCACACCCACTCCTCCTCTTCATGTCCGAGAAAGTTCTTGAGGACCACACCTGACCGCAATCTAGATTAGATACAATTGGTCAGGTGACCAGTGATTTCTGTGTATAAAAAATAAACTGGGGTCAGTCCTACAGCTATGACTAAGCACCACTAGCGGTGCAAAATGCATCAGTTATCATCTGTACCTGGGCCTCTGTTGGTGTATGGACTAAAGCTGTCCATACACCTATAGATTATCTTCAGATTTTCTGTGGTTAGATGGAAAAAGTGCAACAGATTTCTCCATGTTTGCTAAACTGTGTGGATGGAGGAATCTCCCACTTTTTTCCATCTAACCATAGAAAATCTGCAGATAATCTATAGGTGTATGGCCAGCTTTAGTTTTATCAATAAAGGCATTATATTGGAGTACGGCTGTCCTGTTTGATTTTTCTTGTTATAGTCTTTGCTGAGCCAGCACCCTTCATCTCCTGAAACACAAGGATGGTGTGAACACAGGGCTATCACCTAGAGCAGTAAGCTCTTTGAACTTTGTTTCAGGAAGCTGACAGAGGAAACACAATGTATTAGAAAACCTATTATTTCCCTGAATGATGCTGAACCTCCTATTTAAAGAGAAGGTCCAGCCCCCCCCCCCCCCCCCATGAAAAATTACAAGTCAGCAGCTGCAAATACTGCAGATGCTGAATTTTAATATGTGGACACTTACCTGTCCAGGGAGCCCGCAATGTCGATACCCCAGCCGATCTTCGGATCTGTTGTCGGGTGCAGCCCCCGCCATTCCTGGTAAGGGAACCCCTACTGTGCATGCGCGAAGCGCTGTGCTTTCTAATTGGTCCAGCGGTGGAGGAAGGAGGAGGGTGACAAACTTCTGAGAGACCAGGCCGCGGCCCTGTCTCCCAAAAGTGGGGAACGGTACCTGTCAAAAACAGGGAGGAGACGGATAAGCGCAAGTTCCACTTTTGAGTGGAACTCTGCTTTAAGGAAATTAAAGATGACCACCCAAATATTGCAGGGTTTTGCTATCCAATAGAATTGCTGTACTCTCCAAAATGACTGCCTAAAGCCCACGGCAAGGGACATTTAGTCCTCAGTGGACTACTGCCAGCCTGACGAAATGGCACAGTGCCATCTTCAGGTTGGTGAATGTACTGCAGCCCACAACCTGCCTACAAAGTGAATTTATGTTTTTGACTGCTGCAATTTATCCCTACATGTAAGAGTATAAGGTCCCACCCTCCAAATACACCACTCATTCAGAGCCCTGTAGTTACAACTGCTTTATTATTTCATTTCGCTGAGTGAATTTCCACGTACTGGTAAAACTTTGTATGGAACCTTCTCCAGTCACCTAAAATGCTCTGTAATTGTATTCTACAAGACAGGGTCAAGTTAATACTCTTTTAAGCATTTTTAGTATAGCTTTATTTTTATTTTTCTATCCAACATTTTTGCTTTAGAAGTATACTAAGCTGGTCTCAAGATTTTTCACAGTGTGTTCCTTATAAATACATAAGTGTTGACAAGTCTGGTAACAGAGGTTGAAAGATGGCAAAATATCAGCAGTTAATGATATTGATAGCGTTAGGCAAACTAAAGGGGGTTCCACCCAGACTGGAAGGTACTTCCTTGGTTTGACCTATTTCAACGTGGATACTCATGGACTATCATTCTAAGGGGGTGGATTTTTGCAGATAGTTTCATTTTATGAACTCCAGGCAAATATAACTGACACAAACTAATGCAGCTCTGTATTTATCAATATATCCTTAAGTGTAAAGTTTTTATTTTATTTACTTAATGCAAGCAGCTGAATTTGATTTGACTTATTAGACTTTTTCAGCCCCCTGTATAGCATAGCTAAGACTGAGGGAAAGAAGTTATTTAGATGTGCTGCAGTTCAAGGCACATGTTGATAGAAGGAGAGAGCAGAATGACAGAGAGACAAGCTTATCAGTCTGCTGCATCTCCTTTTACTTTCCAGGCACAGGATTGTGGGAAGTGGGAAGGGACAAAACTGCTGCAGAGAAAGATCAGGTCTCCTGACTTGCCAGACAAGCTATGTAAATCTCAGAACTGGATAGAAAGAAATACAAATCCTTTGGCAGGTAAAACCAATCCATTTTATGTTTTTCATCTGTGCTTTTAGCTGTTTTCCTGGAGTTAAGCTTTAAATAAGGCAGGCCCCAGAGGTGTCTGGCCATTCTCCTACATATACAATAACAATCACACTTGGGTCATATAAGCATCAATGTCAACATAAAGAGACTTTTTCCACACATACAAGCACAGTCTAACGTTTATGGCTTACTTTACTCCAATGTTTGCCCTTGAAGAGGTATGCCTTTGGCTTTATTCTACAATGAATAAATGTAGATTATATAAAACAGAATTGTTCCCATATATGCAATAAAAAGCAGGTTGAATAGGCTGTTCCATTTTTTATAAACTTAAAGTTGTTACAATCAATTGTGATAATCTTCAAACGGCTCCAGCAGTCCCATCCCAGCAATCTCTTTCACAAACCAATTGCTATTGGGTGATTTGTCAATGCTTATTGCCCTTCACTAAAATCACACAACCAGTCCAAATGTTTGGGACAATCTGTTGTTCATTTTCTCTCAAGCCAAAAGTTACTGCAATCGTAGCTTTGCAGTCTGTAAATCACATCCCGAGTCCATATGTTTTCTTCTCTCATAGTGCGGCCTGATGTCCAAGCCAAAGAATAGTTGAAAACCAAACAAAACCTGATGATTACAGCAAACAGATGCTTACAAGTTGCTTGGGTTAAACCACTTTATCTATGTTTGTTTGGACTGAAGATTCAGATTTGGCTTTCTGGATCACCCCCTTTTTCATTTGTTTTCATTTTCTGTGCAGTTTTGACAAATTCTTTAAAGAGCTAGTAGAAAAGCCCTTACTGTATTTAAATCATTCTTTCAGACAAACTGAATGTCATTCAAAATGGATAAACATGCTGCTGCCTACAGCATTTTACATTGAGGAAAACATCTATCTTTTTCTTTCACTTCCCAGTGTTCGGGTCATCAACAGAAAATTTACCTAAAACACATGGTATTAAAGTTTTACTATTACACCCCCTTCATCATTAGAAACTGTTGGACCCCTTACAAAAGAGAAATGGCCCTCCCCAAACAGGATATTGTGCTAAACCTGTAGGTAAGTAAAATAACCAGATCCTTTGCTAAATGGAAGAGTGGGTGCTGCCACTCTTGTAAACAAAGGGGATTTCTTTCCTGGGAAATTAACCAGTAATCTAATCAAAGTAATTGGGAGCAGATCAACTACTGTAACCACATTTAGAATTAACCACAAGTATATAGACTCACACACGTATGGAAATATAAGGGTAATAATAGTACATACATCCAATGTACAAACAGGTATTATCAGCAAAGGGCCAAACACAAGTCCTGGTGGAAAATACTGTAGATATTAATAGAGCTGTCTCCAGATTTATGTTGCAGCAAGGTCCGGTTGAAGGAGCCCCTGTGGATGATCATGATGCAGTGTTTGTCTTGGTGTTGGATACCTGAAGAGCTGAGGAGATGTGGAGACTCACCAGCCATTATCCAACCAGCCTGGAACGCACCTTTTCATCAGCAGGAACCATGGTGTGTCATTGCAACTCAGAGTAAGCCTTTCTGTTCTGCATTTAGTCCCTAGAAGCATATGATCTTCATGCAACCGGACCTCTAACTATCAGAAGTAGCCATCAGATGCTTAAACTTGCTTTAGCCTATGCTGGTTATTGAGTCCTGGGGTAAACGTAGCTATAGAATCCCAGACCAGAAAGAACAGGGTTACAGTTTTTCTCCATTGTTTCGGCTCATTTCTTGAAACAGAAATTACATTCTCAAAAAAAAAATGGACAAATCTCCAAACCACTTTGCAATTGTTCACAACTGAATTGAATTTCTCATTCATTTCATCAAATTTCAAATGTCTCAGTACATGTCTCAATGTCTCAGTACATCTTTCAAATGATTAAGTACAAGTAGCCTAAATTTAGCACAATTTCCAAATGAAAAGATCTTGTTGATCTAAACTGATTGTCAATTCTCAGTCTAATGGTTGTTCTCTCCAAAACGTATCAGCGTCATTTCATTGTTTAAGTCATCACATACACAATAGTCTGTTCAATTGTCAAAATTATTCAGGAACATAATACCATGAATACCATATATGAATCTCTTGGAATATTTGATAAAATGATTACAGCAATTGACAGTCAGGTGCAACTAGAACTTGACTAACGAAGGAGGAGTTGGAGTTGGTCTCAGATGACCAATCAAAAAGTATATTTAGTTACCTGACAGGTGCTGTCCATGATTGTGAATGCTGCCAAACATGTATATATAGAGCTTGACCATGCAGGACCAGTACAATTTCTGAACATGGAGGCACCTGGCCAAGTAAATAAACAAGGGCAACTGCCTGCTTGAGGAAGAGGAAGAAGAAGAGGAGGAGGAGTAAGGGTGCGTGGTGGTGAAATAGGGGGAAGAGGCCGAGGAGCACAAAGACACCATGCTGTCCCTGGTGAAATTCGGGCCACAATTATAGACCATGTCAACAACCATGGCCTCACAATGGCAGAGGCAGGTCGCCGAGTGCAGCCTAATGTGCCTCGCTCTACAGTCTCCTCTATTATCCAAACCTTTTGCAGTGGAAACAGGTATGTAGTCAGTCAATGATGGAATTATATAATGTATAGGACAGGACACTGTGCATAGAGCAACAAATATGTTTATTTACTAATTTACGTATTCATTTAGTGTGTGTGATAGGCCTACAGTATTACAGTACCTTACCTCAGTGGCATGTTACATATGATACTAACAATGACAAGAAAAATATTGTAGAAAATTAACTATGGAATAGTTTATTTTCTACGATATTGATGATACAGTTTACAGTAGTATTCCAGTCACTGTGCAGTGATGCATTAGAATTGTGGTAAAGTTACTGTAAGTAAAACAACAATACGATTACATTGGTAACTCATTCTGTACGGAATACATAAGGTATAAATTACGAATGGAGTGTTGTCCTTTGAATTCTATGTCTAGGATTGGATGACAATCTGGCTCGGGTGGCCGAGGAAAACTTCTCAATGAACAACAAGAACAAGAGATCTGTAACATGGTGTTTGCAAATAATGCCATCACATTGAGACAGATCCGCACTGCAATCCTACAAGACAATGCCATATTCCAAAATGTCAACTCTATATATCTCCACAATAGATGACAATGAAGCAAATTTACCGGTACCAAGTCAGTCACTGGTTGTCCATCAAGATAACCTTTTTACAATTACCGTAAGCAGTGGTTCCCAAAATGTATTGGTTATAGTACACACTTTACCTGATTTCTGAATCCAGGTAATCCAGGTATGAAAGTATTTGATTTACGTATCTGATAAAGATTTTGCCTAAAAACTGCAGCTTACTGTATGATGCAATTATCATTATAATCCTTATTTTGAAGAATATAACATACAATACAGTAAGAAAAAGGGTCAAAGAGCTGCAATTACAGTAGTGCCTCCCATGTAAATCTAATACTGTGGGTTTTACTGTAACATTTCAGTAAGTCTACTCGTTAATAATTTTTCCCCTCCCCTTTCTGTCAAATACCCCCTGTAGTACCTCTGCATAGGGTACATGTACCCCAGGTTTGGAACCACTGAAATACTGGCCAGTAGTATATTGAACTTGTGTAGAACATTCCTATGTAACTGTCTATAACTGTAGTGTATGACTCTTTTGTATGACTGATTTGGGATGTTTTCTTTTATTACTCTATTGTAGAGAATAATGGCATTGGAAGGAAACGAGACCTCTCACATACTCGTGTATGTGGATGAGGCTGGCTTCAACCTGGCCAAGGGCCGAAGACATGGCCGTAATTTTATTGGCCACCGGGCCACGGTGGATGTCGCAGGCCAGCGAGGGGGCAATATAACTATGTGTGCTGCCATTTCTGAGAATGGTGTGGCCACTCACATCCCCAGTCTTGGCCCATACAATACACAGAAGCTCCTCGTCTTCTTGGACCACCTTTATTTGGATTTGATCCCTGAAAATGAGAGAGGTCTCATAGGGCCTCACCTACCACAATATATAATTGTATAGGACAATGTGAATTTCCACCGTGGCCTGGTTCACTGCTCATCCAAGGATGGATATGGTGTTCTTACCATCTTACTCTCCTTTCCTCAATCCTATTGAGGAGTTTTTCTCCGCTTGGAGGTGGAGAGTGTATGAGCATCGGGCTCAAGATCAGAGGTCCCTGCTCCATGCAATGGACGCTGCCTGTAAGGATTTTACAGGAGATCAGTGTAGGGGATGGTTGCGACATGCACGCCGTTTCTTCCCTTGTTGCATCGCAAGGGAGGATATACGATGCGATGTTGACAAGAATCTGTGGCTAGACAGACAGCAGCGTGTGGATGGGCAGGAGGGTGAGGACGGTGGCCAGTGAAGAGATGTTACAGTAGTTGTGAAACTCAAGCTTTATTTACAGCATTGTAGGCTAAATGTAATTTTCCTTGTTTTTTGTTTGTGTTTATATTTCCATAAATTATGCTGTATACATTTCCTTTTTACTCTGATGTATGAAAGTTACTTTGTGTGTGAATGATAATGGTTACAATACTGTAAAGTACCGTATTTATCGGCGTATAACACGCACCCCAAGTTTAGGAGGGCATTTTAAGGAAAAAAAGTTTTAGGGAGAAAAAAAAACTTACATTTAAGCGTCATTTGCAGCCTTGCCCAGCGTCATTTGCAGCCTTGCCCAGTGTCATTGCAGCTTGCCCAGCGTCATTGCAGCCTTGCCCAGCGTCATTGCAGCCTTGCCCAGCGTCATTGCAGCCTTGAAATGAAAATAAATAAACCGCGCTAATAAAAAGTAAAAATGGGGAAAAGATAAAATCCTAACCTAAAAGGCTGCTGCTAAAAGTGGGATACTCGCACATAAAGTCATACAAATGGATAAAGCTGCGCCAGTAAAAACTAAATACAAATAAATAGGAAGAAAAACACAAATAACCAAATAATTTATGTATATAAAAAAGGGGGGGTAAAGTGCAAAAAAAGCGTGACCATAAAGAACACACACAAATTCTGATAAATAAAGTCCAGTGAGAACCGCATTAGTCCAGATCATATGTCTTCTTTAGTACACAAAACCTGATTGCATGTAGTCGGCAGACTTGTACTTGGTAGCAAATAAAACACCTCTGTGACAGATCTAAAACAACACGCTGTGACATGCAAGAGTTCTGTGCGATCCCATCCACCTTTTGAATTTGGCGCTTACCAGATGGTTAAATAAAAGGAGCACTGCATATGGAGCCTGCAACTTCCAGATAAAAAATGACTGATCGGGCCGATCGGATCAGGAACAACCGCTCAGAAGGAAAGAGGGACCTCCACAACCTCCGCTCCACTCAGGGACATCCAACTGATTGACTCAAGTATACAAAAGAAGGGGGCCGCCCATAGCGTAATACTGGCAAACAATTTTTATTCAAACTTTAAAAGAATTAAGAACACTTACATACGTAAGATGAAATCGAGCATAGTATAAAACACACTGCCGGCCGGTCAGTGTAAACCCGTCCCCCGTTCACGATCTACGTGGTGGCGTCACTGCGTGCCACCACGTGTTTTATTTGCTACCAAGTACAAGTCTGCCGACTACATGCAATCAGGTTTTGTGTACTAAAGAAGACATATGATCTGGACTAATGCGGTTCTCACTGGACTTTATTTATCAGAATTTGTGTGTGTTCTTTATGGTCACGCTTTTTTTGCACTTTACCCCCCCTTTTTTATATACATTAATTATTTGGTTATTTGTGTTTTTCTTCCTATTTATTTGTATTTAGTTTTTACTGTCATTGCAGCCTTGCCCAGCGTCATTTGCAGCCTTGCCCAGTGTCATTGTAGCTTGCCCAGCGTCATTGCAGCTTGCCCAGCGTCATTGCAGCCATGCCCAGTTTCTTTGGATCTTGCCAGCATCATTTGAAGTCCGGTCCCGGTTTAAATTTCCCGCCGCCGAGACTCTGTCGCGTGCGCCGCTGAAAAAGACCTAAGAGCGGCCGAAAAAGACCGAATCGCCCCCGGAAAAGGCCGAGCCGACTGTTCAGCTCCGCTCGCGGTCCCGCCTCCCTGCTGTTTCCGGAGCGAGCGCAGGGAGGCGGACTACGAGCAGAGCCGAACAGTCTGCTCGGTCTATTCCGGCGCCACTTCGGGTTTTTTTCGGCCGCGACTCTGTCTTTTTCGGCAGCACTCGCTATTTTTCGGCGGCGCTTGCCATTTTTGTCATTTTTTTGGGGGGGTTTCGACGTATAACACGCACCCACGACTTTACCTCGATTTTAAGGGGGAAAAAGTGCGTGTTATACGCCGATAAATACAGTAATTTTTCCTTGGCAGTATGAGTGCAATGTGTGATGTCAAACCTTGAAGGCTACTCTTACCCTAAAATCTTTTCTTTTTTTTCAGTTTTATACACAATTGTATTCTGTTAGCTAGACAAAAACTGTACAGTAACCATTGTCACTGAAGGACTGGGCTAAGACTGAAAGGTGGACATGAGGGATATTTCAATGGTCCTCTGCCATAGAGACAAAACATCTAAACATTTTGACTTGCAGTGCTTACACAATGCCAAAGGGACAAAGCATTTTGGGGGCACTGACTATTTTAATGAGAAAGAAATTTATTTTTGACACATGAATGAACTGTTTTGGGAAAGATATGAGCTTTTGAAGGTGAACCATGGTGTTGTGCCGAACCATCCAGGTTATTTTGGCAAAAGCACCAAGAGAGTTGAGAACGTCTGGTCTGTTTCAAGAAATGAGCAAAAGCAATTGAGAAGAATCTTCGCCATTTTGGGTGCACTGACTCTTTATATGGGAAAGGAATATGGTTGTGAAGCATGAGTGATCAGTTTTGGGAGAGATATGAGCTTTTACACGTGAGTTATAGTGTTGTGCTGAACTGTAAGACTGTTTAGCCAAATGATCTTAGAGTTTTGAGAATGTAATTTCTGTTTCAAGAAATGAGCCAAAACAATAGAGAAAAACTGTAACTAGACTAACAGGAGCTGCATATAAACTCTATTGCAATAAAAAAAGTTCACCTTACAGACAGTAGAGGGCAGCAGATCCCTACACCTGCTTTTGCATCTAGGACAACCTAGGACAACCTAGTGGCATGGTCCAGTGCTAAAAATGCATTCACAGATTCCACCTGTAACTGACGGTAGTACACGCTACATACTGTGACCAGAAAAGACAGCATCTTAATCACATTACTAATTAACTAATTGGTAAACACACTAAAGATAATGACTTTAAAGCTTACTTTGTTTTTGGATGTAGGTTTCCTCTAATCTGCTACCTCTGAGACCAGTACCATCTTGTAAACTTTCTTGCTTTTTCTGCCCATAACTCTGCTTCTGCTCTCATAGCACATCATACCAAATTGTTGTGCATATGCAGACCACTTTAATAGATGTTAATTTATCTCAGTGACATGAAGGGAAGAGAAGCATTGCGAGAGTAGACCCCTTGCCAGAGATAAAAGATGACATCATAATGGGATGGATCTACTGATCTCCTCATGTCCATGGATGTTGGGAATGAGAGCAAGACTGTGCATATGTGAGTGACTTCACAACAACAGAATATGGCTCTCAGGAGTGTGTGTGCTCCTGCCCCATCATAGCTGCTGGTTTCAGCATCCTGGTTTTGGCTGTGGCATTCTCCTTGTCTGTCTGTCCACCTGCAAGGTGATTAATTGTGGCCAGACTCTGGGAGGAAACCAAACCTGATTTAAGCTAGCCAAGCTTGCAGTCTCATGCTTGTGATAGCGTGTATAATACCTGATCAAGCTGTCTGTTTATCTCCCCTGCTCTGCTAGATTGGATTTTACTGTGTGTAATCTCAGATCGGATAATGACTATTCTCTGAACTCTACCTGGACTGTCATTGAACCACTCTGCCTGTCTGCCAACCACAAGTACCTGTTTACTTTGCTCAGTTCACGCATGCCCTGGCTTGGTGGCCAGGCACTATAACATGGTGTAGAAGCCCTGGGGGCAACCGAGTACCAGTAGGCCTTCTTGCCTTATGACAAAGGGGGCTGCTATAGGTGAAGAACACAGTAGCCAGCTATAGTCTCTGACCATCTGTGTTAGGGGTAAGCTTGACATTGGCAAATGGGGGAGAGAATTGATTATTTTTATGCTGATTACAAAATGATTGGATGATAGTAAAGTGACCCTGACACTGCTTCAATGAAACAAAACATAAAGTAGCCAGAAAAAGAAGAAGAGGAATATTCACCTTTTCTAGGGAGTAGTTTGCTAAATCTTGTTGCCCTCCTTTTTTTTTTTTTGTTAAGGAAACAATTAGATTGCTTTAAGCAAACTGTATACATTTTACTGCAATTTTCATTACAAAAATACCTGGTGATCCAGCCAGTATCCAATACTTTTTTTAGTTTCAGCATCATACCATCATGCAGGTAGAGGAAATGCAATATCACAGCTGAGTACCCTCATCCTCAATTACAGTTAGGGTTCATTTACACTTGCTTCGGCTTCAACGAGGCTTCAACAAGGCTTCGGACAGGCCTTGTTAAAGCTCTCTGAATGCTAGTCAATCTCCTGTCACAAAAAAAAAAAGGTTAGCTTACAGTCCTGTTTACACCTGCTTTGCTTTGGCTTTGGTTCAAAAATTAGACCCCATGTAGCTTCAGTGGTGCTTCAAAGCATCTTCAAATCCTCCATAGAAGTCTATGGCAAAGCTCCCTTGAAGCCCCACTGAAGCCCCACGAAGCCTCATCGAAGCCCCACGAAGCCTAAGCAAAGCCCCACTGAAGCGCCACCGAAGTCCCATCAGAGCTCCACCAAATCCCCACCGAAGCCTCATCGAAGCTCCAAGCAAAAGTAAGTGTAAACAGGACTGTAAGCTAATCATTTTATTTAGTGACAGGAGCTTTAACTGGCATTCAGAGAGCTTAAACAAAGCGTGTCCAAAGTCACATTTTAAAGCAAGTGTAAACTAGCCCTTAGTATTGGCCTTGGCACCGAAGGCATACAATTAATAACCAAACATCTGACCACACTAGTAAACTTCCAAGTCAGTTTGAGTAAAGCTAGCCATACATAGCTGTGGGACCACATTTTGATCCATGTATGGTCAGTAGGGATGAGCTTCGAGTTCGAGTCAAACTCATGTTCGACCCAAACATTGCCTGTTCGCCTGTTCAGCGAATAGCGAAAGATTTGGGGTATTCGCGGCAAATTCTAAAAGCCGCGAGCACCCTGTAAAAGTCTATGGGAGAAATCTCAAGTGCTAATTTTAAAAGCCTATATGCAAGTCATTGTCAAAAAAGTGTTTGGGGACCTGGGCCCTGCCCCAGGGGACATGTATCAATGCAATATTTTTTTTTAAAACGGCCATTTTTTCAGGAGCAGTGATTTTAATAATGCTTAAAGTGAAACAATAAAAGTGTAATATTCCTTTAAATTTCGTACCTGGGGGGTGTCTATAGTATGCCTGTGAAGGGGCACATGTTTCCCGTGCTTAGAACTGTCCCTGCACAAAGTGTCATTTTTGCAGGAAAAAAAGCTATTTAAAATCACTTGCGGCTAATGAATTGCCGGATTCCGTAACACAGAGAACAGTCATTCATTGAAAGTCATTGATAAAAAATAAAAATAAAAAAAAAGCGTGGGGGTTCCCCCTAATTCAATTACCAGGCCCTTCAGGTCTGCTATGGATATTATCTTCAAATTAAAAAAAAAAAAAAAATGACGTAGGGGTCCCCCTAAATATCCATACCAGACCCTTATCCGAGCACGCAACCTGGCAGGCTGCAGGAAAAGAGGGGGGATGAGAGTGGCCCCCCCTCCCTCCTGAACCGTACCAGGCCACATGCCCTCAACATTGGAAGGGTGCTTTTGGGGTCTGTGAACCCTCAAAGCACCATGTCCCCATGTTAATGGGGACAAGGGCCTCGTCCCCACAACCCTGGCCATTGGTTGTGGGGGTCTGTGGGCGGGGGGCTTATAGGAATCTGGAAGTCCCCTTTAACAAGGGGACCCCCAGATCCCGCCCCCCCTGTGTGAAATGGCAAGGGACCCCTACCATTTCACCAAAAAAGTGACAAAAATGTTAAAAATGACAGGAGAGGAGACGGTCTTTGACAATTCCTTTATTAAAATCTTCTTTCTTCTGGTCTTCCTTCTTCCTTTCTTCATCCTTCGGTTTCTTCATCTTCTTCTTCCATCTTCTACCATCTTCTTCCATCTTCTTCTTCCATCTTCTTCTTCCTCTGATCCGCTTCTTCTTGCTCTGGTCTTCTCGTCCGGCATCTTCTTCCATGGCGTCTGCGTTTCTTCTTGGGCCGCTCCGCGCAATGGGAGGCTCCCGCTGTGTGAGGCTTTGCTGCGTCTCACAGCTCTTTTATAACGGAGGGCGGGGCCGTCACGCACGGGGACGTCATGGGGACTTCCCACCAGGTGGCCCCGCCCTCCATTATAAAAGAGCTGTCAGACGCAGCAAAGCCTCACACAGCGGGAGCCTCCCATTGCGCGATTAATAAAGGAATTGTCAAAGACCGTCTCCTGTCATTTTTAAAATTTTTGTCACTTTTTTTGTGAAATGGTAGGGGTACTTTTGTACCCCCTTACCATTTCACACAGGGGGGGCAGGATCTGGGGGTCCCCTTGTTAAAGGGGGCTTCCAGATTCCGATAAGCCCCCCACCCCCCCCCCCAGACCCCCACAACCCACTGCGGCCTGCCAGGTTGCATGCTCGGATAAGGGTGTGGTATGGATTTTGAGGGGGACCCCGCGCCATTTTTTTTTCTTTGGCCGGGGTTCCCCTTAAAATCCATCCCAGACCTGAAGGGTCTGGTATGGATATTTAGGGGGACCCCTGCATCATTTTTTTTTTTATTTGAAGCGGGGTTCCCTTAATATCCATAGCAGACCTGAAGGGCCTGGTAATTGAATTTGGGGGAACCCCCACGCTTTTTTTTTTATCAATGACTTTTTTTTATCAATGAATTTCAATGAATGACTGTTCTCTGTGTTATGGGAGCCGGCAATTCATTAGCCGCGAGTGATTTTAAATAGCTTTTTTTCCTGCAAAAATTACACTTTGTGCAGGGACAGTTCTAAGCACGGGAAACATGCGCCCCTTCACAGGCATGGTAAGAGGTAGTAAATTCTTCGATGCAATACTTATGTGACTAATAATGTGGCACGTGGTGGTGACTAACAATAAATATGAATAAATAGTTATAATATATTTAAAGTGACAAGTGTAAAAAACTCAATCGTTGTGGTAGTCATACATCAAAGTGCTGTGAAACACAAATAAAACAATTGCTGTGAATAGTCTAAAAATCAATCCCAGATGAAGACACGTGACGTAACGCGTAGGGAGTGGCCGTAGGCAGAGAAGGAGACGTGAGAAGGCGCTGAGAACGCCTGGGAGCTATTTTGATTTTATTCTACATGCCTGTTTATTTTGATTTTAATGTAAGAGTCCACCCACTTGTTTAAATAAATATGCCCATTATTACCTTAATACTACACTAGTGGAGGCTTCCCCTTTTTTCTTCTTTCCTTTGGTGCTGTGTCATTTTTCTGACACTGAGCACTGCAGGATCCAAGATTTAAACGCCCTTAAAGAAGAAGGATTTTACTCTTACCAGGTTTGCCGAATATCTGTATCTATATCTTATGGGGCTATAGGATATGCCCGAAAAGCTTAAATTTTACATATTTAAGGTGAGAGTTCTGGGAGACTGGTGATTGGATTCAATATATGAAAATCAGGACCAAGTATCCACCGCAGCTTTATAAACTACACAGGACCCAGTGTTTATTGCAACCTTATAAGTCACACAGAAAGTGTTGATCACTTGAGTGAACTGAAAACCTTTAACCCATTACTGCATGATCTGTGAGATCGCGGTACCTGACTATACATCTCTACAATATCAGGATTTGATGGATTAACTTGGACACTGTTATATTTATATATATTTTATCCAGTCTGGGACTATATGAACTTCCTTTAACCCTTTATTCACCTTTTGGAATTACCGTATTACTCCTTCATTATTGATTATTTTAATAATACTTCTTAGCTATTATTCACTATTATTTATTGATTTTTAGACTATTCACAGCAATTGTTTTATTTGTGTTTCACAGCAATTTGATGTATGACTACCACCACGATTGAGTTTTTTGCACTTGTCACTTTAAATATATTATAACTATTTATTCATATTTATTGTTAGTCACCACCACGTGCCACATTATTAGTCACATAAGTATTGCATCGAAGAATTTACTACCTCTTACCAGTAACAGCACTTATTACTGGCCTATCCTTTATTGCATTTTTTTCACTCTTTAGCTATTTATTGCGCAAAATTCTTTTATATATATATCCTTTATTGTGTATTTGTGAACACGCCACATTTTGCAGCAGAGCACTACTGTTAACCTATTTAAGACTATTCACATACTCCAAGTAGCGCGAGGGGCACATATTCACACCTTCACAGGCATACTATACACACCCCCCAGGTACGAAATTTAAAGGAATATTACACTTTTATTGTTTCACATTAAGCATTATTAAAATCACTGCTCCTGAAAAAATGTCCGTTTAAAAAAAAAAAAAAAAAAATGCATTGATACATGCCCCCTGGGGCAGGACCCAGGTCCCCAAACACTTTTTATGACAATAACATGCATATTAGCCTTTAAAATTAGCACTTTTGATTTTGAACGTTCGAGTCCCATAGACTTTAATAGGGTTCTAAAGTTCACATAAGCTTTAGATCTGTTCGCAGGTTCTGGTGCGAACTGAACAGGGGGGTGTTCGGCTCATCCCTAATGGGCAGGATGGTATAACAGAAGTTGGTCCATCTAAACTAACAGTGTATATGTGTGTAAGTCCATTCATTCCAAAATTAAATGTTAAAAGCAAACAAAATCTTTTGAACAACATTTGAATGTTCTTAGACCCCTTTCACACCACACCGCCCATAGCGTCGGCGGTAAAATGCCGCTATTTTTAGTGGTGTTTTATCGTCGGATTTGCAGCACATTTCGGCCGCTAGCTGGGCACTTTTACCCCCTGCTAGCAGCCGAGAAAGGGTTAAAACCCTCGGCAAAACGCTGCAATAGCGGCGTTTTGCCAGAGGTATTGCAGCGCTGCCCCAAAGATTTCAATGGGGAGCAGTGGTGGAGGAGCGGTGGAGGAGCGGTGGATAAGCGGTGAGTTCACCGCTCCTTCACCGCTCCAAAGAAGCTGCTGGCAGGACTTTTTGTGACACCCTGCCAGCGCACCGCTGTAGTGTGAAAGCCCTCGGGCAAGGCATTTTTCCTCTGCTGGAGAAAATTGGATCAGGCTAGGGGTTTTTGCCTTCTTCTGGATCATCTGTGGGTAAAGGAGTAAAGGATAGTGTATATGGAGGTTTTCTATTTTTTTTTTCTCTATTGGTTGAACTAGATGGACTTAGCTGTCTTATACTCCAAGGTTTTTAATTTCTGTGCAAACGGATGGCGGACCCCCACCATCAAATGATGCAACCCAGTTATTTTCTGTGCCCTCCTAAGGACCATGGGTCCCAGTGGGGCCACTGGACCCAGGCAGCACTTTGAAAGGGGCAGCAAATTGAACCATGGCTGCCTCTCTTTCTCTTCTATTTACTCAGCAAATTGACAACCAATATTTTTTTCCAGCAGCTTTGTGTGTCATAATGACAACTGCCCTTCGGGCCACTCTGCCTGTCCCTATACTACCCTAGCCCACCCCTATATTGCCGTAGCCTGTCTATATACTACCCTAGCCTGTCCATATACTACCCTAGCCTGTCCATATACTACCCTAGCCTGTCCATTTACTAACTTAGCCTGCCCCTATACTGCCCTAGTCCACCCCGATACTGCCCCAGCCTGCCCCTTGGAATTAAACATAATTGAATGTCATATCATTTTGCATACAGACAAGGTGCTGTTGCATGTAAATATGACTTCCTGATAAATTACATTTTAGTTTTAATTATCATGATCTAAAATAATGGATGTGGGGGCCTTTTGATGGACATGATTTTTTTTTGGGGGGGGCAGCATTTCATTCTTGGACCCAAGCAGCACAATCTCTTTTGCCAGCCCTGGCCCTAGTGGTTATCTGCATGTATCTGCTGTGGAAAAGCATAGGCCATAGCACACAGTGTGAACAAGTCCTTGATGTATAAAGCCCCGTACACACGATCGGACTTTTCGGACAATCCGCCGGACTTTCCAGCGGAGGACTTTCCGAACGTGTGGACTTGCCCACACACGCCCGGACTTTTCCGGCGGACAATCTGCCGGAGTTTTGGCGAAAGTCCGTGGGACTTTTGAAATGAAGGAGGAAAGTCCGTTCATTTAGAACGTGACTCCAGGTAGACGGGACTAGCGAAGGAAGTCAATGTCGTCGCTAGCCCCGTCACCTGGTATGGATTTAAAGGGAATCCCTACGCCGAAAAAACGGCGTGGGGGTCCCTCCCCCAAATCCATATCAGACCCTTATCCGAGTACGCAGCCCGGCTGGTCAGAAAAGGGGGTGGGGACGAGCGAGCGCCCCCTCCCTCCTGAGCCGTACCAGGCCGTGTGCCCTCAACATGGGGGGTGCCCTGGGGAAAGGGGGGCCCTGCGGCCCCCCCACCCCAAAGCACCTTGTCCCCATGTTGTCCCCCCAGCATCCTCCGAGACTGTGACATCATATGGGGCGGGGTCACAATGTCACACGAGCCAGTGGCCCCGCCCCTTGTCCCTATATAACTGGCAGCTCAACACGTCGGAGCCATTACAAGAGGAGACAGCGACGAGTCAACATCGGAAGAAGAAAGAAGAACAAGAAGCAGAAGAAGAAGAAGCAGAAGCAGAAGGCGACAGCGACGGCTACAGAAGCCCGGGCCACCGCTAGTAAAAGAGCTGGAAGAAGAAAGAGGAGGCCCGGCAAGAAGAACAGAAGAGATCCCCGAAGTCGGAACAAGACCCCCAGACGGCGGTGGCGACAAAGAAGAAAGCCAGGCTCCTCTGCTAGTGAAAGATCTAGTAAAAGAGCAGAAGATAGCAGAGGAGTCCGGCGAGAAGACCCCCCCCCAAGACGAAAGAAGACCCCCGGAGCTGTGCAATAAAGTATTTTAAAAAATTGTGTTGTTTTTTTATTTACACTTTTTTCCTTAGGTGAATGGGTAGGGGTACATCGTACCCCATACTCATTCACATAGGGTGGGGGGCCGGTATCTGCGGGCCCCCTTTTTAAAGGGGGCTCCCGGATTCCGATAAGCCCGCTGCCCGCAGACCCCGACAACCAAGGCCAGGGATGTCGGGAAGAGGCCCTTGTCCTCATCAACATGGGGACAAGGTGCTTTGGGGTGGGGGGGCCGCAGGGCCCCCCTTTCCCCAGGGCACCCCCCATGTTGAGGGCACGCGGCCTGGTACAGCTCAGGAGGGAGGGGGGCGCTCGCTCGTCCCCACCCCCTTTCCTGACCAGCCGGGCTGCGTGCTCGGATAAGGGTCTGATATTGATATGGGGGGGACCCCCACACCGTTTTTTCGGTGTATGGATTCCCCTTTAAATCCATACCAGGTGACAGGGCTAGCGAGGTGTCAATGTCGCCAATCAAGGCGGCGGCATTGACTTCCTTTGCTAGTCCCGTCTACCTGGAGTCACATTCTAAATGAACGGACTTTACGACAGTGTGTCGGCAAGTCCGTTCATTTCAAAAGTCCCGCGGACTTGCACACAGACGGCGGGATTGTCCGCCATTTTAAGTCAAAACTTAAAACTAAGTCCGCCGGACTTTTGGGAACAAAAAGTCCGCCGGAGCCCCACACGCGGTCGGATTGTCCGGCGGACAATCCCGCCGGAAAGTCCGATCGTGTGTACGCGGCATAACAGTTTTAAGTACTATGTTGCATATGGGAGTATATCATTATTTATGTAAGGTTTAAAAAAAAATTAAAATTTATTCATCTAAGTTATTATCAATACACAGGTTTTGCACAAATGTATTTATTTATATTTATAAATGGGCAAATTATAGGCATAATCACTGCATCATGCACCAAAATTCATCCCATGATCAAAGACACGGATCTTCCCCAATGTCATCTGTGACAGACCTAGCCGGGATACGGGCTTTTTGAGAGGACTACATGCTAGCCTCCTGCCAGCTGATCACGGGCCCCCCAAAATACACTCTCTGTATATGCATTTGGCATTAGAAATAGACTAGCATCTGACAGTGTATGTCCCATTCAATGTCATGAGCTCAAGCCACCTGTCTATTGTGTAAATGAGGCTGGTCTGGCTTGTAAGGTGTATTCCACACAATGTTGTTGTGCTAATTAGTAATATAAAACAAACAACTGCGCTGCAAATATTGTGCACTAATAACACAAATTAGTATAAACCAACATACATTGGAATTGACACAACAATTTTAGACCTCCTTGTACCAATGAAGTCCGTGATGGCATAAAACAATCGTATAAAACCAAAAATTGAAATAAAAGTGAAAAAAACAAACAATAGTGATCGATTGTTTTTATAAAGTTCAATGTGATTTGTGAATAACACACAATAAACGTATGAGAAGTTCCAGAGACTCCACAGTGCTCTCATTCAATAAACAGCAGTTCAAAAGTGTGATCCAGATAAGAACAAGAAAACACCTCCACCGTCCAGTCACACTGACCCTTACCGGATTGTGCGACCCCCTGTCACAGAGGTCACACTAGCTTGTGGCTTTAATCCCGGCCAGGGAAATCCAGAGACTTTACCAGATTACTTCAGAATGGATGGTATGGGCTCAGATAGGGTCAAACAGGGAGCATGGAACGAAAGAGACAATCCATAGTGTACCTCTGTATACAGTTTATTTAAAAATTAAAAAAATTCATGCACTTACAAGATCGCAAGTAGATAAAAGCATTGGTAATAGCCGGCCGGCTCAATTTCGCTGCCCGTTTGCTTCCGGGATCTGCGTTGGTTCGTATGGTGACGTCAGCACGCCGCTCCTCCTCAGGGAGGAGCGGCGTGCTGACGTCACCATACGAACCAACGCAGATCCCGGAAGCAAACGGGCAGCGAAATTGAGCCGGCCGGCTATTACCAATGCTTTTATCTACTTGCGATCTTGTAAGTGCATGAATTTTTTTAATTTTTAAATAAACTGTATACAGAGGTACACTATGGATTGTCTCTTTCGTTCCATGCTCCCTGTTTGACCCTATCTGAGCCCATACCATCCATTCTGAAGTAATCTGGTAAAGTCTCTGGATTTCCCTGGCCGGGATTAAAGCCACAAGCTAGTGTGACCTCTGTGACAGGGGGTCGCACAATCCGGTAAGGGTCAGTGTGACTGGACGGTGGAGGTGTTTTCTTGTTCTTATCTGGATCACACTTTTGAACTGCTGTTTATTGAATGAGAGCACTGTGGAGTCTCTGGAACTTCTCATACGTTTATTGTGTGTTATTCACAAATCACATTGAACTTTATAAAAACAATCGATCACTATTGTTTGTTTTTTTCACTTTTATTTCAATTTTTGGTTTTATACGATTGTTTTATGCCATCACGGACTTCATTGGTACAAGGAGGTCTAAAATTGTTGTGTCAATTCCAATGTATGTTGGTTTATACTAATTTGTGTTATTAGTGCACAATATTTGCAGCGCAGTTGTTTGTTTTATATTGGTCTTGTTGGTGTGGGTATCTCACATTCACAACTGCAGCAGCTTGTTTAATTTTTATTTGTTTGGTTTTTTATTGTACACAAAAAATTTTATTCTATAATCAATGTTATGGGATATTATTTATAGAAATTTTTGGACAGCGCAGTATTCTTTACACTTTTTTTGTTGTGCTAATTAGCCCTGTGTTACTGTTTATGTTAATGTATGTTGAATAGACATTCCAATTAACTAGGAGCCTTAAAGTCTGACCTTGAAAAGCCTTTTGAGGCAGTCAACTAGTCTGGGCAATGATTAAGATAATTAGCTCATGCTAATTAGGTTAGCTTTGAATCATCTGGCTATATATGTGTGTGAAATGTCAAATAAAGTATTCCTGATGTACTCCAAGAACTAGTGCCGTCTAATTCTTGGGGGTTCCTATAACCAGATCCATTGGACTCATGTTCCAGGACTTAGGAAGCATTTACGGCGGACACCTTGAGTACAGGATCCGTCACATTGTTGGCAAGCAGTGGGATTGTGCTTCCTGCAGTCTGGGACATCCAAACTTCCACCGGGATCCAAGATCAGGATAGAAGACTTTGGTCACCCCAGCGGAGATATGGATCTGGCATCAGAGTTCCCGGGGCTGCTGCGGATCATCCTTGCAGCATACACCAGGACTGTCTCTGAGGAGGAATACCTGGAGCTCAGGCAGCAGATTCGGGTGGAGCTGTGGATTGGAGCCCTCCAGCTCGCTGGTATAAAACAGGGCAAGTTCTTTCCAACCCAAGAGCAACGGGCCAGTGACCAACGGGCATTGCGGATGGCATTCCTGGGAGAGCAGCCCCAGGAGCAATGGGTGACTGAGTTGGACAGGCTTGTCCAGCAGGAGATAGAGCTGGACAATCGTTATCGGGCTCTGCAATGGCACGCAGAGCAGGGATATTTAGGGGAGACAACAGAATGCTCCCCGGAGGGATATGACTTTGGAGGCCCTGGATTGCTGTGGGAGAGCCTTACAGACCGTTTTGTGTTTGGCAATGAAGGGGAACCTACCCTTGAGGACCTGCGAGAATATAGAGAGGCTATGCTCGGTCTTGCAGGTGTCTCAGAGCTTAAACCTGATCTGGACCATTTGTTAAGGAAGGAACAGCATCTGGAAAGGGCATACAGGAAACTGCTAGAACACATTCAGCAGCATGCCAGAGAATCGGCAGTGGAAACTCCGGAGATTGTCGTCCCCAAAGCGGAAGTGCTGACAATTGGGCAGAACTCTGCTAACTTCTGCCCAGCACCAACAGTGGCTTCGGCCTTCTTGAGGGAAGAGGTAGTTGGCCCTTCTCCCACAACACTGACAGGGACATGTGATTTTCTGCCAGCAGCATCTATGGAGTTACAACAAACTTCTCCAGCTGAAGATCTGGTAACTGAACAGAGGGTCCAAGCCCTTTGCCCGACATCTACAGCAATTCTGGAGGCCCAGGGTGAGGAGGTGGCAGTCCATCACGAGTTGCAGATCAGGGTTCAAGGAGAGAATGCAGTTGTCACCTCACATCTGCAGCTTGATCTGGTGTCAGTGGATGGGCCTGTGGTCTCCACTAACAGAAAACCAGCAGAAGTGCTGGCAACCGGGCAGAGTGCTACCAACCTCTGCCCAGCACCGGTAACAGCTGCAGAGTTCCAGGGAGCTGGGGCAGTCGGCCTCTCTCCCCAACAGTTAGCTGGAGCAGATGATGTAGGGAAGCTCCTACGCCCAGCTAAACTGCTGGCAACGGAACAGAGCGCTGCTGGCCTCTGCCCACAACTAAAACAGGACAGATTTCCTGTAAAGGTGGATGGGAATGCAGTCTCCACCAGTATAACCCAGGGATGCTGGGCGGTCGGCCCAGATCCCCAACAGCAGGATGGAGTGAGCCCAGTCACCCTGTCTTCTCTCCAGCGGCTGAAAAGACTCCAGGGAGGAGGGCCAGTCCAGGCCTCTCCCCAGCGGCAGATATGTTCTATGAGAGAGGCAGAGGTTGGCTGGGTGAGTGCTCTGTTTGAAACAATTTGTTTGGGGTACTGTGTGGGTACAGGCATTCGAGGACTGGAACTATGGACTAACTTCGGAGTCAACCTGTCTGGGGTCTCCTCCTATGTTAGTCTCCTGCCGAAAGGGGAGAAATGTGACAGACCTAGCCGGGATACGGGCTTTTTGAGAGGACTACATGCTAGCCTCCTGCCAGCTGATCACGGGCCCCCCAAAATACACTCTCTGTATATGCATTTGGCATTAGAAATAGACTAGCATCTGACAGTGTATGTCCCATTCAATGTCATGAGCTCAAGCCACCTGTCTATTGTGTAAATGAGGCTGGTCTGGCTTGTAAGGTGTATTCCACACAATGTTGTTGTGCTAATTAGCCCTGTGTTACTGTTTATGTTAATGTATGTTGAATAGACATTCCAATTAACTAGGAGCCTTAAAGTCTGACCTTGAAAAGCCTTTTGAGGCAGTCAACTAGTCTGGGCAATGATTAAGATAATTAGCTCATGCTAATTAGGTTAGCTTTGAATCATCTGGCTATATATGTGTGTGAAATGTCAAATAAAGTATTCCTGATGTACTCCAAGAACTAGTGCCGTCTAATTCTTGGGGGTTCCTATAACCAGATCCATTGGACTCATGTTCCAGGACTTAGGAAGCATTTACGGCGGACACCTTGAGTACAGGATCCGTCACATCATCTTTGGTTGAATAACATCTAAACCTCTTGACCATGACTGTATGCTTTTTGCACTGAGCTACAACTATCAGACAACCTGTTAGAAGACGGGGGGAGGGGGGCAACTAACAATCCATTGCATTCATTTTATTTCTTTTTTATTTCAGGTACTTATATAGCGCCGTCAATTTACGCAGTACTTTACATATGCAGTGTACATTCACATCAGTCCCTACCCTCAAGAAGCTTACAATCTAGGGTCCCTAACTCACATTCATACCTACACATACTAGGGCCAATTTAGACAGGATTGAATTACCTACCAGCATGTTTTTGTAGTGTGGGAGGAAACTGGAGTACCTGGAGAAAACCCATGCAGACACAGGGAGAACATGCAAATTCCAGCCAGGTAGTGTTATGGTCGGGATTCGAACCAGTGACCCTTTGCTGCTAGGCAAAGTGCTCACCGCTACACCATTCATCATCAATATACTTCCAACGCACAGAATAGCTTTACATTTAGTCATGTCAAATATTTGCTTTTTTTTTGTTAACATTATAAACAGAAATAAGATTTTTAAAACATGACTACTTGCTGACAAGTTATCACTAAACCAGTCAAAATCACCTATTTCTATACTTATAATTAACAAACTTGCAACACTAGCTGTGTGACATGACAGAATCATTACACTGTCATTTCCTATATAAAGAAAAAAATCTTGTACTTACGTTTTACATTTCATATCGACTAAAGCATACATATTTTTAGTAATGAACAACTTTATTTTAGCATTTGACACAGGCCAGATACACTTGTTAAAGTCTGCCAAGGGCGCTACAGCAGAAAAATTATTCTTCCTCCTGGAAAAGAGCGTTTTGGCATATAAGGAAGAAGTAAACACTGTTTCTATCAAAGGACTTGTCTGGTCTGGACTTTGCAAAGTGTTATATATATATAGTTAGCAGGACCAGCCTCTTCCATCAGCTATGTATTTTATGCAGATGCTTTATTTGAGACTTAAGTATCTTGATTTGATTTAGGCTCACATATGCCTCCAGGATATTACTTGAGTGGTATTTACACAGTGCCAACAGAAATTGTATCGAGTAATCAAATATTCAATCTATCAAATTCTAAAACATATAAGAGGGAGGCCCAAGGTACTTATTTGTTTATGTCTGGCAAACCCTACCCAGTTATGGATCCAAGGCCTTGACATCTGTGTACTTAACAACATTTCAAAATAAAAAGGGGACACATTCCCAAGCCATAGGAAACTTGTGCTGGGAGAAACATCTAACCTGCTGCTGCTAACTTTTCTAAAAAAAATAATAATAATAATAAAAATAAAGCATGCATTTTAGTTGCTTATCTTTTTTTTTTTTCCAGAAGATTAGATATTTGGCTTAGGGGCCACTGTGACATCATTTCAGGACTCACCAAAGCTCCCTGAGCAGGAGCAGTTGGAGGGACATGTAGAGGGTTCTATGTACTTTTCTGTTCACACAGAAGCATCCTGAAATATTGCAACAGTCAACCTGTGGGGTAGCTCTTAGGAGTCTGAGTTGGTGCAGAGTGGGTAGAGATTGACAGAGATAGGCAGATCTTTGTGGAAATAGGCAGAGCACAGCAGAGCTGACCCGGGGGGGGGGGTGGGGAGAAAACCACACCAATATGCACAAGAGATCTTTATACTTCAGACAGCACTGACATAGTGATGTTAGTGCTGCTTGATTAGAACTACAAAGGGGCAGTGAGGTGACTGGTCACATGGCATATAGGTCCAGGTACTTAGCAGGAAACTGAACACTAACTATTCCAGATGCAACATTACATGACATTTACCAAGAGGCATTGCTTAATCCAGGTCTTAGATGAACAAATGTATTCTTCCTTGAGAAGAGGCATTTAAGGATATGATCACCTTATATAAATACATACATTGTTGACATAGTACACTTGGTATAAAGTTGTTCAAATTAAAGCTATTGCAAATGACAAGGGGACACATTTTGCGTCTAACAGAAAAGACGCCACCACATATGGAAATTCTTTTTTAGAGTAAGGCTGCTTTCACACTGGGGCAGTGCGGGGCGGCGACGGTAAAGCAGCGCTATATTTAGCGCTGCTTTACCATCGTTTTACCCGCGGTATGCGGCCGCTAGCGGGGTGGTTTTAACCCCTGCTAGCGGCCGAAAAAGGGTTAAAGTCCTCCGCAAAGCGCCGCTTGCCGTCGGTATCCCCGCGGTCTCCCATTGATTTCAATGGGAAGGAGCGGTATAGGAGCGGTGAATACACGGCTCCTTCACCGCTCCAAAGATGCAGCTAGCAGGACTTTTTTTACCGTCCTGCTAGCGCACCGCTCCAGTGTGAAAGCCCTCGGGCTTTCACACTGGAGACACAGCAACAGCTGTTTCGGGTCGGTTTACAGGCGCTATTTTTAGCGCAATAGCGCCTGCAAACCGCCCCAGTGTGAAAGCAGCCTAAGAGAATAAACTTCAATATGAGCTAACTTATTTTTGCAACACTTTGCTCATATGATTTCCTGTACAGGTCTAAGCATCATAAGGTTACTTTTACTTAGAATTTTTCAAAGCCTTCCCTGCACACATATGTCCTTTTTTTTAATATATATATAATTGTGTATTTATTTGGTTTTTCAGAACAATACAAAGAACAATCAGAGATTCATAGTCAAAAAGCATATCTCATCAAATAAAGAGCTTGTATCACAAACAAAGGGTAGGAAGTTGGGGTTTTAGGCCAGTGGAGCCGGCTACGTTAGCAAAGTGGGGTATCTCATAACCCTATTGTGGCTCCATATTCAGGCCAGTGAGATAATGTGTCCTTTTATTACTGAATAGAGGCCCCGATTTTTCACATCCTAGAGGTTCTGCTTCACATCTACAAAGTGAAAATGTCACCCTTATTAACCATAGAGGTATTTTCATTGGTTTGTGGATAGCAAGGAATGGCAAGGGTAGAGCTTCAACTCTGGGTGTGCCTATGATTGGAAGAGCTCCCCATGCTTATGCAAGGTTTTTGACAGGAACATGGAGAAAACCTATCACTGTGTACTTGATAAAGGCAGGTAATTTGTAAGTGTTCTAACACTCACAGTTTTGCTATTAGCTGTCTCAGTTTTATATTTGGAGCTTTCCCGTATGCATATGGCTTTTTATGCTGCTTTACTCATAGCATATAAGCACATTTAGCATTTTGTCCGTAAGTACTCTTTAAGAGTGTTTTTGACTTTTGCTTCTGATTTTATTGTGCCTATTTTAGTATAGTTGCTTTTATTCATTTCCATTACTTTGTCCTGTGGTATTTATTAAGGGGTTGTCTCTTCTGCTGGATGTCTAAATGTTTGTCATCCATGTGTTATACTGTTCAATTTCACATTTCAAGCGGATGAGAACAACTAACTTTACACATAAGCTCCTTGTATGAACTTTTGACCACCATTTTGAAGGGCTAGATTTATTTCACATTGTACATATATGAATTATGAATTGTTCATCATAATTGTGGTTTGTGGTCCGATTGGTAGATACTCTATAATGCCGCTCCTAGAGTGACTACCTACCCTTGCGCCAATTAATGTTAACCAATGTGCAGGTAGATGTGTGTGTGATACACACCTAAAGAGTGTCTAAATGTGAATAAGCTCTTAGCAGCCACTTTAAAAATGTGTAATCATAAACAATGTGATTATAATCAAACTAGAAAATGACCAGTGAAAAATATAATCAAATGGCGCTTATAAAAGAAAAAAATTATATATAAAAACACAACAAAATTATATATAAACTGCCAAACTATATAAAACACCACGTGAAATAGTGTCCGTGAGATGATACCAAACAATCTTCATTAATATTCGTGTAAATTCAAAGAAAAATGTGATTCAATCTTCCAAAGAAAAAAAGAGTCCACCAACAAATCTTCAATAGAATAATCAAATATGTCTTCCACCACACCAACTCGTGTTCCCTCTCCCAATGAGACCGCACTCACCGGATGGTATTGCCTCGCACTCTCGTGGTTGGCAAATACAGCGACTACCCCACCTGGGTTATTTATGCGATCAATCCAAACTTGTGAACTCCATATGTGAAAACAAATAAAAAATATGCCTCCACATAGCGTGATACTGTGATAAAACTTATTTATTAAAATTCAACATCACTCACACTTCAATGTTTCAACTTACAAAAACACAAAGTGATAAAGCCAAATCCAGCACACAATCCACTGCAACTTTTGGATATCAGATGAGCCGACAGAGCGCACATGTGATCACCAATGGGTGAAATAACTAGGTAGAAAACTGGGTAACAAATGATCTCACCACCCCTCGCAGCTCTACTCCTGGTGTGGGTTCTTTCTCCAGGAGTCACTTCAGTGAGGTTGCCGGGTAGTGATCTCAAACAATAGTAGTAGTAGAGGAGACAGCACACCAATTCAAACGAATTAAACACAAAGATTGAAAAGTTTGAGTATCTCAGTGTCCGTGTGGCTACACCCTTGACATGTTTCGTCGGTATGACTTCTTCAAAAAGGGAGGTTAGCCACACAGACCCTGAACGCTTACCTAAATGATGATGAAAATCGTCACGTGATCGCAGTGGACCAATTGCTTATGGAAACTCAGGTGCAGGTAATTCTCTCAATACCGCCCCCTTGCTCATCCCATAGGTCCGGCTTATGGAAACTCAGGTGCAGGTGATTCTCTCAATACCGCCCCCTTGCTCATCCCATAGGTCCGGCTGGGTCATTTATATCTCAGGGTTTAAAGAGTTGCTACTGGGTGACACCGCTATGTGTGCACCCGTGATGTATATTGCGCATGCGCCGTATACCCAGGATGTGGAAAGATTCTTACCGGGTGACACTCCAAAGTGTACACCCGTAATGTGTAAGTGCGCATGCGCCGTATCCCGCAGGTCAAGTGCGCGCGCATATCCTGCGCGCGACTCCCTGTCTTCTACCAGCGCATGCGCAATAAAGGGCCGCCAGCGTGTGTTGATTAGGACGCGTATGGCATTGCGTCTCAACTAATCAACAAGGTGCGCGCGCCTATCCTGCGCGCGCCACTCAAACTCCCGCCCGCACATGCGCACTAAGGAGACGCTGGCGTGCAGAGATGTGTACACATCTACAATGGGCCAGAGGTCCTCCCCCTACATATCCCCGTGACCTAGCAATGATTGATCCGTCACTCATGCCAGTGCCGACGGAAAACTAAACAGATCAGGTCCCATATCTCAAATCACTTTAAGTAGCATCTATGTCTGTTTAGAAGTGACTCCCCACTGCGATCTCAGTGCGCTCAGTCGCCTCATCCATCTACATTAATTGTATGAACTAGCATGGCTCAACATTCATTTCTGTTTACAGCAATATTCCACAATTTATATGTATTATTTAAAACATACAACAATAAAAAGTCTGTATTGCAATATCTAAAATGACATAATTCATATGTATTATTAATCAACATATAAAAGTAGAGAGTCTGCATTAAAAAAAAATCCAACAACATATAATTGCTGCACTCAATGTATATATTCTCTACATGGTGCAATTACATATGTGTGACCTTAACGTGACATAGATCTTAGAGATTGGCCTTACAGCATCCGTCTACACAGAAAAGTCAGGGGGGGGGGGGAGGTGTAGATGAATCTATACCAGTCTCTGACCCAGAGCAAGATAGTTAGTAATCATCACTGCTTCTGGTATGAATGAAAAATATATATGTCTACAGAAGTATGTGGCTAGAACATCACACTCCCGTATATATCCATACATGGATGTAATGATAAAAATAGGCGTAAGAATGTCCATCTGACACCTACTATATATAAAAAAAAAAAAAAAAGGATTAAAAGGTATATTGGAGAATAGATAAAAAACAAGAGTCTATAGTATATACGATCTATTATTCAACCCGATCATGTACCAACTAATTGATCATGATCAGAAAAGAGCATGAAGTGGTGGATCAAACCTCTAGCAACAAGGAAAAACGAAAATATTATTATTAATAATCCAGCAAGATGGACCACGAAAATCGGAAATATTATTATTATTACCACGAAAATCGTAAGTATTGTTATTAATAATCAAGCAAGATGGACCATATGGACACATAAACAGTAAAACTGTCATCCTTGGCTGACCTTTTAGGGTCAAGCTTCAACTTCAGAAATTGTTAATAAAACAGTTGAGGTCCACCTCGATGTTCAATCCCCTAGGGCTCATACATTTCATGGAGAAAATCCAGCGGGTCTCCCTCTGTGATAAATCTCTCACCCTATTGGAGCCCCTCCAAGATGGTTTTACTGTGTCTATTCCACAAAATTGAATCAGAGATGGATCACGGTTGTGCTTCTCTCTGAAGTGTAAAGATACACTGTGATAGCGGAACCCTTTTCTGATGTTCGCTAAATGTTCCGCTATCCGTATTCTGAGAAGCCTTTTGGTCCTACCGACATAAAAAAGTCCACACGGACACCACATGAGATAAACAACATGCGTTGTGTTGCATGTGATAAACTCGTTAATGTCGAAGGACTCGCCCTCTCTGTTGGAGAAATTGAGTTTCCCTCTATTGCTGATATTCACGGTCCTACAGCAAATGCACTTTCTGCAGGCATAGAATCCCTTGAGGTCAATTTTTGGACCTTGTTTATCTGGGGGATCCAAAATTTTCTTAACAATTTGGTCCCCAAAACTTGGGGCGCGTCTGTAAATGAACCTGGGATATTGATGTAATAACCCTCCTAGATGCCTATCCTGGCGCAAAATGTGCCAATGTCTTTTGTAAATGCCCTCTACTTCCTTATACTGTGCATGAAAATTAGAAATAAACCCTAATTGGTGTTGGTTCATGTCACCTCCACTAGGCTCTTTCTTTTTTAGGCACTCGTCTCTAGGTATTTCTGACACATCCTGGATGATTTGTTTCAAAGACTCTTCTTCATACCCTTTTTGTACAAATTTGCTCTTCAATATTTCTGCTTGATCGTGATAATCCGTGATGTTACTACAATTCCGCCTTACTCTTAGAATCTGACCCTTGGGGATATTTCTGATCCAGGATGGGTGATGGCCGCTTCTAATGGACAGGTAGCTGTTCCGATCTGTCGGTTTAAAGTAAACCTTGGTGTTCAGCTCATCCTTATCTTTGAAGATGACTAAATCTAAAAAGTTGATAGTATGATCATCCACATGATGATCCAATTGGATGTTATTGTTATTACGATTCAACCCCTCCAAAAACTCCAAAACGGATTTGTGGGATCCCTCCCAGATGAAAATTAAATCATCTATGTACCGTCTATAGAATTTTAATTGAGGAAGTTGATCTCTGAACACATACCTGTCCTCCCATTCTGCCATGAACAGGTTGGCTAGGCTGGGAGCGAACTTCGCTCCCATTGCCACGCCAACCTGCTGAGCATAAAAGTGGCCATTCCACCAGAAGTAGTTATGGGTCATGCAAAAATCGAGCACATGACCCAAAAACCTCTTCTGTATAAATGGGATATCATCCCTCTTGCTAAGGGCCCAATTCAATGCCAGTGCAGCGTCTTCGTGCTGAATGACAGTGTATAAGGAACGTACATCGGCTGTTACTAGAAATGTATCAGCCGTTGTACTAATTTTTATATCCTTCAGCAGAGATAGAAGATCCGAAGTATCCTTCAGATAGGCTCGCGTACTTTTTACACTGGGTTGCAAGAACTTATCCAAATACTCACCCAATCTCGCCGTAACGGAACCTATACCGTTCACGATCGGGCGAGGCGGTGGTACTTGGCTATTCTTATGGATTTTGGGCAGAGTGTATATTATAGGTATTCTTGATGTACTAGGTACCAAGTACCTTTTTTCCTTAAGATTTAAAGCTTTAATAGCATAGCCCCATTCAACCAAATGATCTAACTGAATCCTATAAGGATCAGTGGGGTCTGCTGTCAATTTGCGGTAGGTGTTGGTATCTCCCACTAAATTGTCAAGCTGTTCAATGTAGAAGGATCTGTCCATCAGTACAACTCCCCCACCCTTATCCGCTGGACGAACGATGATGTCCTTTCGTTTTTCCAGAGATTTGATACCGTCTTTAATATAACCAGGATTAATGTTTTTCTTTGGAACCAAAGCTTCAATGTCTTTCAACACCAAATTTTTAAAAACCTCGATGTAATGGTTGCTCGGGTTAAGGGGATTAAAAATTGACTTATTTCTAAGTCCACTGTCAATCATTTCAGATCTATATGTGGTAGTAGGGCGGTTAATTGCCGGTTGGCTTAGAAAGTATTTTTTCATATTCAAAGTCCTTACGAACTTGTGGGTGTCGATATAGACATCAAATTTATTCAAGCCTTTTTTAGGGGCACATTTGAGACCAAGGTTGAGAATATTAGTCTCATTTGGATCCAATGTTGCTTTACTCAAATTATAGATCCCCTGGTCTAGTTGTCCCTTGCTCGTTTTCTGGAGCTGTTTCCGTCTACCGGCCCTGCATCCCCTGAACCTTTTTGGGTTGTCGAGCTTCCATGTTGTGAGGGTGGGGGTTTGTCCCCTCCCTTCTGTTTCTGCATTTGGGGATTCTTTTTTGGTGTCCCTCCCCTTCCTCCACGTCCCCTCTGTCCTAAAAAAGGTGGGGGTGGGGGGTGTTGGTTCCAATAATTGTTACAATGTGGATCTTCCGATCCCCTCCAATACCCATTATCATTAGTATTGTTCCTAGAGTCATAGTTATTGGGGGCATAGTGATGTTGCCACTGAGGTTGATAATAACCTGAATAGTGGACATTCCGTTGAGGCGTGTGATCCCTATTCCATCTGGGAGAATGGAATTGGCGGATAGGACTTTCCCTAAAGTTTTGCGGGGACGAATATTGTTGATATGGGTGATAACCAATCTCCGAAAGATGAGGTCTGTTTGGTGGTTGAGGATAATTGGTTCGATTATTCCTGTCCATGTGATTAGTATCCCCCTGAAAGGGTGCAGGATGAGTGATCTTTCCATGGCGGTTTCCGCCTGGACTACTCTGATTAGTAATTTTTCCTCCTTCCTTCACCAAATTTTTTGCCGATCTATTTTTTACTTGATCATTTTTCTGGGTGCTCGGACCTCCCATCTTGGTAGTCTCCCTAGATACCTCATCATCACCTATACATTGTCCTTGCCATGCATAGATTTTGTGGGACTGAAAGTCATTTACATCCCTGATGTATTTTTTTACTTTCTTTTTTTGTGTATCTTGATCCACCTTATCTAGTTTTTTCTTCATGTTCACATTAAAATCCTTAACTTGGTTTGACTCATTGACAGGTTCTAAAATAGATTGTAAAGCACTAATTTTTTGTTTAATAATATCTAGCTTAATGCGTTTACGTTTTAAAACTAATGACTGTAATTCCTTTCCAGCTTTATTAAAAAATTCCAGCCATTCATCCATGTATTTCTGGTCAGTAAGACCATCCTGAGGTGAAACCTCCCATCTCAGACTCCTAAAGATTAAACCTTCCCTTTCATAATGCTCGAAGGTGAAGATGTCCCACCATGTTTTTAGTTGTTTTTCTAAAAGATTTTCAAGGGTTTTTAAGGAACCCGAAATATCTTCTTCATAGTCAACCATCTGTCGGCTCATCTGATATCCAAAAGTTGCAGTGGATTGTGTGCTGGATTTGGCTTTATCACTTTGTGTTTTTGTAAGTTGAAACATTGAAGTGTGAGTGATGTTGAATTTTAATAAATAAGTTTTATCACAGTATCACGCTATGTGGAGGCATATTTTTTATTTGTTTTCACATATGGAGTTCACAAGTTTGGATTGATCGCATAAATAACCCAGGTGGGGTAGTCGCTGTATTTGCCAACCACGAGAGTGCGAGGCAATACCATCCGGTGAGTGCGGTCTCATTGGGAGAGGGAACACGAGTTGGTGTGGTGGAAGACATATTTGATTATTCTATTGAAGATTTGTTGGTGGACTCTTTTTTTCTTTGGAAGATTGAATCACATTTTTCTTTGAATTTACACGAATATTAATGAAGATTGTTTGGTATCATCTCACGGACACTATTTCACGTGGTGTTTTATATAGTTTGGCAGTTTATATATAATTTTGTTGTGTTTTTATATATAATTTTTTTCTTTTATAAGCGCCATTTGATTATATTTTTCACTGGTCATTTTCTAGTTTGATTATAATCACATTGTTTATGATTACACATTTTTAAAGTGGCTGCTAAGAGCTTATTCACATTTAGACACTCTTTAGGTGTGTATCACACACACATCTACCTGCACATTGGTTAACATTAATTGGCGCAAGGGTAGGTAGTCACTCTAGGAGCGGCATTATAGAGTATCTACCAATCGGACCACATATACATATATTTTTTACCCAGTGCGGCCATGGAAGCTATAAATTATTTGTCTAGCCGACAAATGAATCCAGAGAGCATCTTCTCCACCAATCAAGTCATGGTTGACTATGAAGAAGATATTTCGGGTTCCTTAAAAACCCTTGAAAATCTTTTAGAAAAACAACTAAAAACATGGTGGGACATCTTCACCTTCGAGCATTATGAAAGGGAAGGTTTAATCTTTAGGAGTCTGAGATGGGAGGTTTCACCTCAGGATGGTCTTACTGACCAGAAATACATGGATGAATGGCTGGAATTTTTTAATAAAGCTGGAAAGGAATTACAGTCATTAGTTTTAAAACGTAAACGCATTAAGCTAGATATTATTAAACAAAAAATTAGTGCTTTACAATCTATTTTAGAACCTGTCAATGAGTCAAACCAAGTTAAGGATTTTAATGTGAACATGAAGAAAAAACTAGATAAGGTGGATCAAGATACACAAAAAAAGAAAGTAAAAAAAATACATCAGGGATGTAAATGACTTTCAGTCCCACAAAATCTATGCATGGCAAGGACAATGTATAGGTGATGATGAGGTATCTAGGGAGACTACCAAGATGGGAGGTCCGAGCACCCAGAAAAATGATCAAGTAAAAAATAGATCGGCAAAAAATTTGGTGAAGGAAGGAGGAAAAATTACTAATCAGAGTAGTCCAGGCGGAAACCGCCATGGAAAGATCACTCATCCTGCACCCTTTCAGGGGGATACTAATCACATGGACAGGAATAATCGAACCAATTATCCTCAACCACCAAACAGACCTCATCTTTCGGAGATTGGTTATCACCCATATCAACAATATTCGTCCCCGCAAAACTTTAGGGAAAGTCCTATCCGCCAATTCCATTCTCCCAGATGGAATAGGGATCACACGCCTCAACGGAATGTCCACTATTCAGGTTATTATCAACCTCAGTGGCAACATCACTATGCCCCCAATAACTATGACTCTAGGAACAATACTAATGATAATGGGTATTGGAGGGGATCGGAAGATCCACATTGTAACAATTATTGGAACCAACACCCCCCACCCCCACCTTTTTTAGGACAGAGGGGACGTGGAGGAAGGGGAGGGACACCAAAAAAGAATCCCCAAATGCAGAAACAGAAGGGAGGGGACAAACCCCCACCCTCACAACATGGAAGCTCGACAACCCAAAAAGGTTCAGGGGATGCAGGGCCGGTAGACGGAAACAGCTCCAGAAAACGAGCAAGGGACAACTAGACCAGGGGATCTATAATTTGAGTAAAGCAACATTGGATCCAAATGAGACTAATATTCTCAACCTTGGTCTCAAATGTGCCCCTAAAAAAGGCTTGAATAAATTTGATGTCTATATCGACACCCACAAGTTCGTAAGGACTTTGAATATGAAAAAATACTTTCTAAGCCAACCGGCAATTAACCGCCCTACTACCACATATAGATCTGAAATGATTGACAGTGGACTTAGAAATAAGTCAATTTTTAATCCCCTTAACCCGAGCAACCATTACATCGAGGTTTTTAAAAATTTGGTGTTGAAAGACATTGAAGCTTTGGTTCCAAAGAAAAACATTAATCCTGGTTATATTAAAGACGGTATCAAATCTCTGGAAAAACGAAAGGACATCATCGTTCGTCCAGCGGATAAGGGTGGGGGAGTTGTACTGATGGACAGATCCTTCTACATTGAACAGCTTGACAATTTAGTGGGAGATACCAACACCTACCGCAAATTGACAGCAGACCCCACTGATCCTTATAGGATTCAGTTAGATCATTTGGTTGAATGGGGCTATGCTATTAAAGCTTTAAATCCTAAGGAAAAAAGGTACTTGGTACCTAGTACATCAAGAATACCTATAATATACACTCTGCCCAAAATCCATAAGAATAGCCAAGTACCACCGCCTCGCCCGATCGTGAACGGTATAGGTTCCGTTACGGCGAGATTGGGTGAGTATTTGGATAAGTTCTTGCAACCCAGTGTAAAAAGTACGCGAGCCTATCTGAAGGATACTTCGGATCTTCTATCTCTGCTGAAGGATATAAAAATTAGTACAACGGCTGATACATTTCTAGTAACAGCCGATGTACGTTCCTTATACACTGTCATTCAGCACGAAGACGCTGCACTGGCATTGAATTGGGCCCTTAGCAAGAGGGATGATATCCCATTTATACAGAAGAGGTTTTTGGGTCATGTGCTCGATTTTTGCATGACCCATAACTACTTCTGGTGGAATGGCCACTTTTATGCTCAGCAGGTTGGCGTGGCAATGGGAGCGAAGTTCGCTCCCAGCCTAGCCAACCTGTTCATGGCAGAATGGGAGGACAGGTATGTGTTCAGAGATCAACTTCCTCAATTAAAATTCTATAGACGGTACATAGATGATTTAATTTTCATCTGGGAGGGATCCCACAAATCCGTTTTGGAGTTTTTGGAGGGGTTGAATCGTAATAACAATAACATCCAATTGGATCATCATGTGGATGATCATACTATCAACTTTTTAGATTTAGTCATCTTCAAAGATAAGGATGAGCTGAACACCAAGGTTTACTTTAAACCGACAGATCGGAACAGCTACCTGTCCATTAGAAGCGGCCATCACCCATCCTGGATCAGAAATATCCCCAAGGGTCAGATTCTAAGAGTAAGGCGGAATTGTAGTAACATCACGGATTATCACGATCAAGCAGAAATATTGAAGAGCAAATTTGTACAAAAAGGGTATGAAGAAGAGTCTTTGAAACAAATCATCCAGGATGTGTCAGAAATACCTAGAGACGAGTGCCTAAAAAAGAAAGAGCCTAGTGGAGGTGACATGAACCAACACCAATTAGGGTTTATTTCTAATTTTCATGCACAGTATAAGGAAGTAGAGGGCATTTACAAAAGACATTGGCACATTTTGCGCCAGGATAGGCATCTAGGAGGGTTATTACATCAATATCCCAGGTTCATTTACAGACGCGCCCCAAGTTTTGGGGACCAAATTGTTAAGAAAATTTTGGATCCCCCAGATAAACAAGGTCCAAAAATTGACCTCAAGGGATTCTATGCCTGCAGAAAGTGCATTTGCTGTAGGACCGTGAATATCAGCAATAGAGGGAAACTCAATTTCTCCAACAGAGAGGGCGAGTCCTTCGACATTAACGAGTTTATCACATGCAACACAACGCATGTTGTTTATCTCATGTGGTGTCCGTGTGGACTTTTTTATGTCGGTAGGACCAAAAGGCTTCTCAGAATACGGATAGCGGAACATTTAGCGAACATCAGAAAAGGGTTCCGCTATCACAGTGTATCTTTACACTTCAGAGAGAAGCACAACCGTGATCCATCTCTGATTCAATTTTGTGGAATAGACACAGTAAAACCATCTTGGAGGGGCTCCAATAGGGTGAGAGATTTATCACAGAGGGAGACCCGCTGGATTTTCTCCATGAAATGTATGAGCCCTAGGGGATTGAACATCGAGGTGGACCTCAACTGTTTTATTAACAATTTCTGAAGTTGAAGCTTGACCCTAAAAGGTCAGCCAAGGATGACAGTTTTACTGTTTATGCGTCCATATGGTCCATCTTGCTTGATTATTAATAACAATACTTACGATTTTCGTGGTAATAATAATAATATTTCCGATTTTCGTGGTCCATCTTGCTGGATTATTAATAATAATATTTTCGTTTTTTCCTTGTTGCTAGAGGTTTGATCCACCACTTCATGCTCTTTTCTGATCATGATCAATTAGTTGGTACATGATCGGGTTGAATAATAGATCGTATATACTATAGACTCTTGTTTTTTATCTATTCTCCAATATACCTTTTAATCCTTTTTTTTTTTTTTATATATAGTAGGTGTCAGATGGACATTCTTACGCCTATTTTTATCATTACATCCATGTATGGATATATACGGGAGTGTGATGTTCTAGCCACATACTTCTGTAGACATATATATTTTTCATTCATACCAGAAGCAGTGATGATTACTAACTATCTTGCTCTGGGTCAGAGACTGGTATAGATTCATCTACACCTCCCCCCCCCCCCCCTGACTTTTCTGTGTAGACGGATGCTGTAAGGCCAATCTCTAAGATCTATGTCACGTTAAGGTCACACATATGTAATTGCACCATGTAGAGAATATATACATTGAGTGCAGCAATTATATGTTGTTGGATTTTTTTTTAATGCAGACTCTCTACTTTTATATGTTGATTAATAATACATATGAATTATGTCATTTTAGATATTGCAATACAGACTTTTTATTGTTGTATGTTTTAAATAATACATATAAATTGTGGAATATTGCTGTAAACAGAAATGAATGTTGAGCCATGCTAGTTCATACAATTAATGTAGATGGATGAGGCGACTGAGCGCACTGAGATTGCAGTGGGGAGTCACTTCTAAACAGACATAGATGCTACTTAAAGTGATTTGAGATATGGGACCTGATCTGTTTAGTTTTCCGTCGGCACTGGCATGAGTGACGGATCAATCATTGCTAGGTCACGGGGATATGTAGGGGGAGGACCTCTGGCCCATTGTAGATGTGTACACATCTCTGCACGCCAGCGTCTCCTTAGTGCGCATGTGCGGGCGGGAGTTTGAGTGGCGCGCGCAGGATAGGCGCGCGCACCTTGTTGATTAGTTGAGACGCAATACCATACGCGTCCTAATCAACACACGCTGGCGGCTCTTTATTGCGCATGCGCTGGTAGAAGACAGGGAGTCGCGCGCAGGATATGCGCGCGCACTTGACCTGCGGGATACGGCGCATGCGCACTTACACATTACGGGTGTACACTTTGTAGTGTCACCCGGTAAGAATCTTTCCACATCCTGGGTATACGGCGCATGCGCAATATACATCACGGGTGCACACATAGCGGTGTCACCCAGTAGCAACTCTTTAAACCCTGAGATATAAATGACCCAGCCGGACCTATGGGATGAGCAAGGGGGCGGTATTGAGAGAATCACCTGCACCTGAGTTTCCATAAGCCGGACCTATGGGATGAGCAAGGGGGCGGTATTGAGAGAATTACCTGCACCTGAGTTTCCATAAGCAATTGGTCCACTGCGATCACGTGACGATTTTCATCATCATTTAGGTAAGCGTTCAGGGTCTGTGTGGCTAACCTCCCTTTTTGAAGAAGTCATACCGACGAAACATGTCAAGGGTGTAGCCACACGGACACTGAGATACTCAAACTTTTCAATCTTTGTGTTTAATTCGTTTGAATTGGTGTGCTGTCTCCTCTACTACTACTATTGTTTGAGATCACTACCCGGCAACCTCACTGAAGTGACTCCTGGAGAAAGAACCCACACCAGGAGTAGAGCTGCGAGGGGTGGTGAGATCATTTGTTACCCAGTTTTCTACCTAGTTATTTCACCCATTGGTGATCACATGTGCGCTCTGTCGGCTCATCTGATATCCAAAAGTTGCAGTGGATTGTGTGCTGGATTTGGCTTTATCACTTTGTGTTTTTGTAAGTTGAAACATTGAAGTGTGAGTGATGTTGAATTTTAATAAATAAGTTTTATCACAGTATCACGCTATGTGGAGGCATATTTTTTATTTGTTTTCACATATGGAGTTCACAAGTTTGGATTGATCGCATAAATAACCCAGGTGGGGTAGTCGCTGTATTTGCCAACCACGAGAGTGCGAGGCAATACCATCCGGTGAGTGCGGTCTCATTGGGAGAGGGAACACGAGTTGGTGTGGTGGAAGACATATTTGATTATTCTATTGAAGATTTGTTGGTGGACTCTTTTTTTCTTTGGAAGATTGAATCACATTTTTCTTTGAATTTACACGAATATTAATGAAGATTGTTTGGTATCATCTCACGGACACTATTTCACGTGGTGTTTTATATAGTTTGGCAGTTTATATATAATTTTGTTGTGTTTTTATATATAATTTTTTTCTTTTATAAGCGCCATTTGATTATATTTTTCACTGGTCATTTTCTAGTTTGATTATAATCACATTGTTTATAATTGTGGTTTGCAGTTTGTACTAGTTAATAAGCACATGGTATGCATTTTTATATGCTGTTCAAACCTGATCACTAAAGGGTAGTGAGGAAAAAGATTTTTGAATCACAATGGTATACTTAAAGGAGATACAGTATTAATTACAAGATGCCACATATATTTGTGATCAAATTGTAATGTTTGTATTCACTGTGAGGAATTAGAGACAGTGCACCATTGAAACCCTTACATTATTTGCCAGATCCTAGTATTTAACGAATATTTTGGTGCAGCAGTTTCAGTACAAGTGTGGCTAAGCGCGACCCTTAGGAATTTTAATGATACTGTTCACATTATCAGAATCATTAAACCCTGCCTAAACTAAACCACACATAGAGTAAACAAAATGGACCATAAATGAAAAAAGAAAAAAACAACTATCTAGTCCTAAATTGTCAAATGTCTCCTATCAGTGAATGGCTTGTAATGCTTTTAAGTATTACAAGGTTTCTTAGTTTTGTCTCCAAATATTAAAAACTTCTCATATTTGAAAACCAAAATCATCATTAATACATTCTTCCATTCCAGAAGACTTCCAACACCTGGGGACCATATTTGGACATCCTGCTACCCTTGGCACAACTGAATGATGGACCCCTTTTTATACAAGCTCCACCCTTTGTATCATGAAGTTATGGTGAAAACGAATGCTAAAATGTGCTACTGAAAATAGAATGTCTCCTGATTTATACTTCCAGCTACTTTTTTTTTAACTTTGAAGGCTAAGAAAGAAGACTAACAAAGACTAACTAACTTTGAAGACTAAGAAAGAAGAGAAAAAGAGATAATGTTATGCTTTTTAGACTAGGATAAGCATGATTACTCTTAACAACCCTTGCACTCCCTTCCCCTACAGTTCTCTTTTTTTAATTTAGCCACAAATGTTCAGAGGAAAACAAAAATTCAAAAAACATTTATCAAAAGGTGTAAATATTGTTTGCCTCACTGCACTAGGTACTGCCCCATATATGTTTAATGAAAAATATTCTCTGTGGTAAAGCATTCTAGCATTCATGACTATAATCTGCTGAATCTCTTTTAAAGGTTTGGCTATAAGTTTATTTTTAATAACTGACTGTGAGGGGATACTGTCTAGAGGTGCATCATGGACAAATAGCATGAATAGCATTATTTTCTGCAAGCATACTTGGCCAAAGTTAAGGTCCAATGTGTTAGACATTTCAGATTTACAGGGTAAGGCTGGATTATTTAAATTGGTAGCGGTTTTATAAATATTTTTCACAGGTATTTTTCCTGTAGAGATAAAGTGAATTATTGCTCCCATTTGGTATTAAGGGATAATCTGGAACATTTTACTTTCCTAAGGATATTGTATATCAAGGAAAGAAGTTCATTGGACTAATGCAGGTTTTGAAAAAGTTCTTACATTTCCCAGAGCTTCTTTTTTATCTTGTCTTTATTTTTTAGATCATAAAACCCAGCCATTTGCTTTTCTTCAGCTAGAGTGGAAAGAGTTTTAAAATGATGTCAGGTTTTTACTGTTGTTTGTGATCCCATTTGGGATCCCATCCCACACTTCAGTAAGGAGGGGGGCAGAGATACAGGAAAGGCTAGACAAGTGCTGGTAGTGGGGGAATCAATTATTAGGAGGACATAGAGGGCAATCTGTCAGAAAGACTGTGGTCGCTGAAAGGTATGTTATCTACCGGGTGCTCGGGTTCGGCAGATCACGTGCACAGATTATTGGGCGGGGCTGGGGAGGACCTGGCGGTCATTGTACACATTGGTACCAATGACAAAGTGAGAGGAAGTTGGAAAGTCCTAAAAAAGATTTTCAGGGACTTAGGGAACAGATTGAGGAAAAGGACCTCCAAGGTAGTTTTCTCTGAAATACTACCTGTACCTCGAGCCACACCAGAGAGGCAGCAGGAGCTTAGGGAACTGAACAAGTGAGGAACTGGTGTAGGAAAGAGGTGTTCGGTTTGCTGGAGAACTGGGCTGACTTCTCAGTCGGTTACCGGCTCTTTAGTAAGGACGGGCTGCACCTTAATGGGGATGGTGCAACTCTATTGGGAAGAAAGTTGGCCGCAAAGTTGGAGGGGCTTTAAAACTAGGTATTGGGGGGAGGGGGAGCAATAGCCGGCAGTGAGCAAAGGAGAGAGGATAATAGTTGAGTCAGCAGTGATAATATAGCCGTAACATCAAATCCTGGGGTAAATGAGAGGACAATTTTAAAACAAAGCCAGGGGAAACATAAGGAGGAAACAAAGGAAACAATATGCACTCATACAATACTGAGAGGAGCATACAGAAATTCTGGGGACCTAGCTAACAAAATAGAGGAACTGGAGCTGCTATAACACAAGGAGGACTTGGACTTTGTGGGAATAACTGAAACTTGGTTTGACAGCTCACACAATTGGCTGGAAAATATATGGGGGTATTCCTTGTATCGAAAGGACAGGGAAGGTAGAAGAGGGTAAGGGGTGGGTCTATATGTCAAAAATTACACAAGTGTGGTAGAGAGGAGCGACATTATGAATGGGATGAGGGGGGAGGTGGAATCAATGTGGTTAGAACTTTAAAGAGAAGAAGTAAGTGGGAACTTAATAGTTATAGGTATGTTATAGGCATCCCAAACTGAAGGAGGAGGAGATGGACCTACTATCACAGTTAGAAATGGGAGCGAAACAAGGAAGTGTAATCATAATGAAGGACTTCAATTATCCCGATATTGGCTGGGCAGAGGGGACAACACACTCATTTAAGGCCCATAATTTCATGAATGTCTTACAGGACAACTTCATGTCCCAATTGGTGGATTCCCCAACTAGAAAGAATGCCCTGTTAGATCTATTAATCACAAACAATCCAAATCTGATCTCAGATGCAGCACGACAACTTGTGATCTAGTGATCATAGGATGATCGCATTTAGCGTAAATCATAGGAAAAGGAGGCACAAGGGTAGAACAAAAACACTACATTTCAAACGTGCCAATTTTTCAGAACTGCGTTCAATACTACATAACATCAATTGGGACCAAATCTTAGAAACATTGAACACAGAAGAAAAATGGGAATGCTTTAAGAGCATATTAAACAAAGGTATCAAACAGTGAATTCCAATGGGCAATAAATATAGAAGAGCCAAGGTTAAACCTGGGTAAACCGTAATGTGAAAAGCCCCATTAAAGAGAAAAATATGGCCTTTAAAAATCATAAATTTCATCCCTCACTGTCAGCTGTAATATATACTCTGCATTTAGCATAGCCTATAAATTCAGTGTTTACTCTATATTCTATATTCAGTCAGTGCAGGCAGTGTATTAATATATATATATATAGTCTTGTATATATATATATATATATACTCTGCATCCAGTGTAGCCTATATCTACAGTGCATTCGGTGGTATACTGTTTCTAATACACCTCAGGCAGTGTATTATATATATATATATATATATATATATATATATATATATATATATATATACACAGTCTTATTTAGATCTATCTATATATATATATACTCTGCATCCAGTGTAGCTGATATCTACAGTGCATTCTGTGATGTACTGTTTCTAATCTATATATATATATATATATATATATATATATATATATATATATATACATTGTGACGATCCGAGGTGATTAGCTACAAGTAGTGCATGCGATTTTCCAGAAACGTGCGACTCCAGACTTGTGTTTTTAGGGCATGGCAGCCCACTTTTATTTAAAGGAAACGAAAAAGTTCAAACCAACAGAAATCTTCCCTCGCAGGGGGTTCCACCATCATTGTATTCCAAAACAATAGCCTCCTGGCTTACTCATTGTCAGCTTCGTGCTGCTTTAGTCGCAGGCTACACCTGCCTGCTTCAAACGTACGCACAGACTGTCACCTGCAGTCTTAGGCTCCTGTCTCTTTTTCCTGGAACCCTCCCGACCTCCTGGCCAGACTTCCTGTCTGCTGGGCGGAGCCGTCTCCAGGTCTGAGCACTGACTGCTCTTCCTGGGATGTTTATGAACCCAGCCCACAGGTGTGTAATCAGTATTTCTGCCAAAATCAGGCATATACTGCTTATGTGCACCTGTGAGATGGGGTCGCATCTCCACAATATATATATATATATATATATATATATATATATATATATATATATATATATATATATATATATACACAGTATCTCACAAAAGTGAGTACATCCCTCACATTTTTGTAAATATTCCATTATATATTTTCATGTGACAACACTGAAGAAATTACACTTTGCTACAATGTAAAGTAGTGAGTGTACAGCATAACAGTGTAAATTTGCTGTCCCCTCAAAACTAACTCAACACACAGCCATTAATGTCTAAACCGCTGGCAGCAAAAGTGAGTACAACCCGAAGTGAAAATGTCCAAATTGGGCCCAAAGTGTCAATATTTTGTGTGGCCACCATTATTTTCCAGCACTGCCTTAACCCTCTTAGGCATGGAGTTCACTAGAGCTTCACAGGTTGCCACTGGAGTCCTTTTCCCCTCCTCCATGACAACATCACAGAGCTGGTGGAAGTTGGAGACCTTGCGCTCCTCCATCTTCTGTTTGAGGATGCCCCACAGATGCTCAATAGGATTTAGGTCTGGACACATGCTTGGCCAGTCAATCGCCTTTACCCTCAGCTTCTTTAGCACGGCAGTGGTCGTCTTGGAGGTGTGCTTAGTGTCGTTATCATGTTGGAATACTGCCCTGCGGCCCAGTCTCCAAAAGGAGGGGATCATGCTCTGCTTCAGTATGTCACAGTTGGCATTCATGGTTCCCTCAATCAACTGTAGCTCCCCGATGCTGGCAGCACTCATGCAGCCCCAGACCATGACACTTCCACCACCATGCTTGACTGTAGGCAAGACACACTTGTCTTTGTACTCCTCACCTGGTTGCCGCCCCACACGATTGACACCATCTGAACCAAATAAGTTAATCTTGGTCTCATCCGACCACAGGACGTGGTTCCAGTAATCCATGTCCTTAGTAGACATGTGCACAACAAAAAAATGTATTTATTTTTGTTTCGTTTTTTTCGTTTCCGAAAAAAATTTGTTTATTTTCGTTTCGTTTTTTTCGTTTCCGTTGATTTGTAAGTCCGTAACGATTCGTACATTCGTAAGTCGTCGGTGTTCGTATTCGTAACGATTCGTACATTCGTAAGTTGTCGGTGTTCGTATTCGTAACGATTCGTACATTCGTAAGAGTTATTTTTCGTTGATTCGTTTTTTCGTTGAATTTTCGTTTAATTTTCGTTTATTCATTTATTCGAAATTCGGACGCATTCGTATTTATTCATACATGCGTAACATTCGTAGATTCGTAATCGGAGCATAATTCATAATTTTATGTAATGTGTATGCTATTATTACATTTTAATAATTTATGAATCGAAAAAAAAAAGTTACGAATCGAAAAAAAAAGTTACGAATCGAAAAAAAAAGTTACGAATGTACGAATTTTTTCGTTCAATCTATTCGAAGCACGTTAAGCAGCACCATTGTAAGGGACACGGAAAATTACCAATTCAACAAAAAAAAAAGTTACAAATGTACAAATTTTTTCGTTCATTTTCGTTGTTCCTTTTTTCGTTTTTCGGATTTTCTTCATTCGTACATTCGTTGTTTTTATTAGTTTTTTTCGGATTTTCGCTGTTTTTCGGATTCGTTCGATATGAACGATTCGTTAATCGGATTCGTACGATTCAAACGATTCATTATTCGGATTCATACGATTTGTACGATTCGTTCGATTCGAACGATTCGTTCATTCGTACGAAAACGAACGAACGAAAAAAAAGAAAAAAAAAGAAAAAAAAACGAAACGAATTGCACATGTCTAGTCCTTAGTCTGCTTGTCTTCAGCAAACTGCAGGCTTTCTTGTGCATCATCTTTAGAAGAGGCTTCCTTCTGGAACATGCAGACCAATTTGATGCAGGGTGTGGTGTATGGTTTGAGCACTGACAGGCTGACCCCCCACCCCTTCAACCTCTGCAGCAATGCTGGAAGCACTTATACATCTATTTACCAAAGAAAACCTCTGGATATGACGCTGAGCAAGTGCATGCAACTTCTTTGGTCAACCATGGCGAGGCCTGTTCTGAGTGGAACCTGTCCTGTTTAACTGCGGTATGGTCTTGGACACTGTGGTGCAGCTCAGTTTCAGGGTCTTGGCAATCTTCTTATAGCCTAGGCCATCTTTATGTAGAGCAACAATTCTTTTTTTCAGATCCTCAGAGAGTTCTTTGCCATGAGGTGCCATGTTGAACTTCCAGTGACCAGTATGAGATAGTGAGAGAGCGATTACGCCAAATTTAACACACCTGCTCCAGATTCACACCTGAGACCTTGTAACACTAACGAGTCACATGACACCGGGGAGGGAAAATAACTGATTGTCCCCAATTCGGACATTTTCACTTAGGGGTGTACTCACTTTTGTGGCCAGCAGTTTAGACATTAATGGCTGTGTGTTGAGTTAGTTTTGAGGGGACAGAAAATTTACATTGTTATACAAGCTGTACACTCACTACTTTACATTGTAGCAAAGAATAATTTCTTCAGTGTTGTCACATGAAAAGATATATTAAAATATTTACAAAAATGTGAGCGGTGTACTCATTTTTGTGAGATACTGTATATATTCTGCATCCAGTGTAGCTTATATCTACAGTGCATTCCGTGGTGTACTTTTTCTAATACACTTCAGGCGGTGTATTAATATATATATATATATATATATATATATATACAATCTCATATATACAGTATATATACAGTATCTCACAAAATTGAGTATACACATTTTTGTAACTATTTTATTATATCTTTTCATGTGACAACACTGAAGAATAAACACTTTGCTACAATGTAAAGACGGTGTATATATATATATATATATATATATATATATATATATATATATATATACTCTGCATCCAGTGTAGCCTATATCTACATTCTGTTGTGTATTGAGTATCTCATACAGTGTGTACAGTGTTTACTACACTTCTGGTGGTGTACACAGTATCTAATACAGTGTGTACAGTTTTATACTACACCTCTGGTGGTATACACAGTACACAATACATACACACATGCCATAGTACAGTTGCTAATACAGTGCAGGCGGTGTACACAGTATCTAATACAGTGTGTACAGTTTCTTCTACACTTATGGAGGTGTACACAGTACACAATACAGTGCAGCCATAGTACAGTTGCTAATACAGTGCAGGTGGTGTACACAGTATCTAATACAGTGTGTACAGTTTCTATTACACTTCTTGTAGTGTACACAGTACACAATACAGTGCGACCGTAGTACAGTTTATACTACTTTTCTGGTGCTGTACAAAGTATCTAATACAGTATGTACAGTTTCTACTACACTTCTTTTGGTGTACCTAGTACACATTACAGTGCAGCCGTAGTACAGTTTCTACTACTTTTCTGGTGATGTACACAGTATCTAATACAGTGTGTATAGTTTCTACTACACTTCTGGTGGTGTACACAGTATAAAATACAGTGCAGCCATAGTACAGTTGCTAATACAGTGCAGGCGGTTTACACATTATCTAATACTATGTATACAGTTTCTACTACATTTCTGGTGGTGTACACAGTATCTAATACAGTGTAGTGTGGTGTTGCAAAACAAAATATACATCATGTCCGGAAGGCCACCAAGGAGAGGCAGATGTTCACACGCCACTAAAAGAGGGAAGCAGCCTCTGTGTCTACAGTCATCAGTGCTGGTCGTGGACATGGTGCAACCTCTGCAGGTGGTCGTGGGGCAGGCTTGTCCTTTTTTTTATGCTGCTGGTCATGTTATTGAGCCACAACATGCACAAGAGTTGGTGGAGTGGATAACAAAGCCGCCCTCATTCTCCTCATCCTCTGTCACCCAGGCTCAGGCTTCCAACGCAGCTTCCAAAGCGGCCTATTCCACCAGCTTCTTGTCCACAGTCGCTCCTTCTGTAGCCCCACCATCATGCACAGAGGACAGGAAAACCCTGCTCCAGGTGTATGATCCACAAAATCTCCTCCCCCGCCAGGTGCAGGTCCTGGCTCAGTATGTAAGTGGCATACAAAGAAAAATGTAATCCGGATGGCCGCACTCCTAAATAGCTATGTGTAAGCACCAGTAGTTACGGTGTAAAACATGTTAGCAATCTACTTCATCGTTTGCTGTATGAATTTTTACCAATAAAGATATTATCGTTGGAGTGTAGCCATCCATTTAAATTTTTATTTTTATCATGCACGGAGGAGTCCCGAGAATTATTCGACCACAGTGTCGGGTACATGCTGTTGGAGGATGTGCAGCGATTTGAAGGCTCAGATATTGGTTCCCAGGTTGAGGAAGGGAGTAACGTGAGCCTAGAGAGAGGAGGTGCCCAAGAAGGACACGAAACTGGCAGTCATATTCCCCCAGCTGCAGTATACTGTCAAATTTGCTCCAGTGACAAGGAGGGAGGGGATGATAAGGTCACTGACTGTACTTGGGTGCCTGAGAGAAGAGAGGAGTAGGCACAACTCCAACGAGGCTGGATGTCCTCTAGGGGGCAGCTTAAGGGCAGCCACCCTATTGCATCACACCACAAAGCTCTGCAGGTACAGGGCGCTGCTGACTCCCTGCTGACTTTTAAAAGTTTCTGGGTGTGGGCCTTTTTCGACACGTGTGCAGCAGATCGCACCGTTGTTGTTTGCAACCTATGTCTGAAGCAGGCACCACATGCTTGACAAGACATATGACGACCTGCCATGCAGTCCATTGGCAACAGCACTTGAAAGACCCACATCAAAGAAAAAGGAGGAATACTCCTTGCTCCTCATCTGGGATCTCCAACCCCACTATACCTCCAGTCCTCTCAAAAACCTGCACTGAGAGGAATAAAGGTATAGCAACAGGTGTCCCAAGTACTTGCAAGTACTTACAGCCAATCTTCTAGAAGTACATCACCATCTGATTTTAGCAGGCAAATTTCCCTACCCCAGTTGCGGAACCGTAAAAAGAAATTCGGTCCCAGCCATCCACATGCTCAGCGTCTAAATGCTAGCTTGGCCAAGTTGCTAGCACTGCAACTTCTGCCTTTTCATCTGGTAAACTCTGCCCCCTTTCGTGAATTTGTGGAATGTGTTGTACCTCAGTGGCAGGTTCCATTTTCTTTCTTTCGAGGAAGGACATTCAGGCTCTCTACCGGCATATGGAAGGCAATGTTTTGGCCTTGTGGGCCAGGGTGGTCAGCAGTAAGGTGCGTATTACCGCTGACTCATGGTCCAGCAGGCATGGGCAGGAACGTTACCTTTCCTTCATGGCGCACTGGGTAACTCTGCTTGCAGCTGGGAAGGATGCAGGACAGGGTTCAGTATTTTTGGAGCTTGTTCCGCCATCACGCCTCCAAAATGCTAGTGGTGATTCTGCCACAGCTCTCTCCTCCACCCCCTCCTCTTCTTCTTCCTTTATGGCCTCTTCTGCAGATTTGTCCTCTGAACCAGCAGTGCTCTGTAAGCGTTCAAGAGGCTACGCAAGCAATCAGGCAAAAAGATGCCATGCAGTGCTTGAGTTGGTCTGCTTAGGGGACAGGAGCCACACTGGGGCAGAGATTATGTCAGCTCTGCAGGGGCAGAAGTGGTTGATGTCACGCCAGCTTCAGCCAGGAATGGTTGTATGCGACAATGGCACCAACCTTCTCTCTGCCCTCCAACAGGGACACTTGACCCATGTTCCATGTTTGGCACACGTCTTGAATTGGGTGGTGCAGCAGTTCTTGAGCAGGTACCCAGGCTTACAGGATCTCCTGAGGCAGGCCAGAAAAGTCTTTGGTCATATCCACCGGTCATACAATGCCAGTGCTCAGCTGGCTGACATTTAAAGGGACTGCAACCTGCCCACCAACCGCCTCATTTGTGACATGACCACATGGGGGAACTCAATGTTGAAAATGCTGCAGTGGCTGCACACTCAGCACAGGGCCATCAATGAGTACCTGTGCAAGTATGGCACCAGGACAGGGTCAAGGGAGCTTGGCTTCTTTTCGTCACACCAGTGGCTGCTGATCAAGGATGCATGCACGGTCCTGTCACCATTTGAGGAGGCCACAAGGATGGTGAGCAGCGACAATGCATGCATCAGTGACACAGTCCCTCTAGTCTTCCTGTTGGAGCACACTCTTCATGGAATAATGGATAGGGCACTTGATGCAGAACAGCGGGAGGAAGAGGAGGACTTCCATACCTCTCAAGGCCCCCTTTATCCAAACGCACAGGAAGAAGAGGAGGAGGATTGTGTCAGCATGGACGTGGAGGATAACACTCAGCAGCAGACTTCAAGGGATGGTTTTCAGTCACCAGAAACCCAAGGAGTTGTACATGGCTGGGAGGAGGTTGTTACAGATCTTGTGATCCTTAGTGACCCAGAGGACTCAAAATTGAATGCCTCTGCAAACTTACACTGCATGGCCTCCCTGGTTCTCCAAAGCCTGTGAAAGGACCCTATGATTTGTGGTATCAAAGAGAGGGATCATTACTGGCTGGCAACCCTTCTTGATCCACGTTACAAGAGTAAGGTTGCAGAACTCATCCTGCCTTCGCAGAGGGAGCAGAGAATAAAACATCTTCAGGAGGCCTTGAAGAAAGGTTTGTGCAATGCATTTCCAGACCCTGGGAAGTTACAATTTCCTGGTGCTGGACAACGTGTTGCTGAGGCTTCGTTCAGTCAGAGGAAGAGCGGTGGAGAAGGTGGCCGGCTGACCGATGCCTTTAAACAATTTTTCAGTCCTCAGTGCCAAGGTCTGATCAATTCAAGCAACCATCTCCAGCGTCTGCATTACATGGTGCAGGAATATCTAGGGGCAAGAGCAGACTTGGAGACCTTTCCAACAGAGCATCCACTGGGTTACTGGGTCTTGAGCATGGACCACTGGCCAGAACTTTCTCAATATGCAATTGAGCTACTGGCCTGTCCTGCATCCAGCGTTCTTTCTGAATGCACATTCAGTGCTGCTGGAGAGTTTGTAACGGATCATAGAGTGCGCCTGTCCACAGACTCCGTTGATAGGCTCACATTCATAAAAATGAATCAGTCTTGGATCAGCAGCTATCAAGCACCTGATGCTGAAGTAACTGATTGAATTTTCTATGGATGTGGGATCCCTTGAAGACTGCCTATGCTGACTATCCTATTCCTCCTCAATCTTGATGATGCTAGCTTCCAACAATATATTTGGTTTAGGGCACCACCCAAGGCCCATTTTTTCTAACCATGTTAAACAGGGGCATGTAATTACAATTTTTGACCTAATATTTCACAGCAGGGCCTGTTCCTGCACCCAACAAGAGTATCTGTGAGGGGTTACAGTGTTGTGTCACCACCACCCAAGGCCCAATTTTTCTGCCTCTGTTTAACAGGGGCATGTAATTACAATTCTTGATAAAATATTTCACAGCAGGGCCCATTCCTGCGCCCACCATGAGTAACTGTGAGGACTTACAGTGTTGTGGCACCACCACCACCAAAAGCCCAATTTTTCATGCCCCTGGGCAATTTTTCATGCCCGGGGGGTGTTTGGCTCATCCCTAATAAATAGCTCAGTCTCAGTTTTTTCGGATGACTCAAAGATAAGCAGGATAATAACTTCACATTAGGATATTGAAGTTTTACAGAATGACCTGAACAAAATAATGGCATGGGCAGACAAATGGCAAATTAGGTTTATTGTGGAGAAATGTAAAGTAATGTACTTGGGGGCAAAAAACATAAATGCAAACTACTCACTAGGGGGAGGACCTCTGGGGGAATCAAAAATAGAGAAGGATCTGGGGGTCCTAGTAGATGACAGCTCTAGCAATAGCATGCAATGTCAAGCTGCCGCTACCAAAGTCGGCAGAATATTAGCATGCATAAAAAAGGGATATACGCCAGGGATAAAACTATAATCCTGCCACTTTATAAAACTCTGGTTAGGCCACATCTGGAATATTCTGACCAGTTCTGGTCACCAGTCCTCAGAAGGGATGTGCTGGAGCTGGGAAGAGTCCAAAGAAGGGCAACAAAACTAATAAGGTGACTGGAGGACCTCAATTACGAGGAACGACTGCAAACACTACAATTATTCTCACTGGAGAAACAACGCTTGAGAGAAGACATGATATAGATCTACAAATACCTCAATGGGGATCCCAACATAAAGAAACTATTCAGTCTCAGGGAGTGTAAGAGGTCCTTTGTGGCTTCTCCTCCATCCACACAATGAGACTGGAGGAGAAGCGGTTTAACCTTAAACTGTGGAGTGTTTTTTTTCACTGTCAAGGCAATAAGGATGTGGAACTTTATTCCACAATTGGTGGTGACTGCGGGGAGTATTGATATTTTTTAAAAGACTCTTGGATGTATATCGTAAAGAACACAACATACAGGGATGTGGGAAATAATTATAGACACTGACACACCTACACCAACACAGGTTGAACTGGATGGACTATTGTCTTTTTTCAGCCTTACCTACTATGTAACTATGTAACTTCCTGTCTCTGGGTGTGTAAATAAGAAATAAGGTTTTTACCAGGACATGAAGGAGAAGGATAGCAATAAAAACCAAGTCATAAGTTTTAACCCTTCTTTGTTGTAATTAGAATGGGCACACGAATATGGGCACGACAAAATGGGTATGCGGTTGCCCCCCCTTTCATAATAAAAAAAAAAAATTCACATAATTTTTAGGGTAATAAATATGCTGAAATAGAAATAGGTGGGAAACGGGATTCAGGAAACTAGGATATGCATCACGTGACCTCTGGGAAATTCACAGAAGGTCACATGATGCATTGGAAAATTCTGGAAGTGGGGCTTGTTATAAATAAGACTCCACTCTGAGGTAATCGCCAGTGGGTCTGTCACAGCTGAACGAGATCCACCTCACCGCTTTCATGTCCACTAAGTCCCTGGTGAGGCAAGTGCTTGAGAGGGCGGGTAGCAGTGGGGGAGAGAAATGGCTACACCAGTGCCTTCAAATGGCTGAAGAGGAAGAGACACGGTGGGGACAAAGAACAGAGGAAATATCAGAGAGAGATGAAGGCTCACCTGTTCACCACCAGAGGAGAGGGAGACCGCCACTCAGGAGCCCGCAGCAGCGCTGTCAGAGCCACGGGGGTCCACCATCCCGGCCACCCCCACCACTGAGTATTACAGAGCATAGTCACAGCTCCAGGCAAGTAAACAGTGAAAGCAGCCTAATGTCAGAACATGGGCAGCCAATACCCTCGCTGGCCAGCGGAGGCAACAATGAGCAGCATATAGCTGCTCCTATTCAAACTAGTGCATCATCACCATCTAGTGTTCACAGTGAGTTATACAGCATATTAAATAATATTAAAGAATCTATTGCAAATTTATCTAACAACATGGCTGCAAATGTGATGCTAGATATTTAGTCCTAATTATGCAGCAGTATGGTCTAGTAATACAAGTAATATGAATACAGTTGAAGATGGTAGTAACACTAATTATGTTGCAAACTCAAATTGTTTAAACCGGATAGTAGGAATTCCTGTTTCCTCTAGGATTATTCAGGCTAATTCATTAGTTCCAGAAACATGTATGAAGGAAGCGCTACCATGTGAGATCTCGCCACTAAGGATGGGCCCGGTGCTCGATGCGAACCCACGTTCGCATCGAGCACCGGGCGTTCGCTCGCTCGGCGAGCCCAGAACTATTTTGGCCGCTCGCATCACGTTCGGGTGATGCGAGCGGCCCCGCAATGCATTGCGGCCGGCGCGGCCGACGCAGTGCATTGCTGGCTGATGATTGGCCAAGCATGCACTGTGACCCCGCATGCTTGGCCAATCACAGCCCCGGAAACTCGAAGAGCCATAATTGGCTACAGGCAGGACGCCTGTAGCCAATTACAGCTCAGGGGCTGTAGTACACGCCCCCCCCTATAAAACGCCGCCACGCCGTCTGCGCCGGTCACATGCTGTTCCGGCGCAGATTGAGCAGGCAGATTCTGTGACACTCTGCTGCATTTAGATAGTTAGAGAGATTCACTTACAGAGATTGAGTTAGATAGATTCAGTTACAAAGATTGATTGAGAAAGAGGGGCTTGTAGTGTGCTCGTGGCAGGCAGGCAGAGCTCCTATATTTTGTTACCAGAAGCACCTATAGGACTTGTAGTGTGTTCGTGGCAGGCAGGCAGAGCTCCTATATTTTGTTACCAGAAGCACCTATAGGACTTGTAGTGTGTTCGTGGCAGGCAGGCAGAGCTCCTATATTTTGTTACCAGAAGCACCTATAGGACTTGTAGTGTGTTCGTGGCAGGCAGGCAGAGCTCCTATATTTTGTTACCAGAAGCACCTATAGGACTTGTAGTGTGTTCGTGGCAGGCAGGCAGAGCTCCTATATTTTGTTACCAGAAGCACCTATAGGACTTGTAGTGTGTTCGTGGCAGGCAGGCAGAGCTCCTATATTTTGTTCCCAGAGGCACCTATAGGACTTGAAGTGTGTTAGTCCCATTACACACACAGAGCTATATTTTCTTCCCAGAAGCACCTATAGGACTTGAAGTGTGTTAGTCCCATTACACACACAGAGCTATATTTTCTTCCCAGAAGCACCTATAGGACTTGAAGTGTGTTAGTCCCATTACACACACAGAGCTATATTTTGTTCCCAGAAGCACCTATAGGACTTGAAGTGTGTTAGTCCCATCACACACACAGAGCTATATTTTGTTCCCAGAAGCACCTATAGGACTTGAAGTGTGTTAGTCCCATCACACACACAGAGCTATATTTTGTTCCCAGAAGCACCTATAGGACTTGAAGTGTGTTAGTCCCATCACACACACAGAGCTATATTTTGTTCCCAGAAGCACCTATAGGACTTGAAGTGTGTTAGTCCCATTACACACACAGAGCTATATTTTGTTCCCAGAAGCACCTATAGGACTTGAAGTGTGTTAGTCCCATTACACACACAGAGCTATATTTTCTTCCCAGAAGCACCTATAGGACTTGAAGTGTGTTAGTCCCATTACACACACAGAGCTATATTTTGTTCCCAGAAGCACCTATAGGACTTGAAGTGTGTTAGTCCCATCACACACACAGAGCTATATTTTGTTCCCAGAAGCACCTATAGGACTTGAAGTGTGTTTAGTCCCATCACACACACAGAGCTATATTTTCTTCCCAGAAGCACCTATAGGACTTGAAGTGTGTTAGTCCCATTACACACACAGAGCTATATTTTCTTCCCAGAAGCACCTATAGGACTTGAAGTGTGTTAGTCCCATTACACACACAGAGCTATATTTTCTTCCCAGAAGCACCTATAGGACTTGAAGTGTGTTAGTCCCATCACACACACAGAGCTATATTTTGTTCCCAGAAGCACCTATAGGACTTGAAGTGTGTTAGTCCATCACACACACAGAGCTATATTTTGTTCCCAGAAGCACCTATAGGACTTGAAGTGTGTTAGTCCCATCACACACACAGAGCTATATTTTGTTCCCAGAAGCACCTATAGGACTTGAAGTGTGTTAGTCCCATCACACACACAGAGCTATATTTTGTTCCCAGAAGCACCTATAGGACTTGAAGTGTGTTAGTCCCATTACACACACAGAGCTATATTTTCTTCCCAGAAGCACCTATAGGACTTGAAGTGTGTTAGTCCCATTACACACACAGAGCTGTTCCCAGAAGCACCTATAGGACTTGAAGTGTGTTAGTCCCATCACACACACAGAGCTATATTTTGTTCCCAGAAGCACCTATAGGACTTGAAGTGTGTTAGTCCCATCACACACACAGAGCTATATTTTGTTCCAGAAGCACCTATAGGACTTGAAGTGTGTTAGTCCCATCACACACACAGAGCTATATTTTGTTCCCAGAAGCACCTATAGGACTTGAAGTGTGTTAGTCCCATCACACACACAGAGCTATATTTTGTTCCCAGAAGCACCTATAGGACTTGAAGTGTGTTAGTCCCATTACACACACAGAGCTATATTTTGTTCCCAGAAGCACCTATAGGACTTGAAGTGTGTTAGTCCCATTACACACACAGAGCTATATTTTCTTCCCAGAAGCACCTATAGGACTTGAAGTGTGTTAGTCCCATTACACACACAGAGCTATATTTTCTTCCCAGAAGCACCTATAGGACTTGAAGTGTGTTAGTCCCATTACACACACAGAGCTATATTTTGTTCCCAGAAGCACCTATAGGACTTGAAGTGTGTTAGTCCCATCACACACACAGAGCTATATTTTGTTCCCAGAAGCACCTATAGGACTTGAAGTGTGTTAGTCCCATCACACACACAGAGCTATATTTTGTTCCCAGAAGCACCTATAGGACTTGAAGTGTGTTAGTCCCATCACACACACAGAGCTATATTTTGTTCCCAGAAGCACCTATAGGACTTGAAGTGTGTTAGTCCCATCACACACACAGAGCTATATTTTCTTCCCAGAAGCACCTATAGGACTTGAAGTGTGTTAGTCCCATCACACACACAGAGCTATATTTTGTTCCCAGAGGCACCTATAGGACTTGAAGTGTGTTCGTCCCATTACACACACAGAGCTATATTTTCTTCCCAGAAGCACCTATAGGACTTGAAGTGTGTTAGTCCCATCACACACACAGAGCTATATTTTCTTCCCAGAAGCACCTATAGGACTTGAAGTGTGTTAGTCCCATCACACACACAGAGCTATATTTTCTTCCCAGAAGCACCTATAGGACTTGAAGTGTGTTAGTCCCATCACACAGAGCTCCTCTATTTTCTTTGCAGAAGCACCCATAGGACTTCTAGTGTGTTAGTGGCATCACACAGAGCTCCTATATATTCTTCTCAGCAGCACCCACAGGACTTCTAGTGTGTTAGTGGCATCACACAGAGCTCCTCTATTTTCTTTGCATAAGCACCCACAGGACTTCTAGTGTGTTAGTGGCATCACACAGAGCTCCTCTATTTTCTTTGCAGAAGCACCCACAGGACTTCTAGTGTGTTAGTGGCATCACACAGAGCTCCTCTATTTTCTTTGCATAAGCACCCACAGGACTTCTAGTGTGTTAGTGGCATCACACAGAGCTCCTCTATTTTCTTTGCAGAAGCACCCACAGGACTTCTAGTGTGTTAGTGGCATCACACAGAGCTCCTATATATTCTTCTCAGCAGCACCCACAGGACTTCTAGTGTGTTAGTGGCATCACACAGAGCTCCTCTATTTTCTTTGCATAAGCACCCACAGGACTTCTAGTGTGTTAGTGGCATCACACAGAGCTCCTCTATTTTCTTTGCAGAAGCACCCACAGGACTTCTAGTGTGTTAGTGGCATCACACAGAGCTCCTCTATTTTCTTTGCATAAGCACCCACAGGACTTCTAGTGTGTTAGTGGCATCACACAGAGCTCCTCTATTTTCTTTGCAGAAGCACCCATAGGACTTCTAGTGTGTTAGTGGCATCACACAGAGCTCCTATATATTCTTCTCAGCAGCACCCACAGGACTTCTAGTGTGTTAGTGGCATCACACAGAGCTCCTCTATTTTCTTTGCAGAAGCACCCACAGGACTTCTAGTGTGTTAGTGGCATCACACAGAGCTCCTCTATTTTCTTTGCATAAGCACCCACAGGACTTCTAGTGTGTTAGTGGCATCACACAGAGCTCCTCTATTTTCTTTGCAGAAGCACCCATAGGACTTCTAGTGTGTTAGTGGCATCACACAGAGCTCCTATATTTTCTTCTCAGCAGCACCCACAGGACTACCGACTACAATGGCTGGAAGACCGCCAAGGGGAGGCAGAGCGTGCAGAGCCAAGAACACAGGGCAGGCAGGCTCTGTTTCTAGTGGACGTGGCCGTGGACGTGGACGTGGTCGTGCATCGTCATCAGCACGTGGCCATGGGACACGCGCGTCTTTGTTTTCGGCAGCTGGACATGTGGAGCCGCATCATGCTGAAGGCTTGGTAGAATGGATGACCAAGCCCTCCTCATCCTCCTCATCCTCTCTCACCCAGGCTCAGGGTACTGACAGAGCATCATCAGCCACCCCTTCCCTAGACCCACCATGTCCTCCTGAGGAGTCCCCGAACTCTTTGAGCACAGTGTTGGGTACATGCTCCAGGAGGATGCCCAACGATTCGAAGGCTCGGATGACGATACCCAGCTTGAGGAATCTGGCAGTACAGTTCCACCAGCTGCAGCTTACTGCCAGGTTTGCTCTAGTGGTGAAGAGGGAGGGGATGATGAGGTCACTGACTCCACGTGGGTGCCTCAAGGGAGAGAGGATGAGGAGGAGGACGAGGAGGAGGAGGATGCGGCGTCACATGTCCAACGAGGCAGGATGCCCCCTGGAGGCCAGGTAGAGGCCAGCACAGCAACTGTACAACACCGCAGAGCTCCACCTGTGCAGGGCGCTGCCTCTGCACGTTATCAGAAAAGTTCTTTGGTGTGGGCCTTTTTTGAGACGAGTGCAGCAGATCGCACCACTGCTATTTGCAATATTTGTCTCAAGCGTATCTCGCGTGGCCAAAACATCAGCCGCTTGGGCACGACAAGCATGACCAGACATATGGCGACCTGCCATGCAGCTCGTTGGCAGGCACACATAAAAGACCCACACCAAAGAACTAAGCGGACCTCTCCTTGCTCCTCCTCAGCTGGGATCTCCATCCCCACTACACCTTCAGTCCTCTCTGAAAGCTGCTCTGAGAGGACTGAAGGTGTAGAATTCGGTGTGTCACAACCAAGTACTTGCAGTACACCGACGTCCGAATGCAGCAGGCAAATTTCCCTGCCCCAGCTGCTGGACCGTAGAAAGAAGTACACTCCCAGCCATCCACATGCCCAGCGGTTGAATGCTAGCCTTGCTAAATTGCTAGCACTTCAACTGCTGCCTTTTCAGTTGGTAGACTCGGCCCCCTTCCGTGAGTTTGTTCAATGTGCGGTTCCTCAGTGGCAGGTTCCCAAACGCCACTTTTTCTCGCGGAAGGCGATTCCGTCTCTCTACCGGCATGTGGAGGGCAATGTCCATGCCTCGCTGGACAGGGCGGTCAGCGGTAAGGTGCATATTACCGCTGACTCATGGTCCAGCAGGCATGGACAGGGACGGTACCTTTCTTTCACGGCCCATTGGGTCACTCTATTGGCAGCTGGGAGGGATGCAGGACAAGGTGCAGTAGTGTTGGAGGTTGTTCCGCCACCACGCCTCCAAAACGCGACTACTGCTACTGGTTGTGACACACCTCTCTCCTCCACCCCCTCCTCTTCTTCTTCCTCCAGTGCTCTGTCCTTGGAACCAGCGGTGCTCCGTAGGCGTACAAGGGGCTACGCAAGTACGCAGGCAAAAAGATGCCATGCCGTGCTTGCGCTGGTGTGTTTGGGGGACAGGAGCCACACTGGGCCAGAGGTTCTGGCAGCTCTGCAGGGGCAGGCCGAGAGGTGGTTGACGCCACGTCAGCTTAAGCCAGGAATGGTCGTTTCTGACAATGGCACCAACCTCCTCTCCGCCCTGCGACAGGGGCAGCTCACCCATGTGCCCTGCATGGCTCACGTCCTCAACCTGGTGGTGCAGCGGTTCTTGGGCAGGTTCCCAGGCTTACAGGATGTCCTGAGGCAGGCCAGGAAAGTCTGTGTGCATTTCCGCCGATCTTATAATGCCAGTGCTCGGCTGACTGAGCTGCAAAAGGAGCTGAACCTGCCCAAGAACCGCCTAATATCTGACATGCCCACCAGGTGGAACTCAACGTTGGCCATGCTGCAGCGACTGCACACGCAGCAGAGGGCCATCAATGAGTACCTTTGCGACTACGGCACCAGGACAGGGTCAGGGGAGCTTGGTTTTTTTTTCCCCACGTCAGTGGAGCATGATCAGGGATGCATGCACTGTCCTCTCACCATTTGAGGAGGCCACGAGGATGGTGAGCAGTGACAGTGCATGCATCAGTGACACTGTCCCTCTTGTCCACCTGTTGGAGCATACGCTGCGTGGGATAATGGACAGGGCACTTGAGGCAGAACAGAGGCAGGAAGAGGAGGACTTCCTTGCCTCTCAAGGCCCCCTTTATCCGGACAGTGTTCCTTCTGTCCCACCCATCACACAGGAAGAGGATGAGGAGGAGGAGGAGGAGGAGGAGGAGGAGGATTGTGTGAGCATGGAGGTGGAGCCTGGCACTCAGCATCAGCAGCAGCAGTCTTTTAGGGATGATGTACAGTCCCAACAAGCCAGTGGACTTGTACGTGGCTGGGAGGAGGTGGCTGGCGATCATGTCATCCTCAGTGACCCAGAAGACTCCGGACCGAATGCCTCAGCTAACCTACGCTGCATGGCCTCCCTGATCCTGCAAAGCCTGCGGAAGGATCCTCGTGTTCTTCGGATCAAGGAGAGGGACCATTACTGGCTGGCCACTCTCCTTGATCCGCGGTACAAGGGTAAGGTTGCGGACCTTATCTTGCCGTCGCAGAGGGAGCAGAGGATGAGACATCTCAGGGAGGCCTTGCAGAAAGGTCTGTGCAACGCGTTCCCAGAAACTGGGAGGCTACAAACTCCTGGTCCTGGGCGACGAGTTGCTGAGGCTTCGGTCAGTGGCAGAAGGAGCGGTGGGGAAGGTGGACGTCTGACCGATGCGTTCAGACAATTTTTTAGTCCGCAGCCCCAAGGTATGATCGGTTCCAGCAACCATCGCCAGCGTCTGATATACATGGTGCAGGAATACCTTGGGGCAAGGTCAGACTTGGACACCTTTCCCACCGAAAATCCTCTGGCTTACTGGGTCCTGAGGATGGATCACTGGCCAGAGCTTGCACAGTATGCAATTGAGCTACTGGCCTGTCCTGCCTCCAGCGTTCTTTCCGAACGCACATTCAGTGCTGCTGGAGGATTTGTGACTGATCATAGGGTGCGCCTGTCCACCGCCTCGGTTGATCGACTGACATTCATCAAAATGAATCAGTCTTGGATCACCACCAGCTACCAGGCACCTGAGGCGGATATAACCGAATAATTTTTAATGTCACATCCCTTCAAGACTGCCTATGCTGATGCTGAGTGACTGTCCTCTTATGTTCACTGACTATCCTCTTCCTCCTCCTCAATGATCCATGCCACCACACCAGTGCCTAAGGCACAATTTTTCAGCCCCTGTTTAACAGGGGCGTGTACTTACAATTTTTTAAAAAAATGCTTCGCAACACGTGTGACTGCTGTGCTCCAAGTACAGTCTCCGTGAGGGCCGTGTTGCAGTGTTGTGGCACCAGCACCAGTGCCTAAGGCACAATTTTTCAGCCCCTGTTTAACAGGGGCGTGTACTTACAATTTTTAAAAAAATGCTTCGCAACACGTGTGACTGCTGTGCTCCAAGTACAGTCTCTGTGAGGGCCGGGTTGCAGTGTTGTGGCACCAGCACCAGTGCCTAAGGCACAATTTTTCAGCCCCTGTTTAACAGGGGCGTGTACTTACAATTTTTTAAAAAAATGCTTCGCAACACGTGTGACTGCTGTGCTCCAAGTACAGTATCTGTGAGGGCCGGGTTGCAGTGTTGTGGCACCAGCACCAGTGCCTAAGGCACAATTTTTCAGCCCCTGTTTAACAGGGGCGTGTACTTACAATTTTTTAAAAAAATGCTTCGCAACACGTGTGACTGCTGTGCTCCAAGTACAGTCTCTGTGAGGGGTTGCAGTGTTGTGGCACCAGCACCAGTGCCTAAGGCACAATTTTTCAGCCCCTGTTTAACAGGGGCGGGTAATTACAAATCTTGATCTAATAGTTCACAGCAGGGCCCATTCCTGCGCCCACCAAGAGTAACTATGAGGGCCTGCAGTCTTGTGGCAACACCGTCCACCACCACCGCCAAAGGCCCAATTTTTCTGCCCTGTTCATCAGGTGCTTGCAATTACAAATCTTGATCTAATAACTCACAGCAGGGCCCATTCCTGCGCCCACCAAGAGTAACTATGAGGGCCTACAGTCTTGTGGCAACACCGTCCACCACCACCGCCAAAGGCCCAATTTTTCTGCCCTGTTCATCAGGTGCTTGCAATTACAAATCTTGATCTAATAACTCACAGCAGGGCCCATTCCTGCGCCCACCAAGAGTAACTGTGAGAGCTTACAGTCTTGTGGCAAAACCGTCCACCACCACCACCACCACCCCCAATTTTTCTGCCCTGTTCAACAGGTGCATGCAATTACAAATCTTGATCTATTAACTCACAGCAGGGCCCATTCCTGTGCCCACCAGTCTTGTGGCTACACCAACATCTAATAGGGCAAATTTCTGCAGAGTATATACGCCAGGCCCCTACTTTCAAACATCCAACTTACAAACGACTCCTACTTGCAAATGGAAAGAGAAAACAGGAAGTGAGAGGAAATCTACCCCTAGGAAGGGAAATTCTATCCTGTTAGATTTAATTTGGGAAAAAGGTATCTCCTCTCTACTGATACTTTATCACCAATCCTTGTTTCAATTAAAACCCCACTTTTCCAAAAACATTTGTCATTGGGACGGAAAGTGAGGTGACATGTTCTGAACAGATGTGCAAAGACAGCAAATGTTACAGGGGTGATAACCCCTCCCTATGTTCTCCAAAAAGCTTAAAAATAGATTTTTTTTGGGATGGAGCTACACTTCATAATGTACCTGTTCAGATTCTACTTAAGATCAAACCTAAAGCCGCAAGTGGTTTTAAATGGCTTCTTTTTTTCCTTTACAAATGTCATTTTGTGCAAGGACAGTTCTAAACACGGGAAACACATGCCACTTCACAGGCATACTTTAGACACCCCCCAGGTACCATATTTAAAGGAAAATTTCACTTTTTTTTTTTCACTTTATGCATCATTAAAATGACTGCTCCCGAAAAAACGTTAGTTTTTAAAAGTTCTTTTTGCATTGATATATGTCCCCTGGGGCAGGACCCGGGTCCCCAAACCTGTTTTATGACATTAACATGCATATTGGCCGTTGTAATTAGCACTTTTGATTTCGAACGTTCGCGTCCATTATAACGTATAGGGTTCGAAAATTCGCGCGAACTTTCGGTCCGTTCGAAGGTTCTGGTTCGAACCGAACCCGGGGGTGTTCGGCTCATCCCTACTCGCCACTAGGATATCATCTTTCCAATCAAACAAAAATCTGTAAGGGTGAGTTTATAGACATATTGTCACTATAGCCACCTTCCAAAGATTTTATAGCAAAAGCTGAAAGAAAACTTGAAGATAAATCCGAAGATGATAGGCGTAGACCACTGACGAGATCTTTCCATAACTGGCTTCAGTCAGTTACAATTTACACAAGCGTTCTGTGTGAAAAGCACCCAGAATTATGCTGTGGACTTTTTCAGCACCTAGAACATGTATTGGAGGCATACAAGAATTTTAAGGGATTAGGATGGTATAATTACGACGAAACGTTCAGACAAAAACTGTCAATTTATCCATCTTTGAAGTGGGGTATGAAGGACGTATGAAGGACGTGGGGCTATGGCTTAATTTAATATTGCCACAAAAATATAAATTTTCTTAGCCAGTGCCCACGTCTTTCATCTCGCCATACAAAAAAGGTTTCTGCTATGCATTTAACAAAACACAATGTAAATGGGGTAATGCCTGTAAATATAGGCATGAATGTTCACACTGTTCAGGTACACACCCATTAGTTAAATGTTTCAAAAGGGGTAATTTTTAAGGACAGAGAGAACATATTGCAAAAAGTACGCATACCAGTGAGATTAGCAAGAATGCTTTATTGGCTGGAAATGAATCCAGACCAGGAGACAGCCAAAATTTTAGTTAATGGGTTTCACATGGATTCCCATTGCCTATATTTAGTGGCAGTGGTTGTAATATGGTTTAAAATCGAAAGTCAGTTTACCTATTCCCTCATATCGTAAAAGAAAAATTTAATAAAGTGATATCAGAAGGCTGTATATTTAAAACGCCTCCATTTATAAACTTTCTAAACGCTCCGTTAGGTATTATCCCAAAAAAAGAACACAACTCATACAGGCTTATACACCACCTGTCACACCCAAAGGGTGCATCTTTAAATGTTGCAATTGAAGAAAGTTTGTCTTCAGTTTCATACTGCACATTTGAAGAAGCAGTTTTTAAAATTCGAAAATTTGGTAGTGTAGCTTTGTTAGCCAAGACGGACATAAAAGCGGCTTTCCGCTTATTACCAATCGCTCCAGAAGCATATAATTCAGTAAGTACTATGTTTGAAAAAAATGTTTTATTATGATATGTGTCTACCTATGGGCTGCTCAATATCTTGCACCTATTTAGACTATTTGACACTTTTTTTGAATAGGTGGTAACATTTGAGTCTGGATAGGAAGGAATCCTACATCCTACATTATCTAGATGACTTCCTACTCATAGGTCCTGCTGTTATGGTAGCATGTAGAGGCTGAAAGGTTTATCACATTTTATCTTCCAATTTAAAAATGCACTCATGTTTTGTCTCACTCATAACTGAATGCACACACTTTACCTCTCATTCTGTTGCAATGCCCCTGCCATCAGGTATACTACATAGTATACAAAGAGGGCTCCACTTTTATTTTTGTCTAAAACTGGTCCTTATCACACAACACTCACTGACCAAAAATGTAGATGGGATCATTTATCCCAACGCCTGATAACTTAACCACAAACTAATGTAAATCCGCACACATAGATGTGTTTTAGGTCAAACAGGGGTGAATTGGATAGCATTTTTCCCACTTTTACCTAAAAACATTAACCTTATAAAAGCCTGTAGTTGAAAATTCATAGTGCAATTGTGTTCCAACTGTATTGAGACTGTACAAAGAATCATCCCATGGTGACTCATCAAATCATATGTTTTTTTTTCATTCATTTTCTCTCTGGAAAGTCTCTGATATATTGAGGAAAATTGTGAAAAGAAACTGTGAATTTCAGATAAATGGGAGATAGACGTGGTATAACATGCAGTTTAAGCCTCATTTGTCATCAAGCGATGTGTAAATATCTCTACTGCCATGGGTCATAAATTTTAGCAAGCAACATGCTTGACATTCATTCTAAAATAACTTGACCAGCTGATATTTCTTTAAACCTGTGAACAACTATTTCAAGAGTAACTTTAGATATGCTACTGGCTTCTCAGATCTCAGGCACAGATAGATACAACTATATTGTCACCATTTCACATGTTTTCCATTATACCCACCAGTAAAAGCAATAGAAAAATGCTTTAGTAAATATACTAACTGGCTCTTAAGTTTTTGTTATATAACTGGGTGTATATATATATAGTATGCCTGTTAGCCCTATCACTGCCAGAGTCGTTTTTACGTTTTTTGCACACATGTTTAAAATTTCATTTTAGGCCTGAAGATTACCCAAAACCCACAAATATTATATATCTTCTGAAAGCAGACACCCTAGAGAATAAAATAGTGGTAGTTGCAATTTTTTATGTCACACAATATTACCGCAAAGGTCTAGGAAATGCAAAAATTTCAGTAAAAAAACACACCAAAGTGAATTTTAGGGCAAACAAAATAAAAGACGAGGTTGCACCGAGTAAATAGATACCCAACATTCTAAACCTTAAATTTTTTTGCATCCGTGAAATGGCGTCAAACTTCAGTACCCTATATTTTCTATAGGTGACACTTCAAAAGCCCCCTATATTATTTCCCGGCTGAGCTAACTGGGGACAGAGCTTGCCCCGGAAGTGACGTCAGAGACGTTGCTTTCCAGGTCACAAGAGGAAGGGGAGGAGAGCGAACGTGTGTCCACCCTTCCCCTTCCCCTCCAGCTGCCGGCACACACCATGGAGCCTAGGGGCCTGTCAATGGGCAAACGGAGCCCGATGAGCATGGTGGAGCATGGCGGCAGGGGGTGACGGCGGTACCGGGGGTGTGTGCAAGCAATTAGGGGGGCGCCGCCACATGAATGCTCCCATCTGACAGGCAGGAGTGTGCCTGTCAGTTTCACACACAATCCACCGGGATTGTGTGTAATACGATGTACGGACCTGGCAGTGAAAGGGTTAAAGTGGTATGAACAAAGCATAGCCCTCTATAGTGTGTGATTATCTCAAACCAGAGCACTAAATGTAATTTCTGTCTGCTGCCTTGTTCCTCCGCTATCTGCATTAGTTACGGTACTTCTGATTTTTTCTGACACTAAGAAAAAAAAGTGACAGGAGAGGGAGCTGTAGCAGGCTATGATTGACAACCTCAGCTCTGTTTCTGTGTGGGTATCCCTACTCTCCAATCAACTTTCAGAACTCCCCTCACTAAGCTCTGCAGAGTAACTCCAGAACCCCAACACCCTACTTTATGGAAGCTCAGACAAGCTGTATGAATTTGGCACTTTGAACAACTGTTGAGAAGAGAGAAGCAGATAAACAGGTACAACTTATGTAAGAGAGGTTGTTTCATCTCTCTGCATCACTTGAGGCCAGTCACTTCACTGGTTATATGTAAGGGTTTACAACCACTGTAGGTTTTATTTAGTTGGTTTTATACTGTATATATAAATGTGAATGTGGACTTAAATCCCCACATGCACAGCAGCGCATGTGTGGCAAGTGTACAATAGAGCAAAATTAATGATCTTATGGGTTTCCAATAAGAATTATTGCAACAATAAACTCATGGAAAAATTAATCAGTGTGCAATATTTAGCAGAACATACAAGGGAGGTGAGGAGGGTGACTCTTGTTTAATAGTTAAGGATGAATCTGCCCAGATTCGATTTGCCAAGGGTTTAGTGAATCTTGTTTGAAATTTGGTGAATCCAAGCTTAGAGGTTAATCCTACTGAAGTCTAATGGGAGGGCCCAACTTTGTCTATTAGCCCTAAAATGACTAGAATATAACAACATTGCCTTAACCACTTTCAGACCGGACCAATTTGCAGCCAAAGGACCGCCGCTTTAACTGACAATTGCGCGATCGTGCGGCGTGGCTCCCAAACAAAATTGACGTCCTTTTTTTCCCACAAATAGAGCTTTCTTTTGGTGGTATTTGATCGCCCCTGCGTTTTTTATTTTTTGCGCTATAAACAAAAAAGAGCAAGAATTTTGAAAAAAAACACATTGTTTTAAATTTTTTGCTATAATAAATATCCCCCAAAAATATATAAAATAGGCCGATACGTATTCTTCTACATTTTTGGTAAAAAAATCGCAATAAGCGATTATTGATTGGTTTGCGCAGAAGTTATAGCGTTTACAAGATAGGGGATAGTTTTATAGCATATTTATTAATAATTTTTTTTTATTAGTAATGGCGGCGATCAGCGATTTTTATTGTGACTGCGACATTATGGCGGACACATCGGACATTTTTGACACATTTTTAGGACCATTGTCATTTATACAGCAATCAATGCTATTTAAATGCATTGATTCCTGTATAAATGACACTGGCAGGGAAGGGGTTAACCACAAGGGGGCAGTGTAGGGGTTAAGTATGCCTAGGGGTGTGTTTCTTACTGTGGGGGGGGCGTGGCTGTCAGCTAGTGAATGCTGATCTCTGCTCCAATCACAGGGAGCAGAGATCGGCGTCACTAGTTGCTAGGCAGAACGGGGAGATGCTGTCTATTTCCGCATCTCCCCTTTCAGCCTTCCCGTGAGACGATCGCGGGTGTCCCCGCGGTGATCGAGTCTGCGTGACCCGCGATCGGCCTCACGGGGGTCCCGACCAGCGCGGGAGCGCGCCACTCCCGGCGCACTCCCAATGGCACGGACGGCTTAAAGGAGGGACTTATATAAACACCCTCCTGCCTGTCCGTGCCATTCTGCCGACGTATATCGTCGTGCGTCGGTTGGGAACCGGTTAAAGACATGTATCAACACCAAAAAAAAACTTTTAAAAAACAGCATACAGCAGCAAGAGAGTCTTTTCAAGCGGTTTAGGGGGAATATTGAAAATGTGCAAGTACTTTAAATAGCATGTTTGGGGGAATGCCCTAAAATTGTAGTTCGTCCTACAGAGAGGTGTCATTTTTATAGTAATGTAGCGATACCCCCACTTAAGAGGGCCGCAAGTTTGGTTTGGGTCCCTGAGTACAGCTCCACCAACCCCCCAGCAATCTGCTCTACCCGTTTTGGCACAGTTAATATATATATATATATATCAGCACACATAAAATCACTTATGCTCTAAGTGTGATGGACTCAAACTCACAGACAATCTTCTAGCTGATATAACTGTCTTTACTTCTGGTAGTTCAAAAGTGGTAACATGCATCAAACATTTGGTTTACAACACATAAGCAGGTCCCTGCAGTATGTATTACACTAATATAACTGAAGCGCAATGGGGGGGATGGAGCGCCACGTGTAGCGACCGATACCTAAGCACCACTGTGGTGCGACAACCTAATTGCGACTACCTAATGGACCAGGCCTGATCCCTAATCATGGAGCTCAGTCCTTGAGGGAACATAAAATCTTCACCGGCACAGGATCTGTAGAGGTGGTGCACATGAAGAATCAAGCAAAGTATTTGTAATCCACAAAGAAGGGGGGGGGGGACAATCTTCTGCAACTTGAAGTAATAAGCCTCGGAAGTCTAATAGGCACAAAGTATAAGGCAACAGGCATAAGATGAGCTTTCGCTCGCTCACCACTCCGGACACCGTCCTTGGTCCTGGGACCTCCACTGGCTGTATCCTGCCTCGTCCACCACGGCTCCTGCGATCGGGTCCCCGGTCTCACTAACTGCAGCTAGACGAAAGTCCCAGTGTCACTCAGGCTGGCAGTGAGGTGCAAGGCTCCCCAGTCCGCTGCAAGGCCCCAGGCTTCAGGCCCTGAACGGCGCAGGTCCGCACAGGTGTCTCTCCTCTCTCTCGTCCCCGCGTCCAAAGAGGAAGAGGCGGGGCTTCTCTCCCCCTTACATCACCTCTCCCATCAGTCTCTGGGGCAAGAACATCCAGCCTCCTGGGAGCCAGGGGGTTTCTGGGAACAGTAGTTTTGTCCTCTGCTGCTGCTGCTGCCAGAAAACGTCTTTTCCCTAAAAGGGGAACACCCCCGCTACACACTCCCCCCACTTTGAATCTTTGGTCCCCAAAGACATTGTTCGATCTAACAACCCTTTTTGAATCAATGCGTTCACATAAGATTGACAGAGGAGCCTCCCACCAATCATCATAGGGTGGGGAGCTGTCCTGTCTACAGGTCGCTCCAGCGAGGGCGACCTGTCTAACTGTGCCAGAGAGTGAGCTGGGGTCGCCCTCCACCAAATGGGCAGTGGATGGGTCAGAGCGTTCAGCACTTCTCCTAGCTGTTATAACAGAGTCCTCTGAGCTTTTTCCCATTTGGGGGTAAGTTAGCTTCTTGGGAGGCTTCACAACTCTGCGAGCTCTCTGTTCTCTTGGGACTTCAGGCTCTGGCGCCACAGGCTCTTGTTCAGGAACACACTCTGGCAGCATCACTGGTTCTGGAACATCTACCTCCTCCTCTTCTGAGTAGAGGCCAGAGATATCTTCCCAGCACTCAGGCACAACACTGGATGGAACAAACTCTGTAGCTTCTGGGTTCAATGTTCCATCTTCCACATCCTCAGTAAGTGGAAGATCTATGGCGGAATTTCCTGGAGTTGAGGAAGGCCATAGCCATTCAAGTTCTCCTTTCTCTTCTTCAGCCAGTTGGGGGTCTTGTCCATCCCTAGCTCGGGAGGTCTGGGACCGAGTGTTGGGTCTGGGGGTATCCAGAATGGGAACAGATTCAGGCAAGTCTCTCACTGGAGGTATTCTGACTGCTTCAGTGAGTGGGAGTAGGTGATTCCTATGCCAGGTCTTCAAGGGCCCCACTCTCCCCTCTGGCTTTAACTTATACACAGGCAATCCAGGTAACTTTCTGCAGATGACATAGGGCTCTGATCTCCACCTATCAGCAAGCTTGTGCTTTCCAGGGATCCCTAGATTGCGTAACAGTACACGGTCCCCAGGCTGCAGGTCTTGTACTCGAACCTTCAGATCAAAGTTCCGCTTATTTCGGGCCCCCCTCTGGTCTGAGGCCGCCTGAGCTTTTTCGTATGCCACTTTCAAATTGTGTCTCAGTCGGTCCACATATCCCTTGTGGGAGGTAGCAGAGGCATGGTCTAGGGAAATGCCGAAGGCCAGATCCACTGGCAATCTTGCCTCTCCCAAACATGAGCCGGTAGGGGGAGAAACCCGTCACATCACTTGTGGTGCAGTTGTAGGCATGCACCAGAGCTGATATGTGTTGGTTCCAATGTTGCTTCTTCTCTGTCTCTAGAGTTCCCAACATGTTTAATAGGGTCCTGTTAAACCTCTCAGGCTGGGCATCTCCTTGAGGGTGGTATGGTGTAGTTCTAGTCTTCTCTACTCCCAAAGAGTCCAGTAACTTCCGGATCAGGCGACTCTCAAAGTCCCTTCCTTGATCTGAGTGGATTCTCTGTGGTAATCCATAATGAACAAAGTACTTTTCTAGGAGCACCTTGGCCACGGTAGAAGCCTTCTGGTCTCTGGTTGGGAAAGCCTGGGCATAACGGGTGAAATGATCGGTTACCACCAGAACATTTCCCAATCCACTCAAATCGGGTTCGAGGCAGAGAAAATCAATGCATACCAGATCCATTGGGCCTTGACTCTGTAGATGGCCCGTTGGGGCAGCTTGATGGGGTAAAGTCTTTCTCTGGATGCATCGTGCACAGGAATGGCAATATTCCTCCACTTCAGCCCTCATACAGGGCCAATAGAACCGGTTTCTGACAAGTTGGAAGGTTCTCTCTGCCCCCAGGTGACCATGCTGGTCATGTAAGGCAATTAGCACAGTCTCCCGATGCTTCTCTGGGAGAAACAACTGCCACTTATCTTCTGAGCTATCAGAGGGGCCCCTTCGGTAGACCACTCCCTGATGCACCTGTAGTTTATCTAATTCTTTCCTCAGCAGGCGAGCCTCTTTGGAAGGGTGATGTCGAAGTCCCTCTGGACTTTTGTTTTCCAATGCCTCCAGGTCCAATTTCCCCATGGGGTCTTCCAATTGGTCACACCTTAACTTCTTTTTGGACAGCTTCGGTAGGCACTCCTCTTCTAGTCGAGTGACCCCACAGTAACGTTTGGGGACTCCCACTGTGGTGACTCCTATCTCTTCGGCTCTGGATCCTCCTCTAGCTTGGAGTTCAGCCCCCTGACAAAGGGCCCGCACCCCTTCTGGTGCCACTTGGGTCCAGTCTTCCCAATCATCAGCCATGACATGGAACCTTCGGGACAGGGCATCTGCATCCCTATTTCCAGCCCCGGGCCTGTACTTGAGGCTAAAGTTGATTCCAGATAACGCCGCCAACCATCTGTGTCCAGTTGCATCCAGCTTGGCGGTGGTGAATAGGTAGGTCAAAGGGTTGTTATCGGTTTTTACAGTAAATTCGGCCCCATAAAGATAGTCTCTTAGTTTATCGACTACTGCCCATTTGAGGGCCAAGAACTCCAACTTATGGGTGGGGTAGTTCTTCTCCGAGGGGGTCAGGCTCCGGCTCACATAGGCCACTGGTCGCAGCTGATCTTCATACTCTTGGTAGAGCACTCCTCCTAGACCCTCGTGACTGGCATCAACATGTAGCTCATATGGTCTGGTGGGGTCAGCATAAGCCAAGACTGGGGCTGTGGTGAGACTCCTCTTCAGGGTTCTGAAAGCCTCTTCACACCTTGGGTTCCACTGGTCTTGAACCGACTCACCGGGCCTCTTGGGTCCCAAGCCATCTTCCTCCCCTTCTGTCTTGAGTAGTTCGTTTAGGGGTTTGGCAATACGGGCGAACCCATCCACAAACCTTCGATAGTAGGAGCAGAACCCCAGGAAAGATCTGAGTTCGGTGACTGTTGTGGGTCTTGGCCATGAAGTAACTGCCTCCAACTTCTCAGGGTCTGTAGCCACTCCCTTTTCAGACACTATGTGTCCCAGATAGTTCACAGAAGACTGGTAGAACCGGCACTTCTCGGGGGAAAGTTTGAGTCCCTCTTCACTGAGCCTTCTCAATACTTTCTCCAATCTGGCTTCATGTTCTTCCAAAGTTTTTCCGAAGACAATAACATCGTCCAGGTACACAAGGACTTCTATGAGGTTCATGTCTCCAACAGTCCTTTCCATGAGACGTTGGAAGGTAGCAGGAGCTCCAGACAGGCCCTGAGGCATCCTGTTAAACTCAAAGAACCCTACTGGGGTTATGAAGGCGGTCTTTTCTCTATCTTCTGGATGCATGGGGATTTGATAGTACCCGCTCTTGAGATCCATCACGCTGAACCACTTGGCTTCAGACAAACTCTGTAAGGCGTCCTCTATCCTTGGCGTGGTGTACTGATCGGGAATGGTCCTCCTGTTGAGAGTTCTGTAGTCAATGCAGAGCCTCAACGACCCATTCTTCTTCCGGACCACCACTATTGGGGAGGCATAGGGGCTCCTGGATTCCCGAATCACTCCAGTGTTCTTTAGTTCCGCCAGCTGTTCCCTCAGATCCTCCAGATCTGCCAGCGGAACCCGCCTGACTCTCTCCCTGAATGGTTTGTCTTCTTGCATACGGATTCGATGGGTGGCACTCTTCGCACACCCCACATCGAACTCATCTTTGGAGAAGATCTTCTCCCATCTGGTCAGCTGGGCCTTAGCTCTCTCCCTCCAAGCTCCAGGTAAGTCCGGGTTCTCCATGGAGAGTTTTTTCCAAACATCTTCTCCTTCACCCGTCCCCTTCACTTCTGACCAGCTAACTGGGACAGCAGGACTCACCTGTCCCAACAGCATCCTGGCAGGGATCTCTACGGGCCTCTCCGTAGGATTCCTCACACTCACTGGGACTCTCCCACGGGCCTTCTTCAGTGCCTTGATTGGGATCACTTCCGGTATCACTTCCAGGCCTGAGTGACCCTCCATTGGGTCGGATTCCAGCATGACAAAGGGGCCAGGCTGCTCCCAGGTAAGCTTCACAGTGGCCCTGAGGCAGGCTACCTCTCCGGGCTGCAGCACCGCTCCTTCTCTTCCAAGTCTCCACACCTTCCCTATCCCCTCACCTGGGGTCTTCTGTTCTAAAACCAGTCGTTGATAGGCCGTCTTCAGCATGGGATGGATCTTGGGAACTGAATGATTCTGCTTCTTTACCAAGGGGGTCAGAAGCCTTCGGACTAGATCCGTGTTCGTCCCTATGATCAGGGAAGTCTTACTGGTTCCAGGCGGGCGAGGGCACACAACTGCCAAGGTGTCAAACACTTCAGTCTTCCCAGCCACGGATGGGTCAAAGGTCAATTGTATGGGCAGGTAGCCATCGTAGGGGAAACTCTGAGTTCCCAGCCCCCATATCTCCAGCTCCTCTATCTTCTGAATAGGCAAATGACGCAGGTGTCTATCATAAAAGTCTCTGTATAATAGGGTCACCTGTGCTCCAGTGTCCAGGAGGGCCTGTGCGTATACTCCTTCTACCTGGATGGGTACAGTAGGAGATGGACCAACCAGCTCTTCTGGGTAGGGCCGAGTTGATGCTACCTTCTTCTGTGGACTCTTCTTTTTCCAACTATGTTTGGACTTTATTCTTTCCTGAGCCTGGCATGCATTGATTTTCTCCCTCTTTGTGGGAGTACGAACCCGCTGAGGGATATTGTTATTTCTCTTTTTTAAAGGTTCTCGCTTGGGAGTGCTATGTCTCTTTGGAGGGGTCTTGTCCCCTTTCTCCGGGGTGTATCTTGGTCGAGGAACCCTAGGTTCCTTCCAAGGGGTTTGGTCTCCTCTCTTTTTTTCCATCCTATTCATCCTGGAGCTCACTGAAGGTGGTGGGCACCCGGTTGACTCCTTCACCGGGGCCCTCTGGAGTTTCCCGCCGGCTGGCGGCTATCTGTTTTCTTCTTCTTGGGGCTGGAACATATAGCTGCAATATGGCCAACTCCCCCACAGTTAAAACAGATCATCTCCCCCCAGTCTGGTAGGGATGCTGGTGTTGAAACAACTGGAAATAGTTCCCTCCTGCTCACTTCTCTCTTTGGACTGGGCGCCTCTTTCGCCACCAGAGACGTCAGTATCTCCATCATCTGGGACATCTGTAACTTCAGGGCATGCACTTCTCTCTCTCTTTCGGGGGTTATGGCCGACCTGACCGTTGCCACTGGAAGTTTTGTGGGCTCCATCACTTGTTTTTCCCGTTTCTCTTCCAACATGACCTCTTCCTCCCTGACCATCCGAATGAGATCGGGGTAGTCCAGGCTCTTCCTATCCTGTCGGGTGCGTAGTACCAGTGCAATAGGGTCCAGGGGTTGGGCTCCCCTCATCCCCTGCTGAGCACGGGCCTCATCTACTTTCTCCGGATCTATCCCCTTCTTCAGGATAATCCTATGCAGGATCTTGTCTATACGTCCCATATACTCAGATAGCTTCTCCCCTGTCTTCTGGTAACAGTGTTCCAGTTGATAGGTAAGCTCCGTGATTTTCACTGTCCCACCAAACACATTCTCCAGGATGTCTAAGTAATCCTGTGCAGTGCAATCGTTTCTGCTTGTCTTCAAGTTGCGTATGGCCTCTAAGGCAGGCCCCTTCAAGCTCTCAACAATCCTTTGCTTCTTTCTACCTTCTGGGACTTCCCATTCTTCTAAAGCCTGCGTGGCGCCATCTAGCCACTCTTCAAATCCCTCTTCCCCCGAGGGTACAAGTTTCCTCCCTGAAAACATCCGGAGTTTTCTGTACCCCGACATCGGGTAATCCCCGGGATCTTTCCTGCACTGAGTCACAATCTCCCCCAGGACAGCGCACAGTTCTGCGCTAAGAGTGGTTTGCACAGGTGCGGGACTCTCTGTGCCCTTCTGCTCTTCCGCCTTCGGGGGTAGCGTGGTTTTCGTTTGAAAATAGTCTCCCTTGCGCGGCAGCACATGCAGCAAATGATAGGTCTGACCATCCAGCGCTTGTATGCTTTGACCCCTAAACTGTTCTGGGGTCTCACTTCTCCACTCTATCAGAGCGTATAAACGCCCGGCATCATTTTTCACGTCCATTATCCGTGCTTTGTGGCATGGGGATAGGGACATTATGAGCTGTTTCATTGCCTCTTCCTGCCATATCCCCGGAAGTTCAATAACTGCCGCTGCGGCTGGATCGGTGCCCCACATTGCGTACCACTGTCCCACTTCTATCGGGTCCATGCCGGTACCTTCTGGCGGGTTTTCCCGCTGTCTCAGAATCCCGGATGACGAGCCTCCACGTGTAGCGATACCCCCACTTAAGAGGGCCGCAAGTTTGGTTTGGGTCCCTGAGTACAGCTCCACCAACCCCCCGGCAATCTGCTCTACCCGCTCTGGCACAGTTAATATATATATATATCAGCACACATAAAATCACTTATGCTCTAAGTGTGATGGACTCAAACTCACAGACAATCTTCTAGCTGATATAACTGTCTTTACTTCTGGTAGTTCGAAAGTGGTAACATGCATCAAACATTTGGTTTTCAACACATAAGCAGGTCCCTGTAGTAGGTATTACACTAATATAACTGAAGCGCAATGGGGGGGACGGAGCGCCACGTGTAGCAACCGTTACCTAAGCACCACTGTGGTGCGACAACCTAATTGCGACTACCTAATGGACCAGGCCTGATCCCTAATCATGGAGCTCAGTCCTTGAGGGAACATAAAATCTTCACCGGCACAGGATCTGTAGAGGTGGTGCACATGAAGAATCAAGCAAAGTATTTGTAATCCACAAAGAAGGGGGGGCAATCTTCTGCAACTTGAAGTAATAAGCCTCGGAAGTCTAATAGGCACAAAGTATAAGGCAACAGGCATAAGATGAGCTTTCGCTCGCTCACCACTCCGGACACCGTCCTTGGTCCTGGGACCTCCACTGGCTGTATCCTGCCTCGTCCACCACGGCTCCTGCGATCGGGTCCCCGGTCGCACTAACTGCAGCTAGACGAAAGTCCCAGTGTCACTCAGGCTGGCAGTGAGGTGCAAGGCTCCCCGGTCCGCTGCAAGGCCCCAGGCTTCAGGCCCTGAACGGTGCAGGTCCGCACAGGTGTCTCTCCTCTCTCTCGTCCCCGCGTCCAAAGAGGAAGAGGCGGGGCTTCTCTCCCCCTTACATCACCTCTCCCATCAGTCTCTAGGGCAAGAACATCCAGCCTCCTGGGAGCCAGGGGGTTTCTGGGAACAGTAGTTTTGTCCTCTGCTGCTGCTGCTGGCAGAAAACGACTTTTCACTAAAAGGGGAACACCCCCGCTACAGTAACATAGTAACGTAGTTGGTAAGGTTGAATAAAGACAACAGTCCATCCAGTTCAATTTGTGTAGGTGTGTGTGTGTAGCAAAATCACTATCAAAACCCCCTTATATTGTTTACATTAAGATGCACATCCAAGAGTCTTTTAAAACTATCCATACTTCCTGCCGACATCACCGATTGTGGAAGAGAGTTCCACATCCTTACTGCCCTGACAGTGAAAAACCCCCTATGCAGTTTAAGGTTAAACCACTTCTCTTCCAGTTTTATCGTGTGACCCCATGTCCTCTTACATTCCCTTGGGCTGAAAAGTTTCATACTTATGCTGGGATCACCATTGAGATATTTGAATATCGCAGGTGTTCACATGCACGCAGACCTAGTCATGTCAATTCTGATGCAGCGGCTGCACGGACACAGCTGCTGCTCCCAATTTGACAGCCATGCATGTGCATGGCCCTGAACACATACTGTCTGCATTCGGGGCCGTGCCCTCTGCATCCGCATGGCTGTCAAATTGGGAGTAGTGGCTGGGCCAGCCACTGATTTACGAATGACATGAATGCAAGGAACACCTGTGCATCCCCATATGGGCAAACACAGCATGGGTGTATGCTGTAGTATGCCTGTGTGAACAAATTCAAGAATCATTAATTTGTAGCATTTGCATAGGTAATTGTATTGTATAAGATAAACTGGCCTCTTTGGTGTCTTTATCTAGATACGCAGTAGAACGTCTTCACTCTTCTATGCTTAACTCTTTATTTAATAACTTGTAGAGTATGTCAGATAGTTTTACTTTATAAGACCAATGGCAGGAAAACACCAAAGGCCCATGAAGGCTTCCTTTTTTAAGGCTAAACCTATGTGTATACCATAAAGATTTAAATTCACTTACTGTTTATTGCGTCACTGCCTCTACTGGAAGTCTATTCCTAGCATTTATTACTCTTGAATAATAAATAAAACTTTCTAACATTACTCTAGAGTTTTCATCCTGCTAGTATGAGGTAATTTCTTGGGCTCAGGTTGTCAATACTGCCCGTCTGAACCTTATGTACACCTTTAATGTATGTCAATATTTTACTCGTATCCCCCCTTTACTATCATTCATTACTATCAGGCCTCCAATCTGACAAACACTTAAGCACAAATTAGTTCTAGGGCAGTCATTTCATTTACATAGCTTTAAAGATCGATACTAGTTTTGGGACGGGGAAATACTTGTTAATCATCATTAAAGTTGGATAACCAAATTTTCCCTTAATTGGGTTCTCACAAAGATATTTAGCATGATTACAGATTCTCTTAACATACAGACTGATTATTCATTAATCAAACTGTCTGTAGATCTACTCAGTGTTATTGAGTTGATAAGGATATTAGTAATGAGGTCCTTTAATTAATGTCTAGAATAAAAAAAAATTAAAGGTTGTATTTAATTCTGTTTTATGGTAAGACACAATTTCATGTGATAGCTTATTCTGTATGGACAAGATGGCTATTAGTAAACTCCATGTTATCAGTGACTATACAGCAACGAATATTATCATTTGTCTACCCTTTTGACCTCAATTATTTCATAGATCAAATATTGCCTTATAAGCATTGGTCCCTTCTTACCTTATCTGAGCTCAAACTGTCATCAGAAATAAGTATGCAGCACAAAAGACATTGAAAATAAATCAAAAAGGACATAGGTATTTAAGAGAGAGGAAAAACTGAAAAATGTGATCTTGATTAAAGATTGCAACATTTCCAAGTTTTTAAATTAAAAACAAAAATGCTTCATAACTGAGGTATGTAATTCCAAGTGGATTACAGTTTAATTCTTTAATATTTTTACTTTCTGTTGACGCGATTTATTTATATTATATGCCATGATCCGTCAATATTAAGCCAAGATTTGTTTCCCATTTTCATTTTTAACCCATTTACTTTGGGAGGGGAAAGTAATGTAAAACCCCATTACATTTGTAAACCCTTTACTTTGTGGGAGAAAATATAAAGCAGAAATAAGTTACAAACATTATTATGAAAAGGTACAGTCAAGTCAAAGTTCAGATGTAATGTAAAACTTGATGGGTAGTTAAATTTTGAAAACGCGTTTAATAAATCCAGGTGCAACCAGCAACTTTGCAGTAACCTCCTTCATCTGTATTTTCTTTCTCTGTGCTTTTATCCAACTATATAACTAATGTTTTTACCTAACTAATATCACTGTCCTTTGGGATTTAAAATGATGCTTTGTTTTTAGTGGCTCGCTCAATCCTAAGGACAGCTCAAGAAGAAGACAGCTGAAGAAAAGGAGGAGTCCTCGAAACACATCCTGCGACCCCACTTTTACAGGAGACATCATCCACTGAGAACTGTCCTTGTGATTGAGATAGCCAAGCAGGAGTAGCAGAGACTTCTGACATCCCACCCAGCTCTTCACCTGTCAGGTGGCCATACAGTGATCCAGACACTGTGGCTGCTCCTCCATCCTTTCCTTGTGATGGTGTTGTGTGTTGAATGGGCTCTTTCTGGTGGACTATAGGCACTCTTTCACATTTTATTTTGTGAGTACATAATATGTTCTTTTAATAAAGCCCTTTGATCCTTTTACTACACCAGAGGTCTGTGCTGTTTTTTCCCATTGCCCTTTGTTTTCAGTCAACCTGTCTGCAGTGTGCGCTATGAAATGAGATGGAACAGAGATCTGCGTCTACTCTATGGGGAGCTGCCGCTAGCATAATATACCCTTGAAAGACTTTATTTTATTTTATACTATGGACTTTTTATACTAAGGACTTTTAACCATTTAGTGTTTACTTCATTTTCTTTCGCCATTCTCTTTTTTCCTTGCACTATGAAATGGAGGATAGAAAAATAACAAGGAAAGTTATTATTTCTACAATCAGCTGTCTGGAGTCAATAGGATCCAGGTTGGGAAGGGTTTAGCTAAATTTATTAAGTGGTCACTTCTTCCAACAGTTTATCTATTTCTCTAGTGAGTATACTAGTGCAGTGTAGCATAGAATAATTTATGGCTGCAAGCATAGACAAATCAATCAGGTATATAGAGTAGTATTCTTTGTTGTCCTCAGCTCTGGTCTGCAGACAGGTATCTCTTTACATTGGGCAAGGCAGTCGGCAAACAGGATGTAACAATGTTTACACCAGTCTGTGATAACAGAACAGGGAAAGGGGGCAGATTTATTTGCTGAGGAACTCAACAGGAGAAAGACTAAAGGAACAGGATACCCAAAATAGCAAACACATCTTAACAACAGCTTCTGTGCTTTAAGACAGCTTAGCCTCTTCCCTTTTCTAAGCCCCACATACACGGCAGGGCAGGATTCTCTTGGTTTTCGTGTCATCATGACGATTATCTCTGCTATCGCAAACTGTTGTTAATTAAATCTAAATTTAGCGTAAGCAATAACACCTCTCCAAATTACCCATAAAAAGGCACATATTTCCTGTCTCATAGCAAGAGGACCAATGGGGATTTCCATGAAGAGAGAATAAAGTGAAAGCCTTTAGGAGGACATGGAAAGAACATAGATAGCCCACCACTGCTGATAAACCAGATTCTTTTAAAGTTTTTAATTTTTTTGGCTTCCTCAACAGTGGTATGGTTATGGTCACAAGTAAATTTTGGAACATTTTTAATCACCCTGATCCTAGGACTTTCATGTTGTAAGTAGGGTTGGTTGGGTCAAGAATTAAATATGCTACGTTTATCGATAAATGGGGGTGCAAAATGTGACTTTTCTGAGGATTAAATGGTAAAAGTATGCAGGAATACCACCCTGGTACATTAAAATGAACAACGAGACAGATATACTTTTTTTTTTTGCCCTAAACAATAAACCATGAAAGTGCTGCTATCCATCTCAATCTTTGGTGAATATTATTATGCATGGCAGCCAGTGATTTATTTTTCCAATAAATATTCATTGTTCAAAATAGTAAAAAAAATATATATATATACATTAATTGTTTTAAATTGTGTCTGGATATTTTTCTTGCCATTACCATGATCCTGAACAGTGTTTTCAGAATTATTGCTAAGGTGATGGTGCAGCAAGATGAGCAATGGCACCATAAATATAAAGAGGCTCAACACAGAGGACTTGTGGGCAGTGTTGGACTATCACGGTACGGTAAGACTGTTAAATATAAATGAGTAGTAAGTATATACTAACAAATAAAATAGTTTTATTGATACAAAAATAATAATGATCAATTACAGAGTAAAAACATAGCAGGAGTTCATATATGTCACCACGACAGTTAGCCCCGGGTTGGAGGGGAGGCATGGTGGGACAATTGCATCACAGAACACAGTTCAACTAGTTTCGCGGACAAATCCGCTTCATCAGGAAAGTATCTGTAAATTTAATTAACAAATGATCAAAAAACAATATCATGACAATAAATGATCATAATAGTATAACCTAAAATTTGAGTTTGGTAATTAGCACATGAGTGGGGAAAAGAAACGAGCAGGACTGCTTACCCTTGCCCCGACAGGCCCCGATTGCGTAACCACCAAGGGAAAGGGGGTGTCTCCCGCGGCGACTCGGGGGAGCTATAAAACATGATGGACCAATTCTAAGAAGATAAATTAACATAATGGGTATATGTAATGTGGACCTTCAAGGGTACATAGGGTTAAGCCAGTGAATGGTAATAACATGATTGAGTGAAGCAAAGTGAAAACCATGAAATGAAGTAGGTGAGTGAGGAAATCCTGAAAAAGGTGAAGCATGGGATGCAAGCGGTGAGTGGATTTAAAATACTCAAATAAATGGGTAGTGTAAGGGATGTGGGGAGGGGGGACAAATGGAAGGGGGGAGGGAAGGGAAGGATATTTTTGTCCTTGGCCCTCCCGGCCCCCGTCATGAAGTTTGGTCGCTATTGCTATTCAGGGTATTTACCTTATCCCTGTATTCTAACATCATACATCCTATGTTATATTATTGTACACAATTAGTTCTCTTTTTGTATTTTCTTATGTTCAGTAATACTCATTTTTTATAAACTTTTTTTTCATCGAGCTCCACTGCTTGCCCCTCCGTTCACGGACTCCGTTTACGGGCGCTAATGCGTGGCACGCCAGGGGTGTGCCTTCGCGCGGCGGCCCGGTGGGCTCCCAGGTGGGGATGTTGGTCCCTGTCGGGGACCTTTCTTCTTTTCCCCCCCTGTGCTGGCTCCGGCTGGGAACCATCGTTCTCGGCATTCGGGGCTAGTGCGCATGCGTGCGCGCGACGTGCTCGCGCGCGCATGTTTCCCGCGTGCGCGCGCGCGGTTACCGCGCGTGCGCGATGCGGGAGCCCTGACCCTGTGACGTCCGACGCCGGCATTGTCTGTGCGTTACCACGTCGCAGGGTTGGGAGCTATAAATAGCGGGCAATTTGCCTGCTCTGCCATGCTCTGGACCCTGGAGACACGGGAATACAAGCTACACCCAGTACCAGTAAGTTACCTGGGGAATCAACCATTTTACCTAGCATTGCTGCAGGACCTGTGTACTTCAGGTCGCTGACTATAGGCTTCTCTAATTCTGGACATTGTTACCTTTTCTCCCCCTATAGGTGTCTGGCATGGGTGGACAGGCTCATCAATGCCTCCACCACATGCCATCTGGTCACGACATTACCTATTGTGGGTGCAGGCTGATAATCTCCTCTTCAGCCACAGCACTCCTCTCGGTATCCCTAAACTTCATATATCTCTACTACCAGGTATTATGGCTCCTTCACTTACTTTCATTCCATCTCTCCTTCACCCATTGTCACCCACCGCTCTGTTTCTCTTTCCACTTCTTGTTTTTTCCCCCCTGCACCGAGTCCCTCCATTCCTTCCCCTTTCCCTTCACAATCTTTCTCCCTTTTTTTCCCCATTTTTTCCCCCCTTGTCTTGCCAACACCCTTTTGTCCTCCTTCTCTCCCACTCACTCACCTCACCTGCACATTCACACTTTTGTTCACATTTTTTAGTTTCACCCAATTATTCTCTCACCGGTCAATGCACTCTCATCACTCCATTCTTCCCCTCCCCCTACCCTCTTATGCCTCCTCTTTTTCCCTCTCCCCACTTCTTCTCCCTCTCCCCACCCTCCCCTTATTATTTTTTCCTCTCCTTCCCCCCTCTTCTTTCCCCCCTTCTCTTTTTTTCTCCCCTTCCCTTCCCTCCCCCCTTCCATTTGTCCCCCCTCCCCACATCCCTTACACTACCCATTTATTTGAGTATTTTAAATCCACTCACCGCTTGCATCCCATGCTTCACCTTTTTCAGGATTTCCTCACTCACCTACTTCATTTCATGGTTTTCACTTTGCTTCACTCAATCATGTTATTACCATTCACTGGCTTAACCCTATGTACCCTTGAAGGTCCACATTGCATATACCCATTATGTTAATTTATCTTCTTAGAATTGGTCCATCATGTTTTATAGCTCCCCCGAGTCGCCGCGGGATACACCCCCTTTCCCTTGGTGGTTACGCAATCGGGGCCTGTCGGGGCAAGGGTAAGCAGTCCTGCTCGTTTCTTTTCCCCACTCATGTGCTAATTACCAAACTCAAATTTTAGGTTATACTATTATGATCATTTATTGTCATGATATTGTTTTTTGATCATTTGTTAATTAAATTTACAGATACTTTCCTGATGAAGCGGATTTGTCCGCGAAACTAGTTGAACTGTGTTCTGTGATGCAATTGTCCCACCATGCCTCCCCTCCAACCCGGGGCTAACTGTCGTGGTGACATATATGAACTCCTGCTATGTTTTTACTCTGTAATTGATCATTATTATTTTTGTATCAATAAAACTATTTTATTTGTTAGTATATACTTACTACTCATTTATATTTAACTGTCTTACCGTACCGTGATAGTCCAACACTGCCCACAAGTCCTCTGTGGTGACCTGGTTGGGGACCAGGTTCCCACTATTTCATTTCAAAGATTCCTGGATGATGGTACAAGTTTATTTATTTTCATGTTGATATTCATTCATAGAGACCACACACATTTTTCGTATACAATTTAGGTGGATAACACACCAGGGCGCGTTGCCGAATGGAGCTTTTGGTGAGCTATTTGGGGTGGAAATGGCTGTCCCCCCATCTTTCCAGTTCCCATCCACTCCATCCCGCAACTTTTAATCAACCCCCATAGACTAGATATGTCTACGGGGGGGTCTCTCGTACTTAGCTATTCGCAGTTTATTTAACCAAACTATTGTATAATAGCGTTAGGCAACCCTTCATGACGGCCGTCCAAATGTGGGAGGATGGACTTTTTTCAACCACATTATAGGCTACCGCACTTCATCAACGTGCTGTACCCCAGCACGTTATTTTTGTCCTTGGCCCTCCCGGCCCCCGTCATGAAGTTTGGTCGCTATCGCTATTCAGGGTATTTACCTTATCCCTGTATTCTAACATCATACATCCTATGTTATATTATTGTACACAATTAGTTCTCTTTTTGTATTTTCTTATGTTCAGTAATACTCATTTTTTATAAACTTTTTTTTCATCGAGCTCCACTGCTTGCCCCTCCGTTCACGGACTCCGTTTACGGGCGCTAATGCGTGGCACGCCAGGGGTGTGCCTTCGCGCGGCGGCCCGGTGGGCTCCCAGGTGGGGATGTTGGTCCCTGTCGGGGACCTTTCTTCTTTTCCCCCCCTGTGCTGGCTCCGGCTGGGAACCATCGTTCTCGGCATTCGGGGCTAGTGCGCATGCGTGCGCGCGACGTGCTCGCGCGCGCGCATGTTTCCCGCGTGCGCGCGTGCGGTTACCGCGCGTGCGCGATGCGGGAGCCCTGACCCTGCGACGTCCGACGCCGGCATTGTCTGTGCGTTACCACGTCGCAGGGTTGGGAGCTATAAATAGCGGGCAATTTGCCTGCTCTGCCATGCTCTGGACCCTGGAGACACGGGAATACAAGCTACACCCAGTACCAGTAAGTTACCTGGGGAATCAACCATTTTACCTAGCATTGCTGCAGGACCTGTGTACTTCAGGTCGCTGACTATAGGCTTCTCTAATTCTGGACATTGTTACCTTTTCTCCCCCTATAGGTGTCTGGCATGGGTGGACAGGCTCATCAATGCCTCCACCACATGCCATCTGGTCACGACATTACCTATTGTGGGTGCAGGCTGATAATCTCCTCTTCAGCCACAGCACTCCTCTCGGTATCCCTAAACTTCATATATCTCTACTACCAGGTATTATGGCTCCTTCACTTACTTTCATTCCATCTCTCCTTCACCCATTGTCACCCACCGCTCTGTTTCTCTTTCCACTTCTTGTTTTTTCCCCCCTGCACCGAGTCCCTCCATTCCTTCCCCTTTCCCTTCACAATCTTTCTTCCTTTTTTTCCCCATTTTTTCCCCCCTTGTCTTGCCAACACCCTTTTGTCCTCCTTCTCTCCCACTCACTCACCTCACCTGCACATTCACACTTTTGTTCACATTTTTTAGTTTCACCCAATTATTCTCTCACCGGTCAATGCACTCTCATCACTCCATTCTTCCCCTCCCCCTACCCTCTTATGCCTCCTCTTTTTCCCTCTCCCCACTTCTTCTCCCTCTCCCCACCCTCCCCTTTCACCCCCCCCCCCCCCTCCCTCCTTCCCCCCCCCTCCCTCTCCCCCCTCCCTCCCTCCCCCTCCCCCCCCCCCCTCCCCCCCCTCCTATTTCCCTCCCTCCCCCCCTCCCCCCCTCCCCCCTCCCCCCCCCCCCCCCCCCCCCCCCCCCCCCCCCCCCCTTCATTTTTTCCCCCTCCCCCCTCTTCTTTCCCCCCCCCTTCTCTTTTTTTCTCCCCTTCCCTTCCCTCCCCCCTTCCATTTGTCCCCCCTCCCCACATCCCTTACACTACCCATTTATTTGAGTATTTTAAATCCACTCACCGCTTGCATCCCATGCTTCACCTTTTTCAGGATTTCCTCACTCACCTACTTCATTTCATGGTTTTCACTTTGCTTCACTCAATCATGTTATTACCATTCACTGGCTTAACCCTATGTACCCTTGAAGGTCCACATTACATATACCCATTATGTTAATTTATCTTCTTAGAATTGGTCCATCATGTTTTATAGCTCCCCCGAGTCGCCGCGGGAGACACCCCCTTTCCCTTGGTGGTTACGCAATCGGGGCCTGTCGGGGCAAGGGTAAGCAGTCCTGCTCGTTTCTTTTCCCCACTCATGTGCTAATTACCAAACTCAAATTTTAGGTTATACTATTATGATCATTTATTGTCATGATATTGTTTTTTGATCATTTGTTAATTAAATTTACAGATACTTTCCTGATGAAGCGGATTTGTCCGCGAAACTAGTTGAACTGTGTTCTGTGATGCAATTGTCCCACCATGCCTCCCCTCCAACCCAGGGCTAACTGTCGTGGTGACATATATGAACTCCTGCTATGTTTTTACTCTGTAATTGATCATTATTATTTTTGTATCAATAAAACTATTTTATTTGTTAGTATATACTTACTACTCATTTATATTTAACTGTCTTACCGTACCGTGATAGTCCAACACTGCCCACAAGTCCTCTGTGGTGACCTGGTTGGGGACCAGGTTCCCACTATTTCATTTCAAAGATTCCTGGATGATGGTACAAGTTTATTTATTTTCATGTTGATATTCATTCATAGAGACCACACACATTTTTCGTATAAAGAGGCTCAAGTTATGAAAGGCATATCCCCACTATTATTATTACTGTACTGTGTGAGACTGGGTCATACAGTGCCACATATATGTTTGTCATTTATTTCCTTAGTACAAATTAATGTACTTTGACCCAGAACAAATGTAATCTGTAATACCTATCTTGATTCATATCTGTTGGAAAAAATCTAAAGTGCTTCTCATTTTCATTAAACATAGTGTCATAAGGAAAGTCATTGTGTCCATAATGTCTCCTTAAATCCATTAACATAATATTTCTCATTCAGATAAGATCAAAGCATTCCAGGGGCTGCAATTGTTGCCTTGTTTTTAAAGGCCATTAAATAAGTTATTCTAGCAGCTAGTTCAACTCCCAGCTGCTAGCATTTATGTTTCTAAGCCTTTCATCAAAGTTGAACCTATATTGCTTTCCCTGAAAAAAGGGGTTAAATAGAAACATAATTTTCAAAGATGTTAATAATAGACTAATTATACAGTTGAAATTCTTTGGTAATGAATTCTTCAAACTGCTTCCCAGTAGACTCTAATAAACTCGTTTACTTAATAATGTGTTCATTCCAATGAACTGTTATTTCAAATGGATGGTATTGAGTGCTTTGGAAGATAGTAAGTAAAAAGCAGAATAATCTGTTTACTGTCATCACAAAGCGATCTTTTCAGTTAAATAGCAAGGTATAAAAAAACATTTTGACTGAAATTTATAGTGACATGATCAACAGAAATGTTATAAAGAAACTTTGGTTACATTTGTAGCATATGCAATACGCTTTAAGAGCAGCAAAAAATGTTTGATTATATATCTGTTGGGGAACGTTTGACAACAAAATTAGGCAAAGGGGGGGAAAAAATGAAATCTGTGGGCTAACATTGTTTTTATCACACAGGTGCATCTCATAAAATTTGAATATTACCAAAAAGTTAAAGTGATACTAAAGTCTTGTTTTTTTTGTCATTAAAAACAACAAACATGTTATACTTACCTCCTCTGTGCAGTGGTTTTGCACAGAGTAGCCCTGTTTCTCCTCCTGTTGAGTGCCCCCACAGCAAGCAGCTTGCTATGGCGAGACCCAAGCCAAGCCGCAGCTCCATGTCCATTCAAAAACAGGAACCATGGCCCAGCCCCCTTTCTCTCCTCATTGGCTCACTGACTTTGATTAATAGCAGCGGGAGCCAATGGTGACATGCTGCGGTCTCAGCCAATGAGGAGAGAAGTCCCACACAACTGGGTCTCTCGTGAAACATCGCTGGATCTAGATGGGGCTCAGGTAAGTATTAGGGGGGCTGAGGGGGCTGCTGCATACAAAAGGTTTTTTATCTTAATGCATAATGCATTAAGATATAAAAAAAAATTCTGCCTTTACAACCACTTTAATTTATTTCAGTAATTCTTTTCAAAAAGTGAAACCCCATAACTTGATAAAACACAGTAGACCAACACCAGCATATGACAAGGCTCCTGAAATCATCACGGACTGTGGAAAATGTTGCATTTAATTTGGAAATCAAGGTCTCAGAGTCTGGAGGAAGAGTGGAGAGGCACAGAATCCAAATTGCATGAAGTTTCCACAGTCAGTGATGATTTGGGGAGCCATGTCATCTGCTGGTGTTGGTCCATGTGTTTTATCAAGTCCAAAGTCAGCGCAGCCCTCTACCAGAAAATTCTAGAACACTTAATGCTTCCCTCTGCTGACCGGCTTTATGGAGATGCTGATTTCATTTTCCAACAGGACTTGGCACCTGCCCACACTGCCAAAAGTACCAATACCTGGTTTAATGATCATGGTATCACTATGCTTGATTGGCCAGCAAACTCGCCTGACCTAAATCCCATAGAGAATCTGTGGGGCATTGTCAAAAGGAAGATGAGAGACAAGAGATCCAACAATGCAGACCTGGGCTTCCATAACACCTCAGCAGTGCCACAGGCTAATCAACTCCATTTCACACTGCATTGATTCAGAAATTCATGAAAAAGGAGCCTGACTAAGTATTAAGTGCATACTATACTGTACATGGACATACTTTGTTTTTGTTTTTTTTGTTTTTTTAATTGGTCCTATGTAATATTCAAATTTTCTGAGATACTGAATTTTGGGTTTTCACTAGCTGTAAGCAATAATCATCAAAATTAAAAGAAAGAAATGCTTGTTGTCATTTAAAGCATCTACTGTATATACTCGAGTATAAGCCAAGATTTTCAGCCCTTTTTTAGGCTGAAAATGCCCCCCTCGGCTTATACTCGAGTCGCCGCAATCTGCCTACCTGATCAGTGTGCCATGCAATGCCATTCCAGTGTTCAAAAGCCGCGCCTCCTCGTCTGTGATAGGCAGAACACTCAATTTTCCAGCAGTCAGTGGTATGAGGATGAGCGGGTGTCCATCATAGGCGGAACACTGACTGCTGGGAAATTGAGTGTTCCACCTATCACAGACGAGGTGGAAGCGCGGATTTTGAATACTGGAATGGCCGCTGTATGTTTTTATAACACGCTGATCAGTGAATACAAAACTGCACACGGAGTTGCAGATGGGCACAAGGAGCTGCTGATGGGCACCACTGAGCTGCTGATGGGCACACGGAGCTGCAGATGGGCACAGAGGTGCAGATGGACACAGAGCTGCAGATGGGCACATGGAGGCATGCACAGGACACTGGTAGGCTGCAATGGACACAGGGAGGTACACAGGACACAGTGAGGTAGGCAGATCTGCACAGGTAGGCAGGCACAGGACACAGGGAGGTATGCAGCTGCAGATGGGCATTGTTGACCCTCTTTTCCTCTTACAGTAGCTGCTGCATTTCTCACCCTCGGCTTATACACGGGTCAATACATTTTCCCATTTTTTTGTGGTAAATTGGGGGCCTATATTCGGGTCGACCTATACTCGAGTATTTACAGTATATAAAATATATGAGTTTCACTTTTTGAATTGAATTACTGAAATAAATTAACTTTCTGATGATATTCAAATTTTATGAGAGGCACCTGTATGTGCATTCATTGTTTTGCATCATGGGGGCAGACTTACTAAAAAATAAACTGTTAACTTTGCAAGGGAATGTGGTAAAAATTCACTTTACAAAGAATATGCAATCACATGCAAGGAATATTAAAAAAAAATGATTTTTGCTTGCACATCATTGGATGATGGAAGTCAGCAGAGCTTCACCTTATTCACTAAGCTACAGGAAAATCCCCTTGCAAAGTGAACAGCTTATTTGTCTTTGGTATATCAACCCCATGATCTCAGCCCAGTAACTCAAAATGTATTTATCATGCATTATATTCATTATATGCAGGAAACTGTCAATTTGTGAAGCTTCTCTTCTTGTTACTTCCTGCTAACATTAAATTAACAAAATGTCCTTCAAAGCATGTATATGAATGGGCTTATTAGAGAAGTTAAAAAGCATGTATGTTCTAGGGAATTTGCAGTAAAAATTAGAAGCAAGTAAAAATATCCATAGAATGGGATGAGATTTCCAAAGCTGTAACTTCAAGCTGGCAGCAAACAGTTTCCTGTTCACCGATGCCCTTGAGTATGTTTGTGCAGGTACACCTAACTGTTTTGACTGTGCAGCTATGAGCATGCAAGCATATGTGTGCAATACTTTGCATCTATGCATGTGTACAGATGTCTGAGCAACTGAGAAATTATAAGTCAAAGTGTGTGTGCTTGCATTTTTGCATGGCTGTGAGCATAAAAGAAAGAGAGTGCGATGGTGCACAAAGGGGGAAAAATTGTAACATTACAATTTGTTGCAAACAAAACCAAATCTAAGTATTACATTTTGAATTTAAAGGAATTTTAAACAATATTCATTAAAGACTATAAAACCACAAAATGATAATATTTAAATGAATTCATTTCAATGGCTGACATCAAATGTATTTCTTAGAGATAACACACGCAGTACTTTTCACAATATTCCATCTGTTTTGTTGGGATTGGTGCATTTGGGTTCATTTAAAAGTACCTCCACTTTTGTTGTCTGGGTGATCTATGTACATCACCAGAATTGTAATAAACTTTTTTGCAGATTCATACCTTTTGTTATTCTAAAGAAATAGTTATTTGTGTCCACGTGCAAAGTGAATGGGAGTGACTTTTTCATTTTTGATCAGCTGCTACACGTGCAGGTTTCTAATGAGGAAAGTGACAGGGTCTAAATCCCTTTTGACATGATCAACCGTTTGGGAGTATCAGACCACAATTAATTACAGAGGACGTGAGGATGCCCAAAATCAGACTTGTATCTTAGTGAAAAAATCAGTGAGCCAATCACACAAGCAGGAAATTTCTAGCTGGATGTTCCATACACTATCTAGGTACAAAACATGTCCAGGTTGCCATATTGCATTTAATTTTACAGACAATTACAGCACTGCAGATCAAAAAGGAAAGCTAATTTTTAATAACAAAAACATGCAATATGGCTTGTGTCGCAATTGTTTATGCTATAATTAGGGATGAGCAGAACACCCCCCAGTTAGGTTCGCAGCAGAACATGCGAACAGGCAAAAAATGTGTTTGAACACGCGAACACTGTTAAAGTCTATGGGACACGAACATGAATACTCAAAAGTGCTAATTTTAAAGGCTTATATGCAAGTTATTGTCATAAAAAGTGTTTGGGGACCTGGGTCCTGCCCCAGGGGACATGTATCAATGCAAAAAAAAGTTTTAAAAACGTCTGCTTTTTCGGGAGCAGTGATTTTAATAATGCTTAACGTGACACAGCAAAAGTGAAATATTCCTTTAAATTTCATACCTGGGGGGTGTCTATAGTATGCCTGTAAAGTAGCGCATTTTTCCTGTGTTTATAACACAAAATTACATTTCTAAAGGAAAAAAAGTCATTTAAAAGTACTCGTGGCTATAATGAATTGTCGGTCCCGGCAATATAGATAAAAGAAATCATTGAAAAAAAAGGATCCCCACAGTCCATTACCAGGCCCTTTGGGTTTGGTATGAATATTAAGGGAAACCCCAAACCAAAATTTTAAAAATAAAATAGCGTAATTTTTTTTTAATTTTGGCGCGGGGTTCCCCTTAATATCCATACCAGACCTAAAGGGCCCTCAAGTTGCATGAAAGTCGGACCAAAGAAATTCAGGAACTGCTTAAAAGTTGTTGCGACATATATATGAATAGTACTCATTGGGAAACATGGGGTGAGACTTGTAATGAGACTTTAGGGTCCGAAGTCGCATGACAAGTTGCACGCGTGTGAATGAGGCTTAACAGTTACATTCAGGAAGTAATGAAGAAGCTGATATTGAGGTAAGGGCTGTGTAGGATTAATAGAAAGCTTTTTTATTTCTGAAAAATAAGTACAGCAATGCTACATTGGTACATAGGGGACCGGGAATTGAGAAAAAAATAAAAAGTGAACTTAGTTCAGCAGTAAGAACCTGCAGCATGGTCTTGCTGAAGAGCAGCAGCAGATCAAGTACATGGCAGTGAAAAGCAGGGTCCAGCAATTCTAGGGTTCACGTATACTTATGAAAAGAAGAGAAAATTAGCTGTTTCAACACAATGCAGTTGCAGACAGATCGCTACACCCTTACTGCATTATAATATAATGTGATAGACAAAGCTGAGTGATACTCACCAATCAGCTGCTCAAGATAGCTCAAGATAGCCATCAGCCATCAGCCATCAGTCCAGGCACCTGGCTGATCCAGACTCCCAGAGTCATGATGACTCAGTACCTGGACTGATCTGTGTGACGTCAGCTGAGAGCAGACTTCAGACCGCTCTCTGCTGAAAATAGGTCACAGGAGTGCAAAACGAATTGCACTCCTGTGACCCTTAGGAGAAGTCCAACCAAACAAGCTCAGGCTGGACTTCTTCTTTAATGGGCATCCATCTATCATAATGTAGCACACTCTACCTAAAGGTAGGTGATAGAATGAGATTTTTCCCAGCTCAGGATGCCATGAGTGGCAGGCAGCTCATGTGAGGAGCACTGACCAATTATCTTTCAGTATTGGCAGGGTGCAGGCCTCCCATATAAGCTGGGGTCACATGCTGCTGGGGAGGAGTCCGAAGTGCAGGAAAAAACAGCACGGAGTATTGAGGTGCTGTTCTGGGCATCCCCACGCGGGGATGCGCAGAGCGCGGAGGAGGGATGGAGGAACCGCTAGGAGGGAGTCTTAGATAAAGATCTTCGTCTTTGAAAAGGTATCAAGCTGCTGTGACCAGGGAACACAGGAATTGAATGCTGGACAAGATCAGTGTTCTGTGACCGGGGACACAGAACTACCAAGTAGCTAAAGATCAGTGTAAACGAAACAAGAGAAGAGAAGTTATCAAGAGTAGTGCAGAATCCTGTGGCCGGGGAACGCAGCATTGACAGTAAAGGACTGTCTGGGAACAGTAGTTTGCCTATTACCATGTGTCAGGCCATCGGAGGGAGATACCGCGTTATCTCTGGTCTGGTTAGCACATTGGTAATACTCTTACAAAAGACTGTATGGCTGTCTGATTCATTGATCCATCGGGGAGAGGCTGTGTTAGGCCTCTGGTTCTTTGATTCGCTGAGACAATGCCATTGCGGTCTACAAGGTGGAATTATTCAGAGTGATTCTTTCTTGTCCCAATGGAAGTGAAGAAATAGTGTTTCAATCGTTTGCAGAAGAAGGAAACTGAGAATATTAGATGTGCATCAATTTTCAAGCCAAGACTATTCAGTATTGTCGTGCAATACATCAAATGCTATGGGCATCTCATATCACCCCTTGTTCCACCCAAGTTGTATCCTGCAATAAACGTAACAAAACCGTGCAAATTACTGTTCATTGTCTTAACTGATCGTGGGGAGTCTGGCAGCAGGGTGATTGGCGGATTGCTAAGTAACCAAATCAGCAGCCCTTACGAGGGTAACGCTACAATTATAATTGTCCCCATTTGTAGTGCTGAACTTTGTTCAATACTGGTGTTCTCCAGTATTGAAATATTACGTATTTACATAAAATAGTGGGATGGGTCAGTGGTGACCGGGTAAAAATACTTATTTTTTAAGTACTAGTAGGTTTAGTTGGCCCCTTTTGGGCAGCCAACCAGCAAACACTAGTATAGATTAATGTAAAAGTAATTGCCTCAAGCTCCAACATCTATGTGTGTAGTGCTGAACTTTGTTCAATACTGGTGTTCTCCAGTATTGAAATATTACGTATTTACATAAAATAGTGGGATGGGTCAGTGGTGACCGGGTAAAAATACTTATTTTTTAAGTACTAGTAGGTTTAGTTGGCCCCTTTTGGGCAGCCAACCAGCAAACACTAGTATAGATTAATGTAAAAGTAATTGCCTCAAGCTCCAACATCTATGTGTGTAAAGCAGTAGTTAGTATCTACCACAGCCAGTAGAATAAAGAATAAATATTTTGTGAAATTAAAAAAACTTGCTTCAAATTCTGATATGCTTACCAATGACAGCGCCAGTACAGTTGAGAAAGTTGTATCTGTACCAGAAAAGGTTGGATATCACTTCCCATTTGGCCTTGGTTGGTTTTGATGTGATAATACCCCTTGAAAACATTCCAGATGGCTTTACATATTTGTTGGATTATTGTTCTAATAATAGATTTGCCAAATCTAAACTTGACATTTATTAAAAAAATAGAAATGAGATACAGCAAGGAACACGAAACTGGAATTTTATTGTATTTTTTATAGTAAAAGCTTTATAGAACCTTTGGCGCACTGTTAAGCACACAAATTAGCTGAGCTGGTAGACTGAACCATGCTTAAATACGGTTCCAATTCCTCTTAAAAAAACGAATGACAAAGAACAGTTATTAGCACTTTTTTTTTTTTATTAATTTAATTTTAATATGTATATTGTTATATGAAACACCTAGTATCTGAAATGCAAACAGCAAGGAGTCAGGGAATTTAATTTGTTTCAAAAATAGTGTTTCCAGAAAATCTAGTGATTAAGCAGGTGACACAAATAGAAACCAATCAGTTTCCAGGTTCTTTTGTCAAAGCTTAATTGAACAAGCTGAATTTGGAAGCTGATTGGCTACCATGCCCAGGTGCACCAGATTTTGCACTCTTAACTTTTAGTAAATCTGCCATGACAAGGGTCCAAGATTGTGTATATTCTTAAAGTCTGGCTTAGCACTATTAGCACTAGAGCTTAATGGATGATATGTTCATAAAACACTATACATAAATGGCGCACAAAGCTTATTTGTTTTTTTTTTATTCCTTTAATGTTTAATTTGTCTCTACTTCTTGACCTTATCCTCCACCAGCACAGATTCCTTCTGCTAACCTACTACCTACACCCTTACCCATAAATACTTAGTTGGCCACTAAGTAATATATAAAAAAGACAGAGAGGATCCACTAGGTTATACAGCACCTCATCCCTTTAGGTATTTAGGTGTAGAGAATGGGGATGGTGGAATAGGGATTATAGCGGTGCGAGAAAGCAGTATAGAATGGTCGGGGTTGACTCACAATTCAATGCTCAAAGAGTTTTTTAGTACAAAATAATTTTATTACATACAATTACAATCATGTTATAGACAATACATAGAAAAAAGGGGAAATTGATATATACGGTAGACAATAATATATCTAATGGAATAAGCAGATAATTATTTGGTCCAAAATGGCGGCGGACCGTTTTTTACAGAAGTCAAGACAGGTTAATTAATCAGTTCAGATATACCAATTAAATTAGTGAGTAAATCATGGTTACTGTGAGTAGGATAACCTGGAGTAGGCTATACAGGCCTTAGTAGACAGTTCCGACATGTTTCGCCATAACAATGGCTTCCTCAGGGTGGGCCTACTGTATAGGGTTAGTATATCTAATATGAAGAGAAATTTTCATAATTAGTAGTGATTTATAGTAAATAAATACTGCCCCCCCAGTTGGGAAAGGGTTTTTTGGGGAAAGGCAGGGGGAGAACCTATTGGGGTTATCCCGGGAGCACCCCCACACCCGGCCCCCGACGGATGGAAACTGGAGAGACCCCACAGCTCAACCAAGAGTGGTAAAGAGTAGGACACAAGGTCGAAATATGGAATGTAGTTGTCCAATGGAAAGCCTTCAGTGCATAGCAGAAGGCAAGTAAGGCCTGGCCAATAACATTTTTTTTAAATATACGTCAGAAAGGTCCACAATTGGAAAAGATTATTAAGTTTATATAAGAAAAAATACACAGTGTTGTTAGTCCATGGTAAAATGATCCATAGACATATAACCTAGCACTGTGTAAAACGGACACATGTCTCTAATACTTACTTATTTAAACAATTAATTCTTAAAATAAAATTATAGTAGTGTTGAAAGGACCTTAATGATGTTAAAAAGATGATAGAGCGGGAGGCACCTGAAAGACAATGATAGAAGGCACTTAGGACAGGGACTCAATAAGGTAAATTGAATCTCTCTAATTGTTTGAGATTGCGTACCTGTTTAAACATATAGTCATAATTAGAATCTGTATAAGTGAAGTGTTGAAGGACACCCTCAAGGTGGAAGCGGTGTCTACGGGAACAAGGTCCCTATAAAGACTAGAGAAATAAGAGTAAATTATAACAGAGTTTACTGTAAACGCAGTTTAGAAGTGAGCAGAGATGGATTGCTTACTTGAATCGCAGAGAGAGGGATACGTCAGGTGCCTCCAAGGTCCAGTAATGGACTAAATGAAGTGCCGGCTTTTATCTACCTTCCAGATTGAAGAGGCGTGGGGAACGCCCTTCAATCAGCGGACAGAGGAGCCTCTGCGCAGGCGCATAGCGAGTGCACCGGTCAGGCTGCCTACAAGGAGAAGGAGATACTTTCGCACCCTGAGATGAACTGTTATACCCAACATATATTCTCATGGCTGAGATACATCGATGATATTTTGATTTTCTGGACCGGTACATATGGGGACCTACAACAATTTTTTCAAAAAATCTCCTTTAACGCATATAATTTAAAATTTACCTTAGACTGCAGTCAACAAATGATTACCTTTCTTGATCTTACTATAACCATTGATGATGAGGGAAAACTACACTCCTCCCTATATAGAAAAGCGTCGGCCGGCAATACTATATTGCATGCATCAAGCTCTCATCCCAAAACTCTCCTAAAGAGCATACCGTACAGTCAATATCTACGCATAAGAAGAAATTGTACCAATGACAAAGATTTTTACCAATCCTCGTATCAACTATATCAGAGATTAAGACAGAGAGGCTACAGCCATAATTTACTTAAAGAATCATTTAATAGAGTTAAACGATTAGAGAGAAATGAATTAATCTTTAGAGATAAAAATCTTCAACCTTTGCAACCTGTACGCCTCATTACCCAATATTCTAATCAATTCATTCAAATAAGGGATACCTTGAACAAATTCTGGCCCTTACTTTCAACTGATCCAATCATAGGTCAATACGTAAAAACCTATCCGGAAATTACGTATCGGCGGCCACCTTCTCTCAGTGATAAATTAACTTCAAGTCATTTCTATGCTCCAAATGACACAAAAACTGACCATCCAGGCACCTTTGCCTGTGGCCACTGTGAATTGTGCTCATTTTTACCCAACTCCAACACTACTGTACTACCCAATGTCAACATACATAAACTTAAATATCGGGTTACATGTAACACCATAGGAGTTATATATTTAGCCACTTGCCGCTGTGGATGTTTCTATGTTGGCAAAACAAAAAGAGCATTCTCTATCCGCATACAGGATCATATCAAGCCCCTATATAAAAAGAACATTTCTACAGCAATAAACCGTCATATTGCTCAAAAACATAATTTTGATGTTACTGCAATTCTATTTTCTGCCTTAGAACATATACTCTCTAATGTACACGGAGGTGACATAGACACTCGTTTGCTTCAACTTGAGACTAGGTGGATTTACACCCTGGATGCTACTAGGCACCCTGGACTGAACGAATACATCAGTTACAAATCATTTTTATGCCTCTATAACGAATATCTTCCATATTTGCCTATACGCATGACCACAAATGCAAGATTAAATCTTTTGATCTTCACATAGGTTCCCCCCCCCTTTCCCTCTCTCCCTCCCCCCCGTTTCTCTCCCCCCCCCCCCTCCAACTGTCCTCTTCCCCCCTTTTTTTCCCCCCCTCCCCTTTCCCCTCCTTACCCCTTTCCCCCTTTTCCCCATTTCTTGTCCGCAGAACCCACTCTCAATATGTGCTGAAGCTAGCTCCTTCCTCACCCCTGTAATCTAATGTAAATATAATAAAATTCTTCAATATATACACAACCCACTAATATACTCAACAACCTTATGAATTATACAGTATGGGTAACAAATAGCATTTTTTTTATTAAATTAATATTGCTTATCCATGCTCAACTGCCCCTGTTACACTAAAGAATTTGATGTCTTAAAATGACCCAAAACATATATTTAATTTCTATCACCCCATGTAGCCTTCAAATGTATGTTACCTATTATACAATGTAATTATTCGTAAAATGTCCGCACAGCCCCTTATTTATCTTAAAATTATTATTACTATATACATTTCAGATCTGCCCTTTTTTTGTTCCCCCCAGATGGAGTTTGGTGATTTGGCAGGGGATCCTTTGAGCCTGGGACTCCCGGGGCACCCCCACTTCTGCCCCCCGACCTAATATTTTCCCCTCCCTCCCTCGATTATTTCTCCATCAATCCCGCGCTCGTGTGCTTTTGACGCGGCCGTCTATTGGTCTGCTAGCTTGTCTATTCAGGAACTGTCTCTATGCATTAGTATGGACACCCAAGGGCGGTGCATCTCTCCTTGAAGCCCGCCCAACCCAGCCCCTGCAGCGAATCGGCACATCCTGACGATTGCGTCATCACGTCTTATACGCGCGTACCGCCAGGCATTATGGCCCTTGTAGGCAGCCTGACCGGTGCGCTCGCTATGCGCCTGCGCAGAGGCTCCTCTGTCCGCTGATTGAAGGGCGTTCCCCACGCCTCTTCAATCTGGAAGGTAGATAAAAGCCGGCACTTTATTTAGTCCATTACTGGACCTTGGAGGCACCTGACGTATCCCTCTCTCTGCGATTCAAGTAAGCAATCCATCTCTACTCACTTCTAAACTGCGTTTACAGTAAACTCTGTTATAATTTACTCTTATTTCTCTAGTCTTTATAGGGACCTTGTTCCCGTAGACACCGCTTCCACCTTGAGGGTGTCCTTCAACACTTCACTTATACAGATTCTAATTATGACTATATGTTTAAACAGGTACGCAATCTCAGAATTAGAGAGATTCAATTTACCTTATTGAGTCCCTGTCCTAAGTGCCTTCTATCATTGTCTTTCAGGTGCCTCCCGCTCTATCATCTTTTTAACATCATTAAGGTCCTTTCAACACTACTATAATTTTATTTTAAGAATTAATTGTTTAAATAAGTAAGTATTAGAGACATGTGTCCGTTTTACACAGTGCTAGGTTATATGTCTATGGATCATTTTACCATGGACTAACAACACTGTGTATTTTTTCTTATATAAACTTAATAATCTTTTCCAATTGTGGACCTTTCTGACGTATATTTAAAAAAAAAAATTTTGGCCAGGCCTTACTTGCCTTCTGCTATGCACTGAAGGCTTTCCATTGGACAACTACATTCCATATTTCGACCTTGTGTCCTACTCTTTACCACTCTACACCGATCCGGGTAAGTCTTGGTTGAGCTGTGGGGTCTCTCCAGTTTCCATTCGTCGGGGGCCGGGTGTGGGGGTGCTCCCGGGATAACCCCAATAGGTTCTCCCCCTGCCTTTCCCCAAAAAACCCTTTCCCAACTGGGGGGGGGGCAGTATTTATTTACTATAAATCACTACTAATTATGAAAATTTCTCTTCATATTAGATATACTAACCCTATACAGTAGGCCCACCCTGAGGAAGCCATTGTTATGGCGAAACATGTCGGAACTGTCTACTAAGGCCTGTATAGCCTACTCCAGGTTATCCTACTCACAGTAACCATGATTTACTCACTAATTTAATTGGTATATCTGAACTGATTAATTAACCTGTCTTGACTTCTGTAAAAAACGGTCCGCCGCCATTTTGGACCAAATAATTATCTGCTTATTCCATTAGATATATTATTGTCTACCGTGTATATCAATTTTCCCTTTTTTCTATGTATTGTCTATAACATGATTGTAATTGTATGTAATAAAATTATTTTGTACTAAAAAAACTCTTTGAGCATTGAATTGTGAGTCAACCCCGATCATTCTATACTGCTTTCTCGCACCGCTATAATCCCTATTCCACCATCCCCATTCACTACACCTAAATACCTAAAGGGATGAGGTGCTGTATAACCTAGTGGATCCTCTCTGTCTTTTTTATATATTACTTTCTGTCCAAGGTGTTTCAATACACCATTCCTTGACAGATGATCCTGGCTTCCTTTTTTCAGAATCATTGGGGCTGCATACAATTCAATGCTCACTTAAAAATTGTGTTTTGAAACTAAAATATTTAAACGTTTTATTAATCAACTGTGTATGATCATTTAAAAATAATCATTTACAATTGAGAGCTTTCTTACGCTTTGGCGCATAATGGTTGACCTCTGTGGAGAAGCATGGAAGGGACTTATGACTAAAATACAACAGTCCAAAAATGCAACAAATATCTCAGACGCTGATCTTGATCGCGATTTTATGCGACTTCAACGCCTTTTGGAAAAAAAGGTCCGTATATACTGGCATAAAACTTACTTTGAAAAATATACTGAACATCAAATTGTCCCCTGGGGACTACGAATTCAAATATTCCCTAATGTCAAAAAAGTCAATGATCTCCTCAAAACTTCTTGGGAATTCAATCTCCAAGCATGCTCTTTTGGTATGATTTCCATTCTGTGTAAACAATATGACCATGAACTTGAGCAACTTGATATTTCCATTTCTGAATGGTATGAGAACCATATTTCCTGTGTATCATCCTCCCGGTTTGCCAAAAAGGATAAGGACCTGCGGGCACACCTGGAGGATTACACGTTAAACATTATAAGTAATAAAGAAAATAAGTTTGCTAGAGACAAATCAGCATATTAAAATGGCTATGCTTACAAATGGGAAAACCCCTCTTTTACTAGATCATCGACTAAACCATCCAATTTTCAACCCAGCAAAAACAATCCCGATCCATCTAGCATGTCCTCTAATTCTTTTAGTTCTAGTACAACCTACCACGAACTTTCACAAGACCCCATTCCCAAAAAACGAAAAGGTGATCAACCCACCACCTCAACAGATTTAATAAAACGAGCCCTAGGCACTAGCTCTCTAACCGGATCCTTGGGAACTCGCCCTAGGCACTAGCTCTCTAACCAAATCCTTGGGAACTCGCCCTAAAACCACTAATATCTCCACCCCCTACTCAAAAAATCAATCATCTTCACATAATGTACCCCCTTCTACCATTCAGATGTCTAATCTGGATTCCACCAACCTTTCACACCTTGCACTATCTTCCCCTATTAGAAGAGCCAGTGAACCCTCCTTGCCCACCATGTTTCCTACTTTGTTGCAAGAACCTAAACTTGCACCTATTTTTTTAGGTCAACACCCAACACCCACTTAAAATCCCAGCACAATATTGACCACTCCAGAACACATGATTTGGACGTTATTAATCTCTCCTCGTCCCTGCTCACACCACCCCAAATCCAAGTTTTACAACTGGGTCTTACCTTTTGTCCCTCCACTGATTTTGATTGCTTCCAACTAGTAAGGACCTCCATCTCTTCGCGAGAAAATTGCTTTACAAAACAATCTATCACAATAAAACGACTTCCACTCAGATTTCCAACACAGAAAATACTATTCCCACTCTAGCAGAAATTCAAGCCCTAGAGGACTTAATGACCCTCCTAGACGAAGCAGACCCCAATGATGACGACTGCTTGGATAATACACAAAATTACACTATTATTCCTGCTATCTCATTTCCACCGTCGGCCCCTTTCAAACCAAAATCTAAAACCTTCCCCTCTCTAACTACCAACCCAAGTATTTGGGCCTTTGTGGAACAAACCACAAAGGAATTACAAAAACTTAATCTAGATGAAGCAGGTATGACAAATTTAACTAAAGCACAACAGGCAGCATTAAAGTCACTTCAATCTAATCGCAATATAGTTATCAAACCCTCAGACAAAGGGGGAAACGTGGTTGTCATGGATGTCCCGGCTTACATGACTATGTGCCATGACATCCTTGACAACCACGAATGGTACAGACCAATTTGCCCCACTCGAATAAAATCATATGTTCTAGAATACCAAAATTTAATTTTTCAAGCTACTCGAAAAGGAACTATGGATACCAACACTTGGAAATTTTTACATGTAACCCAACCCAAAACCCCGACATTCTATGCACTACCCAAACTCCATAAATCTATGGATAAACCCCCAGGCCGACCAATTGTGTCTGGCTGTGAAGGACTCACAGAAAAAGCTAGTGAGCTTGTAGATAAATATCTCGCCCCTCATGTCCTCGCACTTCCTTCCCACATCAAAGACACCATTCACCTATTACGCATCCTCGAAAATAAACAGCTACCAAAAAATTCATACCTTGTTGCCTTAGATGTTGAATGCCTCTATAACGCTATACCACATACAAGAGGCTTAGAAGTTATAGCAAAACAACTGGAAACTCGCGGCCCAAACGCACAACCTTATAATAACTTTGTATTATCTCTACTTCAGTTTATTCTAACTAAAAACTACTTTACCTTTGGCTCCTCCCACTACCTCCAGATACAGGGTGTAGCCATGGGCACTAAATGTGCCCCTTCCTATGCCAATCTGTATCTGGGGGGGTGGGAGAAGGAGATACTTTCGCACCCTGAGATGAACTGTTATACCCAACATATATTCTCATGGCTGAGATACATCGATGATATTTTGATTTTCTGGACCGGTACATATGGGGACCTACAACAATTTTTTCAAAAAATCTCCTTTAACGCATATAATTTAAAATTTACCTTAGACTGCAGTCAACAAATGATTACCTTTCTTGATCTTACTATAACCATTGATGATGAGGGAAAACTATACTCCTCCCTATATAGAAAAGCCTCGGCCGGCAATACTATATTGCATGCATCAAGCTCTCATCCCAAAACTCTCCTAAAGAGCATACCGTACAGTCAATATCTACGCATAAGAAGAAATTGTACCAATGACAAAGATTTTTACCAATCCTCGTATCAACTATATCAGAGATTAAGACAGAGAGGCTACAGCCATAATTTACTTAAAGAATCATTTAATAGAGTTAAACGATTAGAGAGAAAGGAATTAATCTTTAGAGATAAAAATCTTCAACCTTTGCAACCTGTACGCCTCATTACCCAATATTCTAATCAATTCATTCAAATAAGGGATACCTTGAACAAATTCTGGCCCTTACTTTCAACTGATCCAATCATAGGTCAATACGTAAAAACCTATCCGGAAATTACGTATCGGCGACCACCTTCTCTCAGTGATAAATTAACTTCAAGTCATTTCTATGCTCCAAATGACACACAAACTGACCATCCAGGCACCTTTGCCTGTGGCCACTGTGAATTGTGCTAATTTTTACCCAACTCCAACACTACTGTACTACCCAATGGCAACATACATAAACTTAAATATCGGGTTACATGTAACACCATAGGAGTTATATATTTAGCCACTTGCCGCTGTGGATGTTTCTATGTTGGCAAAACAAAAAGAGCATTCTCTATCCGCATACAGGATCATATCAAGCCCCTATATAAAAAGAAAATTTCTACAGCAATAAACCGTCATATTGCTCAAAAACATCATTTTGATGTTACTGCAATTCTATTTTCTGCCTTAGAACATATACCCTCTAATGTACGCGGAGGTGACATAGACACTCGTTTGCTTCAACTTGAGACTAGGTGGATTTACACCCTGGATGCTACTAGGCACCCTGGACTGAACTAATACATCAGTTTCAAATCATTTTTATGACTCTATAACGAATATCTTCCATATTTGCCTATACGCATGACCACAAATGCAAGATTAAATCTTTTGATCTTCACATAGGTTCCCCCCCCTCCCTTTCCCTCTCTCCCTCCCCCCCCTTTCTCTCCCCCCCCTCCAACTATCCTCTTCCCCCCTTTTTTCCCCCCCTCCCCTTTCCCCTCCTTACCCCTTTCCCCCTTTTCCCCATTTCTTGTCCGCAGAACCCACTCTCAATATGCGCTGAAGCTAGCTCCTTCCTCACCCCTGTAATCTAATGTAAATATAATAAAATTCTTCAATATATACACAACCCACTAATATACTCAACAACCTTATGAATTATACAGTATGGGTAACAAATAGCATTTTTTTTTATTAAATTAATATTGCTTATCCATGCTCAACTGCCCCTGTTACACTAAAGAATTTGATGTCTTAAAATGACCCAAAACATATATTTAATTTCTATCACCCCATGTAGCCTTCAAATGTATGTTACCTATTATACAATGTAATTATTCGTAAAATGTCCGCACAGCCCCTTATTTATCTTAAAATTATTATTACTATATACATTTCAGATCTGCCCTTTTTTTGTTCCCCCAGATGGAGTTTGGTGATTTGGCAGGGGATCCTTTGAGCCTGGGACTCCCGGGGGACCCCCACTTCTGCCCCCCGACCTAATATTTCCCCTCCCTCCCTCGATTATTTCTCCATCAATCCCCCGCTCGTGTGCTTTTGACGCGGCCGTCTATTGGTCTGCTAGCTTGTCTATTCAGGAACTGTCTCTATGCATTAGTATGGACACCCAAGGGCGGTGCATCTCTCCTTGAAGCCCGCCCAACCCAGCCCCTGCAGCGAATCGGCACATCCTGACGATTGCGTCATCACGTCTTATACGCGCGTACCGCCAGGCATTATGACCCTTGTGGGCAGCCTGACCGGTGCGCTCGCTATGCGCCTGCGCAGAGGCTCCTCTGTCCGCTGATTGAAGGGCGTTCCCCACGCCTCTTCAATCTGGAAGGTAGATAAAAGCCGGCACTTTATTTAGTCCATTACTGGACCTTGGAGGCACCTGACGTATCCCTCTCTCTGCGATTCAAGTAAGCAATCCATCTCTGCTCACTTCTAAACTGCGTTTACAGTAAACTCTGTTATAATTTACTCTTATTTCTCTAGTCTTTATAGGGACCTTGTTCCCGTAGACACCGCTTCCACCTTGAGGGTGTCCTTCAACACTTCACTTATACAGATTCTAATTATGACTATATGTTTAAACAGGTACGCAATCTCAAACAATTAGAGAGATTCAATTTACCTTATTGAGTCCCTGTCCTAAGTGCCTTCTATCATTGTCTTTCAGGTGCCTCCCGCTCTATCATCTTTTTAACATCATTAAGGTCCTTTCAACACTACTATAATTTTATTTTAAGAATTAATTGTTTAAATAAGTAAGTATTAGAGACATGTGTCCGTTTTACACAGTGCTAGGTTATATGTCTATGGATCATTTTACCATGGACTAACAACACTGTGTATTTTTTCTTATATAAACTTAATAATCTTTTCCAATTGTGGACCTTTCTGACGTATATTTTAAAAAAAATTTTGGGCCAGGCCTTACTTGCCTTCTGCTATGCACTGAAGGCTTTCCATTGGACAACTACATTCCATATTTCGACCTTGTGTCCTACTCTTTACCACTCTACACCGATCCGGGTAAGTCTTGGTTGAGCTGTGGGGTCTCTCCAGTTTCCATCTGTCGGGGGCCGGGTGTGGGGGTGCTCCCGGGATAACCCCAATAGGTTCTTCCCCTGCCTTTCCCCAAAAAACCCTTTCCCAACTGGGGGGGGGGCAGTATTTATTTACTATAAATCACTACTAATTATGAAAATTTCTCTTCATATTAGATATACTAACCCTATACAGTAGGCCCACCCTGAGGAAGCCATTGTTATGGCGAAACATGTCGGAACTGTCTACTAAGGCCTGTATAGCCTACTCCAGGTTATCCTACTCACAGTAACCATGATTTACTCACTAATTTAATTGGTATATCTGAACTGATTAATTAACCTGTCTTGACTTCTGTAAAAAACGGTCCGCCGCCATTTTGGACCAAATAATTATCTGCTTATTCCATTAGATATATTATTGTCTACCGTATATATCAATTTTCCCTTTTTTCTATGTATTGTCTATAACATGATTGTAATTGTATGTAATAAAATTATTTTGTACTAAAAAACTCTTTGAGCATTGAATTGTGAGTCAACCCCGACCATTCTATACTGCTTTCTCGCACCGCTATAATCCCTTTTCCACCATCCCCATTCTCTACACCTTAGTTGGCCACTGTTCCTACCAGTACTATCTTCTAGGTACTGTATGTATTGCTGCTTGTACTGGTCATGTGGAGCAGCTTTTTGGAACTGGATGCAGCTTATTTCTCTAGCTAAGCACCCCTTTAATTTGGCAGTATACAGCCTTGACATTCTTTTCTTTGAGCTGTAAGATATTAATGTATTTCTTATAGTTCCATATTGTGACGTACCTTGGTGACCTGCCACAAAATAAGACATTGGCTAGGTCCATTAATACAAAGTACCCTAGCAGTTGCTGGGTGGAAGGTGCTACATCTATAGACAACATTTTTTTTTACAGTTTTGGGTAGAACAGGAAAAGATTAGAACTGTCAGGTTTTATTGCCAGATTTTTCTTTACTCCCTATCTGGTAAAAGATTGTCCCAAAGATTGAAAATGAGGGGAAATCTTTCTAACAGAGTCTCAGATAACAATAAAATCTAACAGGGTTTTTAATTTTTCCCAATTTTACTGTCTCCAAAACTAAAAAAAGTTTTCAGTTTAGATTCACTTTAATTCAGAGTCATCCTACCTTTTGCTTTGACTTCCAGGTACCAGATAACCACAGTCTTACAGCACATACAGTGTACGGAATGGTCTATATTTGACTGTGCAGATTATATTGTGGAGAAGCCATATTTATGAAAGCTGGGATTGCATAGCTAGAGGTGAATTCTTGATTTCTCCTTCACGCTCGTAAACACCCAGACCTCAGCACAGTCCAAGAGACAGGCTTAAGGGATAGGTCAACCAAAGAGAATTAAATCATCTAAAGGTCTCTTATGTCTTTCTGCTATTCCAGCCAGCAGTAAGTACCCAGAAACATAATTTGTAACAGAACAACTGAGGATCCAAGATTAATGGGAATAAAGCCTAGGACTAATGAGGGGAGATGCTGTCACTGGCATCCCCAAGAGATATACCGTGAGTAGCCAGCAAGTGATTCAGCCAAGCAGACCTTTTGAACACTTAGGGGTCCATTTATGCAGCTTGCACTGCAACCTATTCATACAATGCAAGCAGTGCCGATCCTGAGGTACCTCTCTGCTTAACCACTTTCCGACCGCCAGTAGTACATTTATTGCTGGTGGGTGGCTCCCCCAGGCACCGTGACTTAACCATGCGTCACAGTGCACTGATGCACCCCATTGGGCACACAGAAGCACGATCTACAACCGGCTGTGTCCATTGGACACAGCAAATTGCGGTGCTCGGTATTGGGCCACTGGGAGCTGCCTGGATACCATATGATTGCTATGCACCTAGTAAACAAAAGTCATGAATGGAATCCATTCATGACATCATGGAAATGGAGCGAGACCAAAGAAGGGCAACAAAGCTAATAAAGGGTCTGGAGGATATTAGTTATGAAGAATGGTTGTGAGCCCTGAACTTATTCTCTCTGGAGAAGAAGCGCTTGAGAGGGGGATATGATTTCAATTTACAAATACCGTACTGGTGACCCCACAATAGAGATAAAACTTTTTCCAGGAAGGGAGTTTAATAAGACATGTGGGCACTCACTAAAATTAGACAAAATAAGTTTAACCTTAAGCTGCGTAGAGGGTTCTTTACTGTAAGAGCGGCAAGGATGTGAAATCTTCTTCCACAGGCGGTGGTTTCAGCAGGGGGCACTAAAACTATTAGATAAGCACCTGAACGACCACAACATACAGGGATATACAATGTAATACTGACATATAATCACACACATAGTTTGGACTTGATGGACTTGTGTATTTTTTCAACCACACCTACTATGTAACTATGTTTACTACTGTGTGTGATCTGTGTTTGGCCCTGGTACCATGTGATCACTGACTGGTGACCAAACACAGCACCCTGTATCATATGATAGTGGTGTGCCAATCACAACATCACAATAGTAAGCAATAGGGGTTATTTACGAAAAGGTAAATCTACTTTGCACTACAAGTGCAGTCGCTGTAAATCTAAGGGGGAAGATTTGAAATGAGGGGAAGCTCTGCTGATATCATTCAATCAAGTGCAAGCTAAAATGCTGTTTTTTATTCTCCTTGCATGTCACCCTCGGATTTACAGCGACTGCACTTCCAAGTGCACTTGTAGCGCAAATTGGATTTGCCTTTCGTAAATAACCCCCAATGAGTCATGAATGAATTGAATAAAATGCTTGTTACAGTGATCATCATCATGGCAAAAAATAAAAATAAACCAGTGGTGATTAAATACCACCAAAACAAAGCTCTATTTGTGGGGTAAAAGTTCTATAAATTTTATTTGCGAACAGTGCTGCACGACTGCGCAATTGTCAGTTAAAGGAGCATAGTGTTAAATAGCAAAAAATGCCCTGGTAATGAAAGGGGTAAAACCATTCTTATTTTTTTTTGTGCTTTTCTTTGTTCTGAAACCTGACACAGTCATAACTGTACTTTATATTTTTTAAGCAGTGGCATAAACTTTATAAAATACAAATAAAATACCCGTATTTTAGAATTTGCTAGAGACAAATCAGCATATTAAAATGGCTATGCTTACAAATGGGAAAACCCCTCTTTTACTAGATCATCGACTAAACCATCCAATTTTCAACCCAGCAAAAACAATCCCGATCCATCTAGCATGTCCTCTAATTCTTTTAGTTCTAGTACAACCTACCACGAACTTTCACAAGACCCCATTCCCAAAAAACGAAAAGGTGATCAACCCACCACCTCAACAGATTTAATAAAACGAGCCCTAGGCACTAGCTCTCTAACCGGATCCTTGGGAACTCGCCCTAGGCACTAGCTCTCTAACCAAATCCTTGGGAACTCGCCCTAAAACCACTAATATCTCCACCCCCTACTCAAAAAATCAATCATCTTCACATAATGTACCCCCTTCTACCATTCAGATGTCTAATCTGGATTCCACCAACCTTTCACACCTTGCACTATCTTCCCCTATTAGAAGAGCCAGTGAACCCTCCTTGCCCACCATGTTTCCTACTTTGTTGCAAGAACCTAAACTTGCACCTATTTTTTTAGGTCAACACCCAACACCCACTTAAAATCCCAGCACAATATTGACCACTCCAGAACACATGATTTGGACGTTATTAATCTCTCCTCGTCCCTGCTCACACCACCCCAAATCCAAGTTTTACAACTGGGTCTTACCTTTTGTCCCTCCACTGATTTTGATTGCTTCCAACTAGTAAGGACCTCCATCTCTTCGCGAGAAAATTGCTTTACAAAACAATCTATCACAATAAAACGACTTCCACTCAGATTTCCAACACAGAAAATACTATTCCCACTCTAGCAGAAATTCAAGCCCTAGAGGACTTAATGACCCTCCTAGACGAAGCAGACCCCAATGATGACGACTGCTTGGATAATACACAAAATTACACTATTATTCCTGCTATCTCATTTCCACCGTCGGCCCCTTTCAAACCAAAATCTAAAACCTTCCCCTCTCTAACTACCAACCCAAGTATTTGGGCCTTTGTGGAACAAACCACAAAGGAATTACAAAAACTTAATCTAGATGAAGCAGGTATGACAAATTTAACTAAAGCACAACAGGCAGCATTAAAGTCACTTCAATCTAATCGCAATATAGTTATCAAACCCTCAGACAAAGGGGGAAACGTGGTTGTCATGGATGTCCCGGCTTACATGACTATGTGCCATGACATCCTTGACAACCACGAATGGTACAGACCAATTTGCCCCACTCGAATAAAATCATATGTTCTAGAATACCAAAATTTAATTTTTCAAGCTACTCGAAAAGGAACTATGGATACCAACACTTGGAAATTTTTACATGTAACCCAACCCAAAACCCCGACATTCTATGCACTACCCAAACTCCATAAATCTATGGATAAACCCCCAGGCCGACCAATTGTGTCTGGCTGTGAAGGACTCACAGAAAAAGCTAGTGAGCTTGTAGATAAATATCTCGCCCCTCATGTCCTCGCACTTCCTTCCCACATCAAAGACACCATTCACCTATTACGCATCCTCGAAAATAAACAGCTACCAAAAAATTCATACCTTGTTGCCTTAGATGTTGAATGCCTCTATAACGCTATACCACATACAAGAGGCTTAGAAGTTATAGCAAAACAACTGGAAACTCGCGGCCCAAACGCACAACCTTATAATAACTTTGTATTATCTCTACTTCAGTTTATTCTAACTAAAAACTACTTTACCTTTGGCTCCTCCCACTACCTCCAGATACAGGGTGTAGCCATGGGCACTAAATGTGCCCCTTCCTATGCCAATCTGTATCTGGGGGGGTGGGAGAAGGAGATACTTTCGCACCCTGAGATGAACTGTTATACCCAACATATATTCTCATGGCTGAGATACATCGATGATATTTTGATTTTCTGGACCGGTACATATGGGGACCTACAACAATTTTTTCAAAAAATCTCCTTTAACGCATATAATTTAAAATTTACCTTAGACTGCAGTCAACAAATGATTACCTTTCTTGATCTTACTATAACCATTGATGATGAGGGAAAACTATACTCCTCCCTATATAGAAAAGCCTCGGCCGGCAATACTATATTGCATGCATCAAGCTCTCATCCCAAAACTCTCCTAAAGAGCATACCGTACAGTCAATATCTACGCATAAGAAGAAATTGTACCAATGACAAAGATTTTTACCAATCCTCGTATCAACTATATCAGAGATTAAGACAGAGAGGCTACAGCCATAATTTACTTAAAGAATCATTTAATAGAGTTAAACGATTAGAGAGAAAGGAATTAATCTTTAGAGATAAAAATCTTCAACCTTTGCAACCTGTACGCCTCATTACCCAATATTCTAATCAATTCATTCAAATAAGGGATACCTTGAACAAATTCTGGCCCTTACTTTCAACTGATCCAATCATAGGTCAATACGTAAAAACCTATCCGGAAATTACGTATCGGCGACCACCTTCTCTCAGTGATAAATTAACTTCAAGTCATTTCTATGCTCCAAATGACACACAAACTGACCATCCAGGCACCTTTGCCTGTGGCCACTGTGAATTGTGCTAATTTTTACCCAACTCCAACACTACTGTACTACCCAATGGCAACATACATAAACTTAAATATCGGGTTACATGTAACACCATAGGAGTTATATATTTAGCCACTTGCCGCTATGGATGTTTCTATGTTGGCAAAACAAAAAGAGCATTCTCTATCTGCATACAGGATCATATCAAGCCCCTATATAAAAAGAAAATTTCTACAGCAATAAACCGTCATATTGCTCAAAAACATCATTTTGATGTTACTGCAATTCTATTTTCTGCCTTAGAACATATACCCTCTAATGTACGCGGAGGTGACATAGACACTCGTTTGCTTCAACTTGAGACTAGGTGGATTTACACCCTGGATGCTACTAGGCACCCTGGACTGAACTAATACATCAGTTTCAAATCATTTTTATGACTCTATAACGAATATCTTCCATATTTGCCTATACGCATGACCACAAATGCAGGATTAAATCTTTTGATCTTCACATAGGTTCCCCCCCCTCCCTTTCCCTCTCTCCCTCCCCCCCCCTTTCTCTCCCCCCCCCTCCAACTATCCTCTTCCCCCCTTTTTTCCCCCCCTCCCCTTTCCCCTCCTTACCCCTTTCCCCCTTTTCCCCATTTCTTGTCCGCAGAACCCACTCTCAATATGCGCTGAAGCTAGCTCCTTCCTCACCCCTGTAATCTAATGTAAATATAATAAAATTCTTCAATATATACACAACCCACTAATATACTCAACAACCTTATGAATTATACAGTATGGGTAACAAATAGCATTTTTTTTATTAAATTAATATTGCTTATCCATGCTCAACTGCCCCTGTTACACTAAAGAATTTGATGTCTTAAAATGACCCAAAACATATATTTAATTTCTATCACCCCATGTAGCCTTCAAATGTATGTTACCTATTATACAATGTAATTATTCGTAAAATGTCCGCACAGCCCCTTATTTATCTTAAAATTATTATTACTATATACATTTCAGATCTGCCCTTTTTTTGTTCCCCCAGATGGAGTTTGGTGATTTGGCAGGGGATCCTTTGAGCCTGGGACTCCCGGGGGACCCCCACTTCTGCCCCCCGACCTAATATTTCCCCTCCCTCCCTCGATTATTTCTCCATCAATCCCCCGCTCGTGTGCTTTTGACGCGGCCGTCTATTGGTCTGCTAGCTTGTCTATTCAGGAACTGTCTCTATGCATTAGTATGGACACCCAAGGGCGGTGCATCTCTCCTTGAAGCCCGCCCAACCCAGCCCCTGCAGCGAATCGGCACATCCTGACGATTGCGTCATCACGTCTTATACGCGCGTACCGCCAGGCATTATGACCCTTGTGGGCAGCCTGACCGGTGCGCTCGCTATGCGCCTGCGCAGAGGCTCCTCTGTCCGCTGATTGAAGGGCGTTCCCCACGCCTCTTCAATCTGGAAGGTAGATAAAAGCCGGCACTTTATTTAGTCCATTACTGGACCTTGGAGGCACCTGACGTATCCCTCTCTCTGCGATTCAAGTAAGCAATCCATCTCTGCTCACTTCTAAACTGCGTTTACAGTAAACTCTGTTATAATTTACTCTTATTTCTCTAGTCTTTATAGGGACCTTGTTCCCGTAGACACCGCTTCCACCTTGAGGGTGTCCTTCAACACTTCACTTATACAGATTCTAATTATGACTATATGTTTAAACAGGTACGCAATCTCAAACAATTAGAGAGATTCAATTTACCTTATTGAGTCCCTGTCCTAAGTGCCTTCTATCATTGTCTTTCAGGTGCCTCCCGCTCTATCATCTTTTTAACATCATTAAGGTCCTTTCAACACTACTATAATTTTATTTTAAAAATTAATTGTTTAAATAAGTAAGTATTAGAGACATGTGTCCGTTTTACACAGTGCTAGGTTATATGTCTATGGATCATTTTACCATGGACTAACAACACTGTGTATTTTTTCTTATATAAACTTAATAATCTTTTCCAATTGTGGACCTTTCTGACGTATATTTTAAAAAAAAATTTTGGGCCAGGCCTTACTTGCCTTCTGCTATGCACTGAAGGCTTTCCATTGGACAACTACATTCCATATTTCGACCTTGTGTCCTACTCTTTACCACTCTACACCGATCCGGGTAAGTCTTGGTTGAGCTGTGGGGTCTCTCCAGTTTCCATCTGTCGGGGGCCGGGTGTGGGGGTGCTCCCGGGATAACCCCAATAGGTTCTTCCCCTGCCTTTCCCCAAAAAACCCTTTCCCAACTGGGGGGGGGGGGGCAGTATTTATTTACTATAAATCACTACTAATTATGAAAATTTCTCTTCATATTAGATATACTAACCCTATACAGTAGGCCCACCCTGAGGAAGCCATTGTTATGGCGAAACATGTCGGAACTGTCTACTAAGGCCTGTATAGCCTACTCCAGGTTATCCTACTCACAGTAACCATGATTTACTCACTAATTTAATTGGTATATCTGAACTGATTAATTAACCTGTCTTGACTTCTGTAAAAAACGGTCCGCCGCCATTTTGGACCAAATAATTATCTGCTTATTCCATTAGATATATTATTGTCTACCGTATATATCAATTTTCCCTTTTTTCTATGTATTGTCTATAACATGATTGTAATTGTATGTAATAAAATTATTTTGTACTAAAAAACTCTTTGAGCATTGAATTGTGAGTCAACCCCGACCATTCTATACTGCTTTCTCGCACCGCTATAATCCCTTTTCCACCATCCCCATTCTCTACACCTTAGTTGGCCACTGTTCCTACCAGTACTATCTTCTAGGTACTGTATGTATTGCTGCTTGTACTGGTCATGTGGAGCAGCTTTTTGGAACTGGATGCAGCTTATTTCTCTAGCTAAGCACCCCTTTAATTTGGCAGTATACAGCCTTGACATTCTTTTCTCTGAGCTGTAAGATATTAATGTATTTCTTATAGTTCCATATTGTGACGTACCTTGGTGACCTGCCACAAAATAAGACATTGGCTAGGTCCATTAATACAAAGTACCCTAGCAGTTGCTGGGTGGAAGGTGCTACATCTATAGACAACATTTTTTTTTTTACAGTTTTGGGTAGAACAGGAAAAGATTAGAACTGTCAGGTTTTATTGCCAGATTATTCTTTACTCCCTATCTGGTAAAAGATTGTCCCAAAGATTGAAAATGAGGGGAAATCTTTCTAACAGAGTCTCAGATAACAATAAAATCTAACAGGGTTTTTAATTTTTCCCAATTTTACTGTCTCCAAAACTAAAAAAAGTTTTCAGTTTAGATTCACTTTAATTCAGAGTCATCCTACCTTTTGCTTTGACTTCCAGGTACCAGGTAACCACAGTCTTACAGCACATACAGTGTACGGAATGGTCTATATTTGACTGTGCAGATTATATTGTGGAGAAGCCATATTTATGAAAGCTGGGATTGCATAGCTAGAGGTGAATTCTTGATTTCTCCTTCACGCTCGTAAACACCCAGACCTCAGCACAGTCCAAGAGACAGGCTTAAGGGATAGGTCAACCAAAGAGAATTAAATCATCTAAAGGTCTCTTATGTCTTTCTGCTATTCCAGCCAGCAGTAAGTACCCAGAAACATAATTCGTAACAGAACAACTGAGGATCCAAGATTAATGGGAATAAAGCCTAGGACTAATGAGGGGAGATGCTGTCACTGGCATCCCCAAGAGATATACCGTGAGTAGCCAGCAGGTGATTCAGCCAAGCAGACCTTTTGAACACTTAGGGGTCCATTTATGCAGCTTGCACTGCAACCTATTCATACAATGCAAGCAGTGCCGATCCTGAGGTACCTCTCTGCTTAACCACTTTCCGACCGCCAGTAGTACATTTATTGCTGGTGGGTGGCTCCCCCAGGCACCGCGACTTAACCATGCGTCACAGTGCACTGATGCACCCCATTGGGCACACAGAAGCACGATCTACAACCGGCTGTGTCCATTGGACACACCAGATTGCGGTGCTCGGTATTGGGCCACTGGGAGCTGCCTGGATACCATATGATTGCTATGCACCTAGTAAACAAAAGTCATGAATGGAATCCATTCATGACATCATGGAAATGGAGCGAGACCAAAGAAGGGCAACAAAGCTAATAAAGGGTCTGGAGGATATTAGTTATGAAGAATGGTTGTGAGCCCTGAACTTATTCTCTCTGGAGAAGAAGCGCTTGAGAGGGGATATGATTTCAATTTACAAATACCGTACTGGTGACCCCACAATAGGGATAAAACTTTTTCCAGGAAGGGAGTTTAATAAGACATGTGGGCACTCACTAAAATTAGAATAAAATAAGTTTAACCTTAAGCTGCGTAGAGGGTTCTTTACTGTAAGAGCGGCAAGGATGTGAAATCTTCTTCCACAGGCGGTGGTTTCAGCAGGGGGCACTGATAGTTTAAAAAAACTATTAGATAAGCACCTGAACGACCACAACATACAGGGATATACAATGTAATACTGACATATAATCACACACATAGTTTGGACTTGATGGACTTGTGTATTTTTTCAACCACACCTACTATGTAACTATGTTTACTACTGTGTGTGATCTGTGTTTGGCCCTGGTACCATGTGATCACTGACTGGTGACCAAACACAGCACCCTGTATCATATGATAGTGGTGTGCCAATCACAACATCACAATAGTAAGCAATAGGGGTTATTTACGAAAAGGTAAATCTACTTTGCACTACAAGTGCAGTCGCTGTAAATCTAAGGGGGAAGATTTGAAATGAGGGGAAGCTCTGCTGATATCATTCAATCAAGTGCAAGCTAAAATGCTGTTTTTTATTCTCCTTGCATGTCACCCTCGGATTTACAGCGACTGCACTTCCAAGTGCACTTGTAGCGCAAATTGGATTTGCCTTTCGTAAATAACCCCCAATGAGTCATGAATGAATTGAATAAAATGCTTGTTACAGTGATCATCATCATGGCAAAAAATAAAAATAAACCAGTGGTGATTAAATACCACCAAAACAAAGCTCTATTTGTGGGGTAAAAGTTCTATAAATTTTATTTGCGAACAGTGCTGCACGACTGCGCAATTGTCAGTTAAAGGAGCATAGTGTTAAATAGCAAAAAATGCCCTGGTAATGAAAGGGGTAAAACCATTCTTATTTTTTTTTGTGCTTTTCTTTGTTCTGAAACCTGACACAGTCATAACTGTACTTTATATTTTTTAAGCAGTGGCATAAACTTTATAAAATACAAATAAAATACCCGTATTTTAGAATTTTGTTCAATAATTCACCAAAAGTAGGAAACGTAACATGTTTTGTTGCATCCCAAGCTTGCATAGTTTACATTAACCATTAAATGTTAATAAAATACACGTTCGGCAACAGGGACATGAAAACAAGAGTCTGTGGCATACTATAATCTTTAATATATTTTTCAAACTGGAGACAAATTGATACATGATACCACCTTAATGTATTCCATACTCCCACTCCCCCTCAAAATGTACATGCTCTGCCTCTTACCCCCATTGTCTATTTGACTCTGTTATTTCCAATAAATGTATAAAATTAATTGTTTAAATGACTAATGACTTCCTGTTCACCTGTAAATCCTATTATTTTTTTTAAGGGTCATATTTGGGACCAAGCCTTGTTCCAGGGGTATCACAGGACTGTTCTCACCCCTCTTACTTTTATTGTTCAAAGTCCAGCGATGTCGGCACTGCAGCTGATGTTTCCATCAGCTGTTGGGTGCATGCCGCCTCCATTGCGAGTAAGGGAACCCGGCAGTACTGTGCATGCGTGAGGCTCTGATCCACTCTCCTACTCGCCCATGGCCGGGGAAGGAGGAGGAGGGAGCCCGGCGATGACGTCAATAACCGCGGATAAGGCTCCTGGAAGTGGGAACAGGATACCTGTGAAAGACAGGTATCCTGCCCCCCCCCCCCGAAAGGTGCCAAATGCAGCGTCTGAGGGGGGAAGGAGTACAACAAGCGGAAGTTCCACCTTTGAGTGGAACTCTGCTTTAACTTAAATTTATACAGAGAACACATAAGCAAGTGTAGAGGACATTAATTTTCATGGTACTGGCCAGTGGAATACAAATCAAGGAAGGCCTCCTTGATAGTGGAGGGGTTAAGCTGTTGCAGATATTTCTTGGCTCCCACGGGATTCCATGTAAACAGTTCTCAGTAAGCACACGCTATCAACAGAAAAGCTGTATGCTTTCAGTTCTCAGCTAATCAACTTGCCTCATAGTCCAAACTTGTCATGCTATGTTCACCCCCTCCATTTCATAAGCCCACCTGCAGCCTGCGGAGTGACAGCACTTGCCCTCTCTTCTACACACAAACTACTCGTTAAACTGACATGTTAAACAAAGCTGCCTGTGACCCTGAGTAATGTTGTCTGTGGTCTGTTCTATGGAGCATCACTTTCACTTTGTGAGACGCAATAAAATTACAAGCCTTCTGTCAGGACACTTGCATTCACAGCTTGTAAAGTGGCAGTGTTAACGAGGAGATGTTAAAGGCTTCGCAGCGACTTACTAAATACTGTTAAGCCTATCTGATTTATGTACATCACAAAAAAAAAATATATATATTATAATGAAATTAGATCTACATTGCCATTTTTAAAGGTTAAATGGACAATAATTGCTGTTTCATTTTTTTTCCATTTCATCATAGGTACAAGGGAGCTATAATGGGAAACTTCCATTTAAATGAACACTGCAATGACAGTTCCAAGTTGGTACAAAACCTTGTTACCCATCAAAGCGTATGTATAGCCACAACTTTTTATTTTTTGGATAGAGTAGTGAAGTATTAGAAGCCCGGTTAGGCCCTATTGCTATACACCCACAAGGAAGATTTACCCCCTCCATTTTCCTGGGTAGGGATGAGGTTTGGGTTTGGACAGATCTAAGATTCGGTTTGAACTTTAGCTGTTCAGCGAACAGGCAAACTAAATAAGGTGAACCTCTGGCTGCAACAGGAAGTCATACATATAGAAGTAGTAATACTACCATTGCTAAATGTGACAGCTTCCCGCTCAGGGCTCCTGTTTGCTATAAAACTGGTGGCCCCAGTGTCCTGTTAAAGAGGAAGTAAACCCTAATGGGTTTTACTTCCTCTTTTATTCCCTGCAAAGTAAAAGCATAATGGGCTAGTATGCATCGCATACTAGCCAATTATGTGGCACTTACCTGCAAACAAAGCTCATGTAGTCCCGCTGTAGGCTGCATCCATCTTCACCCCTCGTCCTTCCGGGGGCCGCAGACTCTGGCTGTGTGACTGGCCGGAGCTGCGTGACGTCACTCCCGCACATGCGAGCCAGAGCTGCCAGTCACGGCACAGCGCTGTCATTTTTGGCACTTAGTCACGGCACTCGCTCGGGAAGAAACAGCACAAAGGGCCGTTTCTTCACAGCGCATGTGCCGGTGACATCATCAGCGCACTACAAGGTAAATATCTCCTAAACGGCACACGTTTAGGAGATATTTACAGTACCTATAGGTAATCCTTATTCTAGGCTTACCTATAGGTACAAGTTCTATAAAGGGGTTTACAACCACTTTAACCAGTGACACATTGCTGTCAATAGCATCAGCCAGCATATGTGGCCCTTTGTTTATAATCAAGTTGCTGACCCAGGGATCCATCATTTGCACCTCCCCTCCCTCCTGGCCTGCCAGGCTGCATACCTGGATTAGGGTCTACAATGGACATTTAGGGAGAACCCCACTTTTTGGCACAAGGTGCCTCTTTAATATCAATACCGGATCCTAAATAAGGATAAATCTGGCCATAGAAGGATTGAAATTCGGCCAGTTCAACAGGGACCAACCGATTTCCGATCCATCTATGGCTGCTCTGATTTAACAGAAGTCAATCTAATACAGTGTTTCTTAACTCCAGTCCTCAAGGCGCCCCAACAGGTCATGTTTTCAAGCTTTCCATTATTTTGCACAGGTGATTTGATCAGATTCACTGCCTTAGTAATTGCAACAGCCATTTCATCTGAGGGAAATCCTGAAAACATGACCTGTTGGGGCGCCTTGAGGACTGGAGTTGAAAAACACTGATCTAATGATCTACTTCTGTTGAATGGGAATGTTGGGAAATTCTTGTTGATCAGCGGCTGCAGTCAATCGACTGTCACACTGTCAGAATACAATGGCGCAGTTAGGAGGATTCCTTTATCCAACTCGATTAGGGAGATAGGGGAATCCATTTGTTTGTTTTTTTCGTTTTGCCCAATGTCTGAGCAAAAAAAAAGATTAATCTATGGGCAGCTCTAAAGATTGATTTCTGTTGAATGGGAATGTTGGAAAACTTTTGTCGACCAGTGGCTGCAGCCAATTGGCAGTCCCAATGTAAGAATGCAATGGTACAGCAATGGTTCATTCACCTTTTTTGTGTGGAAGAGGGAATCCAAAAAAAAAAAAAAAAAGATTAATCTGTGGGCAGCTTAAGAGTCTGGTATTGATTTTATTGGGGGGGGGGGGGGGTTAATCTTGTTGTTTTTTTTGCCTTTGGCCCTCCTCCTAAATGGTGTACCTGTAAGATGTTCTGCAGCAAAACAGATATTTTGTGATAGAAAAAAAAACGCCATTTCCAGTAAATTACATTTTGCTGCTGGCTTGTTTTTTTATAACAGCATAGGGAAACCCCCACAATCTGTAACAGACCCTGATAGGGATCACATTCAGCTTCAAGGCATCCCCAAGCTTGTTATGTAAAAGAATTTTGCAATTTTAATGTTTGACTTTTTAGCATTACTAAAAGACCTGCTCCCAGCAGAAAGAAATGAGAAAACAAAATATTGGTACATGTCCCCAGGACAGTGACCAGCTCCTCGTGCCCTTTGTTTGACAACTCCTTGCTTGTTAGTTTGGAAACAGCCAGAACTGATTTTAAAGTTCTGCCTCTCATTGACTTCAGAGGTGTGAAAAATCAGGCATTCTGCATTTTGGATGTGCTTTAGGTCTCATTAACACGGACATATTTAAGCATACATCTGTGTGAAGGGCTGTGTTTGCCCATGCAGGATGCACAGGTGTTCCATGCATCCACATGCAGGTAGACCCATTCATGTCTGCTGGGATACTGCATGCTGCATCAGTGCCAGTGCAGGTACATGTCCCCAAACTCGCACTGTCTGCTTTCAGGGACATGCATGCACACCCACACAGGTGTAAAATTGGGAGCAGCAATGGGACTGCCTGCATGCGTATGCATGGAACACCTGTGCATCTTGTGCAGCCAAATATAGCCCTTCTCAAGGATGTACATCTATGTACGCTTGTGTGAATGGGGCTTTACCATAACACAGATTAGCACATGCATTATCAAATAAACAAGATCTGATACAATCCTCAGTTTGTGATTTCTATAGCTACTTGGCTGAGAGTGAACTCTATGAGGATAGAAAGAAATGCATTTAGACATATTGCTTTCTTAGGTTGGGGTCACGCTATACGCCCATTTGCCTGCCTGTGACATTCTGCTGACGTACATCTATGTGCGCCGGTCGGGAAATGGTTAACAAGAGGACCCTCAGATCCAGCCCACCCCCCCCCCACCCCCATTAGCACATGTAACCTGCTATTTTTGCATCTGCAACATATGTAGTTGATGCTTAAATGCTTATACAACTGTCCAGTCATCAGTCAGACATCCGCAGCTGCATATATATCACACATACCATGTGTTTTTGCGTGTTTCTGTAGCACCACATTGTCAACTCGACCTAAGTATGCTGATCCATTATATTTGACAAATTTATAAAATGTGAACATCCCTTCATTAATCTCTACAGCAATTATTAATCTGCTAAGTAAAACATTCAGTCCTAACACCTAGCATGTGCGTCCTGAGTACAAATCGAGCTGTCAAGAAGACTAAAACACCTAAGCAAGGGGGGAAAAGTTCAGATGTTAGGATGTTAGAGTGATTTTTTTTTCTCAACAGGCATATCTGAACAGTTTAATTCACTTGTTTAGGGTTAATATCATTGTGTCCAAAAAAAATTCACGAAACACTAGTAAACATTGCATACAGAAATGCATAGCACAAAGGGTCTTAAGAGCTTGTTACAACCCAGTGAGTTAAGGTCATGCAGAACACTGTATGTGAGCAATTCCACAAAGATGAGTGCTGACAGGTTCCAGACACAAGGTGTGGCCCTTTGTACATGATCCCAGATGTGAAAGTGGAGCAATTTGGAGTAAAGTGACTAGACAGAGGAGATCCACAAGAAGTACTGGGAATATAAACCAGTGAGAAAAAAAATCTGCAATTTGATTAATTTGTAAAATCACAGCCAGTTTTGCTTTTTTAAATTCATCTGTGAAACAAAATGTGGACAATCAGTGTCACAGATTATATTATGATCTACCATTGTTCTATATATGCATGATAGAATAATCCAGGTACCCACTTGCTCTGTAAAATATACACTTATGACATTGCCATACAGGGTAACCCAACTTGCTGTTTTGATTTGTATCGCAGAAGACTAAACATATCACGTGGCAAATGGATCTTACCTCTTGGGGCATTGTCAGGAAAGGTTCCATCCACTGGTAATATCTATCATTTGGCATGCAGTACAGAGGTCCACCAGCAGGTGTCTCCTGCCAGTTTGGAACTGTCAGGAGAGATTTCCCCTGCTGATGTTATGTCATCTTTGGGCCGCAGTACTGGCGTCCACCAGTGGATGGCAGTGTGGAGCAGACAGCACCTCCTGCGATCAGGTGTCACCTGAGGCTAATTGCAGGTGTGCATATAAATACCCGGCAAGCATTCACATACTGGCCCTGGTATCGTCCTTGCGCCCTGACCTGTTAGCCTGCAACCTGTAACCTGAACCTGAACCTGTACCTGAGCCAGTACCAGTACCCGATCCCATCATGATCCTGTCCCTCCTGTGTTCCTGTTCCCTTGTAGCCTGATCCATCTATCATCTCCCTCTCCTGTCCTTCCCTTGTTCATCTTCTGATCTGCTGTGTATGACCCTGGCCTGGATAACGTTTGTGATTCCTGAACTGCCCTTTGTTATCTGCTGATCTTCTGTGTATGACCCTGGCCTGGCTATCGTATTTGATTTTGGTACTTGCCTTTGGCTGTATATATTATATGTTGTCTGTGGGTTTCTGTTGGTTAGTTGAGCCCTATTTGTATTTGGGGTGTTTACTTGTTTACTACTTATCTTTATAAACTTTATATTATACACCTGTTCATGACAGGCATCAATGGTCATGAGGAAGGTGGGGGATCAGCCCAGAACTACACGGCAGGACCTGGTCAATGACCTGAAGAAAGATGGGGCCAGCGCATGTCCAGGCCTGTCTGAAGTTTGCCAATGACCATCTGGATGATCCAGAGGAGGAATGGGAGATGGTCATGTGGTCTGATGAGACAAAAATAGAGCTTTTTGGTCTAAACTCCACTCGCCGTGTTTGAAGGAAGAAGACGGATGAGTGCAACCCCAAGAACACCATCCCAACCGTGAAGCATGGAGGTTGAAACATCATTCTTTGGGGCTGCTTTTCTGCAAAAGGGACAGGATGACTGCACCGTATTGAGTGGAGGATGGATGGGGCCATGTATCGCAAGATCTTAGCCAATAACCTCCTTCCCTCAGTAAGAGCATTGAAGATGGGTCGTGGCTGGGTCTTCCAGTATGACAACGACCTGAAACACACAGCCAGGGCAACTAAGGAGTGGCTCCCTAAGAAGCATCTCAAGGTCCAGGAGTGGCCTAGCCAGTCTCCAGACCTGAACCCAATAGAAAATCTTTGGAGGGAGCTGAAAGTCTGTATTACCCAGCGACAGCCCCAAAACCTGAAGGATCTGGAGGTCTGTATGGAGGAGTGGGCCAAAATCCCTGATGCAGTGTGTGCAAACCTGGTCAAGAGCTACAGGAAACGTATGATCTCTGTAATTGCAAACAAATGTTCCTGTACCAAATATTAAGTTCTGCTTTTCTGAAATACTTATGTCTTGCAATAAAATGCAAATTCATTATTTTAAGAATCATACAATGTTATTTTCTGTATTTTTGTTTTAGATTCCGTCTCTCGCAGTTGAAGAGTACCTATGATAAAAATTACAGACCTCTACATGCTTTGTAAGTAGGAACACCTGCAAAATCGGCAGTGTATCAAATACTTGTTCTCCCCACTGTATACTTTTGGTATGAAGTTTAGCATACATTCAGGGTATTTGGTATGGGCTATTTTCTTACTGACATGCAGGTCTTTCACAGCTCATCAGGTGTCTAACAAAATCTCTGCTGCTTATCTGCTTGCCAATAGTAAGGCTATTCTTCCAGTCATTGGCTTACGTCCACTACTGCCTGAAAATAGTTCCTACAAAGTGTGATATGTTGCTATCTTGTCCCAGTTATTCCGCAGTAGAAGTAGGCTAGTGAAAATAGTTAGAAACATAGAAACATAGAGTGATGGAAGAAAAAGTGGTCCATTAATTATGCCCCATTTTTTTTTTCAAGAAAAAATAAAAATAAAATCTAACCATTGTATGCACCATCTCAGTATTAAATAGTTTGTTTTAACCTCCATATTATTACTCGTTTTTTTTTTTTCTTAAAAATAACAAAGATGTTATACTTACCCACTCTGTGCAGTGGTTTTGCATAAAGCAGCCCAGATCCTTCTCTTCTTGGGTCCCTCTTCGGCTCTTCTGGCCCCTCCCTCCGGACGAGTGCCCCCACAGCAAGCAGCTTGCTATGGGGGCACCCGAGCCGAGTCACAGCTCCCTGTGTCCATTCAGACATTCAGACACAGAGCCTGGACTAGGCCTCGCCCCCTCTCTCTCCTCATTGGCTTACTGGCTTTGATTGACATCAGCAGGAGCCAATGGCGCTCTGCTGCTGTCTCAGCTAATGAGGAGGGGAGTCCCAGGCAGCCAAGTCTCTCGTGCAACATCGCTGGAAGTATATGGAGCTCAGGTAATTATTGGGGGGGGGCTACTGCACACAGAAGGCTTTTTATCTTAAAGCGGAGTTCCACCCAAAAATTTCACATTTGCCACCTTTCAGGGGGAGGGGGTATAGATCGCTTCAGTATCTGCGGATATGTCTGGCCCCTAGTCCTCCACCAACCCCCCCCCCACCCCATAGCACGACTTGCACATGCACAGTAGGGAACCAGGCTGTGAAGCCACTTTACTTCCTGATTCCCTTACCGGAGATGCCGGCACCTCTGGGAGCCGAGGGACAGATTGGCTTCAGGTGAGGACATCGCGGGCGCCCTGGACAGGCAAGTGTCCTTATATTAAAAGTCAGCAGCTGCAGTATTTGTAGCTGCTGACTTAATTTTATTTTCTTTTTGGTGGAACTCCGCTTTAATGCATAGAATGATTTATTACAATCACTTTAAGTCATCTAATGCGGCGTACACACGAAGGGACAATCCCGCGGGATTATCCGCTGGACTGAAGTCCAGCGGATAATCCCCCCGTGTGTGGGCGCCGGCGGACTTTTTGGCGCCAAAGTCCGGCGGACTTTTTGGCGCCAAAGTTTCAAGTTTGGTTTTAAAATTATCCGCTGGACTTGGCAGTCCGGCGGACAATCCCGCCGTTAGTAGGCAAGTCCGCGGGACTTTTGAAATGAACGGACTTGCCGCTCATCGGCAAGTCCGTTCATTTAGCACGTGACCTCAGGTTACGTAGCTAGCGTAGGCAGTAAATGCCGCCGCGCTAGCTCCGTGACCTGGCATGGATTTAAAGGGACTCCCCACGCCGAAAAAAAACGGCGTGGGGTTCCCCCCAAATCCATGTCAGACCCTCATCCGAGCACGCAGCCTGGCAGGCCAGGAAAGGGGTGGGGACGAACGAGCGCCCCCCCCTCCTGAGCCGTACCAGGCCGCGTGCCCTCAACATGGGGGGTGCCCTGGGGAAAGGGGGCCGTGCGGCCCCCCCACCCCAAAGCACCTTGTCCCCATGTTGATGAGGACAAGGGCCTCTTCCCGACAACCCTGGCCGTTGGTTGTCGGGGTCTGCGGGCGGGGGCTTATCGGAATCTGGGAGCCCCCTTTAATAAGGGGGCCCTCAGATACCGGCCCCCCACCCTATGTGAATGAGTATGGGGTACGATGTACCCCTACCCATTCACCTAAGGTGTAAAATGTAAAGTACAAAAACACACACACTTTTGAAAAAATATTTTATTGCACTGCTCCGGGGGTCTTCTTCCGTCTTGGGGGGGTCTTCTCGCCGGACTCCTCCGCTCTCTTCTGCTCTTTTACCTAGCTCTTTCACGAGCGGAGGAGTCCGGCTACCTTCTTCGTCGTCGCCGCCGTCGTCTGGGGGTCTCGATCCGCCTTCGGGGGTCTCTTCTGTTCTTGCCGCGGTCGTCGTCTTCCGCGCCGCCGGCGCCTTCTTCTTCATCTTGTCCTTCTTCTTGTTCTTCTTCTTCTTCCGATGTTGACCCGATGCTCTCTCTGCCCGGAATGGCAGAGGCGCGCTGCGCTGGGACTTATATAGGGACATGGCATGCTAAATATATAACCCCAGATAGAACATGAGATAATGTATATTAGAAAAAACGTTTATTACAAAAAGTTCTATAAAGAAAAGAATTTTGACAATATAACAATATAAAACTGTTGAAATATTTGAGCAATACTCAGTTCATGAAGTACAATGTACATATGTAAGTTGTAGGCGTTAGCTCACACCTGACGCGTTTCGGAGGTTTAAGCTCAAGGCAACTCACAATCCAGGCCTCAATGAAGCAATTTGGTTTAAACCATTTTTGGAAGGTTTCTCCTCCGGTGGGATGGAAAAATAAACAATTCCACCACCCCCTAGGGGGGAAAAAACATCCATATGACTATCCCCTCCCTTTCTGCTCTCAATGCTTCTCCTTATATATATATATAGGACTGTATATTGCTTTAGAATAACACCTCACATAGAAATACTGTGGACTTGCATATATGCCCAATATTGAAAAATAAACATTTTTCGGTCTAATATCTCAATATGTTATTGTTTTTTTGACCTTATGGATTATGAACGAATCATTGAATCTACAGTCAGGGATTCGGTCATGTATCTATATATTATCCCTGTTTGGGGACTGCTGGGGATACGCCCAATGCTTGTCGCCTAGCTTTCTCTATATAGGGATGATTAAATAAAGCAATGTAAGACAGTTCTCTGCATATCTTCGGTATATTATGCAATAAAGATATATTTTTTAAATATACATGGACTCTGATGTAACAATATAGTCCTATATATAACATGTCATGATATAATTGTGGAAGTATTTTTCTGTTTCCTCTGTTTGTTCCCTTTCTGTGGTCACTTTCCTCTCCAAAAATATATTTTTTCAGATTTCCTGTAAAGTGTCTGGCTGAAGGAGTTTCGAATGGTATCATCCCATGTACACATATTATGGCGCTGTGGAGTGAGGGGTTGTCTAGTGAACCGCCCGGCACGCCCAGCCGCCCGCCCATCTTTGATGGACGGAGCGGCATACTGGGAACCCCTGACGTCATCTCGTGACGCCAGGATCCCATATTGCTTCATTCGGCGTGCACACGTTGCTCGCTGATGAAGCTTTACGTGCCGGCGGGAGCTGTGGGCGTGTCCGGGTTACACTACGCGGCCATTGATTGGTGCGCGTGACCCGGATGCGCGCGCAGCACTCGGGGGGCCGAGTCAAGGAGACGCCAGGCATTTCCCCGCCAACTGACAATCAGCTGTATTCCCAACAGCTGTTTGCAGGACGGGGATTTCAAGTTAAATAGACCGCCCATCTCACTCACTAGGCTGCAGCTGTCAGTCTGAGGAGGAGATGAGCGGATCGAGAAACAACTCTAAGGTAGATAAACTCTTTATAGAATACTTTAGCAAACTTATTACATTTCCAATCTCTTTTGGGTAGTGCCTTTTGGTGATATACACTTAATATTAAAGTCCCCACTATATCAAGGCTTATATGCTGAGGATTATATATGATAGATTTAGCACTGGATTGGGGATTCTGACCATCTGACCTGACCATCTCCTATCCAGCTGAGGAGACAATAGAAAATCTCTCCCCCTACCTACGTGAAGCCATTAACACATATGTTGATTAACAATTTACTAAATAGCTCTTACTACATATAGAGACACAGCAAGCAAAAAACTATACACTACAACATATGTATAACTGGCCCCAATAAATTCGCATGTTTTTTATATGCAAATAAAATTATAATATATAAATATATATATATATATATCCCTCAGCTGTCTTAATTTACTATATTCTTTAGTTTCACACCTGGTTAGTTTCTGGGAGGGATTTTTCATTGGTGGCTACGATATATTGGCTATCTTGGACATCTTCGATTATTTTCTCTTCTCAGAGTTTTTGAACGATCTATGGCACCCAACCCACCAGTTTAAGCCGACTGAAATATAGAACACAGGTCGGTGCAATATATATGTAATAAAATCCTTATGGCACTCTCTACTTTAGTGCACACATAATTAACCCGTTCTATATAGATACTTATGAATGTTTTGATTCATTAGGGCCTCCATACCCGACCCCAGTGTGTTTCACAGACACACCCCCCACCACTACCACGCCAAGACTTTTTTTGCTACCAACATTACCAGCAACTTTGGATACATGTTAAAGTCTCTGCGAGTCTCGAAATCCAATCCATGGATACGAATTCTCGATCAAACTACACCATCTAAGAAGCTCCTCCTCCCAGCCATTATTTTTAATCATATTGGAATATTCTTGCAAACGGTATGTGAATCCAATATTCTTATGTATGTATTTATATGCAAAAAAATTCTTATTAGATGTTACAAAAATATTATAGCATTTGTATTAAGACCTATCATTGATAATAATAATTCTTCTGACAATTGCTTCATTACAATATCTCCTAGATATTATGAATGTTGTGCTCCTACCTCTGAAGAAGGAGGAAAATCTTAAAACCTCCGAAACGCGTCAGGTGTGAGCTAACGCCTACAACTTACATATGTACATTGTACTTCATGAACTGAGTATTGCTCAAATATTTCAACAGTTTTATATTGTTATATTGTCAAAATTCTTTTCTTTATAGAACTTTTTGTAATAAACGTTTTTTCTAATATACATTATCTCATGTTCTATCTGGGGTTATATATTTAGCATGCCTTAAAAGTCCAAACCCTTAGGGGACCCCCCACCTTTTTCTTTTCTCTATAGGATGTGGCATGAAATTTAAAATTCCCCTTTCCCCTCTATATGTGCTCTCTACTAAGCCTATAACTGTTTTATATAGGGACATGGGGGACAGGGTCACATGCTCATGTCACATGGTGACCCCGCCCCCCTGTGATGTCACAGTCCCAGCATCCTCCAGGCTGTGTGCTCGCATGAGGGTCTGACATGGATTTGGGGGGAACCCCCACGCCGTTTTTTCGGCGTGGGGAGTCCCTTTAAATCCATGCCAGGTCACGGAGCTAGCGCGGCGGCAGTAACTGCCTACGCTAGCTACGTACCTGAAGTTACGTTCGAAATGAACGGACTGCTCCGTGTGTGGGCAAGTCCGTTCATTTTCAAAAGTCCCGCGGACTTTTGGCCGGCGGATTATCCGCCGGAGAAGTCCGTGCGTGTGTGGGCAAGTCCACACGCTCGGAAAGTCCAGCGGACCCAGCTGGAAAGTCCCGCGGGATTGTCCGCTGGACTAAGTCCGCCGGCAAAAGTCCGCACGTGTGTACGCGGCATAAGAGCCACAGAACGATATTCAACAATGGACTAAGAAAAGAAGCTACAGAACCTTAGCCCATGTTACATTCATTAAAACATATGAAAAGATAGGTGGCAGAATAAAACAGAAACAATCATAACACGGCTGGTTCATTACAGTGTGGGATTTGCAAGCAAAAAACAGCAATTGAACTATATTTCAAGGTCATTATGAATGATTTGTGAATGTATATGATTGATTGCTCAGATGTGTTGAGGCTGTTTGTACAGCAAAGTATACATTAGAGCTGCTGCATGGTAATATATTCTATATCTTTGGCTCCTATACCACATACATTGGGATAAATGTCTACTTTCCCTGTAATACAAAAAATATCAATTATCTTCCAACAGGACACCAGTAGACTGTTGCTCTAATGACTCATGGATCATTGGCCAAGACAAGGACCACTGTTTTATGTAAGTGTTATTGGACTTTGCCAATAAGTATTACTCACACAGCTGTGTCACAGCTTGTGCGAGGCGAGCTGACAGGTAAGTAGAGTTTATCAGCCAGATATGCAAATAAAAAATATAACATTGTACAGTCCTTCTGAGCTGGTATTATGTCATTACATATCTTGCAGGATTGGATAGCACCCACTTTGAGGGTAAAGCTAAGCAAAATGTAACACTGATTTTATTTTATAAAACTTTTTTTCCAGCTGCAACTTGGATGAAAAGTTCATTATCCATTTGTGTAAGCCATACCAAGACAATTCTACAGAAACTATCCCTTTTGTAGAATATACTGAAACATACTGCACTTAGACAATATTATATGCTCTGTATTGTTTTGTGGAGATATTCCATTGTGTATTTTGGACTATTTCTACATCACTTAAAATGGATGTTGTTGTTGTCCAAATATAATGTTTTTAAACTTTTGCTTAGCTAAAATGAGTAATGATCTTTATACATGTAGCACTGACCCCCGAAGGAGCTGCTTGATTGATTTGGGCCTGCACTCTGCTAATGAACCCCCACTGAATTGGCTCAGTCCTCTTGATACAGCTGTGGTGCAATACAATACAGTACAATATAATATAACACAATATACCTGTATTGTAACCTCAGGATCCACTGGCGAGAAAACAATACTCTACACAACTGGGTACTTAACCAAAGTATATTTTACTGTAAATATATTCAAACAGGTGATTACAGTAATTGTGCTGTCATCCCAACATAGAATGACAGGACAATGAATTTTGATATAACAATTACAAACAATATCAATACACGGGAGCTCCCCCTACTTTTATAGCTATGCGCAAGATCTCACTTAAAGTACTCAGTCTTTAATCTTCTGGTCTTCGCTAGCTAGGATAGTTCCTTGTGATTTGTAATCCAAGGGTTAAAGTAATTCAAGTTGAGTTAAAGATGCTCCTAGTATAACTTCAGTAACTATGATACAGGGCTTGAGATGCAATAGCAGATAGGCCTATGTCTGCCTAGTGTCAGTTGCTATACTCCTCTTCCGTAGGACTATAAATCCCAGCGAGGCCTGTATATAAGTCTGACTAGGTGCAAAAGTTAATAAACTGTGGGCCGCAACCCGCCCACCAACTGGATCGGAGCTCTGTACGGTAGCTCTGGTCCGGTGATTGCAGCTTGCTTCTCTGTCATCTGGCTCCGTCACTCCGTTACGCTATGCTGGGTGAACCCGGTCCTCCAATGCTCCAACGAGTGTCTCTGGATCTCTCCAATCCTGTCACTGTGTCTCTGGCACCATCAGGTCACTCACACAAACTATTGTAGTTGTGCTTTGCAATACCTGTAGGCCGCTTCTTCTGGGAGGCCTCCTCACAAGTCCTCACAGGCAGGCCATGCATTCATTAAAATGGCCGCTCGGGCTCCTTTTATGTCCTACCCAGCATGCAGTGCAAGAGAGGGTGTCCATGGGTAGGTCACCTGGCATTCTGGGAGGTAGGTCAAATATCAAAGTAAATAAACAGTCACTTCCTGTATTTAGTTCAATGTTTCTTTGAAAACAAAAGTCATCCCAGTCCACTTCCAGTGTTTGGCCGCTAGATGGCGCCAAATACCAAGCTATAGAATTGTCCATAGGCTTACATTGTAAAGCAGTAACATTACATTATTAGGCAAAAATATGTCAGCTCTACATACATCAGAATAACCCTTGTCTGTAAATTGGTAGGATTCAGAGATTGTGAAATTGCTAGTAGAGTTGGCCCGAACACCCTCCTCAAACATCACAAAAGTTTAGACCCAAACCGCCAACCATATTAAAGTCTATGGGACCTGAACTTAAAACATCAAAGTCCCCATTTTGAATGCTTAGGCCCCATGTACATGGGACGCGGCTAAACATACATTCAGAGGCAGTTGGACGCTTTTTTCAACTGCCCCTGAACTCGTTCAATGTTATCCTATGTGACCATGTACACAGTCTCATTTATTGCCATTTTTGGGCAGTTGCATTTAACAGCGTTTCTTCGAAAGCAAACAAATGGGTTCAGATGCCGAAGTTTCTGATGTTTCAGATGAAAAACGACACTAAACGTGGCATGTAAACGCGGTAAAAAGGACGTTTTAAACGCGGGTTATTATCTGTCAAGTTAAATCGTTCAGGAGAGGTTGTAAAACGTCCCATGTACATGGGGCCTTGTATGCAAGTTATTGGCCATAAAAAGGATATGGGGGCCTGGGTAGTGTCCTGGGGGACATGTATGAATGAAACTTTGTTTTTAAAAGGATTGTTTTTACGATCAGGAAAGAAGCAGTGATTTTAATGATGCTTAAAGTGAAACAATAAAAATGAAAAATTCCTTTATATATAGTGCCTGGGGGTCCCCTTAGTCTGCCTGTAAAGTGGTGCATCTGTACTGTGTATAGAAACGGCTGCAGCAAAACTGAAATGTCGAAAGAAAAAAAAACGTATATTTAAATTGCTGGCAATACAATACCATTTCTGGCAATACAAAAATGTAACAAAACAGCATTGGGGTCCCCCCAATCAATACCAGGCCCTTTTGGGCCTGCTCCACCTGCAATCTAGGCTAACTGCCGAATACCTGCTCTGCCATTTGACAGTCCTTAAATAGGTAAGAGACGGGCCACCTAGTGACATCACCTGGTGGCACCGCCCCCTTGTGACGTCATCAACCCAGTATGCACCAGTCCATGTTGATGGCATGTGGCTTGGTATGGTTCAGGAGGGGTGCGGTCGCTTGCCCCCACTTTTCCTGACCTGTCAGGCTGCAAGCTTGGACAAGGGTCTGGTATGGATTTTGAGGGGCCCCACATATTTTATTTTTTTTCATTTTGGCATGGGGTTCCCCTTAAAATACATACCAGGCCAGAAGGGCCTAGTATACATTGGGGGGGGGGGGGTCCCCACACTGTTTTTTTTTCACTTTTTTCTATTGCTGGCAATGTTTTTTTCTTTTTCTATTTTTTTTTTTTGGAGCTTGTAATTAAACAATTAAACTGAGATGGTATCCAAACTTTTATTTGATTTAAGATTTCAAATAGACCTTCAGTTAGAGAGAGACAGTCTGAAAGCATACAGTTACACTTTTAATGCTTAAAATGCTCTGTGATGTCACATATGCACTTTTTATTAATGTGTTTATTCGTAAACTAAAAATGTTACAAAAATAGTAAAAAATATAAAGGTTAAAAAACTTTAAACATAAAGAATTCATGCAAAAGCTTATAATCTCAAACAATTAAAATTGACCCAAATTATACCTTACTTTTAACTGGAGATACACAACTGCCAGTATACAGATGATAGCTTAATATTGTATGCTGCTGATGGGTGGGATTGCAGCATCTCATCTTTGTCTAGGGAATATTGATCAGGTTTGACATGGACACATGGCACTCTTCTTTCAAACTGGCTGTGTCCAAAATATGACTTTAAATGGAGTTTCTCTTGTAATTTAGGTGTAAGTACACGCTTAATCTTGAACAATGCAGTCAACCCTATTAGTTTGGGCAATGCGTTTATTAATTGGTTGTTTTGTCTCTTAAAATATATGTATATATTCAGAGCCGGTTCAAACAGGGGCAACTCGGGATCCGACTTCAGGTCGCCCCAAGTCGCCCCAAGTCGCGCTGTTGAAAAAATCAATGTTAGTTAATCGAGCTGTTTTAATGTACACTACAGCAGTCGCTCCGACTTCAAAAAAGGCGACTTGTACCCATTGATTTCAATGGAAGTCACCTCAAAGTCAGATCTCCATCTATATTGAAGTGACAATGTTGCCTCTCTCACAGAATAATCAGCTTTCGAGGGGGAATTCCACGCCAAATTTTAAATAAAAAAATGTCATGGGTTCCCCCTCCAAGAGTATACCAGGCCCTTAGGTCTGGTATGGATTTTAAGATAAACCCCCTACGCCGAAAAAACAGTGTGGGGGTCCCCCCAAAATCCATACCAGACCCTTAGCATGCACCCCGTCCGGTCAGGAAAGGCGGTGGGGACGAGGGAGTGCCCCCCTCCTGAACCGTACCTGGCTGCATGCCCTCAACATGGGGGGTGGATGCTTTGGGGAAGGGGGGCGCCCTGCCTATATAAGTCGTCGCGCACGTCGCACAAGCCATTACAGCAGGAGAGAGCGTCGTGTCAACATCGGAAGAAGAGAGAAGAGGAAAGAAGGACGGAGGAGACCGGGCCATCGCTAGTAAAAGAGCTGGAAGAAGATAGCAGAGAAGCCCGGAAGAATAACCGGAGAGCGGGAGAAGAGGCCGGAGAGCAGGAGAAGAACTGGAGAGAGCGGAGAAGAGGCCGGAGAGCGCAAAGGAGTCGGAAGAGACCCCCGAAGTCAGAAGAAGACCCCCCGGGAGCTGCCTAATAAATTACTTTAAAAACCTGTGTAGTGTGTTTTTTATTGACTCTTTTCCCCAGGTGAATGGGTAGGGGTACGATGTACGATAAGCCCCCCGTCCGCAGACCCCGACAACCAACGGCCAGGGTTGTCGGGAAGAGGCCCTTGTCCTCATCAACATGGGGACAAGGTGCTTTGGGGCGGGGGGCCGCAGGGCGCCCCCTTCCCCAAAGCACTGGTATGGATTTTGGGGGGACCCCCACGTCGTTTTTTCGGCGTATGGGGTTTCCCTTAAAATCCATACCAGACCTAAGGGCCTGGCTTTTCTAGGGCCGTAGTTTGAGGATCCCTGGGGAGTTATTCATACTCAAGTCGTGTCCAAGGTGCCTCCAAAAGTCGCGCTGGAAGTCGCGTTGCCCCTGTGTGAACCGGCTCTCACAACTCCAGTCCTCAAGTACCCCCAGGTTTGTGATGTTTGTTGAAAATCCTCCTGATTTTGTGTGCCACTTCATAATGATTACTATGTTATCAGGTCATGTTTTCAGGCTTTTCATTATTTTACACAGGTGATTTGATCAGTTTCACTGCCTTAGTAATTACCACGGCCATTTCATCTGAGAGAAATTCTGAAAACATGACCTGTTGGGGGTACTTGAGGACTGGAGTTGAGAAACATTGCTCTAGTCCAGGGGTAGGCAACCTCGACCCTCCAGCTTTTATTATACCATGTGAGTGGATATGTTTTAAACTATTTTATTTTATAATAAAACGGAATTACGCTATGTGGATCTTTCTCTGCCATTTATTTACACTATGTAGGAGTATCCTATTTTCCAAAAATGAACGAGTGATGAAGCACTACAAAGCTCAGCAGGCCCAGGATATTTGCACAAGCGCATATGATTCCTGTCATTAGGAGTATACAGCAGTATTTATTTCGTAAAATGAGGGACAAAAACAAGTCAGTGAGAAAATTACACATTGCATAAAACCTCACTAGAACACAGCTTAGTGTAAGACATAAAGCAAAGAAAATTAGATGAAATGCGGAGGTGTCATAAAATCTCCGCTAGCAGGTCTTCAAAAGGCCTCTAAAGCCGTGTACACCAGTGATGTAAGTAACTGAGTTAAAATAAACTTTAGTTGAGTTACTTAACGCAGTTACTTTAGAGGGTAACGAGTAATCTAACTGATTACTTTTCCCCTCATGGTAACTCAGTTCCCATTACTTTGGCTTAGTTACCCCAATTACATCTACTGCCACTAGATGGCAGTAGTGTAATTCCGGTGTCCTGCCGAAAAAGTCCCCCCGCTGGATAAGGACCCCCTGTACTGCGCAGGCGCAGCGCTTGCGCAGTACGAAGGACTACGGAGCTTCTGAAAATTGCCGAACCTAAACAGCTCTGAGTGAACTCTACACCGCCCAGGCGCAGTTAACATGTAATTGTACGAGGCGATGCCGCACGCTCCTGATGCTCGTGCTACTCTGCAAGGGGCGTCTATCGTGTAACTAAGGGGCGGGTCTAGTATTACTGTAACCAAGGGGCGCATTTATTATTATTGTTATATATCGAGCTCTGCCCATTAATTTAACATTCGCCCTCTTCTGTAGAAATCTGCCCCTTACACGATATAATAATAGTAGACCTGCCCCTTGCTTACACGTTATAACAGATCTGCCCCTTGGTTAAAGTAATAATGGAGCAGCCCCTTGGTTGCACGATATACAATAATAATAAATGCGCCCCTTGGTTACAGTAATACTAGACCCGCCCCTTAGTTACACGTATAGAATATAAAAAAAAAAGTCACAGTTACTTTGCTGTGTAACTAATTACTTTTCCAATGTAGTAACTGAGTTACTAACGCAATTACTTTTTGGGAGAAGTAGTTTGTAACTTAACTAATTACTTTTTTAAAGTAAGATGACCAACACTGGTGTACACACGATCGGACAAGCAAGGACGAGCCAGAAGCGGTTGGTCTTGTAAACTAGCATTCGTAATGGAGAATTAACATTCGTGACGTGGCATATTATGAAATCTCGAAATTCAGCGCACATTTCTCTTCTTCTTTAACCCCCCTGGCGGTAATCCCGAGTCTGGTTTGGGGCGGGAACTTCAGTACCAAAAGCGGTACCCCCGAGCCAGACTCGGGCTAGCATTGCAGGATACAGGGGGAAGTTACTTACCTTGTCCCCTGGATCCTGCGATGTCTCCCCTCTGTGTGTGCAAGCCGTCTGATCGCTCGATTCACACAGTTCCCGAGTGCTGCTGATCTCCGTTCCCTGCAACGTTACGACGCACGGGAGCGGAGATCGGCGCCAAATTAAAAAAAGTTAAAAAACACAATACACATACAGTACTGTAATCTTACAGATTACAGTACTATATAAAAAAATACACACCCCCTTTGTCCCTAGTGGTCTGCCCAGTGCCCTGCATGTCATTTTATATAATAAATAGATTTTTTTTATGCCTGGAAACTGGAGATTGTCCATAGCAACCAAAAAGTGTCCCTTTATGTCAAAAGTGATTTTAGACCTGCTAGAAAACAGCGATAATAAATTAGAATCACTTGCAGAATTGAGCGATAGCGATTTGTGGGGAAATTCGTCATCAAACACTAAATCTAATGACAGCGACAATTCTACAACTGAGCAAATTTCAGTGTTTTTGATTTGATTAATTAATTTAATAATTTTTGTAGTTATTTATTATATTTTAATTTATGATTTTTTGTTTATCATACCCGGGATGTCTACTAGACTCTGGTTTGGACAGATTTAAGTGAGTTATTCCTAAGAATTGCAGGTCTTCAATATAAAACACCAAATTTTCCTGCAAAATAATTGTACCGCTTTCAGCACCTAAAACCAGAAAGAATCATACCGCCAAGGAGGTTAATGGGATAATAATGAAGCTGCTTTGCTGGTGATACTGATGGAGTTATTGCAAACTAATTTTCAAAGGCTTTTTACAACTATGTTGGTGTCCCTTGTCAATTTAACATTGTATTTTTTTAAATGTAACTGCCTACTCCCAAACTGTCATTTGAAGTAAAACACATAGCCAAGTATTATTCTCCACAATTTTTTTTATTGTGCATTAAAAAAAGAAAACAAAAAAAAATTAGACATGCTATCTGCCAATAGAACTTAACCAAAAAGTGCATTCTAGAAAATATACCAAATCAAATCATTATTCAACCAAAAAAATTATGTCAAAGCAATAACTCCAAGGCCAATAATAAATAATACGTTATCTCCTCTGATTCCTCAACATTGTTAGTTGACAAACGGGCATTCAGGAACAAACTGAAAAGCGTAAAATGAAAAGCGCGTAATAAAAAGTGTGAAATGAAAAGCGCAAATCAACATTCACCAAACTTCTACTAAAGGTGGCACCAAATGGTGTCGCTAAAGAGCTGAAAAACAACGTAGTACGTCACTACATTTGTGATTGTTGGCCAACAATTGTGTGGCCGTGTGTATGCAAGACAAGTTTGGGCCACCGCCCTTGTTGGTGAACAATCCGATCGTGTGTACGGGGCTTAATTCTGCCCAGGTTGGAAACTTTTTGCAGAACAACTCAGGAATAAAAAATTGTGAGTCTGTTTTATTTTAACGCAAAATTGAACCACCAGAGCCAAAATTCTATGCATAAGCCATGAGTCCTTTGTAATGGAGATACCTTCATAAAACGTGGTTACATTATGTATTGTTATTATTGTTAGTATACAATTTAATAAAATAGGGTTGTGAGAGCTTGCAGTCTAGATGGAGAGGCAACTGATACAATCGCTAGATAATACAATAGCCAGATTAATATTATTATTATTATTATTATACACGATTTATATAGCGCCAACAGTTTACGCAGCGCTTTACAATGTATAGGGGGGACAACACAATTACAGTACAGTTGAATACAAAAGGTACAGGAGGGCCCTGCTCTTATAGCTTACATTCTAAAATGGAGGGGGTGGTGGTACAAAAGGTAATAGCTGCAGAGAATGATTTGATGGGGGTGGCACAGATAATAGCTGTGTCTGGAAGAGTTGATGGAGAAAGTAAAATGCCAGTTGTTAGGTAGAGGTGGAACAGGCTTCCCTAAAGATATGAGTTTTCAAAAATCATCTAATAGACAGAGTATAAGATAACCAGGTGGATTGAGGTAGGGAGTGGCTCTTGAAAAGTCCTGGTGATGAGCATGGGAGGAGGTGATGAGGGGGCTAGAAAGCAAAAAGTCTTGGGGGGGAATGAATAGGACAGTTTGGGTGATATTTTAAGACAAAGCTAATGATGTAATTTTGGCCAGTGTTGTGGAAGGCTTTGTGTATATTTCAATCATATATCAAACATGCCTATGTCCAGAAAGCTAATAAAACACATTAGCTATCCTAAGTGAGACATAGGTAATATTCATATCAGGGGTTGGCAACCAGTGGCATGTATGGCAGAGATGGCACATGGAGTATACGCGGAAACCATTGGGATCCTACAGTTTTATCTTGCCAGCAGCAGGTTTCTTCTGGATTCTGCAATTTTAACTTGCTAGCAGCAAGACCTGGGGCATAGATATATAGGAGGAATAGGGGTCCAAACCATCCCCCCAAACATCGGCAGAAAAGTGCCTCTCTGCCTAAATGCTTTGCTGTGATCAACGCTGTCCATGAAGTCACAGCTACAGTATTAGGTGACCCTGGACTAAGGAAAGGTGGTGCTGCCCTTTGAGTAGGTTTTCAAAATGGCTGCACTGATAACACCAGTCAGTAATGTTAAACAATGTACCCTCTTTTTTAGAATTTAGAATATGAAAGACTACCTACCCCTCTGTTTTGCCATGCTGTTTTTCAAATTCAAATGATGCTTGCTGGGAGCTGTTGACCCAGCTATATCAATATGATCATGCGCAGTAGTTGACTACACACCCTCTAATCCCGTGCTCCTAACAGCATGTCTGCACAAGAGGGGCAGTAAAAGGGCATGAAAACACTTGTCTCTCCACACTTCTGTGTAGGCATAGGAACACAGTAAGAACAGAGTGTGCTGGGACGTTAGTACGAAGACATGTGACATGGTAATGTAATCTCTTACAAATACACAACAATCCATCTATCATGGGTTATATACAGGATGCTGGTAATCCAGCTTTCTAGAAGTTTTCTGCCCTCAGTTTGCAAGAGCCATGGGTGGCCTAGAGGTTAAATATTAAATAACAAACATGTTATACTTACCTGCTCAGTGCAATGCTTTTGTACAAAGCCCCCCCTGATCCTCTTCTTCTGGGGTCCCCCGTCGGTGCTCCAGGCCCCTCCTCTTCATCGGTTCATCGGGTGCCCCCACAGAAAGAAGCTTTCCATGGGGGCACCGGTGCGTGCTTGCTCCTGAGCCATGCTGCTGCGTCCATTGACACAGACAGCAGGACTTGGCCCTGCACTTTGTTCCTGTGTCAGGATTTGATTGGCAGCAGTGGGAGCCAATGGTAAAAGAACAATCCTGTTTGTTTGTTATTTTGCTGCACTGGTTTTTTTTATTGTGTTGAATTAATAGCAATCCTGTTTTTTCTATTTTGAAGCATTTGTCACTGGGCACATACTGCCCTAAACGTACATACCACTAGCTGTACTGCTCAGCCCCATCCAGCCACACAAGCTGTCCAACATAGAGTTTGACAGGGTGCTAGCAGAGGAGCTGGATAGTGTCCCTGTGCCCTTCAGCTGCAGCTAAACGCTGGAGCCTCATGAATTGGGGATAAATGCTCAATGTGCATGAGGACAAATTGTCATTTTTGAGAACCAGTGACTCTGATATTTCAGATTGGACTTACTCTGCACTCTGAATTGAACGCTGCACAAAACAAAATACCAGATTAACTGTATTTTAAGTATAATTAGCAACAAAACTTTTTAGTTTTGGATAGAGTGGAGAGGGCTTAGAATCCCTGTCAGTTTTTATTGCTTGCTGTGCTCCTGTTATGAAAATGTATACTCTATTTGTTTTGTTTACCATTATAATGGAAAGGTTCTCATTTTTTCGGTCGGAAAAAGTTCCGATCGGAAATTCTGATCGTCTGTACCAATTCCAACGTGCAAAATTTCTACGCATGCTCAGAAACAATTTGACGCATGCTCGGAAGCATTGAACTTAATTTTCTCGACTCGTCGTAGTGTTGTACATCACCGCGTTCTTGACGGTCAAAAGTTCAGAGAACTTTTGTGTGACCGTGTGTATGCAAGCCAAGCTTGAGCGGAATTCCGTCTAAAAGAACATCCAAGATTTTTTTGATGGAAATTCTGCTCGTGTGTACAGGGCATTACTCACATTCAGACATACACCTACTAGGGCAAATTTAGAAAGGAACCAATTATCAGCATGTCTTTAGAGTGTGGGAGGAAACCGGAGCACCCAGAGGAAGCCCACACAGGCATAGGGAGAACATGCAAACTCCAGGCAGGTAGTGTTGTGGTTGAGATTCAAACCGGCAACCCTAGTGCTGCTAGGTAGAAATGCTAATCACTTACCCGCTGTCCTACCGATTGGTTATAAATCGAAATTTGGACAACATTTTCGTCATTCGAAGCTTTTAAAGTATACGAATCTCCGAATACAAATAAATTTCAACAAATCCGAAATAAATTATAATGAAACAACAAAATTGAGTCCTTTGATTTGTTTCATTCAGACCTTTTGTTAATGTTTGAAGCATCCTAAATAACGTAACGACATAATGAATAATCCAAATTGATTGCAATAACATTTTTCATTATTATAAAAAATGCATTACAAATGAAATGGAAACATATTGTAATAAATACAATAAGGTATAAAAGTGAAATAAGATGACGATTTATACTTAGGCTACTTTCACCCTGCTCTGCTGCAAAAAATGTGTTTTTGCCACACTTTTGATGTGTTTTTACTGTGATTGCATTGCGTTTTTCCTCTGGACACGTGACTGGACAATGCACTTACCACAGGTGCTGTGCCTTTTTGATGCATTTTTGCCATGGTTTCCATCATTTCAATAGAGAAGTGTGTTTTTTTTTACTGACCAAACATACACCAAAATTGCAGCAAGCAGGGGTTGGATGGAGGTGGATCCATCAGAATATCTGAATCATAACATAACGAATGAATCTGAAATTAATTTTATTCCATTCAGTATGTTTTGATTTGGAGGTTCTGATGAATCCTCCACCATCCAACCCAAACAGGGTGAAAAGGTAATCTCCCGAAATAATAAATTAACACGTAAAAATTTATATGGCCAATCCACTTCCTAATCAATTTGGAACAAGGTATACATGAAACAAATCAAAATATACGAAACGAATACCGAAACATCATTATTCTAACATAACGAATATGATGAAATTAAATTATTAATTTAACGAATGAATCTGAAAAGAAATACATTTTTCCATCATGCACATCTCTAGTGAAGTGTCACTATGGGGACATTATACTGCTCTGCAGTGTATGCCATTACATCATAAGCCCCATACACACGGTCGGACAATCCGCGGACCAGGTCGGTCGGATCCTGTCCGTCATACTTTGTCTGATGTTGGTTTTGCGTACACACGGTCGGACAAAGTTGTCAGAAAATCCGATCACACGATCGGATTTGGTGTGATCGGACCGTGTTGTCGGCAAATCTTTCCAGCAGGAGATAAGACTTTGTCCGTCGGACAATCCGACGTACACTGTCCGATGGTGCATACACACGGTCTGATTTTTCAACAACATTGTCCGATCGGACAGAATCCATGAAAAAGTCCGACCGTGTGTATGGGGCTATAGAGTGTCTCTGATCATTGACCAGAGTAGTATAATGTCCCCATAGTGACATTGCACTGCTCTATTGATAATGATCTTTTTTTAATTTTTTTTATGTAAAAAAATTGTAAAAAAAAAGTAATAAAGCGGTATTAAAACCAAAAGCAAACATTCATTATATTGCAGTTTAGCCATTCTTAGATCTGATGGATGGCTGCATTCGTTTTCTTTTTTAGGCTTTCCTATATTTTCTCTGGTGATCTGGCCAGCAAGTGTTTTTGTTTTTTTCTGACAGAACAAGCTCTTCTCCAAATGTATCCATTAAGAGTGTTGAGACAAACCATTTACCTATGATGGGTGCATACAATGGTTAGCTTTAATTTATTTATGGAAAACCTTTATTCCAAAAGTAACAAAACTGTTGCTGTAACTGCTTGTGTAACTGCAGTGTGAGCTGGAGTTTGGGTTCAATGTGTTAGTGTATCTAAATCTGCTAGTACATTTAACACTCTCCCCCCCCCCCCAGACGGGCAATGCTGTTGTCCAAAGGTGCCCCTGTGCTCCTTTATCCAGAATAGGGGCACTTTAATTCACTTTAATTCAGGAGGTGTATTACTGGCTAGACTACCAGCTTAAAACAAAGCCTAAAAAAGAAAACGCATGCAGCCACCACACCTAAGTATTGGTAAGCTGCAATGTATTATATTTTTGGTTTTGGGTTTAACACCGATTTAAGGGCTCATTCTTTCTTGCGTTGCTCTCTGAGGAGTGATCTGCATTCAGATTGATCTTCAGAGAGCATTGGCCAGTGTGAACCCCCTAAATGCTGTACTACCACACCGCAACCACGTGCAATGTGCACGGGTGTCAGATTGGGAGCAGCAGTGAGAATGAGGCCTATTAGTACAGCCAGTCACAGTGTCCCCGATCACTGCCACACCAATCTTAGTGTCACCACAAGGTCTCATTCACATATGGCGTATTCACATATGGCGTACTCTGTGCGAGGCAGTCACATTGATGTCTATTATGAAGCAGCAGCTGCCTAAACACAGCCAGTCACAGTGTCCCCAATCACACTAGTCACAGTGTCACCAGATCATTGTAGCCAGCAGCAATGTTCCTGATCGCTGTCACTCCAGTGCCAATGTCACCATAGCCACTGCAGCCATCAACGGTGTCCATGATCTCAGCCAGATTACTACAGTATCACCGGAGCCAGAGCTACAGCCATCGACAGCATTCCTAATCACTGCCACACCAGTGAAATGTTGCCTATGCCTGCCGCCTATACTGACCATGTTTCTCCCTACTATCTGGACCAATCATTTGCCTGTTTATTAGCCCAGTCTCTGCCTACCACCGAAACTGATCAATCTGCACATCCTGCTGATTTCATTCCTGAGAGACACCAGTCCTGGCCATCCCCTGTAGACAACTGCACTCCTGGAACCACAGGATCACTTTTGTTCTTCCTTTCTTTAGCCTCCTGTTCTTCGTGGTCAGTGAACAAGGCATTCCTGGGAAAAAGGCATTCCAATAGGTTAAGCTTGCTTGGAACTGCTATAGGTGAAGCTAGACTAAGCTATATTCCCTGGCCACTTGTACAGAGGCGACCTTTACAGTACATTCGTTTTGATACAATTGGTTGATATGTGTGATACAGGAAATACAATGTCTGGTACATAATCAGTACAAACACTGGAAAAGTCTCACACATATGGTATCGCCATACTCAGAATTACAACCCAAAACACATTTTGCTACTCCTAAGTATGCTCATGCTGTATGTGAGAAATATCTAATTAAATGGACAACTTTGTGTAAAAAAATGAACTTGCATTTTCTTTCCGCATTTTCCAAAAAACTTGTGGCAAAAAATTAAGTCTTCAAAAGACTCACCATGCCTCTTAAAAATACCTTGCAGTGTTTTCTCTCTTAAATGTGGTCAATTTGTGCGTTGCTCCAGGGACTCCCGAAATGCGATAGGTAGTCAGGAAATGAGATGCGTAATGTATGGCATAGAAAACTTGAAGGTGCTATTTGGATTTTGGGCACCACTATGTGGTTAGGCTGTGAAAAAAGTCTCACACACGTGGTATCCCCATGCTCAGGAGAACTAGTAGAATGTGTGGGGGAATTTCAATGTATGCCAATGCTGTGTGTTAAAAATATCTTATTAATTAACAAATTTGTGTAAAAAAAAAGACATTTCCATTTTCTTTCTGCATTTTCTAAAAAACATGTGGCCAAAAATTTACATTTGCCTTCAAAATGTGCTTTCCAAAATGGGATAATTTTTTCGGTGTTTACACTGTCCTGGTGCTCCAGGGGCCTCTAAAATTGTGTTCAATAGTAGTCAGGAAATTAAACACATAATTTATGCTCCTTGAAAGCCTGAAGGTGTTCTTTGAAATTTGAGTCCCTCTATGCAGTTAAGCTGTGAAAAAGTCTCACACACGTGGTATGTTCATAATCGGGAGGAGTAGAATGTTTTTTGGGGTGTAATTGTAAGTAGGCCTATGCTGTGTGTGAGAAATAACTTGTTAAAAAGACAACTTTATGACAAAAAAATGTATTGGAAAAAAATTACAACTTCAAGGTATTTAGTAAAAGGCATGGGGAGTTTTTTGGTCTGTTTGCTTTACGTAAAGGGGTCATTTTTGGGGTATTTGTACTGGTATTTTAGGGCCCCAAGAAATGAAAAGGCAGTCAGTACATCACTCTATATATTCACAATGATATAAATGCACCAAGCAATAACGCAGAAAGAAAATAATAAATAAAGTGAAATAAGTTCATATGTTCATTAATTCAAATCAAAAGTCCATAAATAAATGAGAAGTTCACCAAGTGAATAAAGTGCTCTTAGTGACATCTAGATAAATATAAAGCGCTTCCAGTGTTCAGGTTTTGCTCCCTCATGCACAGGTTCTTACCAGGCAAGATCTATCTAACACAAGAAGATCTATTTGTTAAAACAGGTCCAAACGACCGGCTCCAGATCAGTATCACCAAGGGATGTCACCCAGGAGCTAGTCTCACTTCTCAAACACTGCAGAAAAAGATAAGCTTCATGGTGCAGTTTACCTAAAACCAAGTTTATTTAAAAGAAATATGCACCCACATGACACAATGAGAAAGCATGCAATCTCCAGTATACAAAGCACTGCCGAAGGACCTGCTGGCATGTGTGATGACATCACAGAATAACTCCGCCCAACATGTTTCCCCTAAACAGGCATCATCACGAAATTAGGCTCCTTTCCTGATTTCACTTGAATCGATTTCACTGATTTAATATTTTCTTACTGTATTAATTATTGGTGCGTTTATATCATTGTGACTATATAGATTGAGTTTTTGTCTTGTTTTTTTTTTTTACTTTAAATGGTATATTTATGAATTATATGTTTTTTGATTTATTTACTTGTTCATAGTGCATTTAATCTTTTCATGTAGATTTGTTTAATGTCCGGTATTCAGACATTTTTAGGTGCTGCATTCTCATCAATATTGTTTGTACCACAAGTTTATACAGTATCTCTATTTTTAGTCAGTACATCAGGACTGATCAATTTTTACATATACAGTATATACCATCATTTGTAGACTATAACTTTCACACAGAATAAATAATATACTCTGATTTGGGTTATTTTTACCAAAGAAATGTAAAAGAATACATTTTGGCCTAACTTTATGAAAAAAGCTTAGTTTTTTTTATATAACATTTTGCAAATAAATAAGAAAAACATTTTTTTTTTTTTTTTTTAATTTTCAGTCTGTTTTCTTTTATGTAGCAAAAAAATTAAAACGGTGATGAAATACTACCAAAAGAAAGCTCTATCTGGGTACAGTGTTGGATGATTTGGAGCATTGAAATCAGAAAAATGGCCTGGGCAGGAGAAAGGTCTTTGCATTTAGGTGAGCCAATTTCTCTTGACCTATTGATCTCTGTAAGCAAGAGGCTTTTTCAGCAAAATAAGTAAGGCAGGCTAAAAAAGAAATTCCTTTGATTCTCCCATCAACACAGATCATGTTGATGCAGGAATCCCTCCCTCCTGCCAAGCCATTGTTTCTCCTGGTGGGAGAAGACAGTGATTATTGCTAGCAGCAATAAGAGCTGCTTACAATAATCACATGTAGAATTTGTCAGGCTGGTTGTACCACTTGGGTACATTCAGCCTGCCCATACATGGTTCGAATCTCAGCCGATTCCTACTGAACTGGCCGACATTCGAATCGTCTATGACCGGCTTTTAGATAAACTTGAATTTGAAACTGAACTTAACCACTTGCCGACCGCCGCACAGCAATGTATGTCGGCAGAATGGCACGGGTGTGCAAATGGGCGTACTCGTACATCCCTCCGTCATCGCAGGCTAGCAGGCGCGCGCTGGGGGAGTGTGTTCGCGGGTCCCGCAGACTCAATGTCCGCCGGTGGCCCGCGATCGTGGCAAGGAGAGGCAGAACAGGGAGATTCCTATGTAAACAAGGCATTTCCCTGTTCTGCCTAGTGACATGACAGAGATATACTGCTCACTGTCATCGGGAACAGTGATCTCTGTCATGTCCTAGTGAGCCCATCCCCCCTACAGTTAGAACACGCTGAGAGCACACACTTAACCCCTTGATCGCCTCCTAGTGTTTAACCTCTTCCATGCCAGTGACATTTATACAGTAATCAGTGGCTATTTTTAGCTCTGATCGCTATATAAATGTCAATGGTCCCAAAATATTGTCAAAAGTGTTCGATCTGTCCACCGCAATGTCACAGTCCCAATTAAAATCGCTGATCGCCGCCATTACTAATAAAAAAAATAATAATAAAAATGCCAAAAATCTATACCCTATTTTGTAGACACTAAATCTTTTGCGCAAACCAATCAATATACGCTTATTGTGATTTTTTTTTTACCCAAAATATGTAGAAGAATACATATCGGCCTAAACTGAGGAAGAAATTTGTTTTTTATATATTTTTTGGGGATATTTATTATAGCAAAAAATATTGCTTTTTTTTCAAAATTGTCGCTCTTTTTTTGTTTATAGCGCAAAAATAAAAACTGCAGAGGTGATCAAATACCACCAAAAGAAAGCTCTATTTGTGGGAAAAAAATTACATCAATTTTGTTTGGGTGCAACGTTGCACGACCGCGCAATTAGTTAGTCAGTTAAAGCGACGCAGTGCAGTATCACAAAAAATGCTCTGGTCATTAAGGGGGTAAATTCTTCTGGGGCTGAAGTAGTTAAAGCTCCACCAGCTGTCCAAAAAATTATATATTTAACCAAGTAAAAACAAAAAACTTTTTTTAAATGTACTTTTGTGGTCTTGACCATACTAAAGAATCTACAGAACTGCTATACTAATTTTATTACATTTTATTTTAACAATTTTGGAGAATAGCAACAAGTGATAATTGGTTTTAGCTGTCAGCATTGTGTAATAGAGTGGAATAGCGACAAGTGACAGTATATCTTAGCTGACAGATTTGTGTACAAAATACAAACAAATCATGCTGATAATTCCTGTTCTCCCCCTTCACTACTCACCTTGCTCAGTCTCCCATTGTTGTGTCTCCTTTTCCAGCTGTTATGCTCAAAGAGTTCTAACTACAGGTGTATGGCATGCACTCACCAGCGTAAAACATTGTTTGGAATAAAAACTTACAAGTGAGATATTATGATTACTAATATAGGCAGTAATAGAACAGTGAAACATTCAGCATTTTCTAATACATATTTCCGAGAAGGCCATTTATGCATTGGCCTGAATGTTTTCATGAAGCAGTAAAGATTGATTGAGCTCCCTTAGTGGAGGGCTTACCTACCACTGCTCAAAAATTCAAAACAGCTGCCAGTTTAACAATGCGAGCCAAATGCACAACAGGCTTATAGACATCTAGACTTCATCACATGAGTTGCTCCAAACCATTCTTTAGAGCAAATCACCTTTAGGTCATATTAGCACAGTAAGGGATTCAGGTTGAAAATAATAATGCATTATTTAACTATTTGAGAATCATATTGCAGCTACTACAATTGTATTCTAATGCACAATTGGTATTTTCTTTTGATAAAATATGTTGCTGTTTTAGTCATAGGAGGCAATTCTAGTTTTATGGTTAATGTACTAAAAACTAGGAAAAAAAGTACCCTTTTGCCAAAATAACTCCCTTTTTTGGTTAAAAGAATTCACTAACTTTGAAAAATTGGAAATATTATGGCCTTTATAGGCTAAAGTACCCTATACACATAATACATTGTCTATCTAGTTCTCTGGTTGGACATTGCAGTGCTGTTTAGAAATTAGGCTTAGGTTTGCCAAGGATTAATCCTCTTCAGATTATTGCTAATCACTATGCCAGAATGTGCATGTCGAATGCCAAGGCAGCAGGGGTGATGCCAGCGCGCCGTTTGTTCAAAATCAAAATTACGCATACTGACATCTGTAGCAAACAGCAGCTTTTTTTTTTTTTTTCAAAATATTTCAAGAAGCTCATTAACCACAAGAGTCAACTCAGCTTATTGAGAACACAGCCTAGGGGAGAATTTTCGGCAAACACCTGACCCCTGATACTTGGATGTGATTCTTGGCAGGGCTCAGTCTTGCTTCTCAAGTCATACAGCCACACATACAAAATCTAGTACAGTATATGCCTATCTCCGTTTGTGGTAAACAACCTTAGTTCCCCTGTAGCAAAAAGTCAGACCCTGAATCACACTTCAGTTAGTCTTAAAGGGGTTGTAAACTCTCTTGTTTTTTCACCTTAATGCATCCTATGCATTAAGGTGAAAAAACTCCTGACACTGACCAGCCCCCCCCCCCCCCCCCCCCCCCCATTTTACTCACCTGAGCCTGTTCGTTCCCTCAGGGGAGACTCGCTCTACCTCTCTGCCTGTTGTATCGGCTCTTGATTGGATAGTTTGATAGCAGCGCAACCATTGGATCCAATGACACGGGCACCTGGGGGCCGGGCCGAGTCCTGCATTCTGCGTGAATGTACACAGAAGCAGGACTCTGGAGCGCGCTCACATGGGTGTCCAACTTAGGAGAGCCTTCTCCAACGTGGGCACTCGATGCAGGGAGGAGCTACCAGCACTGCCGGGGGACCCTAGAAGTTGAGGATCGTGCCACTCTGTGCAAAACAAACTGCACAGTGGAGCCAAGTAGACATGTTTGTTATTTAAAAAAAAAAAACGAGTGTTTACAACCCCTTTAAACTGGAGATCCTTCATTCCTCAAGATGCTGGCCATGTTGTCAGCAATTGTTGTGGGAACCATACAAATAACTGTATTAGAAGAATGTTGTGTAGGCTGACTGCATTATAAACAAGTTTTTGAGTCACTCACAGCTACTACTGCTTCTCTCCTCTACAACAGAAGCTCTAAAACAACATTGGCTACACATAAAAACAGAAGAACTACTCTCCTCTACAACAGAAGCTCTAAAATCATTCACGTTATTATATCTCAGAAGCTCAGCGCTATACTCTCCTGCTCTGTGTTTACTTTAGAGATTAGAATGCTGGATGTCTGCTAAATCACTGCTGGGTGCTGAGGAGGGGGAAAATGTGAGCTGAGCTAGGTTAGAGAAAAACTGTGAATTTGAGGATGAATTGTGTCACAGTGTGTGCAACTACAGAAGTCAGTGAGGGCTTGTTTTGAACCTTAATTACTTCTTAAGAATATGAAAATACTGTCCATAGCCTGGTCACCGGTTCCCTTTACATGCCTAAAACAATCATCTAACAGATTTTTTGTTTGCCAGAGTGAACCTAGGGTGCAGAACTCACAATTTTTAAATTATTCGCGCACCACGTTAATAAATATCAAACTTATTTGACATGCAGAGAACATTTCTCGTGAGTGAAGGCAAACACATATAAGAAAGAAAGGGGCCAAGGGGGGTACCACATCCATATACAGCTATAATTAAGAAATTTAGGACCATTGGAGCGGACTTTATAGGTACCAGATAGGAATACAATTTAATTGAAAAATAATAAATTTATTAAACATATAAAGACAGTAAATATTAAATATTAAAAGAAATATAAAAGCCACATATAGTATGTGTATACAGTCCCTATTGCTGCTTGGACAAGGCCGGTCAACTTTTCGCTTTCGCTTCCTCAGGACCCACTTGCCATACAACAAGCAGAGGGATTCTGTGTAAGAAAGTGGAAATGTGTAAGAAAGGGGAAATTATTTCCTTAGGAAGTGAAAGCGAAACATCGACTGGCATTGTCCAAGCAGCAATAGGGACTATACACATACTATATGTGGCTTTTATATTTGAGAGGCGATTATCATTTCTTTTAAAATGTAATATTTACTGTCTTTATATGTTTAATAAATTAATTATTTTTCAATTAAATTGTATTTCTTTCTGGTACCTATAAAGTCTGCTCCAATAGTCCTAAATCTCTTAATTAATGAAGGCAAACACATGCACTGCAAGGAAAGTTTAGGAGCTGTATATTTTTTGTAAATGAAGAACTTCATATACTGACACCCCAAAACGATATCACTCCTTTCACTCACACTATTACAGATTATATAGGGCAAGACAGGAGAAGCTACCATTTAGTTTTGGGAACAGAAGTACATTTTTAGTATATAAAGGTTTGCCAATCTATTGCATGCTGAGGAGAGGTAGTGCCCACACTGTAGTCCATTTTTTTTTAATTATTTTCACATGCTAGTCTGTACATGCATAGAGACTCAAAAAGTATGTTTTTAAACAAAACTGGCTAAAAATTCACTGCTTTTATACAATGGGTCCAGTTTATATATCAATACCACCCAGTGGTTTTCTTCTTTTGCAGATTTTCCCCTCTATTTTATTGAGTAACTTAAAGCAGGTACTCATATAGCTTGCATTTAAAAAATACATAGTGTACAATGATATTTAAATGAATACAGAGCTGATTTAATATGCGCTTTTTATGTCTACCTATAGTTCAAATTTAAAGGAAACATTTTAGTAAAATGGATGCTGCCAAAGCTGACCTCACCTTCTGACAATGATAGTTTCTAAATGACCCTAACCCTTTTAATTTATACATTGAATCACTGACCTGTAACAGTTATACAGGTAACAACTTGCCATATCAGCATACTTCATATTCTGAATGAGTGGCTCAGTAGTGAAACCAGAAGGTCAACTAGAATCTTCAGAAGGTGGTCAACAATGACATCCATCTGTATTCCTCTCATAACAGGTGTACTTTTACAGATGAAGGGGAATCAACTACATTTCATTTGGACATGTTTATTGTAAGATTAAAAATGGCAGTTATCAATAACATAACTTAAGTGACTGATGAACGCTCATATAATTTCAATTCTATCCACTTCATTTCTTGTTTCTCAACATCTACCCACTGCTAAAAATTGGTAGTTTTTAGCAACTTTACATACCTTCACTATAGTTGGACCACACTATAAACCAAGAATACATGTACCTTAACCTGAATGGTTGTTTTTGGCAAGTACAGGTTTACTCAAGTTTAAAAAAACTTCTACGACATCTCATTCTCTTAACGTTTACATTGTGAATTAGAACTTATCTGCAAACAATCATAGTACACTCAGTATTTATTTTTTTTTTTAAATCTTCTAGCTCAGCTATTTACCTGCTTGCATGAGGGGAGGATGAATACGACAATATCGTTTGTTGGCAGACCCATGAGTTCAACTTGAACTTGAGATGTTTGTAGGTTGCCCACCTAATTCAACTTCCAGCTGCTGCACCCAGAAGTCATGCATTTAGTGACAGCATTACTACCACCACTAAGTGACAGCTCCTGGCTGCTTTCCTGCTGGATTGTCCAAATTGTAATCAAATTGTGTCTCAATTTGTAATAATCCTAGGTGTAGTTATAGAACAAATATGGTCACTGATGCTAGCAAGCATCACTAGATAGTTTTCTGGCATTCAGCAGCTGGCTGAGGAGCTGTCATTTAGAAATGTGAGTACAGTGGGAGAGGATTTTTGTGTTATCAAGATGTCAGAGCTTTGTTCACTGAGATTGATGCTGGATCCATGTCACTGGATGACGTGATTGATTGTGGATTTACATTCATCATTTTTTTGGGAATAACAATGGGTACTATATAACCCTTACTCATTGACAGGGTTGGAGCAGAGAGCTCTGTTATTCTGAAGGGGCTTCCAAATTCTTATATGTCCTCCCTATAGATCCTGACATACACAAGGCCAAGGATGTGAGGATAAGGATCTTGTCTCCATCAACATAGACCCTCCCAACATTGAGGGCATATGGCCTAGTATGGAATAGGGATGGGGGCGCATGTTCACTACCCCTTAGTTTTCCTTGCATGCCTGGGTAAGGGTCTTGTCTGGATTTTGGAGTAACCCCACACATATTTAAATTTTTTTGCATAGGATCCTTTTTAAAATTACTTCCTACCTAGTATAAGAGTCTGGAATGGACTTTCTTTTTTGTTTTTTATTTATATTCTGCAGGGCATGCAGCCTAATATGTTTTGTTTTTTTTCGGAGGGAGGGAGGGGGGGGGGCACAGGCTTGATGCCCCCTCCTTTCCTTGCTGCCAAGGCTGCATGCCATAATAAGGGTCTAGTGTGAATTTCAAAGGGATCCTCCCAAATAAATACCAGAAAATTATCTGAGTATGCAGCCTGGCTAGTTGGAAAGGGTAGAGGGAAAGCAAACCCCTTCATCCTCCTAAGGCCACAGGGCCTCAATAATGGGAGGGTACCTTGCCCTGTTGCTGGGGAAAAGGACCTCATGCCCACATCCCTGGCCCTGGAAATGTGGGTGACTGTGGTGGGGAACTCATCAAAATCTGGAAACCCCTTTAAGTAAGGAGGTTGGCAGATATGTTGCCCTACCCGCTACATGAATAACTAAGGGGTACTTAGTACCTCTTGTTAATCATTCACAAAAAAAAATTAAACAGCAAATAAACACACACACACTGTGACAAAGAATTTCATAAAAAATTATAAATAAACATTTACCCCAATGTAAATCCAACGTCAATCACATTGTCCAGTGATGTAGATCCAATGTTAGTTATGATGAGAGGCGCCACAATGACCTACGGATAAGATCATTTCTTCCCACCACAAATGACCGTTCTCCATCAGGCTGAAAGTTAATAAATTGGCTAGGAATTCTGGCTAACATCGTTGACCACATATGGCGTCAATGATGTCACCTGGCATCCTCTAGCAGCTTTGTTTATAAATAGAAGCCAACAGGGAAGGGACTGTCATCTAGCAGCAATAGTTCTTTCCTGGAGAACATCCTACAGGTGCACCACTTCATGTGCAGGTTTTGGACAAGCCCCCAGCATGACATTTAATGTGTATTTTTATTGTTGCCCCTTCAGCTGCATTTCAAGACCCACTCACTGATAAATAGTATTTAAAAAAAAAATGTTTGCATTGGTACATGTCTCTCCATGTAATTTTTGTACCAAAAGCTTGCAAAACAGCCTTGAAAAAGGCAAGAAAAAAATGTCAAGGTTTGGCTCCTATAGAATTCAATGGAGTCCGGGTACTATGCTCCTAATGACATCAATAAAATGTGTTTTTATAGTTGATTTTAAATGGGATCAGTGCAGTAAAAATGCGAAAAATAATGTTAAACAGCAATTGAAGTGTGACGGTATATATACTATGGCACCTTTAAGTCAATGTGTTGGAAATTTTTGGTAATTAGTTTTAAATGGAAATCAGATTGTGAACATTCAGTGGGTGATCACTGCATCATCACAATGTAAATATTAATAGGAAACAATCTGATAAAATCTGAAATGTAGCTTGTATAATGTGACTGGATGAAAGGTATGAAATTGTAGCCATGAAAACATTAATTGTCTTTGGCTGGCTTTAATTGAAAGGTGTTTAAAATGTCTGTCTCCAGAGTTAATTTTTTTGTTTGCAGATAACTGAAAAGTGACCTAATATAACACAGGATGAAAAAAACAAAAAACAGAAATATAACCATTTCAAAATGGTTCACTTAATTGTTTTCTTGTTACTTTAATTGCCAATGTTTTCTGTCGTATAACTTGTGTGTTGAATGGGTATCTGGGAAAGGATAATAAAAAATGGATTACAACACAAATAGTCTGCACCTTTGGCACATAGCCAGGTAGCAATTCTGCCATTACTCTTGTCTAGATGTCAAAGGATAGCTTGATTCAGCATTCATTATTTCAGGACTACAGCCAGCTTGAAACACAATCTTAGAACATGTGTACCAGAAAACATTTAAGGAAACCGAACCATAGATGAACATTAAGCAGTCAGAGAAGATAATGACAGTGATTACATATTGTGACAGTGGAACAAAGCAAGAAACATTGTGGTACAAGGTAAACCTTCATTACTGATCTCCCTAGAGTCTACTTATAGTGACTGGATTGGAAGATGTAGATTATATGTGAAACAAAGTTTGATGTGGGTTGTCAGCAGCCTATATTCCAGTTTTGCAAGTTCAGTTCCCTAGGCCGTTCCTCATTCTGCATTAACAGAACTTTCCCTGCAGGGAAACTTTAGAAGTTGGCAGGCTTCTATGTGCAAGCTATGATATATATTATTGGAAGCACATGGCATGTTGTAATTAACCTTCAACTTGTGTCTTGAATGAAACTGCACAGAAAAGAAATTGCTATTTTTATTTCAATGAAAAATGCAGAATAGGAGTCTTGCCAACTCACGTAAAGCTTTGTCTTGTGGCATAAAGATGGCAGATTTTAATAGTTCTAATCCAAACTTGGGATGACAAACTGGGCAAAGATTGGATTGTAGGAGGTTCAGCAAGCCCAGGGAAAAAAATTGCTAAACCCGAACATAGTCCAAGCTCCACTGAAGACTACTAGAGCTGAAACTTTTTTTTTATTATTACCTTAAGGCCAATTTGAAAGTTTTGCTAACAAAGGCACTGGTAGTTAGGTACTGCCAAGGGGCACATATACCAAGGCAAAAAATAAAAAAAAAATAATAAATACTGTTTAGATGAGAGAAGGTCCTTGCAATGCAGCTTAAAGTGGTTCTAAAGGCAGATGCCATTGGCTCCTGCTGTTGTCAATCACAGCCAGTTAGGAAGGAGTAGTAGGTGGGGATACGTTCTGTGTGTCTTATGGTCACACAGAGCCTGCTCAGGAGCCAGTGTGCACAAGTTCCCCCATAGCAAGTGGCTTGCTATTGGGTCACTAGGCAGGCGGGAGGAGCTAGGTGCACCGGTGGGGAATCCCTCTGTGCAAAACCATTATCACCATTGTCAAATATAAAGTTTATTATTTTTTTTAAATAAAAATTTTGCTTTTACAATCACTTTAAAAGGCAGCCTAAAAAGTATACAAATCCTTTAGATATCAAGCTTTGGGGAGGCTGTAAACCTGCACAGTATGATATATTGATGTCACTAAACACTTTTATTGGTTTTAACATGTTAATCTAATTTAAAAAGTAATTTTCAATATATTTCAATATCTAGCTTTTATTTTTTTTAAAACCTGATGGTGCTACAATGAAGGCACTTCCTGTTATAGAGTAACAACAGTCTGACCTGTCTCCTAAATGCTCTTCTGTGATTTCACCCTGTCATTTGCAATTCCAGTGGAAAAAAACAAGTGGTAATTTCAACACACGTTATGCAGACATGTATCACTGTTTTCCCCATTAGAAAACTTTACCAGAGAAGTGTCTTGCAACCATTGCTGAAGTACATACACTATATTGTCAAAAGTATTTGGACGCCTGCCTTTACACGCACATGAACTTTAATGGAAATTCAGTCTTAGTCCGAGTGGTTCAATATTGAGTTGGTCCACCCTTTGCAGCTATAACAGCTTTAGCTCTTCTGGGAAGGCTGTCCACAAGGTTTAGGAGTGTGTCTATGGGAATGTTTGACCATTCTTTCAGAAGCACATTTGTCTGGTCAGGCCCTGTTGTTGGATGGGAAGGCCTGGCTCACAGTCTCCACTCTAATTCATCCCAAAGGTGTTCTATTGGGTTGAGGTCAGGACTGTGCAGGTCAGTCAAGTTTCTCCACCCCAAACTCACTCAACCATTTCTTTATGGACCTTGCTTTGTGCACTGACGCGCAGTTGGAACAGGAAGGGGCCATCCCCAAACTGTTCCCACAAAGTTGGGAGCATGAAATTGTCCAAAATGTCTTGGTATGCTGATGCCTTAAGAGTTTCCATCACTGGAACTAAGGGGCCAAACCCAAGCTCTGAAAATCAACCCCACACCATAATCCCCCTCCACCAAATGATTTAAACCAGTGCACAAAGCAAGGTCCATAAAGACATGGATGAGTGAGTTGGGGTGGAGGAACTTGACTGCCCTGACCTAAACCCGATAGAACACCTTTGGGATGAATTAGAGCAGTGCCTGCAAGCCAGGCCTTCTCATCCACATCAGTGTTTGACCTCACAAATGGGCTTCTGGAAGAATGGTCAAACATTCCCATAGACACACTCCTAAACCTTGTGGACAGCCTTCCCTGAAGAGTTGAAGCTGTTATAGCTGCAAAGGGTGGGCCAACTCAATATTGAACCCTAAAGACTAATACAGAATAAGATTAGGATGCCATTAAATTTCATGTGCGTTTTTTAACAATATAGTGTGTGTGTGTGTGTGTGTGCAGATAGGAGGTTGCTGCAAAGAGACTGCAGGGAACCAGCAGCACTGCAATGCCAAAAAGGATGGAAAAAAATATTAAAATCAGTATTTTGTTTAAAAAATACACTTGTTTAATACAGAGAGCTTTACATGTCGTTTAGTTAGTGTTTACAACAATTTTAAATATAGCAACATAGAGACTTAGGAGTATATTTATCATAAATTTTCATCCTGTGAAGTTGCATGTATATTTGTTCTGTGTGATTGGAAATGAATAAGCATTCATTTCCTATGATTATCAGCTCTGTCTAGTGGCTGTAATGTGGTATCTTCCTGATTCACTCAATTCTGCATGAATGAAAAACATTTATTCTAGAGAGAAAATAACATAATAAAAACTTTTTTGAACCCTATTCACACAGTGTACATGCCGTTTCACAGGAAGAAAAGCTCTGCCAATTTTTTTTGTAAATACACTCCTTTTTATTTAGTATTGCTGTCTTATGCCGCGTACACAGGAGCGGACTTTGACAGCAAAGGTCCTATGGAACAAATCCATCAGACAATTCGATCGTGTGTGGGCTCCATCGGACTTTTGCTGTCGAAATATCTGACGGACTTTAGAAATAGAACATGTTTCAAATTTTTCTGCCAGAACTCCGCGAGACCCAGTTCCTATCGAGAAATCTGCTCGTCTGTATGCTAGTCCGACGGACAAACAACGACACAAGGGCAGCTATTGGCTACTGGCTATGAACTTACTTATTCTAGTCCATTTGTACGTCATCACGTTCGAATCCGTCGGACTTTAGCGTGATTGTGTGTGGCCAAGTCTGTTTATTCGGAACCTAGTCCGTCGAAAAGTCTGGTCGTGTGTACGCGACATTACAGTACTACAACCCGTTTTAATTTCCGGCAGCAAACTATCTGCAGGGAGATGGCAGGTAGTGTACATTTCATTTTTTTCTATAAAACAGAAAATGTCAGAGCTAAACAGTATAAAAAAGAACAGTAAATTAAATGCATTCGTGCATAATCTCATAATCAAAAATCTATACAAGTAGGTTAATTTGTTTTGCATGGAGTTTCTGGGCATCAGAATAACTGATATGAATAGGTGCCAACCTATTCAATATTCTAGTGCACTCTAGTAAACATTATTATAAGTATTGTAAGATTTAAAAAGTATATATTTGCAGTATATGTATATTTTACAAAAATATATAAAATATAATATAATAAAATACAACATATTACGATAAATTTCATTTAAACATTTTCCATAGGGTGAATTTTATAGTTGAGTGTTTCCAGTAATTACGACCGAGGCCGAAAACTATCAGTGAAAACGTTAAAAAAAACAGGCTGATTTGTCGTTGTGGCCAGAAAGCAGCATGGGAAGAACAAATGTTCGATGTCTGCCATCAGTCACTCTCGCTTTAGGCAGTCGCACTGTGAAGGTTATCAGTGCTGACATAGAGCGGGCCCTCACTGGGAAGAAGAGACAGGCAATCTGTGTGTGTTTGCTCATGCTAAGCCTGTTGTATGAAGCCTTTTCACAACAACACTTTGGGTTTACATACTTCACAGGCCAAAAGTGTTTACTGCAAAAGGATGACATTAAATCCAGTGTGTCATCGTCACTCTGTTCAAACAAACATCAGTGCTCTGCACTTAAGGTACTCTTGTGGGAAAAGGCTTTTACTTTTCTATAAAACAAATTCCACTTTCGGCAGGAAGAAAAAAAAAAAAAAAACCCTGCTAGTGGCTTTAACCCTGTTGATGCTAGAGATAGGGCTCTTGTGTGCGCACTTCTTGTACATACTTGGTGCACATCTGGCAGAATTGTGATTATTACTCATTGTGGTTAGTCAGGCTAGAAATGTTTTTGTGCTTAATCCAGAATTCCTAAATGTCAAACAAATCTCGGAGTTGTCTAGAACTCTTTCTACATCACTGAAATCACTGCAGTGGTTTCCATAAATGTGTAATTACAATTTATATATGATGTACGTTGGGATAAGCAATGTTTGCGCTTACTGAAACATAAACCAAGTTGCTACGATGGTACATATTTAGAAACAAAATCCAAGCTCATTGGCTGAAGTTTTTTAATTCATTTAGCTTCCAAAGCAGCCACTTAAGTCATTTTCTCATCATCTCCCTCCCCCGGTTGGACCACCTAACACCCTTGTGCACAGAACATCTTATCTGTAGCTATCCCCAATGTAACACTCAATCACTCATCCTTCGCACACCGCAAGGTGACATAGCTAAGTTCTGCTGCCACTCTCACGTTACCATCCTCAAATCATTACTTCCCATTACTGGCCTTCTAATCCTTAGACTAAACAAGCACAGGATGATTGTATGCTCACAGACCTCAGGATGCCCCTAAGAGATGGGAAGAGGCTTGGTTGGCATTGACTAATTTGCTGTTAGAGACAATCATTTCACTTTTGGGATAAGCTAACCAGACACTGCCAATACTTTCCAAACAGGCAGCATAGCAAGGCTAGAAATGAATTTAATGTCATTTAAATGTGATACTTAACTAATGAACTAAACGCAAACTGATTAATTATTATATATATATATATATATATTAGGGCTTGGAAAATTAAAGATTAATTCCTCGATTAATCGTAAATTTTTTTGATTGATCAAATTTTTTTTGATCAATCAAAATTCTTTTGATTGGTACTCACCTCTCTGCCAGCTTCCGGGTCTTTAGGGAGTTCTGCCGGAGATCCGGTGATCCCCAAGTGCCTCCGTCTGCTAACGAAGGGAAGGGGGGAGGAGTCCGGTGACGTTGAAGTTCTGATTGAACGTAACGCGTACGGGGGAGGAGCTACGCATGACGTCACCCGCTGCTGCCCTACAGAACTAACACGATTGTCAGCTTTACATGCTGTGTTTTTATCATCTTTTTGTGAGTAGTTTGTGTTTGAACACAAAAATGTAATCTTATACTTAAGCGGTGAGCACTTAGATCTTTTCTTTCTACCCATGACCTGGCGTCCTTGCTGAGATCTAAGGAGACGTGAGAGAAGTTTATGGTCCGTGTTAACCCTTTTGATACCCGCTTGCATGACCACCTGTTTGCACAGGGGTCCATGCCATAATGCCATGATTAGTTAGACCGGAGGTGGAGGGATTGTCACGCTACTGTGGAAAAAAAAAATTACTTACGTCAGTGCTACAGTTTGAATTTAAAAAGTATTTGTGTGAACTGTGAAGTTGAGTCATGGATTGTGGAAACGAACTAGTGTCGGCTGATTGTATATAGTGTATACCACATTTACCACTGACTAATGCAGAGTTGCAATGCAAGGAGATCAGCTAAAAGTAGTTGGATCTGTATGTGCGTTATAATTATTTTGAAATTAGTCGATTAATCGATTTAAAAAAAAATCGATTTATCGAACACGAAAATTTTAATCAGTAACAGCCCTAATATATATATATATATATACATACTGTATATATACACACAGGCTTATTCATGTAAGGAATGCATTTAATATGTAACGTCATGTAGCAGACGTTATGCTAAGGTTTCCATTACTAAATTTCCTATTAGCATTACATATTGAATATTTGAAATCCATGCAGAGTCTCTGTATTCTGCAGTATAAATTCATATCCCGAAGCATATTTTTGATCAACCCTATCATTTTTGCAATCTAAGATTCCAACACTTCCCATTATAGCTGTCAAAGTCTATAGGATGTGGAGGGTTGTGTGATGTGCAAGAGATGATCAACATTTTTATTTCAGTTTAACTTATTAAATGTAATGATGTTTTGTTTTGTAGCAAGGGGAGATATTGGTGGTTGTGTGCATAGTTCCTAAATTGTATAGGTTCAGACAGTCATACATTGGGCAATGGACAGGAGGATCATATGGAAGCTTTAAGATTGAAGGTTAATGCATTGACCAACAATGAAAGGGGGAAAGGGGGTGGGGTGTGGGGTTTTCAGTAACTTTCTGCCCGTACAGGCTGCTTAACTGCACTGCCACTGAGGACCAATGCCAAGAGGAAGGGGTAAGTTTACAATGCCATTGACCACCAATGTGTGTGTATGAGGGGGGGGGGGATGTTGACTGCATTGTCACTGACCACTAATGCAGCGGGCAAAGGTTAATTAACCCTGCCACTGAACGCCAATATATATGGGTTGGGGGGGTTAACTGCACTGTCCCACTGCCGAGACGAGGTCATCCAGCGCCCAGCGCAAGGATGCCAAACTGCACCCCCCTTCCCTTAGGGTTAGGGCCAGAGCACCCCCCATCCTAGCAATAAACCATTGCGCCCAGAGCAGCCACTCCTCCTGCCCACCCCTTGTCCCGTCCCTGTGCCACTGACCACCAGTGATGGGGGGAAAAGAGGTAAGTTTGCACTGACAGCGGCCACCAATGTGTGTGCATAGTGTATAATTGCACTGTCACTGACCACCAACACAAGGTGACAAGGGGGAAAGTATTAATTAACACTTCCAATGGCCACCAACGCGTGTATGGGGGTAGTTAAGTGCACTGTCAATGATTGTTTACCACCATCATTTACCACTTGTGTGTGTGTGGAGGTGGGGGGGTTAACAGTACCAGGGCTCTTGTTAGAAATCACAGGGCCTGTACAGCTTACCTGACAGGGCCCCCCCAAACATATCAACCAATATTTTCACAAAAAATACGCTAAAATCATTATTAGCAGACACAAACCTAACATATTAAAATCAAAATTCTTGCTAAACCTAAAAGATAAAACTGTATCGAGCTAATAAAAACATTATGTGTGTAAATGAGGTGTTCATTCACATGGGTGCTATGGACTGTACAGTGTCAATCAGTGTTTGTTTGTTTTTTGTTTTTTTAATGTGGCTATTGCTGTATGCAGGCAGCCTATAGGGTTGATTTACTAAACGTTGAGAGTGCAAAATCTGGTGCATCTGTGTATAGTCGCCAATCAGCTTCTAATTTCAGCTTGTTCAATTAAGCTTTGACAAAAAACCTGGAACCTGAAGGGTTTCTATGCAGAGCCTCGCCAGATTTTGCACTCTCAACTTTTAGTAAATCAACCACTATGTTACGCTATGGGGATGCAGCAGCTGTACAAACACAGCCGCAGTTCCTAATTTGACAGGCATGTAGATGCAGGTGTATGACCCCGAACATTGACAGTGTGCATTTGGGGCAACTAATCCAGTGGAGTCTCTAGCTTTCATATTTAGGGGGGGCACATGGGGGGAAAGGGACAAAAGGGGGCCAACCTTTTTTTTTCAAGAATACAATGCACTCCAGGAGGTCTTGTTACGACCTCACCAGTGCCCATCTATGCATCCTCAGCAGTGTCCATCTATGCAGCCTCACCGGTGCCCATCAATGCAGCCTCACCGGTGCCCATCAATGCAGCCTCACCGGTGCCCATCAATGCAGCCTCACCAGTGCCCATCAATGCAGCCTCACCAGTGTCCATTAATGCAGCCTCACCGGTGCCCATCAATGCAGCCGGATCAGTGCCCATCTATGCAGCCTCACCAGTGTCCATCTATGTAGCATCACCAATGCCCACCAATGCAGCCTCACCAGTGCCCATCAATGCAGCCTCACCAGTGCTCATCTATGCAGCCTCACCAGTGCCCATCAATATAGCCTCACCGGTGCTCATCAATGCAGCTGGATCAGTGCCCATCTATGCAGCCTCACCAGTGTCCATCTATGCAGCCTAATCAGTGCCATCAATGCAGCCTCACCAGTGTCCATCAATGCAGCCTGATCAGTGCCCATCATGGCAGCCTCACTAGTGTCCATCAATGCAGCCTCACCAGTGCCCATCAATGCAGCCTCACCAGCGGTATCTCCCATTTACCCAGCAGCTGCTGTCATACGAAGTCCAGCCTCCTGGATGGGCTCCTTTGATAGACTGCACACAGTGTTGCTCAGCTGTGTAAGTGGAAGATTTGTGTAACCTGGTGGTGCTGGGGGACTTCTGGTTACCCTAGGCTGGTGGCCAGCAGGACCCACGGGTCAGTGGCCAGCAGGATCCACAGGTCAGTGGCCAGCAGGACCCACAGGTCCACAGACAGCTCTCAGCAGGACCCACAGCCTGTGGAGCTCAGCAGGACAGGTCCTCTCCTCCTACTTGCACCACAGCTTCCTCCAGTCCTGGGGGGGTGGGTGATGTTGCTCCTTTCTCCTGGGGTCAAGTCCATGTGCTTGCACACTGTACTGCAGCCACCAGCGGGCAGAGGCGCACCCAGGCCAGTCACTGTTAAGGCAGGCAAAAGATGTGACGGCGGCAACTGGGAGTTGTAACACGAGGGCTTGGCTCAGGCTGGCTGCGCTGCTCTCCAGAGACTCCACCCTCCAGGAGCAGGGAGCTTGAGCACACAGCCGCCATGGATGGTGGACTACAACTCCCATAAACAACAGCAGCGGCCAATGGCTGTCACATGACGTCACTTAGCCCCGACTTCCTTGAGGCTCAGAGAGACTGACAGAAAAGTGGTGAGTCATTCAGACAGACAGCCGTGGCACCTGACGATATTCGGGTTATACCTGGGGGGCACATGGGGGCACACAGTCAAACTGGGGGGTCGGGGTCCCCCTAGTGATGCTAGTGATGATATAACTGCTGCATCCTTATAGAGTAACAGACGGCTTTTGCCACACAGACAAACTGTTCACACTGCTTGGGCCAGAGAACCCATGTGAATGAGCCCTTAATATTTAAAAAAAAAAAAAACTCAATTTTGTAAAAGTATTTTAAAAAAAATTTTTTTTTTTTGTAATTTAAAAAAAAACATTTACAATTTTTTTAAATTATTTTTACACAGTTTACCATTCTTCAGTTATCTTTGGATACAGGAGTGATTAGTACTGATCACTCACTTTGTCCATTCAAAAAAGAAAGGGGCAGGTAAATTACACATTTACTCGCCCCTTCTTCCATTCTCCATCCTGACACATCTCCCTGTACCCACAGCCGGCGGGAGAGGGAACAGGGCAAGATCTGGTCTGGGGTGCAGTAAAAAAAAAGTCAGGGGCCATAATGTCAACACTGTGTGTGTGTCATTGACTGTCACAGATGCAGTAATCCCTGTTAATTCGGCGAGTTTCTGTACTATGAATCATGACCTGGAAGTAATGTCTGACCAGCAGTGCGGAGGTGATGCAGGAGTGAACAGGGAATGCTTGTATTAGGCTGTCATTAGATTGGGATGAATAAACAGAACCTTTGCCCCCTTATATCAGGTGTCCCTATCACAGTCCCCCTTATATCAACTGTCCCCATCAGAGTGCCACCTTACTGCACTCCAGGGTTGCCAACTCCCAATTACCTTTTTCACAAACAAAACATAGACAATTTACTGACTGACCACATTTTTACTGACAACCTGAAATATGACAGAAACTCCTATTAGAAACGGAAAGATTTGATGTTTAAACCATATAAACAAGAATGTAAATATTAACAATGCTTTTAAAAATGTATCTACTCAGCTTTACAATGAAAAATCAAAACAATGAGACAAAACATGAGCATGACTAGGATTATGGAGAACCTGAGGAACCCTGGGATAGAGCCCAAGATCAAGTCCTTTGGCACTAAGCCAAGAAAATAAAAACAGACTTTACTGGTACTTTACAAGGAAAACTAAAAAAATCTAAATTTCTCTGGTACCAACAAAGTCTGTTTTTTTTGTTTCTTGGTCTGATGCAAATATTTTAGGATGTGGTACACTGCTAGCAGTGTCACAGTGGGAGGGGCTTAAAGTGGGATAATTCAATAGAATCTGGATCCTGCTAGATATGGGTTTTTGGAGCAAAGAACAAAATGTATTCTCTCTGTTCTTTAGTGAAAGTAAGAACGAGATCCTATTCCCAGGCTGTTAGAGAAGGAAGTACAAAATCATCCACAGAATGGGTGAGAAGATCATACACAATTGACAAGGTATGATGCAAAGGTTCCAAAACCAAAACTAAGCAGAGTTTTTCAAAGATTGTTGGGGAAATATTGATTTGTATGTGAGACTTGAAATTAGACAAAAATGGGTTGATTCACTTCTAACTAAGTGAAAAATCTGGTGCATCTCTACATAGAAACCATCAGCTTTCTGTTTTTTTTTTTTTTATCAAGGCTTAATTGAACAATCTAAAGTTAGAAGCTGATTGGCTACCATGCACAGCTGCACCACATTTTGCACTCCCTAGTTTTAGTAAATCAACCCACAGTGTCTGAGTTGCATAGCCTGCCAAATTTTGGTTAGATAGATTGGTTGTAGAGTAAAAAAAATAAGCTCATGTAGGCCCGGTTGGAAAACAATGTCGAACCAATAGCAAAGGAGAATCTACTTAAACCTGTGAAAATTCCTTTGCTATTGATTTGATGTTGCATGTATACTATTTATGAGGTAGCTGCAGAATTATCTTTAATTATTAGTTTGTTAATTGTTATGCTTATTATTCTGGCTCAGCTCAATCATTTTGTATTTATCCAGTTGGAAAGCAGGTGAGCCTATCCCTGGGCTATTATGGAGGGTCATTTATGAGAACTTGACAAGCACCATGTTTTGTAGACAGTAGACAAATATTAGACAAATTAGATCCCACTAGAGAGCAGCTCTAATATTAGATTGGATATTTGTTACTGTGGAAAGAAGTGTAGAAGCAGGTCCGCCTTGTCTTGTTCAAGGTCTGAATGTGGGGTGTTTACAACCATCTAGTACTCTTGACAGAAATTGATCACCTGATGATGTTATCTTACCGAGACAGAGAAAACGTATGCCTTCTTTGTCTATCGAAGCTTGTATGTCACTCATTTTCTAATTAATTTGCCCATAGAAAGTTGATACATTTGGTCCTCCCAGCTCGTAGGAAAGGTCCAAGAATTGATATCTGAAGGGTCTGTAGCAGATATAAAAGACAACAAAGGACCTAGAGTTTTAAAATGCTATTCCTCCCAAACCATGTGTAAATGACTTTATTCCAAGATGTGAATTTGCATTGAATGAACAAAAGTAGTGGGAGAAAGTTTACACTAAAGACTCCAAATAGTGAAGGGGTGATGAATACTTCTAAGTATTTAATATAATTAGTCACCCATTTGAAAGGGAACTTTGATTGAATGGTAGCTATTCTAAGATCATCAATGGTAATGTTTAGGGTCACTGACTTACTTATTTTGATTTTGTAGTTGAAGAGATCCACACATAGGGGTTAATTTACTAAAACTGGAGAGTGCAAAATCTGGTGAAGCTGTGCAAGTTAGCCAACCAGCTTCTAACTTCAGCTTGTTCAATTAAGCTTTGACAAAAAAAAAAATGGAAACCGATGGGTTTCTATGCAGAAACCAGAAGGCTAGTAATAGTAATCTTAGGTTGAGTGATGAAAAATAAGCAACTGTCAGAATAAGCTTCCACCTTGTGATGTTGCCTAGGGGACTATAGGCTTGTAAGGTCAGACTTTGCCCTAATGTGGCTTATATGTATATATATATATATATATATATATATATATATATATATATGTATGTGTGTATATAGAGGCTTGTATATGTCTATATGTGTACTCCTATGCTGACAGTCTGCTTGTCCAGAAGCCCTTGACCATTGCTCTTGATTTGTGACTTAAGGGTTAATGGACTCGTCCCACCCATCCATCACCATGTAAATAACTTCTATCTGTAGTACTTTTCTAATGAAAGAAGAGAAAAATTGTAACACAGTAGTTACTAAGGAAAAATCCTCCTCATGTCTTGTCCTGTATATTCATTGTTGTATGTTTGTTTGTCCTTGTATATGTTTGTTAGCCTATCCCCAAACAACTGCACTAAGCCATTATTAAATGCTGCTATATATTTGAACCTGATTTAATATCAGACCTAATTATGTTTGCCTCTAGCTAGCGAGATTCTGTAAAGGCTAGCTAAATTGATGAGTTGTGCTGAAACGGGACAATATCCCTTTAAATAAACAATAATTAAATCTGCACTGGTAACAATCACCTGTAAAATCGTAATAAAAGGGTGTGTGACAGTGAACCAATGAACGTCCGAGAAGAAGCTACGCTATCTGAAATCAGCGAAACGCGTTGACTTCACACCACTACTCAGTCCGTGTACGTTGCTCAGTGCGGAGCAGGCAGCGAATGAGACGTAGCGGAGTTATGAGCGATTCGTAACATGGCAGCGGTGGCAGAGTCGTCCCTTTCGGCCTGTCATCCTCACCAAGGATATTTACAAAAATTATAGCAGATGCCCTAGCACCCCTCAGATTAAGGGGGATATTAATAGTTCCATACCTGGACGACCTCTTGCTATTTGCCAGAACAAGGGAGCTACTGGAGAAGGATCTAAAAGAGACAAGATCACACTTGGAGAATCTCGGATGGATCATCAACAAAGAAAAATCAAATATGATCCCATCCCAGACAGTAACATTTCTGGGGTATACCATCAGTTCCATTCAGGAAAGAATTTTTCTCCCAGAGGAAAAGATAGAAAAAGTACAAAAGGCAGTAAAAGGGACTCAGACAAATCTGCCAATTTCAATCAGGGCAGCCATGTCAGTTCTAGGTCTCCTCAATTCCATAGGTGCAATGGGCATGTTGCCATGCAAGAGATCTCCACCAGACAATTCTCAGGAATTGGTCCACTGGAGAAATTGATCAGGATCCCCCCTCAAGTTCAGAGGAAACAATGGTGGTGCAGGAGTCAGTCAAATTTGGACAGGGGTCTACTTTGGACTTTTCCCATACAGCAAAGACTGACAACAGATGCAAGCTTCTGGGGTTGGGGTGCCCATCTGGATGGGCAGATGGCCCAAGGAGCATGGAAAACCAGGGAGGCCAGGAGATCCTCCAATTGGAGGGAGTTGAGGGCCATTCTCCTGGGACTATGGACTTTCAGAGACCAAGTTCTGGGTCACCACATTCAGGTGTTGTCAGACAATGCCACAGCAGTGGCCTATATAACAAGACAGGGAGGCAAGAGGAGCAAAGTGTTGCTTACCTCAGCCCTCCAGACTATGTCCTGGGTGGAATCCAATCTAGCACCCCTGACGGCAGTACACCTAAAGGGAGATCTGAATCAGATTGCAGATTTCCTAAGCAGGGAAAGGGTACTGGAATCAGAGTGGAGTGAATACAGATGTATTCCACACGAATACACGACGAGACCAAGCGGAAGGACTAGACGCGTTAGCGCAACCATGGACCTTCCACTTGTGCTATGCCTTTCCCCCCTTTCAAATGATTCCATTAGTACTAAAAAAGCTGCAGAGGGAGTCTACAACCATGATCATTGTTGCCTCATTCTGGCCCAAAAGGACATGGATTTCAACTATACAAAAGATGGCGATGGAACGCCATTGGTGTCTTCCTTTACAGAGAAACCTTCTAACCCAGGGGCCCCTTCAACATCCAAATATCGGGCACCTCAGACTAGCTGCCTGGTTACTGAGGAGCAGATCCTAAAAAATAAGGGCCTGTCTAATAAACTACTTTCAACACTACTAGACAGCCGAAAGAATGTCACTAGATCAATTTATTTTACCAAGGGAAGTTGTTTCCGTGTTAGAGTTCCTACACGAAGGAATGGAAAAAGGGTTGGCGATTAGCAAATAGCCGCCCTCTCTGTGTTCCTGGAGAGACAATTATCCCAGGACCCGCTTATTATTAGATTTTTTAAGGCTCTGACCATAGCTAGGCTAATACCTCTTAAGTTTTTCCCAAAATGGGACTTATTTCTGGTATTGCAAGGTCTGACTAAGGGGCCCTTTGAGCGTCTAGAGGAAGTGACAGTTAAATTCTGGTCGCTTAAATTAGCACTTTTAGTGGCAGTCACTTCAGCCAGAAGGGTGAGCTAACTGCAAGCCCTGTCCATTATCGAACCTTTTTGTTCTATATTTCCGGACCGGGTTGTGCTGAGAACTGACCCAGGTTTTTTGCCTAAGGTTTCAACGGCATTCCACAGGTCACAGGAGATAATTCTCCCGACCTTCTGTCCTTCACCATCCAGTGTGAGGGAAAGAGACTTTCACAGCCTGGATGTAAGGAGATGTATACTACATTATCTAAAGATCACAAGTGAATTTAGAAAATCGAATTCACTGTTTATACTATTCTCTGGCCCACGAAAAGGATACGGTGCTTCCAAAAACACAATAAGTAGGTGGCTACGAATGGCCATCTGTGAAGCCTATAAAGCTTCAGGGGTAGATCCTCCCGCAGGAGTAGGGTCCCATTCAGCCAGAACAGTAGCAGCATCCTGGGCAGAACGGGCAGGGGCTTCTCCAGGATGGATTTGCAAGGTGGCTACGTGGACAAGCTTCTCCACTTTTACCCGCCATTACAGATTGGATTTGCTCTCTGCATCAGAGCAGTCCTTTGGCAGAAAAGTCCTACAGGCGGTGGTCCCACCCTAGAGTAAGTACTCTTTTATCATCTCCAGGTGCTGTCCTGAAAGACGAGGTGAGAAAACCTTAGTTAGACTTACCGGTAACTGTGTTTCTGCGAGTCTTTCAGGACAGCACCGATGACCCGCCCTAAAGTATTATAAAATGTGGTGTTATTGCAATGTTCTGCTTATCTAATTTCAGCATGGCTGGAGGTACTCTAAAACAACTGAGGCCATGGTGGAAGTGTCCGGTCTATAAAGAAAACTGACTGCAGTGTTTCCTGGGAAAGTGGGTGGAGCTACACTCTCTCCAGGTGCTGTCCTGAAAGACTTATAGAAATACCATTACCGGTAAGTCTAACTAAGGTTTTTTTAAATAACAAACATGTCATACTTACCTGCTCTGTGTGTTTGCACAGCTCGGATCCTCCTCTTCTCGGGTCCCATGCCAGCATTCCTGGCTGCTCACTTCTACCAGGTGCCCCCACAGCAAGCAGTTTTCTGGGGGGGAATCCAAGCAGGCGTTCTCCCGAGCTGCGGCTCTGTGTGTCCATTCACACACAGAGCCGTGGCTCAGCCCACCCCCTCTGTCTCCTGATTGGCTCACTGGCTGTGGCCAAAAGCCAATCAGGAGTGCGAGTTCCTGAAGAGGCAAGGCTCTTATGGACATTGTTGGATCAAAATGGGGTTCAGGTAAGTATTAGGGGAGGCTGCTGCACTTAGGTAAAAAACCTTGCGCCTTTACAACCACTTTAAGATATTCTGCATATAACCCTCATCGATAATTTTCTGTAAAGATTTTTTTACATACATTAGTGGGATTGCTCATTAATGGTGTAAATGGTGTATAGGTAGTCCTGTCAGAAGCAAGCTGTTCAGTTCATCCGGATATTCCTTTTCATCTAGGACTACTATCTCCTCCCCCTTTACTGACCCCAGCCTGGACAACTGATCATGCTTCTACCTAGTGAATCTGTACTGCCTGATTGCTGTTGACTTCTTCCTGTCCCTGACTGCCTACATCCTGATGTCCTTCCATCCGGCTGCCACTTGACCAGGTATAGGACCTGACTCCACCATAAACTGAACTCTGCATCTTCATGGCAGGGTTGCCAACCTCCCGCAGCATTTTTTACTGGCAAAACATGGCAATTTTATTGGCGGAGCACATTCTTTACTGGCAACCTTAGGAATTACAGAACTCCTGTTGAAAACTAACACAATGAATATTTGAACAGTATAAACATGATATGGAAACACTAACAATACCTATAACAATACCTATAATAAGTAATTTGCTTGATTTACACTTAAAAAGTCAACACAGCATGAAATGATCAGCCCCTGATATTTAATGGCAGTTGTAAAAAAATCATTGATTTTTACAAACTGTCAGTAAATGTACTGGCGGTTGGCAACCCTGCTTCACCGTGCACTGCCAGCTGTACCTCTGCGCGTCAGATACCAGCGCTCCCCATTCTTTCTCACAGTGTCTACACCTTGGCACTTGTGCCTTTCCTTCACTCTTGCAGACCCTCTCAATATCCAGGGGTGCTCGGACGATAACCGTGCAAGAGTCCACCCTTTTCATCTAAGTCTCTGCATACAGGTACATGACAGTTCCTTATAACAATTTTAATAAAGAAAACAGGACAAACTATTAGGTGTCTTTTTTTATTACTTGTCAAATATTATTTTAAAATGTACTCTTTTTTTTTTTTAATATATAACATATGGAATAACTCTCTTTACACCAGTTCTTCATACAATATTTTCAACTTCAAACTCAAAAATATTTTTACCAACCGTTACAAAGATGTACTGAAATTTCACAAAACATATTAAAATCGGAATACTTTTGATAAAACCTATTTTTTAACATCACAAAATAGCAGTTATTGTCAAATTTGGATACATTTGTAATCCTAAAAATGAAAAGTAAAATGCCACAAAAAAATTTGGAACCTAAGAAGGTAATTCTAAAGAAATACTTATTTTTTAGGTCTTGGAATACGTGCTATATTTTTCAAAATTGTTTCTTGATTGTCAATTGTTATATCACTGGCTGCAATAAAAAAGCGGACTGAGAGGGGTTGATTTATACAAAAAAAGCTGTTCACAAAATTTATGTCCTTTTTCTTCCACAAACATAGCTTTCTTTCGGTGGTATTTGATCACCTCTGCGTTTTTTAGTTTTTGCGCTATAAACAAAAAAAAAAATATTTAGAAAAAAATATATTTTTTACTTTTTGCTATGATAAATATCGCCTCAAAAAAAATTTAAACAAATGAATGTCTTCCTCAGTTTAGGCCAATATGTATACTATCTATACTAATTGCAATAAGCATATATTGATTGGTTTGCGCAAAAGTTATAGCATCTACAAAATAGGGGTTAGATTTATGGCATTTTTATTTTTTTTACTTTTTTTTACTAGTAAGGGGTGGGGGGTGGGGATCAGCAATTTTTATTTATTTTTTTTTTTTTTTTCAAATATAATCTTTATTAACGCCTCACACGTGCGAGATCAGGTTGATACAATACATTTCCAAGATAGAACAACATACAAATCACAACTAAAATCTTATTCTTCTCATATATAATGGTACAGATCAGCGAGGTCGCTTAAAAAGGCTACTCGCCTACCGTCACCGCCCTGTTATTTCCTATTTAAACATATAGAGAGAAGAGAAGAAGGAGAGAAAAAAAAAAAAAAAAAAAAACAAAACCAAAAGAATAAGTTCAAGTACCAGACCCAACCTCGCCGCTCGTTTCCCTTTTTCTTATTTACCAAAAAAAAAACAAAACACTAAAATAAAATAAAACTAAATAAACAACATCAACACACAGACCATACAAAAAATAAATAAATAAATAAATAAATTAAACCCCCCCCCCCCCCCCAAAAAAAACGGAGGGGAGAAATTAGGTGTCACTGGTTCTGGACGGCCCTAAACCATAGGGCACAGCACTCTTTTATAACTCTCCTATCTAAGGAGGGCTATCCCCTCCTCTGATACAATGAACTGTTTCCAGGCATTCCAAGTCAAGGAGTGTTTGTCCCGTTCATGTTTCTCCACTGCTAACAAGTCCTCCATTCCACAGATATCTACTACCTTACGCAGCCAATCGGCCACTGTTGGCGGTATTTGTTTTTTCCAATAGAGTGGGATGCAGGACTTTGCAGCGCTAAGAAGATGTCTTAAAATTGATTTTTGATAACATTTAACCGGAATATTCGAGACCTGAAGTAAGAAAAATGCCGGATCACCAGGAATCTTATACTCCGTGCATTTTTGAGTCACCTCTTGGACTGTCGTCCAGAAGTGATTCAATTTAGGGCATGACCAGAATATGTGGAGTAACGTACCTCTATCTCCCTCACATCTCCAACAACGATCTGTAGTCTCCGGGTAATATTGATGTAAAAGGTGTGGAGTGAGGTACCATCGTGTCAGTAGTTTATAGTTAAATTCCTGAGTTTTTGAACAAACTGAAGACTTCAAAGCCAGGGTTAGTATATTCTGGATTTGAGCCGGTGTAAATTTTTGTTGTAAATCCTGTTCCCATTTATCCAAGAACGGCGGATGTGATAAGACTACCGGGCAGTTCAGCATAGAGTATGTTTTGGACAAAACCTGTGTTATAATACCCTCCCCCGAGCAACATTCTTCAAATTTCGTCAAAGGGCGAGTATAGTTTCCTGGGTTAGGTATAGTGTCCAAAAAATGTGTTAACTGAAGTGCTGGCCAAAAGTTCAGTTTAAAAAGGCCTTCCTCCCTCACTAATTCCTCAATTGAGGGCCATCTGCCATTTATAGAGAAATGGGATGCCTGGGTCATATCTGAGAAATATAAATGGCCAAACTTATGTAGGCACATACCCGGAGAGAACTGTGGGTTCCCCAAGATAGGGAACAAAGGAGAGTCCACAGAGGAAATGGAGTGTCTTTTAATAGCTACGGAGCCTATCCGAAGCGTCGTACCTATTAAAGGATGGCTTTTCAACAATGACTGAAGATGTTCATAGCACCACGGAGCCCTTGATAGAGGAATGGGTGCTTGAGCTTGTTCTATCTGAGTCCATAGTTTAAATTGACCGTGACGGCTCCAATCAATGATTCTGCCTATGTGTATTGCCTGGTAGTACACTAAGATATTCGGAAGAGCCAAGCCACCATGTTGCCTGGGTAAGGTCATTAAATGAAAAGAAAGTCTTGGTTTCTTGTAGGCCCACACAAACTTAATAAAGAGCGAATTAACTTGTTTAAAGTAAGATAAAGGAAGTCTGATTGGTACTGCTTGGAGTAAATAAAGAAATTTTGGTAGAATACACATTTTCAATAAGTTAATTCTACCAAACCATGAATGCAAGCCCCTATTCCAGGTCTCTAACAGCATACGGATCTTGGTTAAGAGCGGGGAGAAATTAAGTTCAAGTATACGTGACATATCCATAGGTATATAAGTACCTAGGTACTGCAGAGCTGTCACTGTCCATTTAAATTTAAAACTAGATTTAAGTGTAGTTAGCACGCGAGGAGGTATCCCTATCCCCATGGCTTCTGATTTATGGAAGTTAATTTTCAGATTGGAAAGTGCTCCATATATCTCAAACTCCCGTAATAAATTAGGGAGCGAGATGGCAGGATTTGTCAAGGAAAAGAGCATATCGTCCGCATAGGCTGATATTTTATGTTGTTCTCCTCCCACCCTTATGCCTTGGATAGCTGGGTTCAATCTGATTCTATTTAAGAATGGTTCCAGGGATAAGGTGAATAACAGGGGGGATAACGGACATCCCTGTCTAGTACCATTCTGTATAGAGAAAGAGTCAGAAAGAACCCCATTAACTTTGACCTGGGCCATAGGTTTTGAGTAAATTGCCCAAATCCATTGAATAATAGTGTCCCCTAGTCCCAGTTGTCGAAGGACTGAAAACATATAATGCCAATTCACTCGATCAAATGCTTTTTCTAGTCCCATTGTTGTCGAAGGACTGAATCATAGGGTTCAAAGGTATTACATACAATTCCTAGTAGAACACCTATATTATCATACATTCAAGATACACAGGTCATAATACGTTATCAAATGCTTTTTCAAGTCTATAGAAGCCAATGAACTTCAGATCAAAATTGTGATATAAGCCTACATGACGGCTAATTGGTGTCTCCATTTTACGTTTACATATTAGTGATACATGATCTCTCATGCGACAGAATAGGGGGCGTTTTGTTTTTCCCACATAGAATGCTCCACATAGGCATTTCATCAGGTATACTGATCCTATTGATTGGCAGTTAGTACGATGTTTTGGAGTCCATGTTCTGCCATCTGGCAGGTCTATGTTTTTGCCCTCCAAAATGAAGCGGCAAAATCTACATTTGCCACATTTATATGTACCTGGAGTTTGTTTCTTGTTGTTTTGATCACTCGAATAATGACTGCTTACCAAAGTGTCACGTAGTGAGCGTGACCTTTTGTATGTAATCTCTGGATATGGTTTGATATATTTGGATATTTTTTCATCAGTGGACAAACAAATACCAAAATTTTTTTATAAATGTTGCGTACCTTCCTATGCTGTCGGTTGTATTTGGTGACTACTCGTGTACTTTCCTGGGTCTTTGCCCGTCTGGGTTTGTATAATAAAAGTTGTCTATTCATATCCACTACCTGATTATAGGCTTTCCTAAGACATGTTTTACTGTATCCTCGCAATAGGAGGCGTTCGCGCAGAAGGTTCGCCTCTCGTTGAAAATCATCGAGGTGCGTACAATTTCGCTTTATCCTTAGGAATTGGCTGTAGGGATACTTTTGATTAGTTTCTCAGGATGGGAACTGCTGGCATGCAGCATACTGTTGCCCGCTGAGGCTTTTCTGTAGAGGGTAGAACACAATGTTCCTTTCTCATCAACAAATAGTTCGACGTCCAAAAAGGTAATCCTCTTTTGGTCGTAATTAAAGGTGAATTTTAGATTGTATTCATTGTTTTGTAATTCATCCAGAAATACGATAAGGTCCTCCCTCGATCCTGACCATATCATGAGGACGTCATCGATGTAACGACTCCATGATAAGATTTGGGACTGAAAAAGGGAAAGATTTTGATTTGGTTTGTACGTTTTTATATAATGCCAATTCACTCGATCAAATGCTTTTTCTCTCGTCCCACAGGTCCATCAAGTCCTGTAGTGCCCTTAGATCCTCAAAACTGACTCCTTCTATGTTGGCGTTGTTCTGTTCGCCAATGGGAGCATCAAGTGATGTTTTATCATATATGACTTTATACATCAGGCGACGTGCGAAGAGGTGAAGATCCTTAACTAATTCAAACTTATCTGCGTTTTCATCTGGACAGAAAGTGAGACCTAGTTGCAATACCTTAGTCTCATTGTCTGAGAGGGGGTAGGAGGACAGATTAATAATATCAAACTTGTCCCGACTCACCAAGACTGGGGAGCCGGGACAACGTTATTTAAAGGCTGGCTGGTTTTCTTCATTGGAGTGGTTAATGGCAAAGTGCGTTTGCGATCACCCACATTGCTAGAAAAGATTGGGGCTGTTTTCACCTCCACATGGGGGTCCAGGTTTGTCCCTCCACATGCTTGTCCCTGTAGTGGGTGACCCACCACCAGGGAGATTGAATCTACATTCCTGGTGGGGGTGATGGGTGATACCAAAGAATGATTCAGTGTGCTGTTTGATAAGGTTGTATTTAGTGTAGTATTGTTTTTGTTCTGTTGAGAACGTAATTTTTTGTCCCTACTGCTTACTTTGTCTGACCGTGATCGGCTCTGTAAACTAGTTTCGCTCTCTTTTTTCCTTTTACGTATTGCTCCTTCGTGTTGTAATTTATCCTTTCGCAGGACTATGGGAGCAAAAGATGTTGAAGAAGTGGATGATGTATCCAGTTCTCCAAGATCTAAACGAGGAATTTGTAAGTCCTGATTCAGATTACTTCTTCTCACGGGGTATTTATTTGTTTGATTCCATTTATAAGCCTGTTCATAAGTATATGCTTTTTTATCACGTTGGTATTTATTTTCTTTCGTTTTGATTAAGTTTGTTGCATACTTTGTTAGATGGTCCCTAAGGTTTTTTTCTTTCTTTATCATATTGTTCACTCAAAATTTTCATCATTTGCAAGGAACATGTTTGCAAATTCTCCTCCCACATATTTTTTATGTTAGGTTCTACCTTTTTCATATTCGGAAAAATCTGTATACGGAGTCCCCAGGGTATTATTCTATTGGATCTATACTTCTCAAAGAATTCTTTGTGCCAAAATAAACGAGTCTTTTTTTCTATCAGCCGTTGGAGGCTCGAAAAGTATGTGCTCACATCTGCCTCATTAATGTCTTCCTTAGAGCGATAAAGATTAACATCCGTAACAAAACCTGCCCAAGCTTGACCACAATAAAATGTTTTAAATGTGTGGCTTTCGCATCTGTGCTAAGGAAAACGCAGGGGGTAGAGGAAGTTCTGACTACATGAAGCAAATTTAGGGCTTTGATCGTGTTATCCCTAGCTTCCCTAGTAGGTACAAAGCCTACTTGGTCCAAATGCACCAGATCTGGTAAATGAATTGCTAGGCGGTTCGCTAGGATTTTAGTAAACAATTTAAGATCTGCATTCAACAGAGAGATTGGCCGATAGCTGCCACATAAGGTCGGGTCCTTACCTTCCTTCGGAATAACAGATATGTAAGCTTTTAAGGTATCCCTAGGTAGGGGTTTATCCTTGCCCAACTCATTGAATAAATCTACCATATAGGGTCCTAGGGTAGGAAGCAAGGTTCTATAATACTGCAGGGTAAGTCCATCCGGACCCGGTGCTTTTCCCAGTTTGGTGGAGTTCACCACTGATGTCAATTCCTCCAAGCTTATCGGCTTGTCTAGTTCAACTTTGATTTCAGATGTAATAGTGGGCATCTTAGCTGATTGTACAAATTCATCTATCAACGACTGAGAGTTTGTCGCCGTTGATATATTATAAAGGGACGCATAAAAATCCCGGAAAACTACCGAGATCTTTGAGGGAAGAGTTGTCTTCTGGTCTTTTAAGGACATAATATATGGTATATATGATCGGAGTTTTTGTTCCTTGATCGACCTAGATAATGTTTTCCCGCACTTATTACCGTATGCATAACTGATTTTCCTGCATTTCTGTAGAGCCGCCTTAGCCCTATATTGTAGAAGATCATTAATTTGTACCCGGATCCCAGCCAAGTCCCGTTCTATATCAGGGGTGGGGGCGTGTTTATGTTTAGACTCTGTGTCTTGGAGTTTGGTCAAAAGCAAATTTAATTGTCTTTCTCTGTCTCTTTTAAGTCTAGAACCGTGTTTGATAAAAATACCTCGCATAACGGTCTTATGAGCCTCCCATACCATGCCTGGGCTACTGTCCGGAGTTCTATTCGTCTGGAAATATAGAGGCAGCTCTTTTGTAATTTCTAATATCACTTCCGGAACCTGTAGAAGGCTTTCATTTAATTTCCAGACGCGTGTCACCCGAGAGGTGTCTTGCGACAGAGCGTAGGTCATTAGTATGGGAGCATGATCAGACCATGTAGTCAATCCGATCGAGGTTTCACACACTGCGTGCAACTGAGCATGGGGAATCAGGAAAAAATCTATTCTCGAATAGACCTTATGGGGGGGGGGGGGGGATAGAATGAATAATCTCTTTCGCCCGAGTGTTGCAAACGCCACACATCAATCAATTGAGCATTATATATTGCTTGGTTAATCCGTTTTAGGGAGCCAATAGGAATCGATGACTTTCCAGAGGACGGATCTACTTTAGGGGTCAAGGAGACATTAAAGTCCCCCCCCCCCCCAGTATCAGCTGGCCCTCTGTAAAGTCTGACAGTTTGACCAAAATTCGCCGAATAAAAATGTCCTGGTGCTCATTAGGCACATAGATCGTTGCTAGGGTAAGGCACACCCCTCCAAGGGTCCCTTTTATAAACGCGTAACGGCCCCCTTCATCCAGCAATACTTCCTTACTTACCCAGGAGTGTTTACTGGATAGAAGGATCGATACTCCCCTGGAATTTGCCTTCTTATTAGTGGCATGGAATGTCACTGAATAGAATCTATTCTTGAGGATAGGTATCCTATCCTCCCTAAAATGGGTCTCCTGTATGAATGCTATATCTGTATGGGAAGTCTTCAAGTCATGTAGCAACATTTTCCGTTTCTCAGGGGTATTTAGCCCCTTGGCATTCAGTGAAAGTACCTTAAGGCTATCCATTACCAGAGCACCAAACCAAAACAAAAAACAAAAAAACAAAACAAAAAAAAACAAAAAAAAAATATAAAAAAAAAAAAAAAAACGGAAAAGGGGAGAGCACTGGGCTGAGGAACGTAAACCCAGTCCTTCCCTTTCTCCGGTCTCTAAGCAACTAATTGGTTACTACCAAACAATATAATCGCATCTACCCCCCAAAAAAAATAAAAGATTGGGGGGACTGTGCGACAACCTATGTGGGGGTTTTTAATAGGGTAAGCTCCATGAGAGCTTCCCTAATCCCCCCAACTCTACCCTGTCATCATATAATCATATAAACAAACGATATGCATTATTCCTAACCCCGGGAAAGCTTTATTATTTGCACCAGCAAACCAAAAAAAAAAAAAGGGGGGGAAGGGAAGGTGGGACACAAAATATGCGAGGAGGGTATCTTTCCCCCTTCCTTTCTTTTTCCTCTCCCTCCTTTTTCTTTTCCTTCCCCCCCTTTCTTCCTTCCTTTTCTTCCAGTCCCGATAGGCCAGCTCCCTTCAGTCTCATCCACCTCCCCCCATATCCGTAGAAGCCCTGTTTCAAGGAGTCCCTATTTTCTCAAGCCTATTTATCTCTTTTCAAAGGAAAAGAGAAAGAAAAGAAATTTAAAAAAAAAAGGGGGGGGGGCATAATTAACCAAATAAGGCCACCAGGCCAAAAAAAAAAAAAAAAAAACCCTCCAAGCATCCTATGTGTCCAACCGAGCATACCTAATTTATCAAAACACAACAAAACAAATCGCATATATAAAGAAGATAGGTAACACGTTAGACACCAGTAGTTAACATGGCTATGATACCCCCACCCTAACCTCTGTAACCCCTGACAAGGAAACATAACCTCAATATATTACAATCCTGCTCTCGTAGTCCCAATTGGAACTCCTCTGAGTAACTACGGCACTTTGATATGTAAACATAGGTAGTAGGTAAACAACAACAAACCCTAATTGTCTTCAACTTTTAATACCTAGAACCTTGAAGCCAATCCTCCAAATAAGACCGTCCAGGGAGGAAGAAAAAAAAAAAAATTTCCTCTCTTTTAAGGACATCTTATGGAAAGAGAGGGAAAAAAAAAAAAAATAATAAAAAAAAAAAAATAAAAAAAATTAAGTTGTGCCCTTTACCCTTCCTCCCCTTCCCTTCCCTTTCCCTTCCCTTTTTGCCACTTCGGCAACCAGGATAGCGTAAATAAGTCTTGAACATATGTCCAAATCCAGAACATGTCCATATATCCCTGGGGTCACTTGGGGGTTCCCCCCTATAAAAAAAAAAGGAAGAGAATTTGGGAAAGAGTATCCCATCTCTACCCCCTCCTCCCCCTCACCCCGCCAGCCTGCGCCCCGTCAGAAAGGGGGAGGGGGAGGAGCAGAGACACAAAAAAAAAACAGAAACAACAGGGGTACAAGGGAGAAGAAAAAAAACAAAATATTTAAGAAACAGACATCAGAAAGTGGGCCCCCATATAGAAACAAATGTCTCACCCCTCTCTCCCTTCCCCTTCTAGTTAAAAGACTCTAAATCAGAATAGCTCTAGCCTGGATAGCGTAGACAGGTCTCGAACATATGTCCATGTTGAATACATGTCCGTGTGTCCCCGGTGGTCTCCCGGGGATCCCTTGGGGGTCACTTTCCCCCATACGGGAAAGGAAAAAGAACCCCCACTCAGAAAAATGTCCCCTCTCTGGCCATATTCTGGCCAGTGGGGGAAAGGCCAGGTGGAAGAAAAAAATAGCAACAGGGTATCCAAAAAAAAAAAAAAAAAAAAAGGGCAAATTAAGTTAAACATTGAAAACAAATAACAATTGGAAAAGAAAAGTCACTGGTATGGTACAAAACTCACATAAGTCCATCCGGGGTTGCCGTCTGCGACCTTCACATGGGCACCACACTGCTCTCCGAGACCGAGACTGAATTGTCCTTTAGTATAATACCAGTTGGATCCAATGGATCATGATGGCCTGGAATGCCTAAGCGGCCTAATCGGCCCCTCGGTTGTGAAATATTTTGGAGCCAATCTGGTATTTGAGTTGGTTCGGTGTCCATAAAATCGAAGAAGGCCGGTAGATCGCCTGATGTACGAAGAGTAAAAGATTTCTTCCCTCTCCTAAAAGTCACTGAGAGGGGGAAACCCCATCTATACGTTGCTCCCTGTCGACGGGCTATATCCAAAGCCGGGCGTAAGAGTCCTCTTCTATAAAGCGTGGCCCTCGATAGGTCGGGCAAGATTTTAATCGAGGCACCGTTAAAATTAACAGCGCCCGCCTCCCAGGCCCTTCGGGCTATGATCTCTTTCTGGGTAAAGTGATGGACCCTGCATATGACGCATATCTCGCGGTCTATTGGGATCTGGCTGCCGAGGTCCTAAAGCTCTATGTATCCTGTCCAATTCGAGGTCAGGTGGAATAGCCTCCTTTGTTAATTCACGAAAAATCGTGACCGCAGTCACTGCTAGATCCTCCGGTCCCGAAGCCTCTGGTAATCCTCGAAGCCGCAAGTTGTTGCGTCGACTTCTGTCTTCTAATTCTTCTAATCGGAGCTGCATCAATATCGATGTCTGCGTATGGTTATCCTGTATCCTTTCCAATGTAGCAACTCGCTGCTGCAGGGATTCCAGGGATGTCTCATCTGTAGTCAACCGGGATGAGAGAACCTGCACTTCTTGTCTAACTTCAGCAAAGTCTCTTTTGTGTTGCTCCTCTAAACGACCAATTATATTTTCAATATCTGCTTTGGTAGGAAGAGCAGCAATATCTGCTTTGGTCGGCAGTGCTAATAACAGCGCTCGCAGATCTATATCAGCCCAAAGTGCAGGTAGCTGAGAGGGGGGCCCCAATTCCATCGGGAGACCCAGACATAATTTAGAAGCAGAGTTCTCAGAAATAGGTAAGGCAGGTAAGGCAGGTGAGACAGATGAGACAGGTGGGGCCCCAGAGGCCGTTGAGAGCAACTGCGGGGACCGGGAATCAGTCATCCCTAATACGGGTGAAATGGTATTAGAGGATAGAGCTCTGGATTCCACGAAAATCAGCTGCGGGTCCCGTAACACAGCCCTGTCAGCCGTGCCAGGGACAGCGACAGGTAATCTAGGTAATACAGGTAATACAGGTGCCAAGGCGAGTGAAGCAGGAGCTGGAGAAACTAAACCGAGGTCCGAGATCTGATGAAATAGACCGCGAGTCCCGCTATCTCGCTGAGCCGCCACTCCAGAGACAGGTGAAGTGATAGCATGGGATGAAGCTCCAGCCTCCATAGAGAGCAGACGTAGGTCCCGCGGATCCCGCGAGTCCCGCGGATCAGCCGTCACAGCCGTCACAGGAACCGATGATATGGTAGCGGGGGATGAAACTCCGATGTCCGAGGCAATCAGCTGCGGATCCCGCAAGTCGGCCACCCCAGGAACAGGTGAGACGTGAGCAAGGGAAGCGGGGGAGGCAGGAATTGTAGGCACGGGAGAAGCGGGAGAAGCAGGGCTAGCTGCCTGCGAGTCTATAAGGTAGTTTTCTATCCTCCCACAGCTTGCCGCCGCCTTTAGGGCAGTTTTTGTTGCCCTTGTTGATGTCTTTGCTTTCTGGCTGCTCCCTAATGCCTTCTTTCTGGTGGAGGGCATACCGCAGATAAAAAAAGATAAACGCTAACAGAGGTAGTTGGACGGAGACCGGGAGCTCAGGTCTGACACGTCCTCACTCAACCATGTCTCCGCAGTGCATTCTAAAGTGGGTATAGGCTACTGGTTGCACGGAGATCAGCAATTTTTAGCCAGACTGCGATATTGTGGCGGACAGATCGCACACTTTTGACACTTTTTTGGGACCAGTGACATTTATACAGCGATCAATGGTATAAAAATGCACTGATTACTGTATAAATTACACTGGCAGGGAAGGGGTTAACACTAGCGGGTATCAAGGGGTTAAATGTGTTCCCTGGGAGGTGTGGGGAGAGTGTACTGACTGGTACACATGTGCACTGCCAAAAAATGTGTTAATTTCATTTGTTTTTTTCGAAAATTCGTAAATTTTAGTACATTGCATTATTATGCAAAATCTTCCTCAAGATGTGACTAATAAATGTTTAAATCCTTAAGAGACTGTCCATTTGTTGGCGCAGTCCTTTTAACTACTGTTAATTTCCTCTGCAAAATGGTCAGACTTCAAAACCATATTCTGTAATACCCTGTACACATGATCGGACATTCCGACAACAAAATCCATTGTATTATTTAGGACTGATGTTGGTTCAAACTTGTCTTGCATACACACGGTCACACAAAGTTGGTCGGAAATTCTGAACGTCAAGAACGCGCTGACGTACATCACGTACAACGAGCCGAGAAAAATTAAGTTCAATAGCCAGTGCTGCTCTTCTGCTTGATTCCGAGCATGCATGGCACTTTGTGCGTCGGAATTGTGTACACACGATCGGAATTTCAGACAACTGATTTTGTCATCAGAAAATTTTAGATCCAGCTCTCAAACTTTCTGTGTCGGAAATTCCAATGAAAAAAGTGCGATGGAGCCTACACGCGGTCGGAATTTCCGACAACAAGCTCCGATCGCACATTTTCCATTGGAAAGTCCGATCGTGTGTACAGGGCATTAGTGTCTCAAATTAACATACATATGTTTTTTGCTTTCCTTGCTCTTTTCCAGGTTATGGTTTGTTGACCAATAAAATTTGTAGCAAAGTTTTGTTAATAATTTGTTTTGCAGATGCATGCTCAATCCAAGTAATGCATTTTACACCCCCCCCCCCCCCTCCAAACAATTTTCATGCAACAGATTTCCCAGCTGCAGCTTAACTAGGCTGATTGGCATGGCAAAACAAAAAAATGTGCATATGCTGCCATGGATAGACACCAGGAAAGGAAAATTACAGAGAGGTAAGTATTCAATTTTCCATTTTAGCGCAGTGGTTCTCAGCCTCGGTTCTCAAGTACCCCCGACAGGATATGTTTTTGGGAATCTATCTTAGCTAAAATAGCTGTCCAAAATACCAAGCCATTGACTCTGATTTAAAGCACCTGTGCAAGATGAAGGAAAGCCTGCAAACATGGCCTGTTGGGGTACTTGAGGATATGGTTGAGAAGCACTGATTTAGAGCACTGAGCTAAAATCTAGCTCAAGACAATCCTATTCTAATTGTGGGCATTTGAGGAAAACCAAATGAGTGTTAGAACTCCTGCTTATCTTTTTTAGGTTGGGCTTTGTGTCCCTTTTCTGAAAATTGGCTTCACTTCCTGTCACAGCCAAACAGGAAGTGAGGGTAAAACCCTACCAATGTCTTTCCTTGGGGACACACAGGTCAATCTAACTAGTGTCCCCATTAAGCAAATTGCACTCTAGCACTTTGTTGTGTACATTCCAAATGATTAGGTATTTTGGGGTTTATTAAAGGCAAATCCACTCTGCAATACAAGTGTACTTGCTGTAAATCCGAGGGGAAGCACTGGTGATTTTATCATCCAAACATATAGAAGCAAAGATGCTGTTTTTTTTTATTTTCCTTGCATGCCTCCCTCAGATCTCCAGCAAGTCCAAGATAGGGTGCAATTTACCTAATGGGGAAACTATTTAGATTGACCTGTGTGTCCCCAAGGAAAGACATTGGTAGGGTTTTACCCTCACTTCCTGTTTGGCTATGTGACAGGAAGTGAATAAATTTGAAGGAGAAACTGGCAAAATTTGGGAGTTGTCTTCACCCTATCAGGGGTGCAGACATCCCCAAAAACTGACAAGACTTCTAATCCCTCTGCACTATATCCCCAAGCAAAAATAAGAAAGGATTTAATTTAGTTTAACTTTGCAAAGACACATTCCTAGGTTCAACTGTGATGCATGTCAATAGCCCATTTAGACCTTGTTTAATAGAAAACACCAGTTGCCTTTCACTATAAACATTTGTTAGTCCAGTCCTGGAAATCTGCATCTGCTTTACTATTAATTTCCATAAAAATTGGGTTCCTGGAGCTAGATGCGCCAAATGCATCTAGATGCGCCAAATGCATCTAGATGCGCGACTGCTGTGTATGTGAGATGCGAAACTGCTGTGTGCGCAGTGGTATGTACCCGTGGCGCATATCTGGTTCCCGGAAGCAATGGCCAGCACACAGGAATGAAGTCACGTCCCTCCAAGAAGTTGATTGTACTGCTGCTAATTTCTTCCCATCACCATGCCCCGCTCACTGTTCTCTGAGGAAGAGATCCTTATTTGCAAATTAAGATCATGTTTTATTTATTTTTACATGAGGTAATGTTTGTGTGGGTCATGTGTGTATGTCTAAATGATTTTGCCTCAAAACACACACCTACTCTCTGTGTACATATTCACTTCCGGGCCAATGTATATTGCTTCCTGATTCAGTGTGTGTGTATCTATCTATCTATCTATCTATCTATCTATCTATCTATCTATCTATCTATCTATCTATCTATCTATACAGTGCCTTGCAAAAGTATTCACCCCCCTTGGCATTTTTCATGTTTTTCTGCCTCACAACCTAGAATTAACATGGATTGTTTGAGGATTTGCATCATTTAAGTTACAGAACATGCCCACAACTTTGAAGATTTTTTTTTTTTATTATTGTGAAGCAAACAACAAATATGACAAAATAACAGAAATAAATCAATGTGCATAACTATTTACCCCCCTAAAGTCAATTCTTTGTCCAGCCACCTTTTGCGGCTATCACAGCTCCAAGTCGCTTTGGATAAGTTTATGAGCTTGCCACATCTTACCACTGGGATTTTTGCCCATTCCTCCTTGCAAAACTGTTCCAGCTCCTTCAAGTTGGATGGTTTGCACTTGTAAACAGCAATCTTTAAGTCTGACCACAGATTTTCTATTGGATTGAGTTCTGGGCTTTGACTAGGACATTCCAAAACATTTACATGTTTCACCTTAAACCACTCAACTGTTGCTTTAGCAGTGTGTTTGGGGTCATTGTCCTGCTGGAAGGTGAACCTCCGTCCTAGCCTCAAATCACACACAGAGTGGTACAGGTTTTGCTTAAGAATATCCCCGTATTTAGCAGCATCCATCTTTCCCTCAACTCTGACCAGTTTCCCAGTCCCGACTGCAGAAAAACATCCCCACAGCATGATGCTGCCACCACCATGTTTTACTGTGGTGTTCTTTGGGTGATATGATGTGTTGTGTTTGCGCCAGACATAGCGTTTTCTTTGGCCAAAAAGTAAAATTTTAGTCTCATCAGACCAGAGCACCTTCCTCCATACATTTTGGGAGTCTGCCACATGCCTTTTCGCAAACTCAAAACGTGCCATTTTGTTTTTTGCTGAAAGTAATGGCTTTCTTCTAGCCACTCTGTCATAAAACCCAACTCTTTGGAGCGTACGGCTTATTGTCATCCTATGTACAGATACTCCAGTCTCTGCTGTGGAACTCTGCAGCTCCTCCAGGGTTACCTTAGGTCCCTGTCCTGCATCTCTGATTAATGCCCTCCTTGCCCGGTCCGTGAGTTTTGGTGTGCGCCCGTCTTTTTTGCAGGTTTGCTGTTGTGCCATGTTCTTTCCATTTGGTTATGATAGATTTGATGGTTCTCCTAGGGATCATCAAAGATTTTGATATTTTTTTATAACCTAACCCTGACTTGTACTTCTCAACAACATTGTCCCTTACTCAAAGCTGCGCCAATTTAAACAAAAATTAAAACAATAAATGAAAAAAAGAAATCAGTAAAAAATCGATATAAAAACAAATGTCCCATCAGAAATAACCGTGAAAAATTACATAAATCAATTTGAACAGTCTAGGATTTGGTCTTGATAGTCCAGTTTAAATAATTACTTAACACCAAAACAATGAAATTGGCATGTAGCTGGTAGAAATAGCTTGTTCAAAAAGGAGAAGACACCTCAGTGACAGTTCTATAATTTTCACGCTGTGACATGCAGAAAATATAGTTGTATCCCGACCACCTATTTGATTGGAGGCTTACCAAATGGCTATAAGTTTAGGCATTGTACACAGAATCCTGTAGTTGTCCCTGTGTGCGAAAGCTGATAGAATTAGTCAATCCGGGACGGATCACTCAAATGGAGGAGGAGAAAACACCACACCATCCGTTCCTGATATAGATATCCAGCCAATTCCCACTAGTTTCATCCTTTCAGACTGTAGGTCATGACACAGGAAGGAGTTGAGTGATCCGTCCCGGATTGACTAATTCTATCAGCTTTCGCCCACGGGGACAACTACAGGATTCTGTGTACAATGCCTAAACTTATAGCCATTTGGTAAGCCTCCAATCAAATAGGTGGTCGGGATACAACTATATTTTCTGCATGTCACAGCGTGAAAATTATAGAACTGTCACTGAGGTGTCTTCTCCTTTTTGAACAAGCTATTTCTACCAGCTACACGCCAATTTCATTGTTTTGGTGTTAAGTAATTATTTAAACTGGACTATCAAGACCAAATCCTAGACTGTTCAAATTGATTTATGTAATTTTTCACGGTTATTTCTGATGGGACATTTGTTTTTATATCGATTTTTTACTGATTTCTTTTTTCATTTATTGTTTTAATTTTTGTTTAAATTGGCGCAGCTTTATGTATTTTCCATTTGCCTATTGGTGTGAGTATCCCACTTTCTAGCAGCAGCCTTTTTCTGGGTTAGGGCCCTTCCCAATTTTATTTCCTTTTTCTCCCTCTCCCCCCCCCCCCCTTTTCCTTTTTTCCCTTTCCAGTCTCACCGAGCGCGGTTTATCCATTTCCATTGTCCCTTACTCGTTTGGAGAGTCCCTTGGTCTTCATGGCAGCGTTTGGTTAGTGGTGCCTCTTGCTTAGGTGTTGCAGCCTCTGGGGCCTTTCAAAAAGGTGTGTATATGCAATGACAGATCATGTGATACTTAGATTTTTTTGGCCTTCCTCTGGATCAACTGTGGGTATAGAATTGGGTATATTGGATTGTACGATATTTTTTATTTTTATTATTACATTGTAATATAAAATGAAATAGTTCAATTCACCATAATGTAGAATCAGTGGGAGACCTAAGCGTGTCACTTGCCAACGTCGCCTGCCACTAGATGCAGTTTGTCACTTCCCACGTCACCTGCCACCAGATGCACTTACCACGTCGCTTGCCACCAGATGCAGCTGGTCACTTGCCACCTCGCCTGCCACCAGAAGCAGCTTGTCACTTGCCACGTCGCCTGCCACCAGACGCAGCTTGTCACATGCCACGTCGCTTGCCACCAGACGCAGCTTGTCACCTGCTACATTGCCTGCCATCAAATGCAGGTTGTCACTTGTCATGTCACGCCACCAGATGCAGATTGTCGCTTGCTACGTTGCCTGCCATCAAATGCAGCTTGTCACTTGCCACGTCACCTGCCCCAGATTCAGCTTGTCATTTGCCACGTTGCCTGCCACCAGATGCAGCTTGTCACTTGCCACCAGATGCAGATTGTCACTTGCCATGTCGCCTGCTACCAGATGCGGTTTGTCGCTTGCCACCAGCTGTGGATTGTCACTTTGCCACGTCACCTGCCACCAGTTTCAGCTTGTCACCAGATGAAGCTTGTCACTTGCTACGTGGCCTGCCACCAGATGTGTTTTTTTACTATCCTGCCACCAGCTGAAGCTTCCCCCTGTTGCCTGCCACCAAAAAATACCAGATGCAGCTTGTCACTTTTTAAATGTAATGGCAATTTGGTGACAGGCAACAGTGACAGCACAGAAAGAGGCTTCTGCCATGCACAGTTTTTCAGCACATGCACATTTGCTGGGTCCCAGAGTGAGGGTGGGCAGTGAGAGATGATGTAATCTTTCTGCTGCCCACGATTGCCCAGTGAGGGCGGAACTGCAGTGATGCAGATTAGGGGGTGAGAGATGTCATCTCTTTGCCCACTGGCTGGCTTGCTCACCCGCCGGCTCGCTCGCTGGCCTGCCGCACTCGTGGCCCAGCAGCAGAGAGGTCGCTTCCTGGTGGTTGGGGACCCCGCTGTATCCCTTTTACACTGTGGCTTCAATAGCCACCACCCTCCTCTGCCTACGGCTTTAAAACAATTTCACCCCATGTACTATGCACACTCCCACTATCATGCAATGCTTAATTAAATTATATGCATAAATATACACACACCTAATACAACATATCCCTCACTAACACATATGCAACTTTTGGCAAAAAGCAAAATTCACAATATTGCACACAATGCAACGCCAATATTCCACTTGCTCTGTTTAAAACTGCACCACATCACAACTTGCTCATAGTCTCCCATTTCTCAAAACCTCACCTACCTCTCAAGACAAGACAGTGGATGCAAAAGGTGGGCACAGGAATTGAAGGAGGAGGCAGGAGTGAAGAAAAGCAGCCTTAAGCCATAACTTGGAAGGTAAAATCTGTCACTTTGCAATCATTTTTAAATGAGCATGCTTTATAATTTACTGCAACTTTTAGTAATACTTTAGGAGATGATGTGTCTCATTATTGTAATGCATTTCTACATTTGGCACTGCCTTCGTGTACCTTGGACCCTTTAAACAAGGATAATAGATTTTCTTGTCTTACCCGATTCAATTTTTCTTTACATACATATGTTCATCATACAGGTATTTATAGAGATAATAGATCCACGTAAATTTGCAGAGACTTAATAAATTATTTATTCTTCAAGCCTCTCTCTCTTCTGGAATTAAAGTATATCTAAACCCAAAATCTTTTTTTTTTTTCTTCATACAGTATGCAAGGATGATATTCTGTGACATGTTCTTATGTCTGTTTGTGTCCCTGCTAGGGAGATTCACCCTCTCTTTTTGTCTTGGTGACCATTACCATTAGTGATGGGAAAATTCAAACTTTTGAGTTTGCACCAGAACAGGAATAAATGCAAATATTCAAATCAAATTTTCTGCTTAGATATGGAGTTATGCTTTCACTTCTTGTTTTGGCTTCAGGACAGGAAGTAAAAGCAAATCTCCCCAATGTAACATAGATGGCAATAAGAAAAATAAATTAAAAAAACAGACTAAATTGACTATTCCATGCTGTAGTCAAAATGAAAAAAGGTTTTGGCTTTAGATATGTTTCAAAGCCCATCTCCGAGCTCCCCCTATTCCTCCCACATCCCCCTCTCACTGATTGCTGGCATTAAAAGAAATGCCCTTTTTACTTATTTGAAGTTGTGGTCACTTAAGGCCCCAATCCTTAGTCTTCTCTCCTCTTCTGTTTACAGGAGGTTGGGTCCTTATTTGGGTCTCCACACAACTGGCTGCATAATGTAGATACTTCCTATTGGCTTTCCAGTGGTGGGATCCATTTAGGATTATGAAGGGACTGTTGGGGACTGGCTGACATGGGTACATCTGAATTAGTGGTCCTCCGCACCTGGGAACAATGCTGGCAAGAGCCCTGGACAGCAGAGTATATTTTACTTCACAAGGTAAGCAAAAATGTGAAGGATGGGTTAGAGATGGGTGGGAGGGGGGTCATGTTTTTCCAGAGATGGAAAAGCCTGGTACTGACAAATCTATTTGTAGCAATACTGCTATTGGTAATAATGGATTTTTTTCACATCTACAATGAATGATGATGCATTTAATCTAACCAATAAGCAACATCTCCATTGTACCTGAACTGCTTCTCCCTCTCCATACAACTCAAGCCATGTGCCAGTAGACTTGCAGCTGCATTGACTGAGTATGAAATTAAGGTCCTCTCCTTCCCTTATTTTGGTGTCCTGTCTGAAAGAGTGTTCAGTGCATGAAGTGGCATCCTCAGCCCAAGGTCCAACAAAATGTCTACCACATATGTGGAAGGACCAATCTTTGTCAAAATCATATGAAATGATTTCCAAGTCTATCTGGAAAGAACTGACACTGTGCACAACAGTTAAAAAAACTAAGCTGGGTGGTTCATAACTAGATGGGCGGCAACCCCTTACTGCAGCTTAACCTCTTTAGGACACCACAGATCAATAGCATGCAGTCAGCTGATTTACAGCCCACTATACATACATCTTTTAGGTCCCAAACTTGAGCCTTGCTGATCAGCTGTGTTAACATTTTGTGGCTTACCCTGCACAGAATATGCACTTTTTCTCTCCTGGGCATCTACCATATTAGGCAAAAGCCCTCCACACCATGCCTCATGACACCCAATCCAAAGACAGTATAACCTCACTGCCTGTTTTCTTGTTGAGGGTCATTATATCAGCTGTAAATGATAGAAAGCCATCAACTGACATTTGATGCCTCCCTTTTCATGACATTTAATATTAGGGGAATATGCTTATAGTGGTCTTTATCTGTACCAAGCATTGTCCATTACCTTCATTACACCTGCTCTGAATGAATGCACCAGCAGCACATTGCAGGTGTAGCCCTCTTTTTTTTTTTTTTTTAGGGGGGCGGGGTGAGAAATAGCCCTCCCAAACAGGATTTTGTGCTAATCCTGTAGGTAAATAAGAGAACCAGAACCTTCTCTAAGTAGAAGAGTCAGTTTGATAATGCCTCCATCCAAGACAAGACAGGGCCTCTTAACAGAAGGGATTCCGTTCCTGGGAAACTATTCAGCAATGTAAACAAAATCATTGGGAGCAGAGGAACTACTGCAACCAGCATATAACATTGACCATAAGTGTATAGATGCATACAAGTATAGAAATAATACCAGCTTTATATAAGAAAAGATTAATAACAGTAGACACATTCAATATACAAACCGATATTATCAGAAAATGGCCCAATAGAAGTCCTGGTGGAATTCTGCACGTATACCTGGGTATATATATTTATTTATGGAAATACCACCAGTTGAATTTTGCAGCAAAGTCCTACTGCAGGGTATGTTACAGCATCTATCTTTGTGTCAGAGACCTAAAGACAAGTTATGCAGTCATAAGTCATTACCCAATCACCAAGTAGAGGGCAGCAGATACCTACACAGGCATCCAAAATTTTCACATAAGGTAAATACAGAAAACATTAAAAGCATTTGAAAGTAAACCTACCATGAAATTTGGAGTCTGTTGCTGATCTCATGCTAAAATTGTACTTGTCTATCTGGCTTCAGTAGTTTTTCAATCAATGACCTGGAACAAATGTACATACCACTAAAGCTGTAGAAAAGTAAGAAGTCCTTATCTGCATGCTAGTGACTCAGTAAAATACCAAATAGCATTTTTAAAATGACATTATTCCTACAAAAATTATTTTGGAAATGCTAAAGTATATTTTTAAAGTGAGGGTTTTGTTTTTTTGGAGGGTTTGTATAATACATTAAACATTATACATAACGTCATTTTGTACATCATACTATTTTGCAGTGTAAATTTTTTTTTCAAGCCTGTGTGAGTTTTATGAAGGAGACCAACAGAGCAAAGCTACAGACAAGTCTTATTAACGTATTTACAATGCAGAATATATGTTAAAAAAAAAGAAATTTGGTGACTTTATTTTCATCTGGAATCCACCTGTGGTACATTAAATCTATGTTCATGGGCCGTACAGTATCTTGCAGTGTCTAGTTCAAAGCCCCCTCTCATCTCTTTGTTCCTGAATAAATTTTACAAGGATTTTATGTGGGGCCACACTCATTTAACTGCAACATCTTGGCAGCATATTCATACCAAAAGGGCCTGATGTGTTAGCAGTTCACCGTAAAGCATTGTATGCATCCAGCTTTTAAACATGAGGTTAATGACCCATCCTAATGATATTGTGCTACTTCTTCAAGAATCTGCATATACAGTATAGACAGAAAAAAAGTTATTGATTGTTGTGGTTGTTGGTCTATTGTATTGCAGTGCTGAATACAAAACACAATTCTCACCAAGACTCGTTTTAAATTTGTTATGCCCTGGTTTCCATTCACAATTTTGAAATATGCTTGTAGACATGTGTGCTTGCATTTTTGCTGTAGGATAAGTAGATTGTATGCTCCCCTGGAGCAGGGTCCTATATTTATCATAGGCACGGCATAAAAAGCACTGTTTGAAAAGAAAAATTAGCTGGCGCTGCAAGAATCCAAAAGTGCACACAACTGCTAGTGACGAGGCGCAAGCTAATTGTAAATATGGATGTATTTTTGCTTGTGCGCGTGATAGTACATACCAAACGTTTGTAAATATCTCAATACAATAAATGTGTGTGTGCAGTATATCTCCAGTTGCTCCAAACTGTTTGTAATTGCTTTACCTACATCAGAAGTAGAAGTGTTTCTCACGTTTGTCTTTTAAATTCCCCCGCCCAAAAGGACTGGTTTTGACATATGCATGTTCATGTTAAACTAACAGGTCATTTGACTTGGCTTTCCTTTAAAGTGATATTCAATGCTTATTGTTTTTTTTGTTTTTTTAAATAACAAACATGTTCTACTTACCTGCTCTGTGCAAACGTTTGGCACAGAGCAGCCCTGATCCGCCTCTTTTTGGGTCCCCCGCCGGTGTTTATGGCCCCTCACCGAGTGCCATATAACAAGCCGCTTGCTCTGGGGGCACTCGTGCATGCTTGCTCCCGAGCCGCCTCTGTGTATCCATAAGACACACAGAGCGTGGCTCTGCCCTACCCCCACTCCCTCCTCCCTGGCTGTGATTAAAAGATCCTGTTCCCTTGTAATTACAATGTAAATATCCTTCCACCTTTAATACTTTTCACAGAAATCTCTATATTTTAATCTCTATATTATTTTTAGCCAAACCTCCCAAAGCTAACATTACCAACAAGCCAATCATACATCTATCACCGCACACTTCTGTATAGGAAGTATGAAGAAAAACAAATGCCCTATAAGTCAAAACGTGAGCCTAGGTGACCTGTATGCACACTCATAATTCTCTGATGTCAGCCCAGTTGGGCATTAAGAAAGTGGTACTGCTTGTGATTTCTGAAGAAGACTTCTTTCTCACTGGGTGCCCACAAATCCAAAAGCTTGCAGTTGATGGTATCCAAAACAATTGGGAAGCCAGACTGACATCCCTCCATTCACAATATGTGGAAAGCGGATGTATTAGGGTACAAGGTCAACAACGGCATTAATGTAGTAGTTTGGAAGGATTCATAACCCAAAACCTCACAATCCCAGGAACTGCTTGACTGCATGAAGTGGTGGGCCTGAACTTTTCCCCCACGAGGCTGTACAGGTGCATATTAACTCCTCTGCTCAGCATGTATTTGGATACCATGTGAGATATCGATACAGTACATGGCACAAACATGTTCACAGGGCAAAGACACAATCGATTAGCAGGAAACTTGAAATGGTATCCTCCGCCTCCATAGCCATAGCAGTATCAGCTGATGGAAAGTCTACTATGATATTTAAAAAAAACAGCTTTTTCTTGTTAAAAAAAAAAAAAAAAACAGCTTGAATGAAAACACAAGCATATGCAGATGTGTTGCAAATGTGGCACAGAAGCGTGCATGCACAGCTTCCAACTCCTAATTTATGACATCTAGGTATACCTCATTTCTTGAAACACTGCTTTAACCCTTTTACTTGGATGACTCTCTTTTAATGGGTTATGAGAAATGGCACTCCCCAAACAGGTAAATAGGTAAATAAGAGAACCAGAACCTTCATTAAAGTGGATTTAACCCCTCTCATATACCAAGTGAAGTGAAGAGCATCAGATGATACACAGGGATGGAACAAATCTCTCCACATACGTTTTACATGTATATCTGCTGTCTTCAGCTTTATATACTGTTTAGAAAGTGCACGTCCTGTTCAAATTTTCACTTCCTCATTCTGCACTGTGAGAGAAGTCTTGGATTACACTGATTTGAGGAAAGGCACACACCCCCCTCCAGATAGGCAGAGACTTTCAGAGCTGTCATGTGAGTAAAGCTGCTTTCTGCTAATCTATTGGTTTTATCACATGTGTCAGAGAACTTATCAGAAGTTATCATGGTGATAACAGAAGAAGGAGCAGGAGAAAGCCATGGGACTTAGTGCTTTGAATAGAGATAAGAAAACACTGCAGATATATGTGCCCAGCTCATATTTCATGAATCGAGTTTACATCCACTTTAAGTGGAAAAGTGGGTTTAATAATAAAGTTAATAATAATAATAAAGAGCCTCCTACCAAGACAGGGTCTCTGAATAGAGGGGATATCCTTCCTGGGAAATTAACCCGTAATCTAAACAAAGTAATTGGGAGCAGAGAAACCACAGCAAATAGAATATTATATTATATATACAGTTGTGCTCATAAGTTTACATACCCTGGCAGAATTTATGATTTCTTAGCCATTTTTCAGGGAATATGAATGATAACATAAAAACTTTTCTTTCACTCATTGTTAGTGTTTGACTGAAGCCATTTATTATCAATCAACTGTGTTTACTCATTTTAAATCATAATGAAAACAGAAACTACCCACATTACCCTGATCATAAGTTGACATACCCCAGTTCTTAATACCGTGTATTGCCCCCTTTAACATCAGTGAAAGCTTGAAGTCTTTTGTGGTATTTGTGGATGAGGCTCTTTATCTTCTCAGATTGTAAAGCTGCCCATTCCTCTTGGCAAAAAGCCTCCAGTTCCTGTACATTTTTGGGCTGTCTTGCATGAATATCCATATACTTATATCCATAAGTATATATGAAAAGAACCAATAAAAGCAAATACATCCAGTGGACAAACAGGTATTATGAAGCAAAGGGTCTAACAAGAATTCTGGTGGAATTGTGCACATACTGTATACAGGGCCGTCTTTAATATTGATTGGACCCTGGGCAAAACTTTTCTTGCCCCCCCCCCCCATGCAGTTTTGCTCTCCACCTGCTGCTCTGAGACATACAATAAATAGCAGCTAAACTCAAAATCAGTTTACTGAATCAGATCAGGCAGCGATTGCGATTGGTTGCCAGAGGTTACAGTGTATCATTACCGCTCACTGACTGGTTGCTAGAGGTTACAGCACACATTACGGCTCACTGATTAGTTGCTAGAGGTTACAGCACATGATTTCTGCTTGTTGATTGGTTGCTAGAGATTACTGTGGATATGACCTCAGGGGGCCATGATATAATATAAATGCCACCGGCTGCCGCTATTTACATATGAATGCCGGTAATTGACATGTAAACACGGGGTCTGTGGGTGAGTCATCTGTACACAACAATAGGGCAGAGCTGGGCAGCATTAGTAACAGCACTTCATACTGAGATATTGGGACACAGCACAGGACTAAAACCTCAAGGGACGAGGGAATTTAAATCAGGATAGTTGGCAAGTATGAGGCAGCTGCTTTGGGCCCCACAACAATGACAGGGCCCAGGGCAGCTGCCCCTTTTGCCCTGCCTTAAAAACTGCCCTGACTGTATACCCTGGTATATATTTGGTAATAAAGATACCTTCAGATGAATGTTGCAGAAAAGTTCAATTGCATCTCAGTGTTGAAGACAAGATCAGCAGTGATGTGGAGATTATCCAACTGTTATCCAACAAGCCTGGAACGCAGCTTCTTACCAGCAGAAACTGTGGTGTGGCACTGGAACTCAGAGTCAGCCTGTTTACTCTGCATCTTAGTCTCAGTGGCTTCTAATCTGTCATGTAACCAGGCCTCTAACTACAAAGTGGCCATCGGATGCCTAACCTGGCTCTAGCCTATGTTGATTATTGAGCCCTCAGCTAAAACTAGCTATAGAATCCCAAACCAAAAGGGACAGGGTTAACTAAAATATCAGGACCCAAATATAAACTCTATTGCAAAAAACAGGCTCACCTACTAATATACTGGAAGGTGACCACTTCACACATATAGTAAACACAGACCTAGCATCTGACAATGTGCACGTGAGACAATAACAATAGGACAGAGATACATTTGTCAAAATGATTCAGATACACACTCAAGAAACTAGTGGCAGCTGCAGTTAAAATATTAGCACATAGACATACTTGGCTAATAGTCTCTGCTTCTGGTCTGGGTGAAATACAGCAGAAGCAGCTCCTGTGTGTAAGGTGTGTGTAAGGTCACGTGGCTTAGTTCTTCTCTCTTCACTTCCTTCTTCTGGGGTTTCTGATCCAGCTAGCAGAGACAGGAAGTACCTGTATATAACCAATTAACTCTGCAGTAAATAACAAATAGCTATTTACAAATATAGACAGTAGAGGGCAGCAGATCCCCACACTTGCATAATGTTGGGTGAATACTGGGTGATTGTCTAATTTATAACATCAATAAGCCTAACTTCTCAAATGATTAAAAAACTGTGAAAATGTTTGTAATTTTACCCAAAAAAGCCTCTACAAACATGTTATACTTACTGGCTCTGTGCAATGGTTTTGCACAGAGCGGTCCTAAACCTCCTTTTCTGGGATCCACCGCCAGCCCTCTAGGCTCCTCCTCTTCTTAGTTTGCTACCATAGGAAGCAGTTTCCTATGGTGGAGCACCTGCAGGCCCGACCCTCAACCAGGCTGTCTGTAGCTGTGACACAAAGAGTGGCTCACAGGATTTGACTGATTTTATTGACAGCAGAAACCAATGGCTCCCGCTGCTGCCACTGTGCACAGAGAGAGGAGAGAGTCATTGCAGACAGGCACAGCATGGGATTGAGAAATGACTATGTATAGGATAGGATAGGATATATGTAGCAGTACCCCTGCAGGGGTTGGAGATGACTGGTTTCCCTACTCCTGCACAGCCAGGCGACGGGCATTTTTCACTTCTATCCGGACATAAAAAACAGAATTTGAGCTTGTTGCAAAAAGCCCCCTAAGGACTAGGAACTCTGTCCCCTAGAAAGTAACACAAATTGTTGTAGCCTGCATACTGCAGTTTCTCCAATTCCACTGTAGACCCAAGAAAAGAGGGTACCCCCCAGTACATTGGGACTTGAAGGGCAACACACATATACAAATCTATAAAAAATAAATAAAGTTTTATTCATATGCATAGATTTAAAATTACCATGGAACAACATTTTCAGTACATACTAAAATATGACTATAGTAATAGTCATATTTTAGTATGTATTGGAAATGTTGCTCCATGGTGATGTATGCACCAATTTTGTATCTATGTATATAAATAAAACTTTAAATTGTATTATATATTTGTATATGTGAGTTGCCCTTAAAGTCCCAACATACATGGGGGGTACCCTCTTTGCTTGGTTCTGATCTTCTGGTATGTTGGCAACAATTTTGGTTCACTTGGGAGGTATCAAGTTTTGTTATACTGCACAAAGACACTCATTCCAGCTCTACTGCCTGTAGGAACTACCAGCTCGCCTGGCTGCTCTAAGGATCTCCCAGGGCAAGGGAAAGGAAAGATTAAGCACAACACTGTCTTCCAGAAAGACTTGCTATGTGTGGCAGTCTCTCCCCTTGTGAATCTCTGAGTGTGCTAATATACTCACACTGTCTCCCTTGCTCCCGCAAAGGCCAGGTTCCTTTCAAACCACACTGCTTTTAGGATCCTCCCAAGCCAGCCTGAGCTCCAGCCTGAGGCATAGCCGCCCCCCCTCCCCCAGACCAGGGGATCCCCTCCAAGGCCACCAACAACCTCCTCAGCAATCTAACACTCGACTCCCCTGATGGTACAACTTATCCATATTTAAGGTATGGGGTTTGGCTGAGTTACCCTACGTATGTAGATCAACCCTACTAGCCTCCACCCGCTAACTTCTAGAAATGTCTCCAAACTTCTAGAACCAGGGGGAGGCATCTTTTAAATTTGATGATTATGGCTTACAGTTAGTGAAAACCTAGAATTCAGTATCTCAGAAAATTAGAATATTGCATAAGACCAATAAAAAAAAATGATTTCTTAATACAGAAATGTTGGCTTACTGAAAAGTTTGTCCATGTACAGTATAGTATGCACTCAATACTTGATCTGGGCTCCTTTTGCATGGATTACTGCACCAATGCAGTGTGACATGGACGCGATCAGCCTGTGGCACTTCTGAGGTGTTATGGAAGCCCAGGTTGCTTTGATAGCAGCCTTCAGCTCCTCTGCATTGTTGGGCATGGTGTCTCATCTTCCTCTTAACAATATCCCACAGAATCTCTATGGGGTTTAGTTCAGGCGAGTTTGCTGGCCAATCAAACACAGTGATACCATGATCATTAAACCAGGTATTGGTACTTTGACAGTGTGGGCAGGTGCTAGGGTCCTGCTGGAAATGAAATCAGCATCTCCATAAAGCTGGTCAGCAGAGGGAAGTATAAAGTACTCTAGAATTTCCTGGTAGAGGGCTGCGCTGACTTTGGACTTCATAAAACACAGTGGACCAACACCAGCAGATGACAAATGAAATGCAAAATTTTCCACAGAGTCTAGAGGAAGAGTGGAGAGGCACAGGATCCAAGTTGTATGAGGTCCAGTGTGAAGTTTCCACAGTCAGTAATGATTTGGGGAGCCCTGTTATATGCTGGTGTTGGTCCACTGTGTTTTATCAAGTCCAAAGTCAGAGCAGCCTAACCTAAACCCCATAGAGAATCTTGTCAAGAGGAAGATTAGACACCAGAACCAATAATGATGCGCTGGGCTTCCATAACACCTCAGTAGTGCCACAGGCTGTTCACCTCCATGCCATTTCTGTATTATTATTATTTTTTTTTTTGGTCTTATGTAATATTCTAATTTTCGGGCATACAGCGTATTGGGTTTTCACTAGCTGTAAGCCATAATCATCAAAATTAAAATAAATAATTGCTTGAAAATTTGTATCACTCTGTGTAATGCATCTATAAAATATATGAGTTTCACTTTTTGAATTGAATTACTGAAATAAAATCAACTTTTTGATGATATTCAATTTTTTTTAGATTCAACTGTATCTCCTGTATATGCTACAGATGTGATGAGAATAGTGAGGGAGGCAAGCATAAAACATGTTTTCTGAAGATATAAGCATTCTACTTATGATTTACATTTCCTTAATAGTTACTGATAATAATACAGGCACATCTCATTCTGGGTTGAGAATGAAACAGTAAAAAGATGATCATTCAGTCTACACTGACCTCTTGTGGAAATAAAGGAAATGAACATTAGATGGACCAAAACTGTGCTTTTAAGAATGCTAAAAACTAAAAAATTTAAACATTTTTAAAATGTTGTAAATACGGCAATATTATGAAAAAGTAGTCCTTTGAGCACAGTCTCTATATTATTGCAGCAGCGCTTTTGTCCTTATTGTCACCCAGGACCAATTGGTGAAAAAAAACAAAAACAATCAGTTGAATCAATGTGATCTGATAAAGACGTCCCCACGCAGTGGTCCCTTATATGAAATAGTGACAGCTTCCACCGTATATTTCCAACAGATCTTTCACCACGTGCAGAATGAACTCCCCTATGGGGATGCACTCACCAGACCATTGATCAATAAAAGCCTTTGAAATAAGATCACTATGCATCGGCGTTCCTCCACACTCTATCTCCTTTGCAGTCAAAATCGCTGGATCATACACCAATTTTATCCTGTTTGTCCCCTGGAGCGCACGCTGAGGCGCACACACGTCACTTCCGGTCTGTAGATCACCGCCCTAGGCCCTAGTGACGTGTGTGCGCCTCAGCGTGCGCTCCAGGGGACAAACAGGATATCGCAGTGCTGTTCTATACAGCCAGAGACACATCAGTTCCGGAGGAGACCGCACAACATCAGGCACAGTGGCATACACATTTAAATGCTTAATGTTAATTGATTGATGGTACGCAGATTGTACTAGGGGGGAAGGTTTTTACTTTAATAAAGGCTATGTTTGAAACAGTATTACACTATTGCAACCCCTTTTGTTTTTATGAGGAAAATTGGTGTATGATCCAGCGATTTTGACTGCAAAGGAGATAGAGTGTGGAGGAACGCCGATGCATAGTGATCTTATTTCAAAGGCTTTTATTGATCAATGGTCTGGTGAGTGCATCCCCATAGGGGAGTTCATTCTGCACGTGGTGAAAGATCTGTTGGAAATATACGGTGGAAGCTGTCACTATTTCATATAAGGGACCACTGCGTGGGGACGTCTTTATCAGATCACATTGATTCAACTGATTGTTTTTGTTTTTTTTCACCAATTGGTCCTGGGTGACAATAAGGACAAAAGCGCTGCTGCAATAATATAGAGACTGCGCTCAAAGGACTACTTTTTCATAATATTGCCGTATTTACATGTTTTCACAATTTTAAGCAGCTGCTATCACCAGAAGTGGTGGACTACATATATTTATAATTTATTTGTATATTTATATATTTATACGTTTATATCTATATATCTATATATTTAAGAAATACATATCAATATAGCGCGGAGGGGTGAGCCATAAGGGCGGGTATTTGTTGCATTTTTAAAATGTTATAATGACCACAATTATGAAAGGATCTAAAAAAGTAAAACCAATTATGGCTGTAGCACTTGAGTGACAAAAATATTTTGTAAATCAAAAAACATTTTTCTGCAGAGGATTAAATACAGTATCTCACAAAAGTGAGTACACCCCTAAGTGAAAATGTCCAAATTGGGCCCAGAGTGTCAATATTGTGTGGCCACCATTATTTTTCAGCACTGCCTTAAACCTCTTGAGCATGGAGTTCACCAAAGCTTCACAGGTTGCCACTGGAGTCCTCTACCACTCCTCCATGATGACATCACAGAGCTGGTGGATGTTAGAGATCTTGCGCTCCTCCATCTTCCAATTGAGGATGCCCCACAGAAGCTCAATAGGGTTTAGGTCTGGAGACATGTTGAACTTTCAGTGTAGCTGGAAGTGCTCTGGGGTCTCAGCTCACAGTCTACAATCATCATAGTACAGGCAACCACACTAAAGCTCTGTTCCCACTAGTGCGACTTGTCATGCGTCATTTGGACACATAAAGTCACATGACAAGTCACAGCCCATTGATTTCAATGTCACCTGTTCCCATCTATGCAACTGAAAATCAGCGACTTTGAAAAGGTACCTGCAATGCTTGTATGCGACTTTTGATGCGACTTTGATCCAGAGAGTGTAAAGTTGAAAAAAAGCTGCACTCAAAGTCGCATTAAAGTCGCACTCTAAATCGTGCAACTTTGTGGTTGCAATAGTGGAAATGAGACTTGCCATGCGACTATGTGTCCAAAGTCGCATGACAAGTCACAGTTTATTGATTTTAATGGTACCTGTTCCCATCTATGTGACTTTGAAAATCAGCGACTTTGAAAAGGTACCTGCAATGCTTTGATGCGACTTTGATCCAGAGAGTGTCAATTTGGATCAAAGCTGCAATCAAAGTTGCACTCTAAATCCTGCAACTTTGGGGTTGCAATAGTGGAAACGTAGACTTATGCCCCGTACACATGGTCGGATATTCCGATGGAAAAAGTCCAATCGGACCATGTTGTCGGAAAATCCGCCCATGTGTGGGCTCCATCTGACTTTTTCCGTCGGAATTTCCGACAGAAAAAAATTTGAGATCCTGCTCTCAAATTTTCCGACAACAAAATCCGATCGAACTTTTTTCGATCGTGTGTACAGAATTCCGACGGACAAAGTGCCATGCATGCTCAGATTAAATTACGAGACCAAAGCTATTGGCTACTAGCCTCTACGTAGTCCCGTCGTACGCAACGAACGTCACCACGTTCAGAATGATCGGATTTTCCGACAACTTTGTCCGACCGTGTGTATGCAACACCAGTGTCGGACAAAATCCGTCAGAAAAAAATCCACGGATTTTGTGGTCGGAATTTCCGACTGCGTGTACGGGGGCTAATGCCGCGTACACACGGTGGGAATTTCCGATGGAAACTGTCCGATGGGAGCTTTTCAACGGATTTTCCGACCGTGTGTATACCCATCTGTCTTTTTCTGTCGGAATTTCTGACGGACTTTGGATTGAGAACCTGTCAATTTTTCAATTTTTCCAACGGAAAACCTTTCTATCGGATTTTCCGATCGTGTGTATGCAATTCCGACACGCAAAATTCCGACGCATGCTCGGAAACAATTTGACGCATGCTCAGAAGCATTAAACTTCCCTTTTATAGTGCTGTCAAACTTGTTTTATGCCGCTGTGTTACAGACCGTCAGAATTTGGTGTGACCGTGTGTAGGCAAGACAGTTTGAGCGAAATTCCGTTGGAATTCCGACGGGAAAACCATCAGAGCTTTTTCCGACGAGAATTCCGACCGTGTGTACGCGGCATAAGTCTCCGTTTCCACTAGTATTACTTGTCATGCAACTTTAAACACAAAAAGTCGCATGACAAGTCACAGCCCATTGATTTCAATGGCACCCATTCCCATCTATGCTTTGATGCAACTTTTGATGTGACTTTGATCCAGAGAGTGTAAAGTTGGATCAAAACTGCACTCAAAGTTGCACCAAAGTCACACTCCAAAGTCGAACTCTAGCCTTAGGCTACATTTCCACTAGTGCGACTCCAAAGCTGTGCTATTTAGAGTGCGATTTTGAGTGCAGCTTTGATCCAACTTTACACTCGGAATCAAAGTCGCATGAAAAGTTACATCAAAGTAGTGCAGGCACATTTTCAGTTTAGGCTGATATGTATTCTTCTACATATTTTTGGTAAAAAAAAAAAAAACACAATAAGCATATATTGATTGGTTTCGCAGAAGTTAGACTGTCTACAAAATAGGGGATAAATTTATAGCATTTTTATTATTTATTTATTTTTTATTAGTAATAGTGGCGATCTGCGATTTTTACACATCTTGACACATTTTTGGGACCATTGGCATTTATACAGCGATCAGTGCTGTAAAAATGCACTGATTACTGTAAAAATGTCACTGGCAGTAAAGGGGTTAACACTAAGGGGCGATCAAGGGGTTAACTGTGTTCCCTGGGAGGTGATACTAACTGAAGGGGGAAGGGACTGACTAGATGAAGTGACAGATAGTGGTTCCTAGCTAATAGGAACACACGATCTGTCACTCCTCTCAGAACAGAACAGGGAAGTGTGTGTTCACACACACTTGTCCCTGTTCTGTGTCCCCTGCTCACGATTGCTCGTGGCCGTCGGTCATCGCGACGAGAATCATCACCCCCGCTGTGCCGACCTGCCACAGTAAAATGACGGGGGCTGGTCGGCAAACGGTTAAAGGACTAATTCACGGACTTGTGTCATTATTTGCTTAAAGGAGAAGTCCAGCCTGAGCTTCTTAGGCTGGGCTTCTCCTATGGGTCACAGGAGTGCAATTCGTTTTGCACTCCTGTGACCCGTTTTCAGCAGAGAACGGTCTGAAGTCTGCTCTCCGCTGAAGTCACTGCAATCAGAAGAGGCAGCGCGTCATCCCGACTTCAGAAGCATGGTTCCACCAGCTGCCTTGACTGATGGCAGTCTCAGCGAGCCGCTGAGATGCCCACTCCCCGCCCCTCCACAGCTCAGCGCTCCAGTGAGCGTGGAGGAACAGAGCATGAGGGATGCTGACAGTCTGCAGCTCTCCGCTTGGGGAGGAGTGAGAACCAAGCCATCAGCAATGTTCGGTGGCTCGGTTCTCAGTGCTGAGACACCGGGGGACAGCTGCAGGATCGGTCCACCTAGGTAAGTATGAATCTCAAAAAAAAAAAAACATACTTCTCTTTTAACTATCTGGTTGCGCCAGTACCCAATCCTTCTAGGGTGTGCATGAAGCATGCAGATCTGGAGGGGTTAAATGGCAAAGAGCTTGTTAGCTTCCCATACTCCTGAAAGATGCCCTTTGCCACCGTTCGTCATATGGATGAGGTGACAAACTCATGACAGTAAGCAATGGTTTTGCAGCAAATTGGCAGTAAGAAATACAAGGAGGTAAAGAGCATATAGCTTTAGGAGGCCCACAGAAGGACTGACAACCTAGGATAAAATATCAGAAAGGAAGGCACTGTCTACCATCAGCTACTAACCGGCATCACAGCAGTCACAACATAGAGGGATAAGACTGCAGGCTGCACAAGGACCTGTCTCATAAAAAAAATAAAATAATAATAATAATTAATGACAATCAGGGATAGTGAGCAAGTTAAAAAGGAGTGGGGAAAATGCACACAAGAAAGAAAATAAAAATGGGAACTAAGGGTAAGGAGTGCTGAAGAGGAATGGTTTGGTATAGAACGTTTCAGTAGTTTCAAACATAGGACTATTGTGAGGAATCTTATATACAGGATATTAGAGGTTCTGTAATAACATAAGCAAGAATTGTTTAGCTCACTCGTGAAACTCCAGGGTAGCTCCTTAGGAAAAAAAAATGCAAAAATCCTCATTGATATGGGGTTCCCCTACAAGCGAGCTGAGATTTTAAATTAGGCTGGTTGTAAATCTATCTGCTAAATAGGGATGAGCTGAACAAACCCCCCCCCCCCCCCCGGGACGGTTTGCAGCAGAACATGCGAACAGGCAAAAAATTTGTGCGAACATGCAAACACTGTTAAAGTCTATGGGACACGAATGTGAAAAATTAAAAGTGCTAATTTTAAAGGCTTATATGTAGGTATGAGCCCATGGTTCGAGACATTTTTGTTTGCATTGATACATGTCCCCTGGGGCAGGATCCGGGTCCCTAAACACTTTTTTGGGCAATAACTTGCATATAAGCCTTTAAAATGAGCACGTTAGATTTTTCACGTTCGTGTCCCATAGACTTTAACGGTGTTTGCGGGTTCGAACACATTTTTTGCCTGTTCACATGTTCTGCTGCGGGGGGTGAGCAGCGCATCACTACTTATATGCAAGTTAATGCCATAAAAAGTGTTTGTGGACCCGGGTCCTGCCCCAGGGGACATGTATCAATGCAAAAAAGGATTTTAATAATGCTTAAAGTGAAACAATAAAAATGAAATATTCCTTTATATATCATGCCTGGGGGTGTCCTTAGTATGCCTGTAAAGTAGCACATCTTTCCCATGTTTATAACAGTACCACAGCAAAATGAAATTTCTAAAGGGAAAAATGTCATTTAAAACTGCTTGCGGCTGTAATGTATTGTCGGATCCCGGCAATATAGATAAAAATACCAAAAATACCAAAAAAATGCAGTGGATGTCCCCCCCAAACTCCATACCAGGCCCTTCAGGTCTGGTATGGATATTAAAGGGAACCCCGCACCAATTTTCTTTTTTAAATGGCGTGGGGGCCCCCAGGCACTATATACTCTGAACAGCAGTATATATACTATACGATCTGCCCTATATACTCTGCAGAAAAACAGGCCCTGCTGTGAAATATTATATTAAAAATTGTAATTACATGGCCCTGTTAAATTGGGGCGCTAGCACAGTGTAACCCCTCACATTTACTCTTGTTGGGTGCAGGAACGGGCCCTGCTTAACTATTATTTCAAAAACAGTAATTACATGCCCCTGTCAAACAGGGGCAGAAAAATTGGGCCTTTGGTTTTGGTGATGCCAGAACACTGTAAGCCCTCACAGTTACTGGTGTTGGGTGCAGGAACGTGTCTTGCTGTAAAATATTATATCAAAAATTGTAATTACCTGCCCATGTTAAACAGGGGCAGAAAAAATGGGCCTTTGGTTTTGGTGGCGCCACAACACTGTAACCCCTCACAGTTACTCTTGTTGGGTGCAGGAACAGGCCCTGCAGTGAAATATTAGATCAACATTTTTTATTACATGCCCCTGTTAAACAGGGGCAGAAAAATTGGGCCTTGGGTGGTGTGCCCTAAACCAAAAATATTGTTGGAAGCTAGCATCATCAAAATTGAAGAGGAAATTATAGTCAGCATAGGCAGTCTTCAAGGGATCCCAGATCCATAGCAAATTCAATCAGTTACAACAGCATCAGGTGCTTGATAGCTGCTGATAGAAGACTGATTGATTTTTATGAATGTGAGCCTATCAACAGAGTCTGTGGACAGGGCACTTTTTGATCCATTACAAACCCTCCAGCAGCACTGAATGTGCATTCAGAAAGCACGCTGGCTGCAAGACAGGCCAGTAGCTCAATTGCATATTGAGAAAGTTCTGGCCAGTGGTCTATCCTCAAGACTCAGTAACCCAGTGGATGCTCTGTTGGAAAGGTCTCCAAGTCTGCTCTTGCCCCTAGATATTCCTTCACCATATAATACTGAGGACTGAAAATAGTTTAAAGGCATTGGTCAGCTGGCCACCTTCTGCACCACTCTTCCTCTGACTGAACGAAGCCTCAACAACATGTTGTCCAGCACCATGAAAATCGTAACCTCCCAGGGTCTGGAAATGCGCTACACAAACCTATCTTCAAGGCCTCCTGAAGATGTTTCATCCTCTGCTCTCTCTGTGAAGACTGGATGAGTTCTGCAACTTTACCCTTTACCCTGTAACATGGTTCAAGAAGGGTTGCCAGCCAGTAATGATGCCTCTTCTTGATACCACGAATCCTAGGATCCTTTCACAGGCTTTGCAGAATCGATTCAATCGATTCGATTCTAAGTCCTCTGGGTCACTAAGGATCACATTATCCGTAACTACCTCCTCCTAGTCACGTACAACTCCTTGAAAACCATCCCTTGAAGACTGCTGCTGACTGAGTGCTATGCTCTACATCCATGCTGACACAAACTTCCTCCTCCGCAGGAATGCTATCTGGATAAAGGGGGCCTTGAGAGGAAAGGAAGTCCTCCTTTTCTTTTTTTTTTTATTTATTAATTTTTTCATTTTTTCTTTTCATTCTTCTTTCCCTTTTTCCTTCTCCCCCCCCCCCCCCCCCCCTTTTTCACACCTATTCCCGTCCGCTATTTTTTTTACTTTTTTCACCTTCTTAATATATATTTTTTCACACCTTATTCTACTCTTTTTACCTTGTTCTTTTCTTCTTCTTTTCTTTTTTGTATCATCATCTAGCATTCACAAATAATACTTTCCCCCTTGCTCCAGCACACTCACACTATTCCAAATTTCATTGGTTTTCGCATGGGTTTAATTTTAGGTCACTTACCCCACACAGCATATTAACACCTTGTTGGTTTGTTAACCCCACACATATTCTAACTTATACAATTAGCTCACCCTATATTTATCATCACTTCACACACCACGCTTTTTAGTTACTCTTTTCTATCCATTTTTTATAGAGCTAGGAACAACTCGAATACCATATAATTATTAAATACATTTCTACAGTCAATCCCAACAACGAGAATTTATTATATTCAATGCTTTTATGCAGGACTAAAAGTTTACTAGTGCGCTATACTGTACCAGAAAATAAAATACATAATTTTTAGTAATTGTGCATCGAAATTCACGATACACATGAATAATTTATAAAAAATTCATTGTTTTTTTGTCACTAACTGCAAGTCCATGACTGTGATCCCTTCAGGGGGGCCTTTCCGCTTCCCACCTGGTGGGAAGTTTGGGGAGCAGCAATGCGGCGATGAGGCCCACGATTACTCTCAGGGAATAATTTCTTGTTTTTTAGAAAAATCTCTGGTTAAGAACAATTCGGTGGAAGGGTAAATATTGCATATGATAAACTAAATAAGGCTTACATAAATAAAAACATAAATATAATAAATGTACTCAATTCTTAAAGTTTTTTCTCCTTTTCACAGAAATGCAATAAAGTCGCCCCTTACTTTCTGTTTCCCCCCCCCCCCTCCTCGGGGGAGCCTCCACAAGTTTGTCACTAACTGCAAGTCCATGACTGTGATCCCTTCAGGGGGGCCTTTCCGCTTCCCACCTGGTGGGAAGTTTGGGGAGCAGCAATGCGGCGATGAGGCCCACGATTACTCTCAGGGAATAATTTCTTGTTTTTTAGAAAAATCTCTGGTTAAGAACAATTCGGTGGAAGGGTAAATATTGCATATGATATGTCAGCAAGACAGGCAGGAGTCGGCAAAAGTTCACAGCAGAGATAGGCAGAGTCAGGCAGGCCGGGTCGGATTGGAGAATGTGTCGCCCCATCGTGCGCTAACTCGCACGCGCGCGCACCCATCGCTCACCCGCGCGTGCACAGAGAGCCCGCAGGCGCATACTGGTGAGCAAACACTGCTGCACAACTTGGGAAGGGGCCTGCGTGCGCATGCGCACACGGGTTTGCTCCTGATCAGCACTGGCACGTACCTGACACTAGAGTAATGCCCCGTACAAACGATCAGAAATTCGGCCAGCAAAAGACCAATGAGAGCTTTTGGTCGGAAAATGCAACCATGTGTATGCTCCATCTGACTTTTTCTGGCCGAATTCCAGCCAGCAAAAGATTGAGAGCAGGTTCTTGGTTTTTCGGTCAGAAAAAGTTCCGAATTGAAATTCTGATCGTCTGACCCAATTCCGACGTGCAAAATTCCTACGCATGCTCGGAAACAATTTGACGCATGCTCGAAGCATTGAACTTCATTTTATCAGCTCATTGTAGTGTTGTACGTCACCAGGTTCTTGATGATCGAAAGTTCAGCGAACTTTTGTGTGACCGTGTGTATGCAAGCCAAGCTTGAGCGGAATTCCGTCGGAAAAGCCATCCAAGATTTTTCCGACGGAAATTCCACTTGTGTGTACGCGGAATTAGTTTAAGTATATAACATCTGAACTAGTTTTGCAGTCTAATGCCGCTTCGTCAGGAGAATATCTGTAATTTGATTGAGAAATGATCAATAACAATACAATTGACCAAAATAGTAACGACATTTAATACAATAATGTCAGTAACAATATACACGTGGGGGAGGAGCAGATATGCTTACCCAGAACCCTGGCAGGCACAGGACACAGGACGGGGGGAACCTTTGGTGACGTCCTGTGTCTGCCAGGGCTCTGGGTAAGCAGCTCTGCTCTTCCACCCATATATATATATATATATATATATATATTTGACATTATTGTCAATATACAATACAATATGACATCATTGTATTAAATGTTGTTACTATTCTGGTCATTTGTACTGTTATTGATCATTTGTCAATCAAATTACAGATATCCTCCTGATGAAGTGGCATTAGACAGCAAAACTAGTTGAGATATTATCCGTTATCAACTATACCACTGTGATCTTACCCGTTTGGGGATCATTATCTTGGTGATACACATGGATTGTTACCATGCTTTTAATTTGTATCTGATTATTCGTTATGTGTTATTAATGTTGTATTAATAAACCTTTATATAAATTTTTTTATATATCTGCCTACATACTTAAACTTACTCTAGTTTGTATCATACTGAGATAGTCCAATTGCCCCTGTTCTTTAAGGAGGCTTGGTTGGAGAACAAGTTCCCAACCTCTTTATCTCCACATATTAGATACTGTGTACACCTCCTGCATTGTATTAGAAACGGTACAATGGCTGCACTGTATTTTATACTGTGTACACCACCAGAAGTATAGTAGAAACTGTACACACTGTATTAGATACTGTGTACACTGCCTGCACTGCATTAGAATAGAAACGGCACGATGGCTGCACTGTATTTTATACTGTGTACACCACTAGAAATGTAGTAGAAACTGTATTAGATACTGTGTACACTGCCTGCACTGTATAAGAAAATGTACAACGGCTGCACTGTATTGTGTACTGTGTACACCACCAGAAGTGTAGTAGAAACTGTACTAGATACTGTGTACATCGCCTGAAGTGTATTAGAAACAGTACACCACCGATTGCACTGTAGATATAGGCTTATATAGGCTTTTTTTCAGGGGGAACTTGGTGGAACTCAGTTCCACCACCTCTGGCTCAGACCCTTGGGGTGGCCTGCTCACCACAATCATTTGTAAACACAGAAATCCAGTTTCTGTGTTTACAAGTGACAGCTCTGCACTCTGTGTAACCCCCCTGAACTCTGCACTCTTTATGTAATGCAATCCTCTTATTTAATGCCCCTTTAAGACCCTCCTACTTATTTTATGTGATTTGGAGGGTGTGTGTGGGTGGATGGGCTTTGGGGGGTTGTGGTTGAGTTCCAGCATCTATTATTTGAGGAAAAAAAGCCCTGTATATATATATATATATATATATATATATATATATATATATATATATATACATATACACACACACACACACACACACACATACACACAAGACTGTGTATATATATATATATATATATATATATATATATATATATATATATATATAATTAATACACCGCCTAAAGTGTATTAGAAATAGTACACCACCGAATGCACTGTAGATATAGGCTACACTGGATGCAGAGTATATACAGTTGTGCTCATAAGTTTACATACCCTGGCAGAATTTATGATTTCTTGGCCATTTTTCTGAAAATATGAATGATAACACAAAAACTTTTCTTTCACTCATGGTTAGTGTTTAGCTGAAGCCATTTATTATCAATCAACTGTGTTTACTCTTTTTAAATCATAATGACAACAGAAACTACCCAAATGACCCTGATCAAAAGTTTACATACCCCAGTTCCTAATACCGTGTATTGCCCCCTTTAACATCAATGATAGCTTGAAGTCTTTTGTGGTATTTGTGAAGGAGCCTCTTTATCTTCTCAGATGGTAAAGCTGCCCATTCCTCTTGGCAAAAAGCCTCCAGTTCCTGTAAATTCTTGGGCTGTCTTGCATGAATTGCACGTTTGAGATCTCCCCAGAGTGGATCAATGATATTTAGGTCAGGAGACTGAGATGGCCACTCCAGAACCTTCATTTTATTTTGCTGTAGCCAATGACAGGTTAACTTGGCCTTGTGTTTTGGATCATTGTCATGTTGGAATGTCTAAGTACGTCCCATGTGCAGCTTCCTGGCTGATGAATCCAAATGTTCCTCCAGTATTGATAACATACTGCATTCATCTTGCCATCAATTTTTACCAAATTTCCTGTGCCTTTGTAGCTCACACATCCCAAAAACATCAGCAATCCATCTCCGTGTTTCACAGTAGGAATGGTGTACCTTTCATCATAGGCCTTGTTGACTCCTCTCCAAATGTTGTGTTTATGGTAGTGGCCAAAAAGCTCAATTTGGTCTCATCACTCCAAATTACTTTGTGCCAGAAGGTTTGAGGCTTGTCTCTGAGCTGTTTGGTGTATTGTAAGCAGGATACTTTGTGGCATTTGTACAGTAATGGCTTTTTTCTGGCGACTCGACCTTGCAGCCCATCTTTCTTCAAGTGCCTCCTTATTGTGCATCTTGAAACAGCCACCAACGTCCTGTATTTCACCCGAATTTTTTTGAGGGTTTTTCTTTGCATCACAAACAATTTTCCTGACAGTTGTGACTGAAATCTTAGTTGGTCAACCTGACCATGGTTTGGTTTCAACAGAACCCCTCATTTTCCACTTCTTGATTAGAGATTGAACACTGCTGATTGACATTCTCAATTCCTTGGATATCTTTTTCATATCACTTGCCTGCTTTATACAGTTCAACTACCTTTTCCCGCAGATCCTTTGACAATTATTTTGCTTTCCCCATGACTCAGAATCCAGAAACGTCAGTGCAGCACTGAATGAAAGATGCAAGGGTCTGTCAGGAGTCCAGAAACTCATTGACCTTTTATACACACACACTAATTACAAGCAAACAGATCACAGATGAGGATGATTACCTTAATAGCCATTTAAACCCATTTGTGTCAACTTGTGTGCATGTTATCAGGCCAAAATCACCAGGGTATGTAAACTTTTGATCAGGGTCATTTGGGTACTTTCTGTTGTGATTATTATTTAAAAAGAGTAAACACAGTTGATTGATAATAAATGGCTTCAGCCAAACACTAACCATGAGTGAAAGAAATGTTTTTGTGTTATCATTCATATTCTCTGAAAAATGGCCAAGAAATCATAAATTCTGTCAGGGTAGCACAACTGTATATATACACAAGACTGTATGTGTGTGTATATATATATATATATATATATACACTAATACACCACCTGAAGTATATTAGAAACAGTACACCACTGAATGCACTGTAGATATAGGTTACACTGGATGCAGAATATATATATATATATATATATATATATATATATATATATATATATATATATATATATATATATATATATATATATATATACACACACACACACACACACACACACACACACACACACAAGACTGTATATATACAGTCTTGTGTAAAGCCCCCTTTACCCTGAGCTTCTTTAGCAAGGCAGTGGTCGTCTTGGAGGTGTGTTTGGGGTCATTATCATGTTGGAATACTGCCCTGAAGCCCAGTCTCTGAAGGGAAGGGGATCATGCTCTGTCAGTATGTCACAGTACATGTTGGCATTCATGGTTCCCTCAACGAACTGTAGCTCCCTAGTGTGGGCAGCACTAAAGCAGCCCCAGACCATGACACTTCCACCACAATGCTTGACTGGAGGCAAGAAACACTTGTCTTTGTACTCCTCAACTGGTTCCCGCCACACACGCTTGACACCATCTGAACCAAATAAGTTCATCTTGGTCTCATCAGACCACAGGACATGGTTCCAGTATTCCCTGTCCTTAGTCTGCTTGTCTTCAGCAAACTGTTTGCAGGCTTTCTTGTGCATCATCTTTAGAAAAGGCTTCCTTCTGGGACAACAGCCATGCAGACCAATTTGATGCAGTATGCAGCGTTTGGTCTGAGCACTGACAGACTGACCCCCCACCCCTTCAACCTCTGCAGCAATGCTGGCAGCACTCATACGTCTATTTCCCCAAGGCAACCTCTGGATATGACGCTGAGCACGTGCACTCAACCCCTTTGGTCGACCATGACGATGCCTGTTCTGAGTGAAACCTGCCCTGATAAACCACTGTATGGTCTTGGCCACTGTGCTGCAGCTCTGTTTCACTGTCAATCTTCTTATAGCCTAGGCCATCTTTATGGAGAGCAACATTTCTTTTTTTTAGATCCTCATAGAGTTCTTTGCCATGAGGTGTCATGTTGAACTTCCAGTGACCAGTATGAGAGAGTGAGAGCGATAACACCAAATCTAACACACCTGCTCCCCATTCACACCTGTGACCTTGTAACATGAATGTGTCACGTGACACCGGGGAGGAAAAATTGCTAATTGGGACCAATTTGAACATTTTCACTTAGGGGTGTACTCACTTTTACCAGCAGCTTAGACATTAATGGCTGTGTGTTGAGTTATTTTGAGAAGACAGCTAATTTACACTGTTATACAAGCTGTACACTCACTAATTTACATTGTAGCAAAGTGTAATTTCTTCAGTGTTGTCACATGAAAAGATATAATAAAATACTTACAAAAATGTGAGGGGTGTACTCACTTTTGTTAGATACTTTATGTGTTGTGGGAAGATTAGCTCGTGGGGATCTCCTTTTCTGAATGACAGTCAGCAAACAGGCAGTTTTCTTAAAATTCTGGCGGATGCCAGGTTTATTTGCAAGGGGTTTGCAAAGTAAAAAAAAAAACAAACAAACAGTAAATCAAATCCTTGCCGTCCGGCGCTAACTAAACAAACAGTCTCCTCTCTATTCAGTGCAGGGCTGGTCCCCGTCACCCACAAAACATACGGAAAAGCAAACCTTTTTCTCAGTCGAAAATCCAGAGCTCCTCTCACGCAGGTTCCTCCCTGAGTCTCAAAACCAGAGCCCTGCTGTGCTCTCTTCCTGGTTATTTAAAGTCCAGCTGACTGTGGACTCCAGTGGACCAGAACATCTGGACCGGAACCCAGCCTGCCACAGAGGCTGGAAAACCCGGGCCGGATTCTGGTTTAGTCCCTTACAATGTAACGAATGCGAGGTGAAATGTACCTATGATCGTGTATCTCACCTTGCATACCGTCACAGTATATACAGTTGCAAAAAAAAGTATGTGAACCCTTTTGGAATGATATGGATTTCTGTACAAATTGGTCATAAAATGTGATCTGATCTTCATCTAAGTCACAACAATAGACAATCACAGTCTACTTAAACTAATAACACACAAAGAATTAAATGTTACCGTGTTTTTATTGAACATTCACAGTGCAGGTGGAAAAAGTATGTGAACCCTTGGATTTAATAACTGGTTGAACCTCTTTTGGCAGCAATAACTTCAACCAAACGTTTCCTGTAGTTGCAGATCAGACGTGCACAATGGTCAGGAGTAATTCTTGACCATTCTTCTTTACAGAACTGTTTCAGTTCAGCAATATTCTTGGGATGTCTGGTGTAAATCGCTTTCTTGAGGTCATGCCACAGCATCTCAATCGGGTTGAGGTCAGGACTCTGACTGGGCCACTCCAGAAGGCGTATTTTCTTGTGTTTAAGCCATTCTGTTGTTGATTTACGTCTATGCTTTGGGTTGTTGTCCTATTGCAACACCCATCTTCTGTTGAGCTTCAGCTGGTGGACAGATGGCCTTAAGTTCTTCTGCAAAATGTCTTAAAAAAATTAGGAATTCATTTTTCCTTTGATGATAGCAATCCGTCCAGGCCACCCACTCCTAGGGAGAGTAGCAGCAGTGCTGAACTTTCTCCATATATAGACAATTTGTCTTACCGTGGACTGATGAACAGCAAGGCTTTTGGAGATACTTTTATAACCCTTTCCAGCTTTATGCAAGTCAACAATTCTTAATCGTAGGTCTTCTGAGAGCTCTTTTGTGCGAGGCATCATTCACATCAGGCAATGCTTCTTGTGAAAAGCAAACCCAGAACTGGTGTGTGTTTTTTATAGGGCAGGGCAGCTGTAACCAACACCTCCAATTGCATCTCATTGATTGGACTCCAGTTGGCTGACACCTCACTCCAATTAGCTCTTGGAGATCTCATTAGTCTAGGGGTTCACATACTTTTTCCACCTGCACTGTGAATGTTCACATGGTGTGTTCAATAAAAACATGGTAACATTTAATTCTTTGTCTGTTATTAGTTTAAGCAGACTGTGATTTTCTATTGTTATGACTTAGATGAAGATTAGATCACATTTTATGACCAATTTGTGCAGAAATCCATATCATTCCAAAAGGGTTCACATACTTTTTTTTGCAAGTGTATATATATATATATATATATATATATATATATATATATATACCAAATACACTGCCACTAACTTAACCACTTCAGCCCCGGACCATTTGGCAGCCAAAGGACCAGAGGTCTTTTTTCAATTTTGCACTGCACTGCTTTAACTGGTAATTGCGCGGTCATGCAATGTTGTAACCAAACGAAATTTGCGTCCTTTTCTTCCCACAAATAGAGCTTTCTTTTGATGGTATTTGATTGCCTCTGTGATTTTTATTTTTTGCGCTATAAACGGAAAAAAAAACGCAAATTTTGAAAAAAATAGATATTTTCTACTTTTTGTTATAAGAAAAATCCAATAAACTCAATTTTAGTCAAACATTTGGGACAAAATGTATTCAGCCACATGTCTTTAGTAAAAAAAATGCCAATAAGCGTATATTTATTGGTTTGCGCAAAAGTTATAGCGTCTACAAACTAGAGTACATTTTCGGGAATTTACACCGCTTTTAATTTATGACTGCCTATCTCATTTCTTGAGGTGCTAAAATGGCAGGGAAGTACAAACCCCCCCCAAATGACCCCATTTTGGAAAGTAGACACCCCAAGCTATTTGCTGAGAGGCATGTTGAGCCCATTGAATATTTTTTTTTTAGTCCCAAGTGATTGAATAAAGACAAAAAAAAAAATTTTTTTTTCATAAAGTTGTCACTAAATGATATATTGCTCACACATGCCATGGTTATATGTGGAGATGCACCCCAAAATACATTTTGCTGCTTCTCCTGAGTATGGGGATACCACATGTGTGGGACTTTTTGGGAGCCTAGCCGCGCACGGGGCCCCGAAACCCAATCAACGCCTTCAGGGTTTCCAAGGGTGCAAATTTTTGATTTCACTCCTCACTACCTATCACAGTTTCGAAGGCCATAAAATGCCAAAATAGCACAAAACCCCCCCAAATTACCCCATTTTGGAAAGTAGACACCCCAAGCTATTTGCTGAGAGGCATGTTGAGTACATGGAATATTTTATATTTTGCCACAAGTTAAGGGAATATTACAAACTTTTTTTTGCCCAAAGTTGTCACTAAATGATATATTGCCCACACATGCCATGGGCATATGTGGAATTACAACCCAAAATACATTCTGCTGCTTCTCCTGAGTACGGGGATACCACATGTGTGGGACTTTTTGGGAGCCTATCCGCATACGGGACCCCGAAAACCAAGCACCGCCTTCAGGATTTCTAAGGGCATAAATTTTTGATTTCACTCCTCACTACCTATCACAGTTTTGAAGGCCATAAAATGCCAAGATGGCACAAAACCAGGGCCGGACTGGCCTACCGGGATACCGGGATATTTCCCGGTAGGCTGCCTGCCCTGGGGCCGCTTTGCGGCTGCGGTGCTCCCCTTAATCCCTTTTCTTCTGCTCCTGTGATCACGGAGCTGGCCGAGTCTGTGTTCTGCGGCCGCGCACCGCGCTGTAACACGGTCCCGCCCCCCTAGACCGGCTCATGTGATAGTAGAGAATCAGTGTTCCACCTATCACACGAGCCGGTCTATGGGGGCGGGACCGTGTTACAGCACGGTGCGCGGCCGCAGAACACAGACCCGGCCAGCTCCGAGATCACAGGAGGAGAGATGGCTGTGAGTACAGCCATATATGTGTGCCTGGATAGGGGATCGGCAGGGGGGCGGCATAAAGAGCAAATGAGCTTTCTATATTCCTCCATGCAGCCGCTGAATGCTTGGAGGAGGGAGAGGAGGAGAATCAGCGGCTGCATGGAGGATATAGAGAATATAGAAAGCTCATCTCCTCTATATGCAGCCCCACTGCTTCTCCTCCTATCCAACTTCTTTTACTGCCCCCCCTTCTCCTTGTGCTCCCCCCAGTGCTCTCCTCCCCCACCACACTCTCTAGCCCCCCCCCCCCACAGTTCTCTCAATCCTTGTTCTTTCTGCCTCCCCTGCTCTCTAGTGCTCCCCATCCCTCTCCAGCCCCCCCCCCTCCCCTGCTTCCCACCCACCACAGTGCTCTACAGCCCCCCCCTGCTTCCCACCCACCACAGTGCTCTCCAGCCCCCTCCCTGCTTCCCACCCACCACAGTGCTCTCCAGCCCCCCCCTGCTTCCCACCCACCACAGTGCTCTCCAGCCCCCCCCCCTGCTTCCCACCCACCACAGTGCTCTCCAGCCTCCCCCTCCTGCTTCCCACCCACCACAGTGCTCTCCAGCCTCCCCCCCCTGCTTCCCACCCACCACAGTGCTCTACAGCCTCCCCCCCTGCTTCCCACAAACCACAGTGCTCTCCAGCCTCCCCCCCTGCTTCCCACCCACCACAGTGCTCTCCAGCCTCCCCCCCCTGCTTCCCACCCACCACAGTGCTCTCCAGCCTCCCCCCCTGCTTCCCACCCACCACAGTGCTCTCCAGCCTCCCCCCTGCTTCCCACCCACCACAGTGCTCTCCAGCCCCCCCCCCTGCTTCCCACCCACCACAGTGCTCTCCAGCCTCCCCCCTCCTGCTTCCCACCCACCACAGTGCTCTCCAGCCTCCCCCCTCCTGCTTCCCACCCACCACAGTGCTCTCCAGCCTCCCCCCTGCTTCCCACCCACCACAGTGCTCTCCAGCCCCCCCCCTGCTTCCCACCCACCACAGTGCTCTCCAGCCCCCCCCTGCTTCCCACCCCCCACAGTGCTCTCCAGCCCCCCCCCTGCTTCCCACCCACCACAGTGCTCTCCAGCCCCCCCCTGCTTCCCACCCACCACAGTGCTCTCCAGCCCCCCCCCCTGCTTCCCACCCACCACAGTGCTCTCCAGCCCCCCCCCCCTGCTTCCCACCCACCACAGTGCTCTCCAGCCCCCCCCCTGCTTCCCACCCCCCACAGTGCTCTCCAGCTCTCCCCATCAGTCTCCAGCTCCCACCCCAGTGCTCTTCACCCCCACAGTGCTCTCCAGCCCCCCGTGCTCCCCACCCCAACAGTGCTCTCCAGCCCCCCCCCCCCCCTGTGCTCTCCACCCCTGTTCTTTCTGCCCCCGGTGCTCTCCAGCTCTCCCCATGAGTCTCCAGCCCCCACCCCAGTGCTCTCCACCCCCCCACAGTGCTGTTCAGCCCCCCCGTGCTCCCCACCCCTGTTCTTTCTGCCCCCGGTGCTCTCCAGCCCCCCCCCCCCCACAGTGCTGTCCAGCCCCCACGTGCTCCCCACCCCTGTTCTTTCTGCCCCCGATGCTCTCCAGCTCCCACCCCTGTGCTCCCCACCCCCCACAGTGCTCTCTAGCCCCCCGTGCTCCCCACCCCCCACAGTGCTGTCCAGCCCCCCCGTGCTTCCCACCCCTGTTCTTTCTGCCCCCGGTGCTCTCCAGCCCCCACCCCAGTGCTCTCCACCCCTGTTCTTTCTGCCCCCGGTGCTCTCCAGCCCCCCCTCACAGTGCTGTCCAGCCCCCCCCCCCCGCGCTCCCCACCCCTGTTCTTTCTGCCCCGGTGCTCTCCAGCTCCCCCCACAGTGCTCTCCACCCCCCCACAGTGCTCTCCAGCCCCCCGTGCTCCCCACCCCCCACAGTGCTGTCCAGCCCCCCGTGCTTCCCACCCCTGTTCTTTCTGCCCCCGGTGCTCTCCAGCCCCCACCCCAGTGCTCTCCACCCCTGTTCTTTCTGCCCCCGGGGCTCTCCAGGCCCCACCCCAGTGCTCTCCAGCCCCCCCACAGTGCTGTTCAGCCCCCCCACAGTGCTGTTCAGCCCCCCCGTGCTCCCCACCCCTGTTCTTTCTGCCCCCGGTGCTCTCCAGCCCCCACCGCAGTGCTCTCCACCCCTGTTCTTTTTGGCTCCCACACCAGTGCTCTCTTAAGCTCCCCCCCAGATCTCTCTCTCTCTCTAATCTCTAATCTCTAATCTCTCTTTTCAAATGTGCTTTAAAATGTATGGTTTTCCCTTTCATGAACCAGGAAATAATGACGTTATGCTGTTGCGCTGGTATAATAATGCTGTGGGGCTGGTATGAAATTTTTTTCCAGGGCTGAATTTTATTCCCAGTCCGGCCCTGCACAAAACCCCCCCCAAATGACCCCATTTTGGAAAGTAGACCCCCCAAGCTATTTGCTGAGAGGCATGTTGAGCCCATTGAATATTTTTTTTTTTTTAGTCCCAAGTGATTGAATAAAGACAAAAAAAAAAAATGTATTCAAAAAGTTGTCACTAAATGATATATTGCTCACACATGCCATGGTTATATGTGGAATTGCACCCCAAAATACATTTTGCTGCTTCTCCTGAGTATGGGGATACCACATGTGTGGGACTTTTTGGGAGCCTAGCCGCGTACGGGGCCCCGAAACACAAGCATCGCCCTCAGCATTTCTAAGGGTGCAAATTTTTGATTTCACTCCTCACTACCTATCACAGTTTTGAAGGCCATAAAATGCCAAAATAGCACAAAACCCCCCCAAATGACCCCATTTTGGAAAGTAGACACCCCAAGCTTTTTGCAGAGAGGCATGGTGAGTATTTTACAGCTCTCATGTGTTTTTGAAAATGAAGAAAGTAAAGAAAAAAAAATTTTTTTTTTTCAATTTTCAAAACTTTTTGACAAAAAGCGAGATCTGCAAAATACTCACCATACCTCTCAGAAAATAGCTTGGGGTGTCTACTTTCCAAAATGGGGTCATTTGGGGGTGGTTTGTGCCATCTGGGCATTCCATGGCCTCCGAAACTGTGATTGGCAGTGAGGAGTGAAATAAAAAAATTACACCCTTAGAAAGCCTGAAGGCGGTGCTTGGACTTTGGGGTCCCGTACGCGGCTAGGCTCCCAAAAAGTCCCACACATGTGGTATCCCTGTACTCAGGAGAAGCAACAGAATGTATTTTGGGGTGTATTTCCACATATGCCCATGGCATGTTTGAGCAATATATCATTTAGTGACAACTTTTTGTAAAAAAAAATATTATTTTTTTTTTTTTCATTATTCAATCTCTTGGGACCGAAAAAAAAAAATATTTAATGGGCTCAACATTGCTCTCAGCAAATAGCTTGGGGTGTCTACTTTCCAAAATGGGGTCATTTGGGGGGGTTTGAACTGTCCTGGCATTTTATGCACAACATTTAGAAGCCTATGTCACACGTCACCCACTCTTCTAACCACTTGAAGATAAAGCCCTTTCTGACACTTTTTGTTTACATGAAAACATATTTTTTTTTTGCAAGAAAATTACGTTGAACCCCCAAACACTATATATATTGTTAAAGCAAAGGCCCTACAGATTAAAATGGTGGGTGTTGCATTTTTTTTTTCCACACAGTATTTGCGCAGCGATTTTTCAAACGCATTTTTTGTGGAAAAAATACACTTTTTTTTATTTTAATGCACTTAAACACACTATATTGCTCAAATTTTTGATGAAATAAAAAATATGATCTTGGGGCGTGGCTTGGCCGGGACCGAAGATGGCTGCTTAAGCTTAGAGCTCCTGCATACCGAGGACGAAATATCCTTTTTTCTGGGGAAACTGCCCTACTTTCCCGCAATGGGTAAATCCAACAGAAGCGTCTCAGCCTCCCGGACACCGAGGGACAACGGGTCGCAGCACGGCCGCAATATCCCCGAGCTGTTTCGCTCCCTCCGGTCTGACAACCACGAGGCGATGCAGGCCGCAGAGCCTTATTCCCCAGGGAACAGATCTGACTCTCACTCGGATGGAAGCGCCCACACAGACGAGCGACCAACCCATGCTGTGAGCCTAGCTGACCTTCACAGAGTAGCTACCGACATCACTAGCAACATAACTAGCACTCTGTCGGCAGCTATCCTCGACCTGAAAACGGACATACAATCGGTGGCCACACGCCTCGCGGACGTGGAACAGACAACACAGCTACATACGGCTGACATAAGGCAAGTACAACGAGCCCATGATTCACAATTGGCCTACTTATTTGACCTCCACCGTCAAGTGGAAGACCTTGACAATAGAGGCCGCAGGCATAACGTTAGAGTCCGCGGAGTGCCCGAGGGTCTGGACGCCGGCGCCCTGCCCCAGACTATCTGCGCCATTTTTAATGACTTACTGGAGAGACCAGCTGACTCGCCAATTGAAATGGAAAGGGCGCATAGGGCACTGAGACCGCCACCCCGAGACAACGAGCCTCCAAGGGATATCATTTGTTGCATAGTTAATTTCCCTTTAAAGGAAGCTATCCTGAGAAAGGCAAGGGACAGGGGCCGTGTGCTATATAATGGAGCCGAAATAAAGCTCTTTCAGGACCTTTCCCCAACCATCCTGCAGAGCAGAAGAGCCCTTCGCCCCCTACTGGATCAATTGAGGACCCACAACATCCAGTATCGGTGGAAGTTCCCGTTCTGCCTGTCCGCCTCCGCTAGAGGTCGCACTGCACTCCTGCGTTGGCCTGACGACTTACCATCCTTCTGCGAGCAACTTGATATCCCCTTGATAGAGCCTCCGGAATGGTGCCCTTTCCACTTCCCGTCGGAACCCTGGAGACCAACATCGCACAATCTCTCGCCGAAAACTCAACGGCACCGCTCAAGGAGAAGAGGCTCGAACCGTCAGTCACCCGAAGCTCGTCCTCCCCGCCGCGATTCCCAACAGCGGACGCCGGGTCCTCCTGTTACTCCACGCAGAGACCGTCCGGACGCCTAAACTACCCCTTGATGTACGACGTACCGGCCTGTGAGTAGCATCCAATGACTACGTTTCCCTTTTTCGTTTTTTTTTTCTTTTTTTCTTTTTGCCTTGTTTATATTCCACATGCCTATTAAGGCCCTCCTACACCTACTATCCCCAACGCTGACACTCACCCTCCTGATCCACTTCCAGCTCTACCAGGCCCTGGAAAGTATTCCCTACCCGACCGCAATCCTGGACACTCAGAAGGCGCGATCAGTGGATCACCCCAGAAAAATGCGGACTTCTCCCATCGATGGTATACAGGCACGATTACCCAGCCACACCACCGTCTCCAAGGCTTACTGAAGGAGGCACCCACATGCATGCTCTGCTGCGAAGTGAAACCAGGTGAGACCCATGACAGACTACCAGGAGAACTGTATCCAAAAAATATGATCTTAGGCCGAGTACATGGATACCAAACACGACATGCTTTAAAATTGCGCACAAACACGCAGTGGCGACAAACTACATACATTTTTAAAAGCTTTAAAAGCCTTTACAGGTTACCACATTAGATTCACGGAGGAGGTCTACTGCTAAAATTACTGCCCTCGATCTGACCTTTGCGGTGATACCTCACATGCATGGTGCAATTGCTGTTTACATATGACGCCAGACCAACGCTTGTGTTCGACTTTGCGCAAGAGAAGGGGGGGCAGGGGTGCTTTTTTTTTTTTTTTTTTTTAGTTTTTCTTTTTATTTAGCTTTTTTATTTTATTTTTAAACTGTTCCTTCCATTTTTTTTTCTTAGTTATCATTTTTATTGTTATCACAGGGAATGTAAATATCCCCTATGATAGCAATAGGCAGTGACAGGTACTCTTTTTTTGAAAAAATTGGGGTCTATTAGACCCTAGATCTTTCCTCTGCCTTCAAAGCATCTGACCACACCAAGATCGGTGTGATAAAATGCTTTCCCAATTTCCCAATGGCGCGGTGGGTATGCCCACCATTAGAATACCTCCCTTCATCCACCCACTTCTAATGATGGGCATACATGCAGCATTTATATATGCCGAAGCATGGGGGCATCCTCCCGCAAAAAAGTTATGCCACGTACACATGGTCGGACTTTTCCACGGGCAAGCCTCCGTCGGAATTTCGACCGTATGTACGTGGCATTAGGAGCAAAATCGCTCCTCCGCCCTCTGCTGCCCCCATGCTTCGGCATATATCCTCTTTTTTTTAACTGTGGTGGTGAAATCACCTCCTACAGCGTTGGAGTCGCGGCTTTATGTATCGTGGGAGCAAACGCTGTTGCTGTCAAGATAAATAAATCCACGCTGCAACTGAATGGTGTACCTGCTAAGCAAATAATGGTTAACATTAAAACAAAGTAACATTACAGTATAACAGTAAGACCTTACCATACCATACCTGCAAAGCAAATACCAAAAAAAAAAACATAGTAAAAAATAAAACATTTTGTTAACGCAACCGGTGCCTAAAATATATATATGCCGAAGCATGGGGGCATCCTCCCGCAAAAAAGTTATGCCACGTACACATGGTCAGACTTTTTTCGACCGTATGTACGTGGCATTAGGAGCAAAATCGCTCCTCCACTCTCTGCTGCCCCCATGCTTCGGCATATATGCTCTTTTTTTTTAACTGTGGTGGTGAAATCACCTCCTACAGCGTTGGAGTCGCGGCTTTATGTATCGTGGGAGCAAACGCTGTTGCTGTCAAGATAGATAAAAAAGCGCTGCAACTGAATGGCGCACCTGAAAACAAAAAAATGGTTAACAATAAAACATACCTGAAAAGCAAGCATGATAAAACATAATAAAACATTGCAGAATAGAATAGAGTAAAAAAGAGCAACAATAGAGAGAGAGAGAGAGAGAGAGAGAGAGAGAGAGAGAGAGAGAGAGAGAAAACAATAAAACGACAACTATTTTTGTTTTTTTTATTTTATATTTTTTTTTGGGGGGGGTTTTTTTGTACTTTTTTTTTTTTTTTTTATTTTTTACACTTTTTTTTTAAACTATAACTATAATTTTAACTGTAACGGTCGGGTCTTTAAAATGCGATGGCATTCTTGAGACCCTGTAACTATAATTTTAACTGCAACGGTCGGGTCTCAAAATGCAATGGCATTCTTGAGACCCTGTGAAAGTGTATCCTAGCCTGTGAAATTCTGTACCCTACGCTAATACCTCACTAGTGAGTGGTAGCGTTCAAAACATTCACCAATGCAGAGACCAGGATTGTCAGGACAGCGTGGACAATAATAACGGGTGTCACGCCTACATCCGCGCTTGCTACAGACACATCTTTTTTGGGGGGCTCGTTGGGTAGGGGTACTCGGGAGGACATAAGGAAAATGCCTCTCATGCAGCCGGCTTACTGCATTTGGTAGGGGATGTTGAGGTGTGGAATCGCCTGGATACAGGAGTTCCATGACAACCGCTCCCTGGAATTCAAGGAAGGGTAACGTCCCGCCTGAAGCTCCGTATAGCACATGAGCATTCAGCAAAGCCAATTGGAACAAATAAATAGACACTTTTTTGTACCAGCGTCTAGCCTTACGGGCAACTAGGTACGGCGCCAAAAACTGGTCGTTGAGGTCCACCCCTCCCATATTAAGGTTATACTCGTGGACACAGAGGGGTTTCGTCACAACACCAGCCGCCGTACGAGTTTGGACTGTCGTGTCTGCATGAAGGGAGGTAAGAAGGAAAACATTCTTATTATCCCTCCACTTCACAGCGAGCAAATTATTACACTTCAAGCAGGCTCTCTCCCCCAGCCTAAGAGGGGAATCTACAAGCCGCTGGGGAAAGCCCCGGCGATTAGGTCGCACGGTGCCACATGCTCCAATCTGCTGATCAAACAAGTGACTAAACAGTGGCACACTCGTGTAATAATTGTCCACGTACAAGTGGTACCCCTTTCCGAATAAGGGTGACACCAAGTTCCACACTATCTTGCCAGCGCTCCCTATGTAATCTGGACAGTTCTCCGGCTCTACGTAACTATCTTTTCCCTCATAAACCGAAAAGCTCCACGTATAGCCTGTTGCCCTGTCACAGAGCTTGTAGAGCTTGACCCCGTATCTGGCACACTTGCTGGGAAGGAACTGTTTGAAAGACAAGCGGCCAGAAAACTTAATCAGGGACTCGTCAACGCAAACAACTTGATTGGGCGTAAACAAGGCTGCAAAACATTGGTTGAAGTGGTTTATGAGAGGCCGAATTTTGTAGAGCCGATCAAATTCAGGGTCTCCACGAGGACGACAAAGTTCATTGTCACTGAAGTGCATGAACCGCAAGATCTGTTCGTATCGTGCCCTGGACATGGAGCAAGAGAACACGGGCATTTGGTGGTGCGGTGAGGTGGACCAATAAGACCTCAGAGTCGGGAATTTATGTATGCCCATGTTGAGGGAACTTAAATTCGGAAACCGTAATTGGTTTCCAATCTCTGGCAAGGGAAGGCAACTGGGGATTAGCGGCGATGTATTGACCAGCGTATATATTACTTTAGTCCACAATAGATCTATAGAGATCTTCCGTGAAAAACAGCGAATAAAAATCGGATGGCTTAAAATCAGCTGTTTCCACCTGAATACCGGGTTGGCCAGTGAATGGGGGAAGTACGGGTCCTGCAGAAGTGGTGGGCACCCAATCAGGATTGGCGAATTCTGCAGGAAGGACACTATGTGATCGACGGGCCTGCCTTTGTCTTCTTCTTGGTGGCAGCGGGACACTACTTGTGCTTGCCACCTCGCCAGCTTGAACTGCACTTATGGGACTCGCCACGTCACCAAGTGTTACTGCAGTGCTGGTTTGACTACGTCCAGGGTGTACTAGGCCGCTGGTGCTTGCCAGTTCACCAGAAGGAATAGCGGCGCTAGTACTTCTCTGCTCTATACGAGAGACCTGCGGTTCCTGCACCTCAACAACAGCAGAAGATCGGGATCGGGTACGCCTGACCTTAGCAGGGACCACGACTCTGTCGCCAAAGCTATCTGTCATGGAGCCGCTGTCGTCTACTGGATCGTATTCTGAGCCTGATTCTGACAGATGAGTGACCTCCTCTTCACTATCTGACATACTCAGAAACAAGTAGGCCTGTTCACTAGTGTACTTGCGATTTGCCATTTTGGGCTCTAAATTTAGTAGTACACTAGTGAGATTCACAGGAAAAAAAGCTCCTAGGCTGCTGGCGACTGAATCAAAACGCTACCAAAAAAACTTTTAGCGATCGCAGGGATCAGGCCTGACTCTGCGAACGCTGCAGTTATGTGTGCTTAGTGTTTTGTAAGTGACAGTGATCGATCGATACTGCACTTGGGTGGGCTGGGCTGGGCTGGGCGGAGGGGGAAAACGCAGGTGCTAGCAGGTATCTGGGCTGATCCCGCTAACAATGCGTTTTTTGGAACCCTAAACTGCTGGGACGCTAGTATAGATCTGATCAGATCAGATATTGATCTGTTCAGATACTATACCACTAAGGGAGGTGTATGCTTTGCGCGTGGGTGTTTGCGGTACTGGCACTAACCTGGGGCGACGCAGACCTTATTTGACCCTAAAACCTAATTGATATCACCCGCTGGGCGATCAGGGGGTTAAACCGATAGTTGGGTAATAAATGGGGGGTGCCCTGACAGTATAAAAAAACAAGCTAACTAACCAGCGTCACCCGTAACAGTTATACAGTGATCACTGGTGAAAGGGATAACTAGGGGCAATCAGGGGGTTAAAACCTTTATTAGGTAATATATGGGGGTACCTGACGCTATATAAAAACCTGACGGGGAACCTAAATAACTAACTGGCTAACCAGCGTCACCAGTGACACTTATACGGTGATCACTGGTGAAAGAGTTAACTCTAGGGGCAATCAAGGGGTTAAAACCTTTATTTAGGTTGTAATATGGGGGTACCTGACCTATAAACCTATTTATAAACCTATATAAACCTGGCGGTTAACCTAAAAAAAAAACTGGCTACCTAGCTACACCAGTGACACTAATGCAGCGATCAGAAAAAACGATCGCTTAGTGACACTGGCAAAAGGGGGTGAAAGGGTTACCTAGGGGCAATCAAGGGGTTAAACCTTTGTTGGGGGGGGGGGGGTAGGGGGCTACCTTAGACCTAAAGGGGCCTAAAACTAACTGCCCTGACAGTTATTGCAGTCACACTGACACTAAATGCAGTGATCAGTAAAATAAATGATCACTGCAATCAGTGACACTGTGACTGGGGGGGCAGGGGGTGATCTGGGGGGGTGATCAGGGGGTGACAGGGGGGTGAAATATGTGCCTATGTGTGCCTGGTGTCAGTGTAGTGTTGGTGCACTAACCTGATGTCTTCTCCGCTCGGCGTCCCGGTCAGAAAGACCGACACGAGGAGCGTGACATCACTTCCCCTTGCTGTGTTTACAATTACACAGGAAGGGGAAGCATCTGATTGGCCAGGAGCGATCGCGAGGGGGTGGCCAAAACCACTGGCCGTCCCCTCGTGCCGGATCGCTTCTGAAACCATCCCGACCGTCCCCGCCGGCGGAGGGGGTTCCGATCGGACACCCCAACCGCCGGAATAATGTCACGTACAGGTACGTGATTTTGCCTGTACGTGCCATTCTGCTGACGTATATATACATGGGGCGGTCGGGAAGTGGTTAATAACCTGCCTGCTTAATGTAACTTAAGCTATTTCTCTGTCCATGCCAACAAGACTACACATGGCCGCGTGTAAGCAGCCTTATATTGTGTGGGGCGTGGACTTAGTCCCCCTGAGCCATGATTGGCCAAACACACCCTGCCTTTGGCCAATTATGGCTCTCTTAGCAGAGCGCATTGTGATTGACCAAAGCATGCAAGTCAGGTGCATGCTTTGGCCACTCATCATACAGCAATGCACTGCGATTTCGCAGTGTATTATGGGGTGTTCCGTGGCACTCGAATTTCCTGCAAACACCCAATGTTCGAGTCAAACTTATGTTCGACCTGAACATCAAACTCATCCCTACTGCTAAAGTGCATTTATCTAACTGAAGGCAACCTCACTGATGATGAGAATCGATGTCAGTATGTTATGAAAAGCAGGTCAGCAAAGAGACAGTTTGAAGAGAGGCTCTGGCAGATCTTCATGAACTCTCACATCCTCTAAGATTTCTTGGCATCTCTTTTTCACTTTGCCATGCTGACCTATTAGTCCTCCATATCATATACGAATGGTGAAGCCTTGCCATGCCACATTCCACTTTATGAGCCTGTAGCACAGAAGCCACAGTGGGAGTTTTTGAAATGTATCCATCAGTAAATATCCTAAAACTCCTTCCCGATATCTGCTGCCTTTTATAAGTGGATATTGAAGCAATAGCAACACCACTATCATAGTATTAACCTTTGTAAAGCTGACATGAACTAGCTGGTTTGGTCATCTTATTAAAGGGTACAAAAAAACCCTAGCAATGAACCTAACTATATCAATGAAAGTCTTGTTATATGTTTGAAAAATGCAAAAAATGTTGTTAGACATTCAGAGTTGCCCTTTTTATGATACACAGTGCTTTAGCTTAGGGGTTGATTTCCTAAAAAAAAAAATAGGCGGTTTACTTGGCAAGAGAATTTTCCTTTGCAAAAGTGAATTTGCACCATATTTACTAAGCTAAGAATAATCAATTGTGTAAGGAAAATTATAAAATATATACAAATGGAAAATATGTTTATTAAAGTTTTCATCCCATACAAAGTATTCAGTAGAAACAACTTGCCCATGAGTGGAAGTCAGAGTTACACCTCATTAATCTTAGAAAAAAAATCGATTGTACATTCTCTTGCAAACTGAACAGCCTTTTTGCCTAGTAAATTTTTTTTTTTTTTTAATTCCTTTATTTAAGTAATACAAAGTACAACAAAACGGTATAGACAACATTGTCAGAGTACATGTAACAGGTCAGAGAATGCAAAAAACATTACAAAGTAAGAAACATCATGTGGGCTAATCAAACCACTTCCCTGCGTAAGGCACAAAAAAGGATCGAATGAAATATCAGGGCAATGTTACTGCCCACCGGGTCGAGTGGGTGGATCAGTCATCGTTATTCCTGACTGCTAATAACTAATACCTTCGTTAGACTATACCAGATGATAGCAAGGTTAGTTTAATGTACGTGCAAGTGAAAAATTCTGCAGCCGAGCAACCCAAACATGAGAGTCAAACTAAACTGGGCATGGTGTGTATATTCATTCCTCTTGTCTAGCTCTCATGGATGGGCAACAGTTGCTATGTCTGAAGCATATTTTGGGGAAAAAACAGGGGGGGGGGGGTTGGACTCGCGGTCACCAACCGCGGCGGGCGAGGGGGAGATACATGGGGTAAGGGAGGAGGGAGAAGGAAAGCTTGAGAGGAGCAGAGGGGAGAAGAAGAACAAAAGGAAGGGGATTGACAGAAGAAGCAAGAAGGGTGTTAGAGATACGTGCTTGTCCGTGAGGGATAACAGAGAGAACTGCCCTGTTACTGTGGGGTCCTCTGAGTGTGGGGGCTGGATCTTTGGGTCGACGCATTATGGCCTGGGCTCATAGCCATTTCCTGTAAGTATGCGTCTGTGTAAATGAAGTAATGCCAGGGTCTCCAGGTCTCACTGAAGGCCTCCTCCTTATCATGTAGGGTAGCAGTGAGGTCCTCCATGTCTCTTAATTCTTTAACTTTGGCGTACCAATGGGACTGCGTTGGTGGGTTCTCCGATCTCCAGCACAGTGGGATGCAGGCCTTTGCCGCGTTGAGTAGCTGAATAGTTAGGGATTTTTTGTACTTTTTGATAGGTCGTTCCGTGAGATGAAGCAGACAGGCTGCTGGGTCGTCCTCTAGGGAAACATTGGTCAGGTATCTGATCATGTCGGTCACCCCCCGCCAGAAGGAGGAAAGCCTAGGGCAGGACCAGAAGATGTGCAGCATTGTGCCTTCCTCAGTACCACACCGCCAGCAGCGGTCCGAGACCTGGGGAAATATGCGATGAAGGGTAGCTGGTACCCTGTACCAGCGAGTCGTTATCTTGTAACAGGTCTCTTGAACCCTGATGGCGATGGAGGACTTCTGTGCAAAGTGTAAGATTTTAAGTCTTTGGTCATCGGTAAAGCTGATACCAAGTTCGGCTTCCCATTTACTTAAGGATGGGGGGATAAACCCCTCTACAGGCTGTATCAGGGACGAGTATATGAATGAGAGGCAATGTCGTATGGGTGCCCCCTGATGGCATATGCGTTCCAGTTCTGTAAGTGGCCGCGCTATACCATTTTTCCGTAAGCAGCTGCGGAGAAAGTTCCGCAGTTGTAGTCGCTCCAGAAGTCCAGGGGGGGGGTCTGTTGCCCACGTTCCCGCCCGTATGGAAAGTTGCCCATCAGGTCCTAAGAAGTCGCATAGGCGGAACTTGGAGCCCGTCACCAGGCGTTGTAAGTTTGGATTCTGTATGCCCGGGATAAATTCCAGGTTGCCAAGCACTGGCACCATTGGCGAAGGCGCAGGGGACAAAGAGGAGTGCTTGAAGGCTTCCCTAGTAACTGCCAGAGTGCTGCCCAGCGTTGGGTGGGCCTGTAGATCCCTGGGCATGGGAGATGCGGTCCAAGACCGGCTGCTGAGAGTGTCACCTGAGTCTTCCCCTTCCATGGCCACCCAATGCTTTGCCTCTGCATGACAATGCCAGTCAACCACCCTAGTGAGATGGACTGCCCTGTAGTATGCCTTCATATCTGGGAGGCCAAGCCCACCTCTGTGTTTCGCCATGTGAAGGATCTGTAGTTTGATGCGTGGCTTATTGTATGACCAGATGAATGATCGAAACATGGCATTGATGCGTTTAAAGAAGGTGGGGGGTAGTCTGATAGGTAGTGCTTGCATCAGGTACAAGACCTTTGGCAGTAAGGTCATCTTAAGGGCATTGCAGCGGCCAAACCATGTCAGAGTAAGTGCGTGCCAATGTAAAAGGTCAGTCTTGAGGCGTTCGAGCAATGGTAGAAAGTTTGCACCATAAAGGTCTGCTGTGTCAGGTGTGATGTCCACACCCAAATAACGGATGCGGTCTGTGGCCCACCGCAGTGGGAAAGCTGACTTCAAACGTCGAGCCACATCATTATCAACCGATATATTTAAGATAGATGACTTGGTCAAATTAATTTGGAAGTGGGAAAGAGTGCCGTACAGACGCAAAGACTGTAACAGGTGGGGGAGGGATGTGAGAGGTTCTGTCACAAAGAAAATCAGGTCATCCGCAAAGGCGGCTACTTTGTGGTTCCCCGAGGTTTTGGAGTATCCCGTTATACCCACGTCAGACCTTATATGGCACAGAATGGGTTCAAGGGAGAGGATAAAGATCAGTGGGGACAGGGGGCAACCTTGGCGCGTGCCATTGCGTATTTGGAAAAAATCGGATCTTGTTTCATTGACTTTAACTGACGCAGTCGGGTTCGTGTAAAGGGACAAGATCCAGTTCAGCATGGAGGGTCGCAGTCCGATATGTTCCAAAGTGGCCCATATAAATGACCAGTCCACACGATCAAACGCCTTCTCCGCGTCAGTAGACAGCAGGAGAAGGGCCCGTTTGGATGTCTTGGCCGCATGAATCAGGTTAAGCACTCTGATAGTATTGTCTCGTGGCTCTCGCATAGGGACAAAACCTGCTTGATCTCTGTGGATTAGCCTGGGGATATGGGGGAGCAACCTGTTTGCCAGAATTCTGGCAAAAAGTTTCAAATCTGTGTTAAGGAGTGCGATTGGTCGGTAGTTCCCGCAGTGCAATAGGTCCTTCCCTTCCTTTGGGATAAGGGATATGTATGCCCTTAACGAGTCCACTGGGAAGGAATTCCCTTCCGTGATGGAGTTGAGAGCAGATACCAATGGTGGTGCTAGGATGTCAAAAAAGGTCTTAAAGTACACTGGGGTTAGGCCGTCCGGGCCCGGGGCCTTTTTGGGTTTCGAGGATGCCAGAGCCTCCCCAAGTTCCGCTACGGTGATTGGTTTCTCTAACTCTTCCTGGGTGTCCCCAGAGAGTGAGGGCATGCCCGATGTGGAAACATAGGTCTGTGGGGTCGGAGTGTCTAGGGTCTGGGGGTCTGTATATGAAGGCTTGTCCAGGTTGTAGAGGCCTTCGTAGTATGTTCGGAATTCCCCTGCGATATCCGAAGAGACATGCAGACGTTGACCGGATGCCGCTTGAATGTGAGGTATGTACGTCTTGGTGCGTGGACCCCGCAGGGCTCTGGCCAGCAACGAGCCTGGTTTGTTTGAAAATTCAAACATAGTACGTCGCGCCCAAGCTAGCTTCTGTTTCGTTTTGTGAAGGAGCAAAGTGCGGAGTTCTTCACGGGCTTTAAGCAAGTCCTGGAAGGTGGCCTGGGCGATACTCGCCTTATGTACACACTCCAGTCTGCGGATCAATGACAGGAGATCGTCAATGCGACGATTCCTCTCACGTTTGAGTCGGGCACCTAATTTCATCAGCACGCCCCTAACTACTACCTTATGGGCCTCCCAGACTACAAGAGGATTGGGCACTGACTCTCTGTTGAGGGAGAAGTATTCACGCAGGGTGCTCAGTATCTCTGAACGAGTGTCCTCAGATTGAAGCAGGGATTCGTTAAGAGTCCACGAGGGTGGGGATTGAGATTCTGGCCCCATCTGCAAAATCAAGTGCACAGGAGCGTGATCTGAAAGTGACATTACGTCTATAGAAGTAGATACCACCCTGGACAGGTCTTCATGAGATAGTAATAAATAGTCCAGTCTAGAGTAGGTCTGGTGGACTGGAGAGAAAAACGTGTAATCCCGTTCTTGTGTATGGAGCAGTCGCCAAGGATCAACTAGGTGCAGTGCATGAAGGTCAGTCTTCAGTTGTTTTAAACGCGAGTACGCTAGGTGAGATGCACCCCTGGAGACGTCAAGGGTTGGTTCCATGGCAAAGTTAAGATCGCCCCCGAAAACCAGCATGCCCTCGGTAAATTCGAGGAGTTCCGGGAGGAGCCTCCTCAGGAATTGTGAGTGGTCTGAGTTAGGAAAATAAACATTCACGAAAGTGACCGCCACGCCAGACACCTTCCCCTTCAGTAGTATGAAGCGGCCAAGCGTGTCTGCTCGCTGCGCCTCAAACAACCAGGGGACTGATTTAGCCAATAAGATACTTACCCCTTTAGACCTGGAGATCGGAGAACCACTATGATAGGCTAATGGAAATGCCCCATTGGTTAGCTTAGGTATGCTGTCCGCACGAAAGTGCGTTTCTTGGAGGAACGCCACCTGAGTTTTGCCCTTGCGCAAGTCCGCTAAGAGCTGTGAGCGTTTCTCCGGTGTGTTTAGGCCCCGAACATTAAGGGAGGTGACCTTGAGGAGACCCATCACCGCTACTGAATCAGGTTGATCACCACTAAGGTTACGTAAGGTTAACTGGTGTGTATAGACCCCCCCCCCCCCCACAGCAGAGGACCAGGGCAAGCAAAAGAAGGAGAAAGTGAGGATGAGGGAGCATAAAGGAGAGTAGGCAGGAGGGGGGGGTGGAAGGTGTGGAGACAGGCAGGAGAGGGGTGAGGAAGAGTAAGGAAAAGAGGGGGAGGGGACTGGAGGAAGAAAAGGGTAAGGTTGGTGCTAAGAATTCCAAAAGGACCTCTTGTGAGCACAACAGTGTCCACACAGGGGTCTACCCTAAAGGGGGGTGGTTGGACCCCTTCCTCTCCCTGAGCTCCCCTATGGGGAGTGAGAGAGCAAAAAGAGGCCAGATAGCCAAAAGACTATAACGTAAAACTAGCAAAGAGAATGGAGATGCAGGAGATTAGCCCATGAGAATTTAAACTTAGATTCAGACATATGTGCCAAAATAACTTAAGGTGTAGGCTCCAGTACGGCAAACCAGCATCATGATACATATAATGCAATATAACATAAAAAACATAATATGTACTATATTAAACTAGACTATACTAGACACAGCCTGAGGGGAGGTAGGAACTACTCTACAAGTGTTTACAGTAGATTTTCTCCGGTTCCCCTACCTTCCCATCCCCAACCAGCATTGAGACATCATGCCAGTCCCCAGCTTCAGTTCCCTGAGCTTAAAACAGTCGCCCTTGCGAGATTGTGGTGGTGTGCCAGGGTGAGACCGATTGGGGTGATGAGAGAACGCCACTAGGCAGCCACCAGCTTAAGGGTGGCAGGGCAATTGACACATGTATACGGGTCTGGGCATGGAAAAGGCGACTCCATCAGCATGTCCCCAAGCATGGCTAACAGATGGTGGGGGTTAGATTTACAGGTGGGGAGAGAAGGAGGAATGAGAGAGGTACCGTCCAGAACTAAAGTATGCCCCGCAGAGTAGGAAGCCCAAGCTCTCCCCATACCCCCCCCCCAACCCCTGACAAGACACTAAGCATCCCCCTGTGGCACACCTCTACCCTCTGATCCCGCCTGAGCTGCTGAGGGACATCACCTTCCATCATCACTGCAGGTATTACCTGGGCCAATGAGGCTCACTGGGTGCACATTATATATTCACTGGCTGTAAACTATGGGTATGCATCGTTCATGAGTCAACAAGGTGTCCCCTCTTACCACTACCCCTGGGTTCAGCTTTAGTCAATAGGTTGTGCAGCGATTCCTTGTCACTGCAGATGTGTATTCGCATGCAGGGGACTGCTGGTCAAGTAAGGCAAGTTCACTGGTTGCGGTGGGTGGCTGCGTCAAGCCTGAACTGTGAGCAATATGTTCCTTCATCTGCTGGTGAAACTGTCAATGTGGGAGCCTATCAGACAATGGCATGGGGAGGATGGCTAGTCCTCTGAAGACATCGGATGAGACCTGTAGTTGTCCCGGCTGGTGGTACGTGAGCGGGATCTTCGGATCCTTTGCGATCGAGGGGGTGGTGGTCCAAGTGCCTCCTGTGTGAGCAGGTAATCAAACCAGTTGGGTACGTTGACTGCGGGCTTGTTGAGAAAGTCAAACAGGCTAGGCAGTTGGTCAGGCGTACGGAGATGAAATTCCGTTCCTCTTCTCCTGACAATTAGGTGGAAGGGGTGCCCCCATCTGTAGTTTGCCTCAGCTTCCCGAATCACTTCCAGTAAGGGGCGCATAAGACCCCTCATGGCTCTCGTTTGTCTGGAAACATCTGGGAAAATCCGGATGAGTGCGCCGTCAAAGTCAATGGGGCCTTTTTCCCATGCTAAACGCAAGATCTCTTCCTTAATAGTAAAGAAATGGACCCTGCACAGAACATCGCGTGGGGGGTCCGTTGCCGCGGGGTCTCTTGTAGCTAAAGGCGTTACCCTGGGCCCTGGGATCCTGTGCACCCTGTCCAGTTCCATTTCTGAGGCAGGTGGCTTTCCCAGCACTTGGTTTAAGAGGGCTATCACCGTGGTTCGGAGGTCTGGGCCCATGGTGGCTTCAGGAATTCCACGCAGGCGTAGGTTGTTCCTCCTGCTCCGGTTTTCTCCGTCGTCCAATCTGAGCTGCACCTCCACAAGTTGGCGGCGGATAGCCTGCTGCCCTGCCTCAAGTGAAGCAATACGGGTGTCAGTTGTAGAACTGGAGGATTCCAGCACAGTGACCCTCTCCTCCACGGTGTCTACTTGCTGGCGCAAGTCATGCAGTTCTCTGGAGAGCGCACTGACAATGGATGCCGCCATCTCCTGAAGGTCCTGCTTGGATGGCAGGCCCGCCACAATATCACGCAGGCCTCCTTCAGTGCTACTGTCCGTGCCACCCCCATAAGTAGGGCTTAGATGCTGTTCCAGGTTAGGGGAGGCTGGGGACATCAAGGGGGAGTGCGCCTTGTCGTTCTGTGGGGCCTGTGAAGGGGTCGCAGCGGTACTAGCAGACGTACCTTTCCCCTGCTGTGCAGCGGCACTTGCGTATGAGACTTTCGGCGGCGCCATCTTGGCTGGAGTGGCGGGAGAAGAAACGCTGTACTGGCGGAGGAAATAGTGAGCGATTCCGGGACCTCTCTGCTCCACGGTGTCCAGTGGGTGTTTGCGCTCCCCTGGCATGGAGTTGTCGGCTAAGTCAGCGGGCTAACAGGCTCATCTCCGGGCTAACTCCTGCAGAGCTCCGGGTCGGGCGTCCTCACGCTTCCATCGCTAAGCTACGCCCCCCCGGAGAGGTCTGAAGCTTAAGGGTTGAAGAATAATTGCTTCTTTGATCCCCAATTTTGCCCATGAAAGTGAGTCCGCAGGACTGACAGGTATCTGATACTTGTGCAATTGCTGTGAGTAGTGAGTAATAGTTTAGGTATTTCCCCAAGCTTTGTGAAGAAGAGGTTAACTGTGCAGTAATAGAAGTTTAAAGAAATGAGGCAGGGTGTACCTGGAGTAGCAAGATGGCTGCCGTCCTCCAGAGGTAGGCCGAAGCCGGGGACTTTCCTAAGGGTTGGCCGCCGGGCTGACAGGTATCTGATACTTGTGCAATTGCTGTGAGTAGTGAGTAATAGTTTAGGTATTTCCCCAAGCTCTGAGAAGAAGAGGTTAACTGTGCAGTAATAGAAGTTTAAAGAAATGAGGCAGGGTGTACCTGGAGTAGCAAGATGGCCGCCGTCCTCCAGAGGTAGGCCGAAGCCGGGGACTTTCCTAAGGGTTGGCCGCCGGGTGGGGGAGTTCCGTTTTATCAAGGCCAGAAATCCCTTCTGTTTAGGACAGGGACAGAGGCTCAGATGGACACACACTGCTGGGGAGCCTGACTGTGGAGGGATCTGTGTAGGATGTTACTCACTGAGCCCTGGGAGATTGCCTGCAGCCGAGTCCATAGGCCGCAATAGGATGGTAGGCCGCAGGATGCCGAGCTTGTTGTCGGAGGGTCTTTGGAGGATTCCCTGAGTTGTCCCTTTACTTCAGAGGGTGGGTCGACTGCTTGGCAGGTAGGGGATGTTTGTTTGCTGACCAGATCACGGCCGTAGGTTGTAGAAGACGCCGGGCAATCCGTAGGCCCCAAGATGGCGGAGGGCCCAGGCAGCGTTGAGGTATCGAGGCTTAAAGGCAAACTAGCCGGCCAAGGCCACAAATGGTCACCGGGATTGGAGTAGGAGAGGTCCAGGGACAAATATAGGTGGTCTGTAGCCCTGTTAATGCGAGAAAGGGCGGTGGATGGAGTTGGATTAGTGCTGGGTATAAGGAGCTTAGCACTCGTACGTCTTTCCAGCTGTACGTCCGGACACGCCCCTAAATTTTTTTTATTGATGCCCCACCCTGCAATCTTCCAGTGCAGCGGGGGTTAATAGAATTGTGGGGGCAGTCACAGTCTCTCAAAGCACCAGACTATGCCTGCCTTTTTACGCCCAGCTCCTCCATTCATAGAAGCCAGTAGTACAGCTTTGATGAATAAAGCAAAATCTATGAATGGAGGGGAAGGTTGTACAATTATCTCCTGTATTGAATTGTATTGTAACTGTACTGTTTGCCCCATGTTGTAAAGCGCTGTGCAAACTGTTGGTGCTGTATAAATCCTGTATAATAATAATAATAATAATAATAATAATCTCCCCTTCACCAGATCATTTTTTTATTAAAATAAACTGTAGGTTGTCCTCTATGAATAGAGCAGCTAGTAAATGTAACGGAAACCCACCGTCCGTATCTCTCCAGACAGAGTAAATATGTCTCTGTCTGAGAGGTGCTGTGGCCATGTGTATATACGCCCGACCTGAAGTGCGTCATCCCCGAAAACCAGAAGCAACGTCACTCAGAAGTGCGCCAATCCCAAAACCGGAAGTGACGTAGCCCAGACCGCCCGCACGCTGATGTGCATGAAATATAACTGTATAACACCCAAATGTCAAATTTTAAAGGAAGGGCTTGTATGACTGGGTTTCATTTATCCCTGGAGCATATGTGGCAGCTAAACGCTCAATCCACAATAAGGGGTAATTTACGAAAGGAAAATCCACTTTGCACTAAAAGTGCACTGAAAGTTCACTTGTAAGTGCAGTCGCTGTAGATCTGAGGGAAGATCTGAAATGAGGGAAAGCTGTGCTGATTTTATCATCCAATCATGTGCAAGCTAAAATGATGTTTTTTATTTTCCTTGCATGTCCCTCTCAGATTTACAGCGACTGCATTTCCAAGTGCACTTTCAGTGCAAAGTGGATTTGCCTTTCATAAATAACCCCCAATGTCTCCTTTTGAAGGATAAGTTTGTCCTATTCTCCTCCTCTTGGACATTTAGGGATGACGGCCAGAGCAATAAACGAGACACAAGGATGCGTCAAACTTATGGTACAAATCCAGATGTTGACTACTAAACGTGATTGTTTATCCTTTGTCTGAATTGCCTGGCCATCTTGCCCACATAGAAAGCTCTGCATTTGCAGAGCATCAAGTAGACTATGCCCTGTGTGTCACAATTGACATGCAACTTTGGGACCAACATTTTCCCATTGGGAAGCAAGAACCTATTACTTATATTCACCCAGGGGCAGAATATGCCCCTGCCTCTGGGGGGATCTATGGGCTTTGGGGTCGGCAGAGTAGTGACTACGGACAAGTCTGTCACAAAACGACGTGGCTCTCCTGAAAGTTATCTCAGGGCGTAGCCCAACGTATCTTCTCAAAATTGGGTCCTCATGTAGCAAATGCCAATGATTGGTCATAATACAGTAAAGCCTTGGTTTGAGTGCGTTTTGCAAGACAAGCAAATTGTTTAAATTTTCATTTTTACTTAATATGTCTTGATATACAAGTAGCGTCACGTCACAACAGAGTATAAAAGAGAAGAGAGGCGCCTCTATGTGTAGCAATATGGTTACATTTAATGAAGGTACAACATTTAACAACTCACATGGTTGATGATTAAAGCAAGCACATCAAAGTACTACCCTGCTCTACTTCAGGGTAGTCTTCTTGGTCACGATTGCAGACTAACAGTGATGAGAGCCGGCGGTGCGGAGGATGGTCTATGTCAGGGGTCTTCAAACTATGGCCCTCCAGTTGTTCAGGAACTACAATTCCCATCATGCCTAGTCATGTCTGTGAATGCCAGAGTTTTACAATGCCTCATGGGATGTGTAGTTCTGCAACAGCTGGAGGGCCGTAGTTTGAGGATCCCTGGTCTATGTGGACAGCTTTACGCCAGATGCCTGCACACTTAGATGTACCTCTTGTGAGTTGCTAAATGTTAGACCTTCATGAAATGTAACCATATTGCTACACTTGGAGGCGCCTCTCTTCTCTTTTATACTCTGTAGCTTCTGCTGGATTTTGCTTCTAATCCCCTTGTGGAGGCTTCCATTTGTGGATGGACATTTTATCACATTGCTATAATCTTTTTATAAGGACTATAAACTGAAGGACTGAATAAAAAAAGAGTTTCCATTATTTCTTATGGGGAAATTTGCTTTGATATACAAGTGCTTTGGTTTACAAGCATGCTTTCAGAACAAATTATGCTCGCAATCAAAGGTTTTACTGTATGTCTTAATTCAAGATGTTGAGAAGAGAATCTCGTGACATATTTAACTGTAGACTGACTAAAACCTAGCTTTATTGTATGCCCGGAGTAGAGTCTTGCTGTACCCCCTTTCCAGGATACGTACACATAAAGATTTAGCTTGTCTTTGAAAGTCTTTTAAGTGTGTACAATTGTGTTGTAAACGAATATACTGTGCATATGGAATGCTTCAAAATTAGGGCCAGTGAGTGAGCACTTGGTGCATGTAAAAGATTGTTTCCTGCTGTTTGCTTTCAGAACAAGTCAGTTGCCAAGCAGTTTTCTTTATCTTTAGAGATGGTAAGATCTAGAAATGTGATTTTAGAGGTATCACAGCTAAACGTAAATTTTAAATTGAATAAATTGTGATTGAGGGACTCGATGAAAGCCTCCAATGATGCCTTAGTGTTGGTCCAGATAATAAAGCTATCATCGATATAGCACATCTAGCGCAATATATCGTTTGTATACTTGTCTGTGGTCACTACTCTGCCGACCCCAAAGCCCGCAGATCCCCCAGAGGCATTTATAGATGTGGCAGGTGCACATTTTGCCCCTAGGTGAATATAGGTAATAGGTTCTTGCTTCCCAATGGGGAAATGTTCGTCCCAAATTTCCATGTCAATTGTGACACAGGGCATAGTCTACTTGATGCTCTGCAAATGCGGAGCTTTCCATGTGGGCAAGACGGCCAGGCAATTCAGACAAAGGATAAACGATCACGTTTATTTTTCAACACACGAAAAACTGCTGACTCCAGTAAGTCGACATGTAGATTTGTACCATAAGTTTGACGCATCCTTGTGTCTCGTTTATTGCTCTGGCCGTCGTTCCCAAATGTCCAAGAGGAGGAGAATGGGACAAACTTATCCTTCAAAAGGAGACATTGTGGATTGAGCATTTAACTGCCACATATGCTCCAGGGATAAATGAAACTCAGTCATACAAGCCTTTCCTTTAAAAATTGATGTTTGGGTGTTATACTTTTATATTTCAACTTATAACTAGTATTTAGAACCTGCTTTAATTCTTGACATCTTAGAGTCTAATTGCTGCATGCTCCTTCGCTCGATAATAAATATAAATAATTAAAATGTATTAAGCTATACTTGTTGCTATGGTTGATTTGGTTGGCTGGTTCCTGTTAAGTTATATTATATGACAACTTTTAGATTGACTCTGATAAAATGTTATACAATGCTTGTTTTCAAATGGTTATCTCCATTGCTGCTCTGTATCAAGATGTAAAGTTCTCAAATATGTGCTATATAATGACCTAAACAACTATGGTTTGGGCTGTCAGTGTTTTAATACTGGATTGTTTGTTGTCTCAATTAAACATTTATGTATATTTACTATTAATCTTCATTTTGTTTTTACATTTATTTTTAGAATGTCGATCAGTCTGCTAAGCCCTCCCTTTTTTGGTGGCCTGCATAGCTGTCTGTGGTTGGTGTGATGGATGTTACCTCCCAATTGTATGGCCGCCCAGTGCGTTATGTACAGTAGCACATGTTGCTGCCTGACTGCGGAGCCTGAGGGACTCGTTCTGTCTGAATTGGTCCCTCTTTGATTTTGTTGCAGTGTCCTGCCCTCTCTGCATCAGCGGGGAGTCTGGCACATGCGCATCAGTGTGCGGTCGGTCGGGTGACGTCACTTCCGGTTTCGGGGATGGCGCACTTCTGGTCGGGGAGTGTATTCATGCGGCTAAAGCACCTCTCAGACAGAGACAGATTCACTCTGTCTGGAGAGATATGGACGGTGGGTCTTTGTTACATTTACCAGCTCTGGGTAAGCTATGCACTGCTTATGCTCTGTCTATGCTCTTGGATACAAGGCTTGTTCCTTTTGATAAAATAAGGTTTTGTTACTCTGTCTTGATAGTGCTCATTAGGTTACTGATGAAACTCCTCCGTTTGTTTCTTTTTAGCCTCAACACTGTTGGAGCTCTACTGGCCCCCTATACTTAAAGTGGACATTACATAGGGACAGCCATATTGGGCTTCTCCTTTCCATGTGTATGGTACTAGTACCTGGTTCAAAGTTCCATATTTTGGCTGTTGAGGATATGGTTATTACCCCCCGCCCCACACAATTTATAAGGATCTTTCGGTAAGCACCTTTTGAACCCTACATACCATATTTGGCTGTTTCTTATAGATAGGGTGTTTCTCTTGTTCCTTGTTCTTCTATACATATAGACATATACATATTTGTGCACTTCCTTCAAGAGCTTTATATTTCTTAAGACATGAGAAACCGCTGTTTTGTGGTTTTGCCTGCGTATACTGTTTCGTATATTATGCACCTTATTTTTATTTCCCTGTTCTATACTAGCTGTTACATGCCTTAAGAAATCACACTTGTACAGTTTTATACGCCCCTGCAATTGGGTCCTGTCCACCTATGATCACATTCCTTTTGGGTTGGTTGCTTCCCAATGTTTTTTTTTGATGGGGGGGGGGGGGGGGGGGGGGTGGCAGAATCCTTGACATGTTGGTTATTGTTTACACTATTATTAAATGATTGTTGTATTCTTAGTTTTGATATATCATTTGGCTGTTTTTGTTTGTTTAATTATTTCTATTGTTTTCATGTATATATTAGACTGCAAGCTCCTGAAGAAGCGCTTAATGGACGCGTAACATGTTGAGTTTTCTCCCTGAGTATCTTCAACCTACTGATTGAGCCTCTGGCGGAAATGATAAGAACATCACCCTTGATCACAGGTTTCAACCTTGAATCTGATTCCCATGTCATAAACTTGTTTGCGGACGGCATAATTATTTTTCTGACAAACCCAGAGACTTCTCTAGCAGCTACTCACGAAATCCTTAGAACCTTTAGCGCAATATCTTACTACAAAGTGAATTTTACTAAGTCGCTAATTTTTAGACTTAGGGATTGACCCAAAACTTAACAAGAAGCTACAAGCATCATATACCTACACTTGGAGTACAGGAGAGATCCCTTATCTAGGCATTCGGTTAGTAGCAGACGTCGAGCAATTAGTAGACATTAACTACTCCCTTCTTATTAGCAAAATAACAAAAGAGGCCCAAAAAATGACCAAATACGAACTGTACTGGATGGGACGTTTAGCTGCCTTCAAAATGTTTGTACTTCCTCAAATACTGTACCTGTTTAGGACATTACCCATATTACCCAAACGAGCACATTTCACAACACTTACTAAGTTACTAAGAGCACAGATCTGGAAAGATATGAAACCCCGAAGCTCCCATGCTCAACTTCTGAAGCACAAGTTTGCGGGTGGTATGGGCCTGGTTCACCTAAAGGATTATTGGGAAGCATCACAAATGGCTCAATTACGATGATGGTTCCAATCAGATGCGCATAACAGATGGATCAAAATTGAACAATCTTCTATCCCCACTCCGGCGCTCAAGAACTTACTAATAGCAGACACCTGGAGACCTGGTTTAATAAAACGACCACTTCTCACCATCCAGGCCTCCTTAGAAGCCTGGAGGCGATTCCAACTGACAGCCTTTCCCCTAGCACAGAAGACTTCCATTTTGATACCATTAGAGGCCCTAGAAATATCAATCCCGAACCTACCCCTCCAAAAATGGAAAGATAAAGGAATTTCTGATCTAGGTCAAATACTCCAGGACAGCTCTCTTCAGCCCTTCAAAACACTTCAAGTCGAATTTAATTTACCAAACACAGAAAATTATACCTATGTCCGAATTTTGCATTTTATACAATCTCTCAGTTCCCCAGATATACAAGTACATACCTCAAGCTGGCAGTACCTCACAAATACGGACTGTACAAAAAAGGGAACTTCGCTGTTCTACAATCTCTTACAAAACAAACTTATTTTTCACAAATCTGCACCACATATGAAATGGGAATCAGATCTAGGCTCCACATTTACCTCTGCCCAATGGATAGCAGCTCTCAAATCCGTATATCAAGCCTCTAAATGTGTTAACAACTGGGAATTGTTGCACAAAGTCACTCTAAGATGGTACCTCACACCATATAGAATTTCTAAGTTCCTCCCAACACATTCCTCACTATGTTGGAGGAACTGCGGAGGAGTGGGACAGATTATGCATATTTTTTGGACATGTAAACATTTAACGAGTTCTTGGAATAAACTGTTCAGAATAATCTCTAAAAATAACTTGCATACTCACCCCTCCCACGGCAGCCTTAGCCATACTTAATATTGGCATAGAACTATACCCACCTGACTGCAGCAGAATAGTCACTCATATTCTTTTGGTGGCCAAAATGCTTATCACAAGAAAATGGGGGACAAACCTAGCTCCCAGTGTGTCTGAGGTGATCAACATGGTCCAATATTACTATACATTTGAAAATATCCTAGCATCAGAATTTCTGCTGTCCGAATGACTTACCTTCCAAAGCTGCTCTATCTTTTCCGAGTGTTACCGGTCCCTGTTCCGTCTCATATCCTGAGAATGCACCAAAGAAAACTGCTAAAATTCATATGGGGTTCCACACGACCTCGGATTAATAAACAAATATTATATGCCAGGCGGATCAACGGGGGCTTCTCAGTTCCTAACCTCCAGGCCTATTATTCAGCAGCAAACATCGCCCCTCTGGCCCATCTCCACGATACTCATCAAATGCCCCTGTGGGCCACAATGGACCTAGTTGATTCCCACCCTGTCCCTATCCCTTCAATACCATGGCTGCCTCCTCAGAACCGCCCGCGAGGGTTTGGCCCATGTTTGACCCATTCCCTCTGCATATGGGATTCCCTCAAGTATTCTGCAGGACTACTATCTCCCCATCTACCATTACTGCGTCTTACTCATTGCCCAATATTCCCCCCCAGCTGTGAAAACCCTAGGCAATTCTCCTGGTGGGCGGAGAATGGATTTACAGATGTTCACTCTCTGTTCACCCCTATGAGAATCCTCTCGTTTGAAGCCCTGAGATCATCCCATGATATCCCACTTAGAGAACACTACAGTTACCTTCAAATACGACATTTCCTGCAAGACCTTATAAAAGCTCAATCGACTCCATATACCCTGACCCCTTTCGAAACTATTTGCAGGGCCCGACCCTATTCCTCTGGACTAATATCCTTAAATTTACTCCTCTATTATCACCTCTAGGAAACCCCCAGTGAGAACATATCACGTTCAGTGGGAGAAGGACTTGGCTAGAAGTTTAGATCCTGAGGATTGGCAGAGCATGACGCTAACCCTTACAAAAAGCTCCAAGAATGTGCTCATCCTGGAGAATGCCTATAAAGTTTTCTACAGGTGGTATTACACACCGACCAGGATAGCCCGCTTCATCCCTTCCTACTCTCCTAATTGTTTTCGAGGATGTGCACTGGAGGGCACGATGGCCGACAATTGGTGGACATGTCCTAAGGTTTGCAGACTATGGGTCAGGGTCTACACGCTTTTACGTAATATGCTCCACTCTAATCTCAAAAGAGATCCTCCTATGTAAGCCCATTCCTGAACTTTTCCGCTCAGAACGACAACTGGCTCAGCACCTCTTTAGTGCCACCAAATTGACCATCGCAAAAGCCTGGAAAACTCCTGCACTCAGCTTTGAGGCAGTTAAAAACTGCATGAACGATATCATGATAAATGAAAAGCTAACATCCTTCACCTCTGATACTCATGATAAATTCCTCAATGTTTGGCGCCCCTGGATAGCATACCATCAGCCCTCTAGATTCGATACCCAGCTACTCTCAATATAACTGGTTTCTGGATGCACCCCCCTCGCTAATGGAACTCTTTTCCCTCTCTGTCTCTTTTCCTTACTTTCTTCTCTCTGCAAGTCCCCTTTTTCTCTCGGGACTCGCAGACTATCTACCCTTTACCTTTTCTTGCATACTTGCCCTCAAGACTCCCGATTATATGGAGCCGGGCTACCGTCGACACTCATCATACAGTACAGTACGACAGACAAAGTAGCCATGTGCTAAGGAAGCACATAAATGACTATCTTAGGTTCGTAAATGGACTCTTAACTGTAACTGTATTGGAAATAGTCATTACATACTGTCCACCTTATTTTGCCATATATTACGTTATGTATGCAATGTCCCACTGTTGGGACTTCCTTCCTTTTTTTTTTTTTTTTACTATATGTCTCGATGCCTCTGTTATATACTTGTCATCGCCTGTTATGTATTCTTTCAATAAAATATTTGTAAAAGAAAATATCCTAGCATGCAGACAAAACACCAAAAAGATCTTTGATCACCACTGGAAGCTATGGGTGTCTTGGACAAAGCACAATGGAATCACCTAGGCCCAAACCTATACCCATGGGGATACGCCTATCCTGATTTCATCCTTGCTATCAAAATGTATTTAAGGGCGCTGGCCTACCTGGTACCAGAAGAGGCCTCTTGAGTTAAAGATTACTGGAGCAATCTTTTATTCAATGAACAATATTTAATTAAGGGAATACTTTACAACTATATACCGTACTGAGATAGCAAGATTATCTTTCTTAGTTTCATATCACACGACTTGCCTTACTTCTTCACTCTTCTTTTTCTTCTCTTCCTTTCCCTGTTCTACTATACCTACTTTTTACTGAGGTTTGCCTCCTGCAGGTTCTTTGAAATGTATACTATTTTTGGAGACCATTGACACTATGTTTAGATAACGTGTATTGTAAACCTGACAATGCACTCTATATACAGAACCTCTTTGATCTTGGTTCTTTTTTTTCTTTGTATGTTCTAAAATTTTCAATAAAAACGAATTAAAAAAAAAAAACAAAACATGTTGAGTTTTCTACACTGCGTCTCTACCACCAACCAGCCGCTCCTTCTATTTGACATCACCTCATTTGAATCATTATTGATCGATCTGTTTCACTGTGGTAATTGTTGGTTGTGTTAGGTGGTATGAGCGTCGTTTAGACCAAACACCATGTTTTGTTTTTAACATGTTATGTCAATAATGTGAATTTTCAAAAGATAAATAAATGTTAATTTTGTACTTCAACGCTACAGATGTGCCTCTAAACTCCAGGTTTTCTTCTATACTCCCACAGCTTATGGCTCAAAAATGCTGATAAACGCAGAATAGCAGTGTTTTTCAGTGGTTTTAAGTTTTTAGCAGAGTTAGAGTGTTTTTACAGATGAAATACATAACAACCTATGTGTGCATAGACACACAAGAGAACATACTGGGGAGTTTACTGGCTGCATGAGGCCTTAGTTATAACCCTTGTACTGTTTTTTTTTATTTTGACTGCACTTGGACTTTAATATGATTATTGAAGTATCAAACAGAGGGAGAGGACCTTACAGAGCCTGCTCTTTGGGATGAAGACTCACCAACCCCACACATGAGAAGCTCTGAAGATTGCCTGCAATCAGTAAAGAAGAGCTCAGATTTGGTGCTCATTCACACCAACCCACATGATAAATGTTTTTTTCTTTGAGTCACAAAATGACACTTCAAATCTGTGCCCCGCAGCGTGTTGCAAAACACTGCAGTAAACAGGTGGTGCATAGTAATGCAGCATGTCTGAATTTTTATGCAGCACATATTTCACAGTGTGCTGTGGTGTGAACAGGGCACATTAAATACAAACTGTTTTCTATGTGTTCTAGCACTGAGCCTATGTTGGGCTACACAGACTGAACAAGGCCATACGTAGTTTATCTAGGCTGTTTAGCAGTGTTACAGCTTTTAATGAATTGCATTAGCATTTCACTTATTAACTGGATTTGCTCTGTAGCAGTTAATTTAAGTGGGTCAGGTTGGCACTTGTGTATAGGAGACAAAAACCTTATATTTAGTTAAAGTGTATGTAAACTATTAAAATCTCATAAAAGGTTTACCATTTTAAAGAGTAAGTGCATTTTCAGACAAAGTGCACTTAAAGAATATGCTATCCTGACATTTCATATTCCAGATATGCGTCTGTTGTACCATGTATCTGTTTTAAAACATATCCTGTTCTCTTTACATTGCTTCCTTTGTGTAAAATACCTGGTATTCCTGCCAGCTCCCCTGCGTTCCTGTCTCAAACTGGCCACGCTATGCATGAGAGCACATCCATCCCAGTGTAGTCAGTTTTCTGGGAATTCTGGGAGAACAGCCTGCCTGTCCTCCAATGGGCAGAGTTATGCTGACACCCTGCACAGCCATTCACTGGCAAAAGTTTTTTTTATACATACACACACACACACATTTTGCCTTTCATTTCCATTTTAAACTGAATGGGTATTTGTGTACATAAACATTAATCTTTCTGCCCCCTCCATCCAGCCGAAAGGAAAAAGAAGAATTACAGAGCAAAATGAAGACTAGCATAGGTGTGGGTGTCCAATGGTAGGACCTCACTGGACAGCTCTTTTGCTGGATAGAGAATGTCATAAAACAGGTTAGCATTAAAGTTTGCAAAATAAGGGAAACAAACCCAAAATGGAAGGAAAAGAAAACTTTATTAAGTAAAGTTTGACGTATTGCTAAGAACAATTTCCATCTTTATAAATGTTATATCTACATCTTGGCCATTACAAAAAGGCACTTAACATAATTCATCTCAATATAAATGCACAAAAGCCAACACAACAGAGTCATTTTATGGTCACACTTCCATCTCACAGCATGTAAGCAATTTTCAAGCCATGGAGATAAAACACAACATCACATTTACAGGCCTGTGGATAGCTTTTTTATTTTTTTAGGGGATTTTAGGTTTGAAGAACATTTCTCTTAAAATTACCCTGTATTTTGTCATAGACTGTTGTGGATGAATAGGACTCACAGGTATGTTGTTTCTTAAAAGAAAACTGTAGCAGGAAAGAGTGATGTTGTCCAAAGCTCAGATTCCACCACCATTTTAATGCTGGTTGGAAAGTCAAAGAGGATCTGCATAGACATTATGGGCAATGTATTTCCTCCACTAACTGAGTCCATCTGTACTATCTGAATAGACATTATGGGCAACACATTTCCACCTACTCAGCCCATCTGTCTGCTACAGTATTCTACTCAGAGAAATATGGAGGCTGCAGTTGATGACCTCCTTGTGAACATACTAGTTGCCTGGCTCTAATGCTTCTGACTTAATTACTTTCTTAGCCAGTCACTTGCTGTCATTCAGTTACTAAGTATGCAAATCAGATCAACATGTGGACATTTCTCTCATTATAGGTTGCCTTAAGGTAATCAGTCAAAAATTTCAGTGGTGAAGCATTTGCTGGCATATCTATATCTGACTTTAAAGAGACACTGTCACTTTGCCCTGAATGGAGCACATGGGGAGTATGTGGCTTCCTCCCATGTGACATTGCTCAGGTCTGGGGTGCAACCTCTAGGGCCCAAGATCTGTCATGTAATTGAGGGGGGTTGATGTTGATCAGTTTCTAGGCTCTGACATCAGCTGGAAATTGGTATTTTGGTGGCACCTTTGATGGAGGAAAGGGGGGGGGGGTGCTAAAGAGGTAATCAGTGGGTTGGGGGAGCATCCTTTTATAGACTATTACTTTGTCCTAAATGGAAAATGTGACAGTGTCTAATAAAAACAAACATACAACTCTGAACCTACTTTGGCCAATATGGAGGAGTCCTGTTTAATCTGTTAGGCTTTTCATTTTCATTTGGGCAGGCTAACCATCATAAACATCAGTGACACAGTTGGAAATACAAGTGTAAGAATGCTATGGATCACAAGGTATACACACATCAGAAAACAGACCTGCAAATAAATGAGCATGTAGTATGAAAGTGCCATGATAGTTTGACTTTGCCATTGTAAGATTTTGGCATAGTAAAGGTGTTTTAGTTTTCTATATGCTAAAATTGTGCATGACCAAAAGATTCTTTAAATATTTTTAGTTACATTTATTTGTATAAAAACATAAATATACAAGAAACACAGTCTGTTATATGTACACAATTATTTTACCTTTTAAAAGTTTTTTGAATGTTAAATGTTCCTGTATTGGTTTTAAGTGTGCAATACTCTCCTTCTGTTGGCCGGTCTATTAACTGAATAAAACATTTCCCCAAATCTTTGGGTTTTTTTTTTTTTTTTAAAGGGACCTCTACAAAGTTTTGTAAACTCCATTAAAGCACAAAGCTAAGCTACAGCTAGGGATGCCCTAAATAGGGATAACTGCTGGAAACACACTTTTCATTATATCTGGTATCAAACAGCAGGAGAGTTTTAGGGTATTTGCACAAGGTGCTGATGTTTCAATAGCAGTATTCCTGAGCAGATTTCTTGCATGCATTTTACACGTGTACGCAAGTACGAGGGTTCTTCAAAGCGTGTACACACTTTTTTTTAACGCCAACAAATTCTAATTCTCAGAATGGAATTTTAATCTCTTCAAATTATTATTTACAAGCAAACGCGTGTATTTGCATGCACATGTGTAAAATACAATCTCTGTCTTTTTTTTACTAGTTTATACGCCACACATGTTTATGTGCCTGTGTGTAGGCACAATCAAAACAATGGGCTGTGTTTAGATCAGTAAAAAGAAACCTAAAAACCTAAAGTATACCTAAAAACAGAGTTTTTAGGCAGCAGTGTGTAAGAGGCCTTAATGGAGTAAAACTTGTATGTAGGATAAAGCTTGATTTTCGAGAAACAGCAAAAAACAATGATGATATTTAAAGTTTAGCACCCCAGAGCAACCAGATTTCATCTTTCATCAGTTTAGAGCAGCCAATGAAAGGTAACAGTTATTTGATATGGATTGCCACACTTTGCTTTTTGCATTGTCAAAAATTTTGTTTGGAGGGTGTTCTAACCCAGTGGTTCTCAACCTCAGTCCTCAAGTACCCTTAACACGGCCATGTTTGCAGGTTTTCCTTTATCATGCACAGGTGCTTTAAATCAGAGTCGATGGCTTGGTATTTTGGACAGTTATTTTATCTAAGAGAAATACCCACAACATGCCCTGTTGGGGGTATGTGAGGACCAAGGTCGAGAACCACTATTCTAACCAACATACGTCTACATTTATGATGATCCAGTCTACTGTTCAGCACAATACCATCAAATGAAACAGTGTTCTATTTTGATTACATGGCGCAACCATTCATTTTGTCAGGTTGTGCAACTTCAGCCACTTGTAACCAGCTTCAGATCATGAAAGTGACCACACAGATTAAGGCAATCCGCCACTGTTTTGAAATATAGCTTACGTTGATTTGTTAATTTAATAAATATTACACTTGGTTTCCAAAGCTCTCCTAGCAGACTTATTAAGAAAATGTGTGCCCTTAATGTTGAAAATCCTAAGTTAACCAAGTGCTTTTTTCCTCCCTGTTCTCAAGGCTTGCAGTATGCATAAAAAAATGTAGTAGTAGTAGTAACAAATCACTCACCAGACAAGGAGCACTGCCCTGTCAGTGCTGACATCAGTAAAAGCTTTTATAATAGAGAAGAACTCGTGCTTGGAATTTTTAATTGTGTGTTCACACAAAAGCACATTGCAGTAACAATTGTCCTCATTTAAACATTCTATGTAAACTATTCATCCGGTTTGGGGAAGGAGGAAGGTTACCTGCTGTGTGCAGTTATAATTGCCTACACAGATTCCACTGCTTTGAAGTTCCTCCCTATCATTTCTCCCAACTATGCTGGCCAATGCATCAGCAAACCTTTCATTGAAGTTATGAACTTCAGCAGAAAGGTAAAGAGAAAGTAAAGGAAGAATCATGCTGCCAAAATTTTACAGCAAATGTTCCCAGACAGGTGAATTTACACACGTTAGGTGCCCTGATCAGCACACAGGCAAAAATTAAACACTCCGGTGGAGAGTTCTACTTTTTAAAGTTATTTTGGTCACAGATACATTTCAAGAATGTCAGTGTTGTGCCAATAAACTTTGGATGCTACAGCTGTATTGTTTTTATCTTAGTCTAATTGTCTAAACAGAAGTACGTCTTATTCATGCTATTATAAATATTGACTGTGGCAAGAGAGATCATCCCCAATTTGAGGTGAACCAACTAGACATCACATGGTGTGAGCTGTACAAGCCTCCTTATAAGACACAAAATTATCAATTTCAATGAATACAGAATTGTTTAATATTCAGTGCTGAATACAAAGTCATATCTTGGCATCATGAAATAAAAAAATAAATATTGTTAGTGTCCCTTTAATAATTTTTAAGCTATAGCCATCTTGCATATTACACTGACAACTCCTATGTGTTATAATACAGTTTGTTAATTTTGCTGCATCGACAATAAAAACAAAAATACATCTCATTAAACTACATTAGTATACTCCTACACTATGAATGATCATGTATTTACAGAAATATAACAGTGAAAATGGCATTTACATACAACATTTCAAAAAATACCTAAACACCCATTACATTTTATATTCTGCATAATAAGAAATTATGAAGATTCAGTGCATACGCTAACAAGTTTACTGTAAAATTATCCTATTTTTATACTTAGAATATTCTAATATATACATACACATTTTTTATACAAAATTTGGTTTTGTACTGCAGACAGAAGAGGCCAGAGCCTCAATCAATGGCATCAATAAGGAAAACAATAAAATAAACAGTCCCAGTAAATACACTTTACACTGCAAAACGTGTCTGATTGAGCTCAAATAAAAAATAAAAAAATAAAAAAAGACTCAATAAGGTAATTGATGATGCTGCGCTCCTGTACAACTGCATGTGAATCAGCTTAAGTATGCCCGTTTGAAAATTTGAAAATCTATGAAATTATAATGTAAACTACCACTGGATTACCAAAAAAGCTGAAAAGTTGCTAATCTTGTTTTACTGCAAAAGCATGCTAACCTTAATAAAACTGAGCATGCAAAACTAGGCTGTTCTTTTGTTTTTAAAAGTTCCACATCTTTTTAAGCTACAGTACATCCAGAAAAACTAAATTTTAAACAGGAATATTTACAGAATATTTATATCTTGATCGTCAACTCATACTAAAAAACATAGTTTGATGGCATAAAGACAGGCAGAGGTTGGCATAGAGTGGTGCATGTACAGTGAACATTTCCATCCCTTTTTTTACATAGAAGTGATTGGGCATGCTTGCATAAAGATGTTCACTAGCAACTAAAAATGATAGCTTTCTTTACACTAGGGATGACACACCAAATTTATGAATTATTAAAGCACCTTTAATAAGCATCTATGCACGTCAGATAAGAATCTAGAAATAAAAAAAAAAACAAGAAACCAGGAGAGCATTAGATGTGCACAGCTACTCTGTTTCTCCTCTTAAGTACAATCATGTTTCCCCTGTGCCACATATTCATGCTGGTACGAAAGAGAGGAAGTAATGCTCCTCTCCAGCGTTAAACCCAAGTTTTGCTAACTCCAGCCCTCAAGTACCCTTAACAGGTTGTGTCTTTGGTGTTTTTCACTGGTCCAAGAATAGATTAAAAACGCATGCAAAATGGAAGAAGCCCATTAAAAATGGTTTGCTGTGTGATACCTAAACACCAGATTAAAGGTACAATTCCAGTCTAACATGCTTAAAAGGCCCCCCTTCCAGTCACCTGATTCCCTGCGTCAGTCAGTGAGCGGCGGCTGCAGGGGAGAGGAAGAAGCGCTCAACAACAGCTGGGAATTCCAAGATTAGTGATGTCACTCATAGGCTCCCATGTGTCAGCTGTTGTTGACACTCCCTCCTATCCCCTGCAACCTTGCTCATTAGAGAAGATGGAGGGGAGGTATCCTGTGACCAGGCCAGAATGGACAAAAGTTTGGTAAGTATACACATCTTTACTTATTATACACCTTTACGGTTAATTTGCATGTGGAAAAGGGAGTCAGCACTATGTCATATATGCCAGTTGTTTCAGGGCACCTTTATACACATGGTTTGGGAATGTCCAAAAATCAGGCCACTTTGGTCTCAGGTGACGGAGGTTATGGCAGATCACTTTGGATTCCCAAACATCTAAAACCCCCTTCTGTGCCTCTTAGGGGCTATTAATGAAGAGAAAATGAAAAGTTTAACAAAACTGTTTATCAGACTCCTCTCTTTCTATGTGCGAAAGCCAATTGCTAGAAGATGGATTTATACGGAGACTTTTACTCTTGCAATGTGGGAAAAACTAGTGAATGCAGACCTTACCCTTTATAAGATGAAGTATGAACATGGGGATGCTCTAAAATTTTTTTACCAAATCTAGTTCTGGTGGGAGGACTCTCCAGCTATTCTGGGAGGACTCCCAGGAAGGTTGAGCATCTGATGAACTAGGTTGAGGATGCTTTGTCCTGGTAGAAGGAAATGGGGTCGGGAGCTCCCTTGCAGATGGTGTGATGGATACAGGAAAACACTCCAAAAGGATCTGTATGCAGTACTGCTTTTTCTTTTTCTAGAAAGGTTAGGCAGGATAGGTAGCAGGAGGAGGTGGGAACATTTTTAAGCATATATCGTGTTAGGCTGGAATTCCACTTTAAGGATCAGCTCTACTCTCTTCCCTATTTCTTTTCAGGCCAGAGGGGGGATCAGCAATCTCGATAAAGTTTTCACTGGTACTTTAGGCAGAACAGAGGTAAGTCACCACTAGCCACGGTAATGCCATTATAGATGAAATCAAAAACATTTTTAGAAGTATGGATAAGCTAGATTAGTGTATTTGCAAATAAGGCAGCATTCTAAATAAACTATTCTTAAGTATGGATTTCAAAATCTCATGTCGACTTTACTTCCTCTTAAGAAGTCAAACAGCAAAATCCTAGCAACCAATCAAAATGAATTGATAAGAAGACATCAGTAAACTGAAATCAGAGCTTGTTAGTATGGAATCCAAATTTGCTTGCTATAGATTACTGTGCCATTGCTCCTTACATTACCAAAGTAAGTCTTAATTTAACCACCGCTAATACAACATTTTACTTAATTCCCTTTTTGGTTTACACTAGCAGTGATTTTGACTCTCTCCAGAATACAGCTATAGAGGGCTCATTGGAATGATAAAGTTGCTGTAAGATATTTCTAAAATACTCAAACTTCAAATACAACTTAAGTTTTAAAGTAATTAAAACAATATTTTGACTAACACTGACACTGTCCAAAATTTGAACAGCTCTATATTTTACAACATATTGATTGGTATTTAACCCTAACACATCTTTCCTAACTTAAATTACAGCAGAGATTATGGAATGCAAAAGTTTGCTTTTAACTTTGTTTAAAAGGCTAACTGTTTATTTCAGAGAAAATTTGTTTTAATCAGAACCCCAGGCAAGGTAATAAGGAAATGGTTTAATATAGCCCCACTTTCTCTATGAATTTTTTATAGAAGCAAATAAAAAATTATGGAAGAGCATCTTTTGGCAGGGCATTGCTGTTTATATCTGAGCCAAACAGGGGACAACTGGTCCTATGATGATTTGCCATGTCACCATGCTTATGTTCCAGAGGCATGTCTGTTTGTTTTGGGAGGCTACAGTGCTGCACATCATGTCCATCCCCTAGGCAGCAGCATACCAATTCCTATCTGTCAAGTAATATATGAGCAGGCACTAGCAGACAGAAGTATTTTACTGTGCTGAGGCTACCAGCACTATCCTTATGATGCAGGGCACCCATAATGTTAGCAGTAGGTGTGTTTTTCCTGTGTCAGTGTATAAATATTAAAACATTAAAAAAGGATTATCATTACAGCCACGTGACTGGCATTTCTTTATGTTGGAAGAGTCAAGTGCCACAATGGGGCAGCCTAAAATATTTTAGATTGCACCAATTTACACTGAATCAGTAATTTCCACCCTATGAAGTAGAATCAATCAGAGTTTTCACAATGCATCTGACGCTCATCAGTTTAAATAACCAAAGATGGCTTCCATTCAGCAGATTCTTTAAAATGAAGGGGAATGCACTGGAGAACCTTTCAAAACAAATTATGCTGTAATGGGTGCCGTATTAACTGCAAAATATGGGAATGGTTAGCCGAGCACTTATGGTTCCTTAACTGTTGAGCTTAAAATACAATTTCAGCCTCCAAATTGGAGAGAGCTCAGTGGGTGTGAAGAATGCCATTTGTATATGGGCTAAGTGTGATAAATATTTTCTGTGTATAGACAAATAATGTTTAATTACATTTAAAACTTAATACAAAAAAATAATTATGGGCAATCTTGATAATTATTGCCACAATATTAATATCTAGCACACAATTAATGCTACACAAAAAATAATAATAAAACTAATACATATGTAGGGTGAGCATTCAGGTATTGTTAAATGCATTGATGGCAGATCTTAAGACCAGAATATCCAAAATCCTTTCTGCACTATTCAGTCATTAAACATCATCATCATTTTAAGGCACTTGGAGGTATCAATTAGAACACTGTATAGTTAAATTAGTAATTTTAGTGCCATTCCTTGTAATGCAACAATAGGGGAATGTCAATTACTGCAGATTTGAGAAATACTACTGCAAAAATGCACATTTATTTCCTTGTACTACTTTGCTGATCAGCAAATCCAAAAGCTAAAATTGACTTTGGGTTTGTACATAGTAAGCAGTTTTTAACTTTTTTTTAAAGTCTGTTGGGCTTAGTGAGTTAATATTGTAAGTGCTAGTAAATATGACAATTGGGGAAAAAATTCCTGTAAACACATATTAAAATTTTAATTTAAATTTGTCATCGTTGTAGGCGGGTTATTTCACAACTTATTTTAAGAACAAAAAATGATAGCATAGCAGTAAGGCCGACCATACAAGGTACAAATTTCTTTCCTGCAACCATGGGTTGCAGGTAAGAAACTCACACACCGGGGAAGACCGTGATTATTGCTAGCGGCTATAGCAGCCACTAGCAATAATCATAAGTGAATCCGGCAGGCTGGATGTACCCAAATTGATTGATCAACTTGGTACATTCAGCCTGCTCATGAATGGTTCCAACCGGGCATGGCTAACATTAGTATAGGTGAAGACACACCGTTATACGTAGCCTACATTTGCTTAGTGTTTACCATCTTTTTTAATAAGGAGACCTTATTGTTCTCAACTTCAGCTCAGAAATCATTACAGGTCTTCTCTCCCCACCCCCCACTCTCGGACAGTAAAAGGAGAAGCAGCAGACCGATGAACTTATCTCTCTGTCACTACTTTGGTCTTGCCTCCTATTGACATGCTCCTTGTACAGTATTGCAGCACAACTGACTGGCTCCTTATGTGGCTTCACCTTCCCTTAGTCTAAGCTTAACGGTACAGAGGGCTGCAAGAGGCTAATACCAGGTCAAATTCTGGTAATTACACTGTTTGCATTAAAAAATACATTTAGAGAGGTGTTAAATACAGAACTGTATTAATGTGTGTCTTTTATATCAGCCCGAAGTTCAGCTTTAAAATCTTGAAACACAAAATTAGAAAGGCTCTGAAAAATTGTTACATGCAGAGGGATTATTTTGTCATGTATTGGATTTATTAATATTGTAATCTTCATTCATTCTTGATTGGAGTTTTTAATACTGTAGACCATATTAATTTTCAAATCTAGATCTAAATTGCAAGATGCAACAACAAAAGTAAAATTCCTAATTGTTTAGACAGTGTTTTACTTTAAATGAAAAGCAAACTGCAGTTTCAAGCTATTTTGTGAGCAAACACAGAAACACAAAATCCTTGTAAATTTCTCAGTCACACTACAAGCAATTGCATGGTGCTTGTTTTGAAATTGTGTAAATTATTTTAGTGCTTATCTTACTGGAACATTAACATATAGCAAAAGATACAGTAGACTACATGTTTAGTGAGGAGAAAACTTGATCTAAATTACCTTTAGATAACAGACACTTTGCAATTAAGATTAATAGCCACTTGTCATTATTTAATCTGCCCCGATCTTAGAAAAATACTGTAGCTCTACACAAATGGTAGGTATACGTGACATGGATATTGTGATTTTATGAATTGGTATCAAGAAAGAAAGAGTTAGAGGTGCTATTGTGCTTGCTTGGCATTAACTTCTCGTCTCATTTCTAATGTACAGAAAAGTTTGCCACGGTCCATTTCTCAGTGTGTGTTGCCGTCTCTGTTTAAACTACATTAATGTAACAGATTTCATTAAAGCACATTTTCTGTTACCTTACAGCACTAATGAAAAAAAATAAGTGTTTTAAACACAGTAACATAATTCATCCTGTCAAAATGAAAATGTAAAAATTCAAATATTATTTAGAGTTATCCACTTAGTTTCATCAATGAGTACAGAAGTCTGCAAATCTTGCACACAAACCAGATAGTTACAACAACTCTGGTATTGCATTTCTCCACTTTGCCTTTTTTGACTTCGTTATTAAAATAAGGAAATGAAATTTAAAATGGTCTTCATTATCCTATAATTAAGCATTAAGACAGTTTTAGATTTTTTTTCCTCTGACAGTTTAGGAAAGAGGCCGCAAAATTAAATACTTACACAGAATATAGGGGGAAAATGATATGCTGCATATAATAATATTTCTTCTGCTACCTAAATAAATAATACATTTGATCAGCTTGACTGTATATACCACTCAAGCATGGAACCGTCATGATTAAGAGTAATTGAAGTTCACAGAATGTTGCAGTATAACTAGCTTTCAGAGGGCAACATTACTTCAAATTCTTTCCCATTTGTAAAAATTCCATTGTTGGAGCAATGGTTACTGGGCACATCCACTGAAGCTGCCAGGGAAGAGGTTTGGTTGGGTACTTTGGTTGGTGGAACAGGAGATGCTGGGGACTGGGCTAGACCTGGCTTTTTTGGAGGAATAGGTGGAGGGTTTCCCCTTTCCACTCTGGAAAAGGTAGGCGACTTTATCCCTGGAGATACCGGACTAAGAGGACCAGACACTTTCAGAGGGTTTGGAGAGTGGCTACCATCATTCTTCTGATTGGAGGCATTGGCAAGGGTTCTGTAATCTGTGCCAAATGGTGAGCTGTTGGGAGGTACAGGTTTGCTGGAGGTCTGCTGGCTGGTGAAACGAGACAACACCTGGGTGACGGTATTGCGGGCAAGTTGCTTGGCAGCAGAATTATCTGCCAATGTTGGGGACAAATCTCTAGAAGGAGGACTCTGCAGTCCAGAAACATGCTGCTCTTGCTCAGATTGAGACTGAAACTTGTGGCGGGCAGCATGAAATCGCTGGTTGATTCCTACTTGATATGATGACTGATAGCCAGGACTACTAGAGCCTCCAATGAGACGCCTTGAGAGAACAGGTGAAGAGCAAGGGGAAGATGTTAAGGAGGAGGCTGCTGTACTGCTAGGGGAAGAGGAAGCTCCGCTAGAAGGAACATGTCCTAACATATGTAATGGAGACTCTACTCTGACAGGTGAACTTCCGTTTTCAGACAAATTATCATGACTTGCCACTTTCTCTTTCAGGCTATCCCCTACATTCAACTTTAAACTATGTTCACTGTTTTGGCCAGTTGTGTTAGAATGTCCATTTAATTTTGAATATGGCTGAGGAATTTTACTAGGTGTTGTCAGAGAAATATGGGCTTTTGCTGGACCATCAGTAACACTTTTTTCATGTGCTACACTCCCTGTCTGGCAAGATACTGATGTGAGCTGTAGCTTTTCTGTTGATACACCAATAGACATCAACTCAGTATCCTGGGAAACAGATTCTTTGACTTCATCATCAGCCTTCAGGTTTTTTAAGGTTTTCTTTAACGACTCAAGCTCTTCTTTCAGGGCTTTGGTGCGATTTTCTTCTCGATTCAGCTTGGCTTTGAGCTGTTCCCTTTCAATGTCAAACTCTGAAAGCTGTTTTTCCACCTGCGCTTCCATCTGTAAGCTACGCTTCTTTTCTTGGGCTAGGTCTTCTTCAAGCTGAGTAACCTTGCACCTCACTTTTTCCAGTTTCAAGTTAACATCTTCAACCCTCTGTCCTTCTTCCACTGCTCTGTTGTTAGCCTTTGTACATTCTTTCATTAAAACCGAAGACAGTTTCTTGTGTCGAGCTTTCTCCTCTTCTAACTGAGCAGAAAGTTTCTTCTGTTCTTTCTCAAGTTTTTTAACTTGTGATTTTTCAAATTCCAGCTGTAAATCATAAGCAAAAGAGCAACAAAAATTGTTTAGTTTATAGACTCTGTGTTCCTGAAAAAAAACATACACATCATCGCTGGCAAAACAAACAAACAACTTGTAGCATTAAAATTGAGAAAAGAATCAAGACCTCGGAACCAGGGACTTATGGACTTTATGTTACTATGATAAATTGATCTTGGAAGCTATACAATTTTCTTGTTGTATCTCTTTGTTGGGGTTGTTCCTGTTTTGCCATATAATGTAACCATCTCATTGTTTACCTAATCTGTCTGTGCTACTCACACCAGATTGATGGTTTGAGGAAAGAGACATTGCTGACAGTATATGCTGCATGAGTAGGACCAGATTACTAAGTTTTTTCAAATGTACAGAGAAGACAAGTTTAGCATTCTCAAAGTCAAAGTTTGCATTGAAAAAGGTGCGTTTATCCCACTGTATAAATAATGAAGGTATGGAGAGTATCTGAGAGGAAACACAGCAATGGGAAGCCTGAGGTCTGCTGCATATTTTTATCCAGGCATTTAGTGACGCCAATATGAGTGAGGGTTCTTGTAAGCCCTCTTTGGCCCAAATACAAAATTATGTGACCTCTGCATCTTCCCCTGCCAAACTGACTGGATACTGAATTGTGCTGGTATGTTAAAAACAACACTGTAATATTTACTGTACATATAATTGTTAAAAAGGCTTACATATATTTGGAGAAATGACATATAATTAGATAATTTTTGATACAGCAATATACAATTCGAGATGCAGCGCACTTCAATATGAATGCTAACCCAACGCATTGTGCCAGCTCACACTAATGCAAGGTTTTTTAGTAGAATTGAACACACAGATGTGAACCATTTGTGTATAGTAGTGTGGTGCGTTAAAGGCCAATTTTTTAATGCATTACAAAGCATAGTCTCTCAATGAGCTCTCAAAACATAAAACCTAAGAGCAGATGCAACCTGACATAAAGTAACTCACTAAAATTTTACAAAGGCACTCTCACCTGCTGAGCCAGCCTCTCCCGCTCTTTCTCTAGCATGTATGTGACATCATCCCCATCAGCAGCATCTTGAGCATGTCGTCTCCTTTCTTCTTCCAAGTCCAGGATGACCTATACAACATAATATAGATGGTATAGGAATGTGTGTAGCTCACGAAATTATATAGGTCAATCATTAATTTATGTAATGTATAGATGAGGTTCCTAATTCTCCCACCCACCATAGATGCATAAATCTTCATGGCCAGAACTGTTAATGTTTTTAAATTCTCTTTGAACACACACACAACAACAAAAAAAAATACATACCCATTTTAGTTCTTGTACTTTTGTAAATAATTTTGTTGGTGTCCATTGAGGAACACAGGATTGCAGTAGCCATTACATGGGAGTTAAGCTTCAAATTTTTTGACATTGGCAAAACAAAAACATTAAGGACATCATCTATATAACCATGCCTCCAACCATCATGCCTCAGTTTTGTGAGAGGGCAGTACATAAGCCCAAAAACACAGAGAAGGGAATTTTCAAAACTGAAGCAGATGCACGGTTCAACCAATCAGCTCCTATCTTTTGTTTTCAAAGCTTAACTGAACAAGCTGAAGATAGAAGCTGATTTGTTGCCATGTACTACTGGTCCAGATTTTTGCTGCTCCGGTGTAGCTGAATTACCCCCAAAGAGGTGGGTCATGTGCCACTTAATGAGCTAAAGGATAAACATTTTACAGTGAAAATCTTATTTTCTTTATTGTCTATTGACACCTGATTGCTGAATAGTCTAACTTGGGATATCCAAAAGCAGCAAACTGAAGCATGGACAAAGCCACAGGGAAAACCAACAGGTGAGGAAGTTATTAGTATCAATGCACAAATATAGGCTTAATATAGGCTTAATGAATAATAATGAATAATCATTTTCCATATATGGAGAAAGACATCCTAGTAGATGATGGCATGCAATGCCAAGCTGCTGCTAGCAAAGCAAACAGAATATTGGCATGCATTAAAAATGGGATCAACTCCAGGGATAAAGCGATAATTCTCCCACTCAACAAGACTCTGGTCAGGCCTCACCTGGAGTATGCTGTCCAGTTCTGAGCACCAGTCCTCAGGAAGGATGTACTGGAAATGGAGCGAGTACAAAGGGGGGTAACAAAGCTAATAAAGTGTCTGGAGGATATTAGTTATGAAAAAAAGTTGCAAGCAATGAACTTGTTCTCTCTGGAGAAGAGATGCTTGAGATATGATTTAAAATTTACAAAAATTTAAAAGCCAGCAGCTACAAATACTGCAGCTGCTGACTTTTAAAAAATGGACACTTACCTGTCCCTGGTTCCAGCGGTGTCGGCAGCAGAGGCCGATCGCTCGCTCGGCTCTCTGCTGTAGCCGGCGCCATTCTCGGTGAGGGAATCAGGAAGTGGCTTCACTTCCCGATTCCCTACTGCGCATGCGCGAGTCGCGCGGCGCAATGAGAATCTTCAGCGCTGTCTGCCGGGACACGTGTGTGTCCCAGCAGACAGCGCGCCGGGACAGGAACTTGCGTAAACTCCCACGGGAGTTTATGCCGGAAGTGGGTGCAGATACCTGTCTTAGACAGGTATCTGCACCCCCCTCCCCCCTGAAAGGTGCCAAATGTGACACCGGAGGGGGGGAGGGTTCCGAAAAGCGGGAGTTCCACTTTAGGGTGGAATCCCGCTTTAACCTTAAACTACATAGAGGGTTCTTTACTGTAAGAGCAGCCAGGATGTGGAATTCCCTGGTGGTTAAGTGGTTAAGGCCTCAGGTACACTGCTGCTAAACAGACGTTAAGGAGCAGTTGAGCATTTTTTTCAGCTGCCCCTGAACTCTCCTCTATGTTATCTTATCAGTACATGTACAGAGGTTCGTTTAGAAGCATTTTATTGGAACGCAAAAAAATGAGTTCAGACGGATGTTCAGAGGCATTTGAAACGCCAAATGCCTGTAACAGCCTGTAAACGCTGCTAAACGTGGTAATTGTGTTTAGCAGCATTTTGTTTATAGACGTTTTTCATTTTAACCAAAAAAAAAGTGTCTAAAAGCGTCATGTAAACGCGGCTAAACGGACGTTTTTAGACGCTGGTTACTAGCTGTCAAGTTAAATCGTTCAGGAGAGGTTAAACAATGTCCAGTGTACATTAAGCCTAAAAGCGGTTACAGCAAACTGTATTTTTTATTTTGGGGTGAAGGTTTTACATAAATAAAATAGTAAAATAAAAGCTGACCATTGTACACCATTGTCAGTGTTAAATAGTTTTTCCTTATCCTTAAACTGCTACTTAGTTTGGTTGTTTGGTTAGCTTGGTTGGTAAAGTAAGTTGAAAAATAACAGATTTACTGGCTGGATTACTAGGTAAACACAATCGAAAAATGCCTTAAAAAAGAAAACTAATGCGACCATCACATCTAAGAATTGGTGATCTGCAATAAATACATTTTTGTTTTCGGGTTTAAAACCGCTTTAAGGAGGAAGAGGCTATCTCCAAGGCATACCTGTTTTTAATGAATTTATTGATATTTATGTCCCAAGTTGGAAGTTCTGTTAAATTAGAATGAAAGAGCACACTATGCAGAGGGGCTTTAGTGTGGCATTAGATATATTTGCAAACATATGCAACAAAAACCTATGTTTTTTTAAATGCAAATTGTTGGAACAGTAGGGTCTTAATAATGTGAGATCAACTCAACACTGTCAACATACAGTGCAGAGATATACCATTAAAGGTTTCTAGTTATTTTATACATTTTTGTTTCAATACTTGCTTTTTAAATTAAATTAAATGTACACTTTGCTGCATTAAAGAAAATTTGTATAATCGCAACATTACTATAAACAGTCAAAATAATGTAAAACGTAGACAATTCTGCATACATTTTTTAAATGTGTATTATGTATGTGCATGCAATAAAATAAGCTTATAACACCAGAGGGAGCTCTAGTTGCAAAGACTACAATCTGTAACACTACAAAGGATAGTGTGCTACGTGATACGCTATACAGCTTTTGTTCCTTTCATCTATAAGTCAGATGAGGCAACTGCTCTATTTGTTCCAGGGTCCTAGACCATTTAATTGCATCACTGTATTTAATGCTCTAGCACAAAATAAACTTTTAGGATTAACATCTTAAAATTATATTTATTGTAGGGTTTAAAAGACCTGGAATATTTGGCATATTTCAGCACATTATTTTTACATAGAGAAGAATGAGAAAACTTTTTATTTTTAGAACCACCACAATGCTTAACAGACCAAGCATATGCATACGTATATGACTGTGTTCATTTTTCCAAAACAATAGCGATCACTAGGACAGATTTTGTGGGTAGGCTTACCAGGTTCATATCTTAAAGGGGTTGTAAAGGCAGAAGTTATTTTTATCTTAATGCATAAAAAAAACCTTCTGTGTGCAGCAGCCCCCCTAATACTTACCTGAGCCCCATCTAGATCCAGCGATGTTGTAGGAGGGCCTCGGCTGCCTGAGACTCCCTTCCTCATTGGCTGAGACAGCAGCATGGGGGCCATTGGCTCCCGCTGCTGCAGTCAGCCAGCCAATAGGGAGAGAGAGGGGATGGGGCCATGCCCCAGCTCCATGTCTTAGGCTGGATTCACACCTATGCATTTTTTGTGCTTTTTGCATTTTGCAGATTTGCACTACTGATTGTGTTCTATAGGAAACCATGTTAAATGGACTGTAGTGCAAATCTTCAAAATGCAAAAAGCACTAAAACTGCATAGGTGTGAATCCAAGCCTTAATGGACACAGGGAGCTGCAGCTTGGCTGATCCATAGCAAGCTGCTTGCTGCGGGGGCACTCAACAGGAGGGTGGGAACAGGAGTGCTGAAGAGGAGGATCCGGGCTGCACAGAGCAGGTATGACATATATGTTATTTTTAGCTAAAAAAAAAAAAAGATTTTAAATTTTTTTTTTTTTTTTTTTCACTTACCTTGATAATCGCCGACTTCCTGTCCTCTGTGTCTGCGGCGGTGGGCGGCGTCTGTGCGGGGATCCTCGTCACGCCGCACTGTCTCCTGGGATCTGGTGTCATTGATCCCAGGAGTCTGTGCGGGCATCTTCCGAAATCTCGCGAAAAAAAAAAAAAAGATTTTAATATAATTTTATTATTGTTTTTGAGACGACTCTCCTTATGCAAGTGTATTCAAGTTGTCTAGCACTATAAAATAAAAAATCTCAAAATTTTACCAGATTGACCTAGAAGTTATTACTTAGTAAAAAGTGGAGTACTGTTCTTGATACTTTTTTTAAACTGCACTAATAGTAACATTTTCAGCTTTTGGGTTATATCCCTTTTTTCCAAGGTCCAAGCAGTACTGATAAAGAAAGATTAGCAAAATGTTAAGGACAATAATCTCCGAAAAAAAGCCCCACAGACAGTACTCGACTCTTTTGCCAGTGCACTAAACCTTTAGTAAAATGTGGAAAATCCCTTTAAACGAATAGTAGAGATGGGCCCACAGCTCAGATTCTGCTTAAAGTAGAAAGTTACCTAAAAACAATATCAATCTGCTATCTGTGTAGAGGACCAGAGGTGGGGGTGGGGTAGAGAGGAGGGACAATGTTTTTGAGGGTGAAAATCCACTTTAAGTCAGGCATATGAAATACACTATTGCATATGAATATCATAGCCAATACACACATACACACATACAGTGAATATAAAAAGTCTACACATCCCTGTTAAAATGTCAGGTTTATGTGATGTAAAAACAAATTAGATACAGATAGGTCATTTCAGAACTTTCCACCTTTAATGTGACCTATAAACTGTACAACTCAAGTGAAAAACAAACAGAAATCTTTTAGGCGGTGGGGGTAAAATAAAAAACTAAAATAATGTGGTTGCATAAGTGTGCACACCCTCTTATAACTAGGGATGTAGTTGTGTTCAGAATTAAGCAATCACATTCAAACGCATGTTAAATAGGAGTCAGTACACACCTTCCATCATATAAAGTGCCTCTGATTAACCCCAAATAAAGACTGTGTGCTGTAATAAAATCAAAAGGTGCTTAGACAAAGTATTCGTTTAACCAATTCCCGACCACCTCCTGCACATATACGTTGGCAGAATGGCACGGCTAGGCAAAAGCACGTACAGGTACGTCCCCTTTAATTGCCTAGCCATGCTCGCCACCCGGCTGGGAGCTCCGTGACCACGGCCGTGGGACCAGCGGACCCGATCGCCGCTGGTGTCCTACGATCGGGTCACAGAGCTGAAGAACGGGGAGAGGTCTGTGTAAACAAACCTCTCCTTGCGCTTCCTACTCTGCCTGTCATTGATCGGCTGTTCCCTGTCATCGGGAAAGCCGATCAATGACGTCAGACGTCAGCCCCGCCCCCTAATGTAAAAAGAAACACACACGTCACAGACCATAACCCCTCCCCGCCCCACCCCCTAGTGGTTAACTCTTTCCATGCCAGTGTCATTTATACAGGAATCAATGCATTTAAATAGCATTGATTGCTGTATAAATGACAAAGGTCCCAAAAATGTGTCAAAAATGTCCGATGTGTCCGCCATAATGTCGCAATCACAATAAAAATCGCTGATCGCCGCCATTAGTAGTAAAAAAAAATATTAATAAAAATGCTATAAAACTATCCCCTATTTTGTAAACGCTATAACTTTTTGCGCAGACCAATCAATAATCGCTAATTGCGATTTTTTTTACCAAAAATATGTAGAAGAATACGTATCGCCTAAACTGAGGAAAAAAAAAATGTATATATTTTTTGGGGATATTTATTATAGCAAAAAGTAAAAAATATTGAATTTTTTTTCAAAATTGTCGCTCTATTTTTGTTTATAGCTCAAAAAATAAAAAATAGCTCAAAAAATAAAAAATCGCAGGGGCGATCAAATACCATCAAAAGAAAGCTCTATTTGTGGGAAAAAAAGGACGCCAATTTTGTTTGGGAGCCACGTCGCACGACCGCGCAATTGTCAGTTAAAGCGACGCAGTGCCGAATCGCAAAAAGGGGCCTGGTCCTTTCGCTGCAAATTGGTCCGGGGCTGAAGTGGTTAAGAGTGTGCACACTTATGCAACCATGTTATTATTATTTTTTTTACTTCCCTCCACCTAAAAGATTTGAGTTTGTTGATCAATTGTGCAGTTTATAGGTCACATTAAAAAGGTGAAAAAACTTCTGAAAAGATTTATGTTTGTCTCATTTTTTTACATGACAGAAACCTGACATTTTAACAGGGGTGTGTAGACTTTTTATATCCACTGTATGAACATATCCCCTACTGAAAGTGGTTGCAAACCACTGAGGGGTTACAGTGTTCTGGTACCACCAACACCTAAGGCCCAGTTTTTCTGCAGAGTATATAGGGCAGGCCATATAGTATACAGTAATATCACAAAAGTGAGTACACCCCTCACATTTTTTGTAAATATTTTAATATATCTTTTCATGTGACAACACTGAAGAAATGACACGTTGCTATAATGTAAAGTAGTGAGTGTACAGCTTGTATAATAGTGTAAAAGTGCTGTCCCCTCAAAATAACTCAACACACAGCCAATAATGTCTAAACCTCTGGCAACAAAAGTGAGTACACCCCTAAGGCCCCTTTCACACTGGGGCGGAGCGGGGCGGCGACGGTAAAGCAGCGCTATATTTAGCGCTGCTTTACCATCGTTTTACCCGCGGTATGCGGCCGCTAGCGGGGTGGTTTTAACCCCCGCTAGCGGCCGCAAAAGGGTTAAAAACCTCCGCAAAGCGCCGCTGCAGCGGCGGTTTGCAGGCGGTATCCCCGCGGTTTCCCATTGATTTCAATGGGAAGGAGCGGTATAGGAGCGGTAAATACACCGCTCCTTCACCGCTCCAAAGATGCTGCTAGCAGGACTTTTGTTGCGGTCCTGCTAGCGCACCGCTCCAGTGTGAAAGCCCGCCGGCTTTCACACTGGAGTGAATGGGGCCGGTTTTTTCAGGCGGTATACAGGCGCTATTTTTAGCGCTGTACCGCCTGAAAACCGCCCCAGTGTGAAAGGGGCCTAAGTGAAAATGTTCAAATATTTTGTGTGGCCACCATTATTTTCCAGCACTGCCTTAACCCTCTTGGGCATGGAGTTTACCACAGCTTCATAGGTTGCCACTGGAGTCCTCTTCCACTCCTCCCATGATGACATCACGGAGCTGGTGGATGTTAGAGACCTTGCGCTCCTCCACCTTCCGTTTGAGGATGCCCCACAGAAGCTCAATAGGGTTTAGGTCTGGAGACATGCTTGACCAGTCCATCACCTTTACCCTAAGCTTCATTAGCAAGGCAGTGGTCATCTTGCAGGTGTGTTTGGGGTCATTATGTTGGAATATTGCCCTGCGCCCCAGAGAGTTCTTTGCCATGAGGTGCCATGTTGAACTTCCAGTGACCAGTAAGAGAAAGAGTGAGTGCGATAACACCGAATTTAACACCCCTGCTCCCTTGTAACAAATACTTAGGCTGGCCATACATTATACAATTTTCTGTACAATTTTCTTTAGATTTACCTTCAACTATGTAGTGCAAGGGCATGCCTAATTGGATACAACTGAAAGTGTTGTTTAGTTTTGATCTCATATTATATGGTTTTTGGTAAATCTAGATTAAAATTGTACAAGAAAATTGAACATGTATGGCTAGCCTAAGGCCCATTTCACACTGCCACAACTTTAAAGTCACACGATTTTGATGCAATTTCAGGGAATGCCTGTGTAAACTTGAGGTCTATAGACACTTTAATTTACACTTTAATGCCTCGTACACACGATGGGACTTTTCGACAACAGAACCTTGGAATCTTGTCCGAAGGGCGATGGCTTAAACTTGTCTTACATGCATGCAGTCACACAAATGTTGGCCAACAATTACGAACGTAGTGACGTACTAGACGTACTACGTGGTTTTTCAGCTCTTTGGGCTCCTTCTGCTAATTTCGTGTTAGTAGAAATTTGGTGAGTGTTGATTCGGGCTTTTATTTTCACGTTTTTCATTTAAATCGGAGGAGATGACGTGTTATTTATTATTGGCCTTGGAGTTATTGCTTTGACATAATTTTTTTGGTTAAATAATGATTTGATTTGGTATATTTTCTATATTTTTGGATGCATAGAATGCACTTTTTGGTTAAGTTCTATTGGCAGATAGCATGTCTAATTTTTTATTTTTATTTTTTTAATGCACAATAAAAAAAATTGTGGAGAATAATAATATTATTCTTGATGTCACTAGAAAAAAAAGCCTTTGAAAATGTGTTTGCAATAACTCCATCAGTATCACCAGCAAAGCAGCTTCATTATTATCCCACTAAAGAAGAGAATGTGCGCTGCATTTGGAGAGTTCATAATTTGCCACGTCATGAATGTTAATTCTCCATTACAAACGCTAGTTTACAAGACTGACCGCTTCTGCTTCCGAGCATGCGTGTTTGTACTTTTCACTTTTGTCCGACGGACTTGTGTACACACGATTGGAAAATCCGACAACACACATTTTTTGGCAGAAAATTGAAATACATGCTAGACAACATTTGTTGGCGGAAAGTCCGACAACAATTGTCCGATGGATCATACACACGGTCGGATATTCCTCCAACAGCCTGTCATCGAACATTTCTGGTCGGATATTTTGATCGTGTGTACGGGACTTTATACAAGCTGTACACTCACTACTTTACATTGTAGCAAAGTGTCATCTCTTCAGTGTTGTCACATGAAAAGATAGAATAAAATATTTACAAAAATGTGAGGGGTGTACTCACTTTTGTGAGATACTGTGTGTGTGTATATATGTGTATATATATATATATATATATATATATATATATATATATATATATATATATATATATATATATATATATATATATAGTACTTCTGTTTTGATTACCACGCAGCAAATCTACTAATGCCAGAAGATAGGTGAGATGACAAAATGCCTGAGATTCTTTCTGACTGACAAAGCTGCCAAAGATAGATTGTCAGACTCTGAATCAGTAGAGGGAAATTTAGGTTTTTGTCATTTAGTCTACCTTAGTTAGGCATGCATAATACTCCTACATATATACTTCCATTTTCTTTTTAATATTGATAAACATGCAGTGGATTCTGGCACAAACTTGCATACTGTCACCAGATTCTGAAAGTCTAAGCAATGTCAGGACTACCCAAACATAAAGCATCACAAATAAAACACTCACCTTCCTATGCCTGCTCTCAGCAGCAGCAAGCTGGGCCAACATCCTCTCCTGCATGGCCTTGCATTGCTTCATGACTTCCTTTAAAATGAACAGGGGGTTGGTACACACAGGTGGCCTCTGTCCGTGGTTGTCCTCCTTGAGGGTCTCATAATCCCTCTGCAAGGCCAGCAAGGGATCACTGATATTGTATTTGCCATAACGCTCTTCAATGAATCTGTCTTTATGCTGTGCCTGGAAAAAATAATATATTACATTACGAAATATATAGTGTTTCTATATGAAATACCAACCACAATATATAGAAAAATTCTATGCATTTAAATCAAATCCTACAACAGATTTAATAGCAAATGATATTTGATGATTTTAAAAGCAGCTGTATTATTAAAGTATTGAAGCGCTGCATTTGATTTATACTGGTTCGCCTTGGTCCTCAAAAAGAGGAAAGTGTCTGTGATCCATAACAGATGCTTTATTACATACTCCTAACATAAAAATCCATGCCATTCCACTTGTGTTCTATCTAACGGTAGCTGTGCATCGAGACTATTGTAAGCTCTGTTGTACTGGTCCTTTTTCCATGTCACAGCTCTCTAGCAAAACTGCCAGGAAAAGCAGTCATGAAAAAACAAGTTGTGGGTTTAGTCAATCATTTTTTGTATATGAATTCTTCACGATGTGTGTGGGTGGAGACATGGCAGAGTTGTGTCATACATCTACTTACTTTATGCTGAAAGCTGTCCCTTTTTCTTATTTTAAACCATTGGAAAGCAGGCATTAGCAACCCCTAGTCAGAAGCTGTGAAAACTCAGTGTAAAAACCTAATTTACCACGTTTACTTCAGCTTCCTTCTTGCCCTGCTTTCCCCATTGGCTAGGATTTTATATTTTATTTCTATTGGTTGAATTCAGGCAGTAGAAAAAAGTTCCAGTCAATCAACAATGGGATAATTCCATAATATGCAGAAAGTCTGTGTAAATGTGACTTTACCTTCAGAAGTTTGGTTTTCAGCCTGAGCCTACAAAGGCATGATTTACTAACACCAGACACATGAAAAGTGAAATCAGACTTGGCTACTTTGGGCATTACAGTTTCCTTCTTCATTTTTTTTTATACAAGATGGGGCCTTATTTTATTATACACAGTATTTTAGAAAATAATGTTTCATTTAGTTAAAGTTTACATCTACTTTAAATAAAAAAACATCTTTGGTGCCACCTGTCAGATTTAAAGACTTGCTAAAATTCCAAAGTTTAAATCTGACGGGTGGCACCAACATTGTTTTTTTTTTTATTTAAAGTAGATGTAAACCCCAACTAAATGAAATATTGTTTGCTAAATTACTGTGTATAATAAGCACTTGCCATTAAGGCCTGGTTCACACCTATGCAGGTTTCAGTTTGCATATTTCAGGTGCATTTTGTATTTTTCAATACATGTTTTTGATGCATTAAAATCTATGGAAACAAACCCAGAAAAAAGTCCCTGGGCCTTTCCATAAAATGCACAGATGTAAACGTGACCCATAGGAAACCATGTTAAATGGACTGTAGCGTGTTTCTGCAAAACTGAAAACGCACTAAAAATATGCATAGGTGTGAACCAGGCCCTAGAAAGGCCATTTGTTGTCTCTATTAGAAACCCATGTTAACCACTTCAATACTGGGCAACATGCCCAACATGCGCTGTCACACTTGGAATGACAATTGCACGGTCATACAATGTTGTACCCAAACATAAAACTTTTATAATTTTTTTGAGACAGATGGAGCCTTTCTTTTGGTGGCATTTAATCCCTACTGCGTTTCTTTTTTTTTTTTTTTTTTTGCTAAACAAATGAAAAAAGACCAAACATTTTGAAAAAAAAAAAAAAAAAAGGTTTTAGTTTCTGTAGTTTCTGTAAATTTTTTTTGTAAAAAAGTAATTTTTCTCCTTCACTGATGTGCGCTGATGAGGCTGCACTGATGAGGAGGCACTAAAATGCAGCACTGATAGGTGGCATCGATGAGGAGGCACTGACCGGCATCACAGGTGGGCATCACTGGCAGACATCACTGGTGGGACTGCACTGATAATCAATGCACTGATTATCAGCACAGACCCCCGTCAGGAGAGCTGCTTATCGGCTTTCCACTACTCATGTCCTGTCACCATAAATAGAGGAATGTAGATAACTGGCACTTCCTATTTACACTGTGATCAGCTGTGATTGGACACAGCTAAATACATGTTAAAGAGCCTACGTCATAGGCTCTTTACTATGATCGGAGATGCGGTATGTCCAAACGAAAACACTGCACCACTGATTGCCCCGCTTTGTGCCCCCAGGGACACGCATGAGCAGCATGTTGTGAAGGATGTCATATGATGCCCAGTCACAACAATGGAACCCCCGCCCGGCCTATAGCAAAATGATGGTGTTAAAGGGTGACAACACAGAAGCACAATTGGGAAACAACAGAAAGTTGCTTGAGCAAGCCTGAACAAGGACCTTCATGTCAGGATCATTTTAAATGATGATGTCAGCAACATTTAAAGGATTTAACTGAATGATATAAAAACAATAAAAAAAAATAATAATTATATATATATATATATATATATATATATATATATATATATATATATATATATATATATATAATATGATTTAAAATTACAATAAAGCTTATATGCAAATTTAGTAAATGAGGTTACTTTTTTAGGTTTTCATAGGAGACTGATTGTGCTTTTTTACTGTATGACCAGTCTTTTATAGTAGCCTGAAAAGAAAGACCAGACTAGATGTGCTCTTAATAAACATTTTTTCCACATTCAGATTACAGACAGAGACAGACAGCTGTTAAAATACTCGCAAAACTTGTACTTAAAAAAAGCTGTATGGTAATGTATTCAGCATATAATATGTGCTGAGTTATTAAGCAAAGCCACAATTTAATTGTGTGATTGGAAATGTCAAATTACGTCACACAGATGATGCACATATGTAGTATAAATGATTTTTTAGAGTAAATGTCTCCAGACCATGGCTTATGATATCATTCAGCCAGGCTACAAATATGAACTTAATTGTCAGGTCTCCTAAAAATTGTATTCAACTCAGGGTAAGGCCCCTTTCACACTTGTGCGACTTGTCCTGCAATTTGGGACTGCAAAGTCGCATGACAAGTCATACCCCATCATTTACAATGAGTACCATTCATATCTGTGCGACTTCAAGTCGCACCCACTTCAAAGTAGTCGCTGCACTACTTTGGTCTGACTTGGAAGCGAGTTGAGGTCCATAGACCTCAAGTTTACACAGGCATTCCCTGAAATCGCATCAAAATCGCAGCCTCAAAATCGTAGTAAAACCACACGACTTTCAAGTCGCAGCAGTGTGAAAGGGACCTAAGGAACCTCCCTGTTAGAGTTGTTGTAAACGCTTACATATACCAAGTGCAGTGACTGGCCTCAAACACAGAGATGAAACAAATCCTCCTACAAAAGTTGCACCTGTTTATCTGCAACATTCTCTTCTCTACAGCCTTCTAAATCACACAGATCGAGGGCTTTTACTCAGCTCCAGCAAGAAGGGGGCAGGGCTCTGATGTCACACACTGTATAGCATAACGTAATGCAAAGGCAATGTGTTGTAATTCAACTAGAGAATAAATGACTGCAAATATCCATCATATGTTGCCTTGTATGGTGCTAAAATGCAATTACATGTATGTAATTAACCCAATATAAAAGTTTATACATACATTCTCTCATTGCATTGTAGTTATCTCTGTAGTGATGAAGTGGATATGCAGTTACATGTGAGTTGGGGGCAAGCATGGACTCACCTAGAACAGTATTAATTACCTTGTTTTAGGTCATGTTGGGGGTTGCACATGAGGCCAAAGAGCCACACATAAAATTGTGAAAAGTGAATATTCTGTGTCAGAGACCATAGACACACAACAGAATATGTTGTACAAAGACTATGGGCATGATACAAGAAATGGCCATGGACTGTGGACATAATACAGAAGAATGATTGTGCACATGATACAAGAAATGCTCAGAGACCGTGGACATGCTGTAAGAGACTGTCAGAGACTGAATATGCTACAGGAGTTGTTGGAGACCATGGACATGCTTCAGGAGACAGCCATCTTGAGACCTATTACATGAGACTAGTGGTGGCCCATCCATACAGGACGCACGGGCGCCACCCCCCTAATCCATGTATCTGGCCCCCAATTTACATGCAGGGCGCAGGAAGCATAGATTCCAATGGGTTTGGTTTGTTTCCCCACAAACGTCCCTGTTGCAGATATTTATTATCACTTACTGTCCCAACAGGGGCACCAATGGCTAGGGATGCACCGATACCATTTTTTACGAGTACCAATACTTTTTTCAAAGTACTCACCGATACCAATTACTGAGTCATGAGACAGTTTTTTTTGGGCTTGTTCACACCACACACTGAAAACTGATAGGAAAACTGCAGAGATTTCACCAGAGACATCAGTTTCACATAAGTTTTCATGTGCGTTGTCAGTAAGTTCTTACAGCCTGTGCAGGCTTTGCGATTTGAAAGAGTCATGTATGATTTTAGGCCGGTTCAGATGCGATTTCTTATCTCATACACTGAAATTCGCACCTGAAACGCTAAACAAAATCGCACCATACCGGCTTTGAAATCGCACTGCAAACCTGCCCGTACATATGTAACCTGAGTCTGAAGGTATCAGTTTTAGTATAGGTGCATTTGCATGAGTACAAGTACACAAGCAAATGCTTAGTACCGGTATCAGCGCAATGCTTCCAATGGCAATAAAACATAACAGCTTCAAATCCTCCCTCCAAAGTAAAATAGGTTTTGGAGCTGGGCTTTAACACAATATATACAGGGGTTGGACAAAAATATGGAAACTACATGATTCACAGGCGTGAAAGTGATGACATGTTTCAGGTTGAAAGCAGAGGCGATGCAACATTCTTTCGCTTCCACTGTGTAAGGACTGGGAGTCACCTAGCCAACAGGTGGGAAGCCTCACTTTCGTCATTCACTACGTGCGCTGCTAGTACCATGGAGCTTACTGAGCTCCAAATTGTTGGTGCCCGCTTAACTGGTGCCTCTGTGACTAAAGTTGCCAATTTGCGGTGTCGTGAGGTACAGTATCAAAAGGTTATGACAGCATATACAGTTTCCAGGAAAATGTTGTCTAATAAGCATAAGTGCATCCTCAATGGTCAACTGACCCAAAGAGACAAAAGGACATTGCGCAGGATTGTGACCTGGAATAAGAAAACTTCTGCAAATGTGACTGCAGAGTTCAATCTCAGTCTTCCAAAGACTGTGTCCACAAAAACTGTGCGGAGGGAACTCCATAAGCAAAACATTCACAGGTGACCTGCAATTGCCAAACCACTAGTGACGGATATTAATGTTAAAGCGGTAGTAAACCCGCTGAAATTTTTTTTTCTTTTAGTACACCTGTAAGGCAAAAGGCATAATGAGCTAGCATGCACCGCATACTAGCTCATTATGAAATACTTACCTTAGAACGAGGCATCAGTAACTCACCTGGTCCACGCCGAGGTCGCTGACATGTTGCCTTGGCGTGTCTTCCGGGTATTGAGACTCCAGCGCTGTGAGTGGCTGGAGCCGTGATGTCGTCACTCCGGCGCATGCGCACAGGAGACTTCTTCCCGGCAGGGTTCCGACTCTGCCGGCCTTTCAGCCGAGAATCCCCCGTGCGCATGCGCCGCTGCAGTCAGCGGCGCATTGCACGGGGAATATCTCCTAAACCGTACAGGTTTAAGAGATATTTTTTTTACCTGCAGGTAAGCCTCATTATAGGCTTGCCTGCAGGTAAAATTCATTTTTTTCACTTTACAACCACTTTAAGAAGAAGAAGAGAGAGCGGTGCAACACCCATAAATCACAGACTATCAATCAATGAAACACTTTAATATGGCCTGATGAATTGAGGTTCACGCGGTTCCCAACAACCAGACATGTTTACATGTTGCAAACATCATCCTAAGCTTACGACCAGGAATGTCTTGTGCTACCGGTAATGTGCAATCATGGTTTGGGCAGCCATAGTTTGGTTTTCTGCAGGCCCCAAAATCACCTTGAAAGTTAAGAGTCACTTCCAGCAACTATGTACAAATGATGGCTGATCATGTGCACTCCATGATGCAGACATTGTTTCCCAAAGACCATAATCGTAGTATGATGAGCATGCAGATGAAGTCTCGCACCTTTCCTGGGCCCCACAGTCACCGGACCTCAATATCATAGAGCCACTATGGTCCATTTTGGAGAGAAAGGGTAGGGCTCATTTTCCGCCTCTGTCATCCCTGCGAGAAGTGGAACGATTTTTGCATGAGTGGTATCAGAGTCCATTATCCACAATCCAAGACTCATTTGTCGATTCTCAGGAGAATTCAGGCCGTCTTGGATGCCAAAGGCAGTCACATTAGTTAACAATTTCATTATTTTACCTGCTGTTTCAATAGTTTTGTCCAACCCCTGTACATACACTAGTCATTCTACTTAATTTGAGGATACAGTAGTATTTATTACTTACATCTTACAGAAAATGAAAGCGCTGACAATTTACACAGTACTTAACATGTAGTACATTCACATCAGTCCATGCCCTTGGGAGCATACAATCTAAGGTCCCTGCCTCAAATTAATTCATACACCTACTAGGGCCAATTTACATAGGAGCCGATTCCCCTACCAGCATGTCTTTGGAGTGTGTAAGGAAACCAGTGTACTTGGGAAAAAAAACAATGCAAGAAGAGAACATGCAAATTCCATACAGGTAGTGTCCTGGTTGCGATTCAAATGGAGGACTCTAGTGCTGCAAGGCAGAAGTGTTAACCACTAAGCCACTGTGCTGCTTTCACTGCCCTGGTGAGTAAAATGGTTAGCTATTGTCCTGGAAATTTATAGATAGGCAACTCCTATCCTCATATTGATTAGTGGTTCCAAATTAATAATAACTACTGCAGTAGGGAACAGACACAAAAGATACGCTCAGCATCTTTCCAAATAACCGTTCGATTAAGGGGAGTAAGATAGGTACCCTTTGTCCCGAAAATGCCTTACCGATCAAGGAAGTCTGATAACTCACATGTAAGCAAAAGGCTTACCTCAGCCGGCTGATTATCAGAAATTCCCGGATCGCCTCAAGCTCCTCGTTTCGGATACTCAGGGTCACCTTTTAACCCCTCCTGGGAAAAGCTTGCCACCTGTCCTGGAAATTTATAGATAGGCAACTCCTATCCTCATATTGATTAGTGGTTCCAAATTAATAATAACTACTGCAGTAGGGAACAGACACAAAAGATACGCTCAGCATCTTTCCAAATAACCGTTCTCCTTTATTATGACGCAATTCAGGGGTTTTATACACATGATTACGTAGGTATCACATTAATATTGCAATTGTTCATTTATGGTAACAAGGGGTGTATCATAGGCAGGCTTATTCTAATCAGGACTCGAAAGAATGTAAACATGTACTGAAAACATTATTAGTGCCGTGTGCACAGTGAGGGCAGCGTGCAATACATACAAAATAGAATACAATTATATACAGAACTTACAAATTTCCATTACATCTAACCATGTGTATAAAACCCCTGAATTGCGTCATAATAAAGGAGAACGGTTATTTGGAAAGATGCTGAGCGTATCTTTTGTGTCTGTTCCCTACTGCAGTAGTTATTATTAATTTGGAACCACTAATCAATATGAGGATAGGAGTTGCCTATCTATAAATTTCCAGGACACTATGTTTCAGGGAAACTTTTAGGCTTCCTTTGTTTAAATAATTACATACTTTTCATTTTAGAGCTTTGCTGTAGTTTTACACCTGAATAAGTGGGCTCTGACCCATGAAACGCACTTGCCTCGAGAAGTTAAGTTGCAGCAAGCCTACTCATCACCTGGCTGCAGTAGGGTGACGAGTAATATTTAAAAGCATTAAAACTTGTATTTTCTCTCCTCCTTTTTGTACATATACTGTGTTTTGTACCTACTGTTCTCCCTCTGCAGTGCTCGGAGCAGGGAAGAGAGCTCTGGCGGGTCACGGAAGCGCCAAGCGCATGGGACGGGGTCACCATTGCGACCCCTTCTGTTACACCAATGGTTGGGATGGGGGGATGCTGATACAAAGGACCCAGGGGAAGTGCACTTGTTTTCACTCCAACTGGGACAGGAGCTGGTTGTCACGTTCCGGGTACAGCGGGGAACAGGTGGTGGATCCCCTATGCCAATGGGGTGATAGCACGGGTTGTATTGGAGGACCGGTTCTAATGTTGCTACTGGTTTTCACCAGAGCCCGCCGCAAGGCGGGATGGACTTGTAGCGGCGGTAGCAACCAGGTCGTGTCTTCCAATAGCAACTCGACCCCACTGACAGCTGAGACAGGCGCGGTACACAAGGATTAGGCAGAGGCAAGGTCAGACGTAGCAAAGGGTCAAGGCAGGTGGCAAAGGTTCGTAGTCGGGGGCAACAGCAAAGGTCTGGATACACAGTAGGAGCAAAACACACTAACGCTTTCACTGGGCACTAAGGCAACACAAGATCCGGCGAGGACAGGAAGGGGAAGTGGGTTTTTATGGGTTTTGGGTGAAAAAACTGTAATTGGGCCAGGCACCAATTGATTGTGCGCTGGCCCTTTAACTGGAGGAAGACTCGCGCGCGCGCCTGGGGAGCGGGGACGCGCGCACGCCGACGGAAGACTGCAGGGGACAGGTGAGAGGAGCGGGATGCGATCCCCGGGCAGACCGAGGATCGCATCCCGGAAACAAAGCAGTGCCTGCGGTCAGGGGAGCCGACCGAGGCGCTGCAGGGAAGAGAACGCTGTGAGCGCTCCGGGGTGGAGGAGGTACCCGGAGCGCTCGGCGTTACACTGGTGCTAAAAAAGAGTCTGGATGCTCTGGAAAGGCTCATTGATTGCAATTTGGGCTTGCCGACTCAGGTCGGTTGCTTTCCTAGTTTGAGGTCCAGGGCCACATCAGAGGGCTCTGAGGGCCACGTGTCCCACAGGCAAGTGGTTCCGCACCCCTGGCCTAGGCAATCCCACCGGCCACAACCTCCTGAAGCACGTTACAGGTCCCAGGAGGCTGCAGGTTTATTCACAAATCACAGTGCATCTCGTGCATGCGCAGTGGGGAGGTGGCTGTAAAGCTGCAAGAAATCACCACCGGCTTCCCACAGTAAACAGGACACTTGGAACCCTAAGACCGGCGAAGAACTGGCCTGAGTGAGGACAACTTTGGATCCCTGAACAGATAAGTGTACTTTTATTCAAAGTCAATAGCTACAGTATTTGTAGCTGCAGATTTTTTTTTTTAATGACTTTAGAACCTCTTTAAGCAAAAGTATTGCTTCATTACATGAAGCATATGAAGAATACATATACTGGATGTAGTTTGGAGGCATAAAAAAAAAGAAGGTTTGGAGTCCAAAAGATCTATGGACCTGAAGGGGAAGAGAAAACAAAAATGCCTCAGGCTACGAGAAGGCCTTGCTAAGCAAAGCTAAAACCTATCAGTTTGGAAATAATGAGATTAACCAATGTGGACATCTGTCAGTTGGTGGCGTCTCCTGATGGCAAGGTATTAGTACTAATATGTTTCTTTCTTTTGTTCTCTGTGATCTTTAGACCCTGCTTGGACTTTTATTCTTCCCTTTTTCTTAGCGGACTCTTAAAACAAATAAGGGAAAGTGAACAGACTGGAGCATCAGCCTAAATTGTTGCTTTGGTAAGACAATATATGTAGTTACCTTAGCTTGTCATCTTATATAGAAGACATATGAATCCATTAACAAAATGTTCTATTATACACTATGTGGCCGATTTAAAACGCAATAACATGGCCTTATTTTTGCCACTCTTGCTTTTTAAAGAAATAAAAAATAAAAATTCTGGAATCTTTATAAATCCCAGCTGTGTGCTTTCTGCATTACTTCATGATTTTAGTCAATTTAGTGAGTTGGGTTAAATAAAGTGCAGACAGGAGAGCCCAGTTACAACATAGCAAATTAAACAGTGCATTGCCCTTTCAGTAGCAGTATCTGGGCTTTGCTTAAATAGGCCCCTAATGTCCTGTTAAACCCAATTTGTACAGACATAGTTTTCCTACCTTTTTAAAATAGGTAAAAAAAAAAAAATGGGCTAGGAAGCACATAATTTAAGTCTGCTCTCAATGCAAATATTTTCTTTGAACACATTTCTAAATAAATCAATCTGTTACAATATATTATTGACTTCATATATTAAAGGAATTGAAAGCATATAAAATCCTTGCAAATAAGGCAACAAGAAGAAACAATTTCCTTCTTGTAGAATGACATTTTAAACACACCCTTATCTTCTGCATTATACAAGCAGCTATTGAAAAGGTAGCCGCCCTGCTCAACCTTTGGATCCTATATTCTGCACTATTAGTGGGTGTGTCACGATAATATTTTACATTCTGTTGCCTAATAAACTCGGCTTCACAGCGTAGCTTCAAATCCCAGTCATTTTTGAACCATAAAATATGTTTGTTTCTCCAAAGACTGGTATTAAAGAGTTCTTTTTATAAACTACTCTCTTATACAAACGCACTCTAAATATAAAACTATGCATCATACCTTTAAAAGAAGAAGAGGAACTTTTATTTTCATCACAGAGAACACCAACTGAAATGATCCCTTTTGAACTTTAATATATTTGCATATCAGAGGTGCTGCCAGTATTTTCTTTCAGGCTGAGTACCATCAGCTTCTACATATGTAAACATTTCCAGAGTTGTGACGCAAGAGCTCTATAAAGTAAGTCCCCTACATACGAACCTTCGAGATGCAAACATATGTTTGCACAGTTTTTGTTCAACCCAGTGGGCTGAATGAAAAAAAAACACGGACAGATCGCCGTACCGACACAAGTAATGTTGGTGCAGCGATCTTCCCAGCTGTGCTATTGTGTTCTGACAGGAGGACTCCCCCCACCTGGAACACACTGATCAGTTCTCGGAGCCTTTGTCTGCAAGCACTGATCTTTGTTGAACTTACAAACGGGTTGGACTTACGAACAAGCTCCTGGAATGGAACAGACTTTCTGTACAGCTACAGATCAAATACCTATATAGTTCTACAGAGCCTGAAGGAGTACATGTCTTAAAGCACACAGCTGGCCACTCATCTGCCTATAGCTCAGCCAACCTACCTCCCCAGTATAAATATCAAATCTGCAGATAAACAGATGACATTGCATACTTGTTCTGGGTCAGTGGCAGACTGCAAGGCCGGCAAATTTAAATCATCTACAACATCATCCATCATTCTATTTAAATCATACAATCCAGACTGACTTCAGGTTAAAAAAAATGATTACATCCAAAAAGGATGGCACAATATTTTGTTTCTGGCCCGTAGATGTCAAAATAAAAAGAACGCATATAAAAATAATGTGCAGAAATTTACAGCTTTAAAAGTTGACAGGGATCCCTTCAAAAACATAAAAGGTCAATCGTTTCAGCCTCTCTGCGCCAATTGTTCTACCCCTAGAGTACCCACTATATAATTTGCATCAATTCTCACTGTGTATAGCAAATTCATCATTAAATGGCATTGTCTGCCTGAAAGTCACCGTTCTTCTCTTCTCACGGTGCCTGCAGCCTGCACACATGTACTTTTTTTTTTTAAGGATATTTTTATTGAGTTTTTGTTTTTTCAAAAAATTACACAGCAGCTCCAAAGAGCCGTAACAAAAAGTTAAATCATAACAGCGGATGTCTCTTATACTTAGAAACTAGTACACAAAAGCAATATAGTCAGCATCACATAGGGCACAGGTGTTAAACACAAGGCCTGTGGGCCGAATCCGGCCCTCCAGGCCATTTCATGTGGCCCTCGCACCTCTCCTGCAGCTGCAGGAGAGCTCCAGCCCTCCTCCAGACCCTTACTTTCTGCTTTCAAGCAATGCATCCAGCTTCTTCCTGGCAGCAGCATAAGGGAAGGGGGTGCACTGTGATGTTAGGGAGAGTGGGGGACGCAACTTCTGATGGTGGGGTGGCTCTGGACATCTAATGTAAGGGGAGGAGATGCGCTGGACATCTAATCTTACAGATACAACCAGCCCTTTTGAGGACAATCATAATGCTGATGCGGCCCACGATGAAATTGAGTTTGACACCCCTGACATAGGGGGTGCAGCATTCAGCAAACTTCAATAAAGAGTAGGTCACATAGCGGAAAAAACACATGAATTTTTCAGCCTCACAACCAGTAATGAATGGACATAGTTCTCTACTTATTTTTATTTTTTTATTTGGTGTGGAGTTCCTCCTAAAGATTCATACCATACACTAAGTGCCTGCATTGTCGGGGATCAAAGTCAGATCCCCGTTCATTGAAGTCGGACGCATGTCAGACTCCAAGTCACAGTGCAAAGTCGGATCCACAGTTGTACGACTCATGTCATACCAGTGTGAACCCAGCCTTAAGGCACCTTTCACACAAGGTGTTCGTACAGGTCTGCCTGTCAGTTTTTCAGGCGGACATGATCGGACCTTGCAGTCTCCCCTATGGAGCAGCAGATGTCAGCGGACACTTTTTATCTTGGGGTGCAGTAAAAATGATGTCATTTATTTTAGGGCCCTGGTGGTCAGTCAAATTTCTTTGTAAAGCAGTTTTAATTTTTTTTTCTTTTAGTGAACCTCTTCACTGTTCCACTTGTGGATGACGTCTTTTAGAAGACACTTGAGCACAGCAACCTACTGGCAACACATAAAGTACCATTAAACTGGACTGCGGTTTCTTTCTCGTTCATTGAGGGATATGGGATTCAGAGACTACTCGGTCATACTGCCGATGTCAGTAAGTCCAGAATTTACAAAGCTTGTCTGCGCTTCTAGAAGGCAGGGGGTGGGGAGCTGAAGTTACACTCTGCAGAGCTGTGTGGGGTGGGAAGGGACATCTCCCTTCACACAGCAACATAGCTGAGGCTGTCAATCACAGGCTGTGTGCCTATGTCAACTTTTTTTTTCTTGGCTTCAGGAAAACTTGTCAGAAATGACTCATGCAGATATCAGGGGAACAGGGCAGCAGACAGAAATTACACTTAGTGCTCTGGATTTAGACAAGTACACACTATAGAGGGATATGCTGTGATCATATTTGTCTGAGGCTTATAACCACTTTCATTTCAAAATTACCTTATTTATTTCTTAACCACTTGCCGACCAGCCGCCGCAGATAGAGTGCCTTGCAAAAGTATTCACCCCCCCTTGGAATTTTTCGTGTTTTGTTGTCTAACAGCCTGGAATTAACATGGATTGTTTGATGATTTGCATCATTTAATTTATAGAACATGCCCACAACCTTGAAGATGTTTTACTCCAGTCTCTGCTGTGGAACTCTGCAGCTCCTCCAGGGTTACCTTAGGTCTCTGTGCTGCCTCTCTGATTAATGCCCTCCTTGCCCAGTCCGTGAGTTTTGGTGTGCGGCCGTCTCTTTGCAGGTTTGCTGTTGTGCCATGTTCTTTCCATTTGGTTACGATAAATTTGATGGTGCTCCTAGGGATCATCAAAGATTTGGATATTTTTTTATAACCTAACACTGACTTGTACATCTCAACATTATCCCTTACTTGGTTGGAGAGTTCCTTCATGGCAGTGTTTGGTTAGTGATGCGTCTTGCTTAGGTGTTGCAGCCTCTGGGGCCTTTCAAAAAGGTGTGTACATGTAATGACAGATCATGTGACACTTATATTGCACACAGGTGGACATCATTTCACTAAATATGTGACTTTTGAAGGTAATTTGTTGCACCAGAGCTTTTTATGGGCTTCATAATAAAGGGGGTGAGAATACATACGCACATGCCAATTATCAGTATTTTATTTCTGAAGAATAGTTATGTATATATTTTTCTAATTTTACTAACCGACTTAGACTATTGTGTTCTGATCCATCACATATAATTCAGATTAAAAAAACATTGAACTAAAGGCTGTAATGTTACAAAATAGGTAAAGTCAGGGGGGGGGGGGGGGGGGTGAACACTTTTGCAAGGCACTGTATACTGTGGCAGGGTGGCTCTACTGTGAGAATCGCTGTACCGGTATGGCGCTCCGTGTAACTGCTATAGCAGGCATGCGCATCACCGGCGTGCATGGCCGGCGCCCACAATGTCCACCAGCCACTCGCGATAGCTCCACAGAGAGCCAGAATGGGGATCTTCCAGTGTAAACAAAGCAGATCCCCATTCTGACAAGGGCGAGAGATCGTCTGTTCCTAGTGATCAGGAATGGCGATTTCTCTCTACTCCCAGTCAGTCCACCCCGCCTCCCTAGTTAGAAACACCTCCCTAGGACACACTTAACTCCTTGATCACCCCCTAGTGTTAACCCCTTCCCTGCCAGTGTCATTTATACAGTAATTCAGCTCTGGTAATAATGTCACTGGTCCCAAAAAAAGTGTCCGATCTGTCCGCCGCAATGTCGCAGTCCCGCAACAAAAAAAAAAAAAGCTGTTCTCTGTCATTACTAGTAAAAAAATATATAAAATAATAATAATAACAATAATAATAATAAAAAAATGCCATAAATCTATCCCCTATTTTGTAGACGCTATAACTTTTGTGCAAACCAATCAGTATATGCTTATTGCGTTTTTTTTTTTTTTAAGAAGAATATGTAGAATACATATTGGCCCAAACCGATGAAAAAATGTGTTTATTTTTTTAGGGAATATTATAGCAAAAAGTAAAAAATATATATTTTTTCAAAATTGTTGTTTTTTTTTTGGTTTATAGCGCAAAAAAAAAAACTGCAGAGCTGATCAAATACCAGCAAAAGAAAGCTCTATTTGTGGGGGGGCATCAATTTTGTTTGGGTACAACGTTGCATGACCGCGCAATTGTCAGTTAAAGCGACGCAGTGCTGTATCGCAAAAAAGGGCCTGGTCATTGAGGGGGTAAATCCTTCCGGGGCTGAAGTGGTTAATATTGTACATTTTCTTGGTTTAATAATTTGATATGTTTTTCATTTTTTATTGTGAATAAAATATGGGTTTTATGAGATTTGCAAAACATTGCATTCTGTTTTTATGCAAATTTTACACAGCATCCCAATTTTTGGGGAATTTAGGTTGTACATTGACTTTGTCATGGCAATTGGGGCAATGCTGCTGGAGAACATCACTGAATTACATTTTGCTTTTGATCGCTGACTTGGGAATGGTTCAAGGAATGGCTCGGTGCTGGAGGACATCACTGGATTGATGTTGTAATACCTGAACATACAACTTTGCAAATGTTAGTTTAAATATTTTGCCACTAGCTCCATGCTCCCTGTGGCTCCTTTGGGTCTGTAGTTGTAAATAACATTCAGCCATTAGGTGGAGCTCGCATGCATGAGATGATGGCTGCCCAGTTCCAAAATATCAGCTTTACCAGTATAGAAATTTGTGACTGACCACCAGGGCCCTAAAATAAATGACACCATTCTTACTGCACCAAGATAAAAAGTTTACATTTTTTAGTCAGTCAATTATTGAGATTAGTTTAGTCTTTGCCGTTTCACTTGCAAGATGGAATCCACCCAAAGCCTAGCAAACAACATTTGAAGTCCAGTCCACAAGTGAATAACTGACTGCACAAAAAATGTCACCATTCTATGTGTGCCACGGGATATATTGTTCATTTCCAAAAAAATATTTAGATTAGTTTAGGCTTTTCTGGTTCATTTACAAAACAAGATGGCTGCCAAACAAATCCCAGCAAACCAAACAGCAGATCCCCCAAAAAAGTATACCATCAATCTCCGCTGTGCCCCAACAAGTTAACAATTGATACATTTTAGTTTGCCAGTTATTCAGCTTAGTTTAGACTTTTCTTTATTCACTTAAGTAGATGACCACTCTCTCTCTCTCTCTCTCAAGCGTTTCGTCCTTCCTTGATGCCTGGCCCAGACAACCAGCTAGCTCAGCAGGAAAGTCTGCAGCAGTTCCCAGGGTGCATCTGCAGGGGATGCTCTTTAATAAAGGAGTGGAAGGTGCAGATGGTAGGAGGAGGTCAGGGGATCTGATGTTGGTCCTTTCTTCTGACATCACTGAAGTCACTGCCTAGTAATTAAGGATGTAGGCGCAGAGGAATAGGGGGGGGGGGGTGAATTGCAGGCAGGCGTCAGCTATAAGTCCAGTTACTGACTTTCTGAAGGTGCTGTGCCCTGTGAGAATTAATGGACAGACATGGCCCCGGTGGGTGGAACTACTGTCACAGAGACAGGGATGACAGTGACAAGATTTGACAGGTACAGTTTTAGCTAAAATGACATGGTGGCCCATGCAGGAAAGCGCTCTGCGTCACCTCAGCTTGTACATTTAGGGATGCAGAGTCCAGTTTGGCACAAGCAGCTTATTATAATAATTTGAGTAAATCTCAGTGTTCTAACAAAGACATAACCACCCATTTTACTTCATAAAATCTTTGTTACTAAGAGGTTAATAAAAACTCAAAACACTCCCGCCCTTCCTTTTGCATTGTTGCATTTTTTTTTTCTCATTCAGACAATTATCAACAAGACTGGCTGCTCCACATTCTACAGCAACTCCTTTTGTCAGTACAGGGTTCATTAACAGGATGAAATGAATCTGGTCATTCGATGCTTACTACCCAGCTTACCTGCAGACTATTATGACTGCAGGTATACCGGGTAATGGAAGATCCACACCACAGGGAACAAAATCCAGAAAATAAAGAAACGTATAATTGTGCAGACATAATACCGTACATTATTCCATATTAGAACTATTTGTGTTATTTGCATTCTGTCGAGAAATGTTAGCAGCTGTATCGGTAGTACTGCTCTACAGAAAGGAAACCGATTTAAAATAACTAAGTCTTTGGGTTACTGATTTTAGCATTTATTAGGAACAACTGAAACCTACCACCTCAAAAAAAAAAAATGATATCTATAGCTCACCATACACTATTGGATTCCTACATCCATGATCAACAGCATGGGCTGCGCACATTTCCAGCATGCCACAATGTTTAAACTCTGCAGTAAAATCACCTTTGCACTGGCCACACCCACTGAGTTGACCACCATAGACAGTTATACATCCACAGGGCATCTCCTGATAATGCAAATGCTTGGAATCCAGTCTATAGGCCTCTACGGAGATCGCCTTTTGTTCAGGTGCTGAAGAACCCACAATGCAGCAGACCACATCTACTTTTGCATTATGGCCTGTACACACAATCCGAATATCGTACTACAGATCGTACAACCTTTTTCGCTTAATAGTCTCAAGTAGAATTTGAATAGGAAAATAAAGTCACGAAAATTCTCGTATGACAGGAAAAAAAATTGGAAGTGATGTCAGGTGTTGTAATGTATTTGTATCGTATTTTCGGATGACAACTATACTGACTAAACGAAAATCGTACGATCTGGAATCGTTCGAGGACTATTTTCGTGCATGTCTGATCGAATAATATCGGATGAACTGTCGTGATCGGCTGTCGAAAGTATCGGCTGGCGAAAATCGTACGGTTCTTCCTTGGATGACAGTTTTCGTGCGATATTCGGATCGTGTGTACGGGCCATTAGTGCTGCTTTGTGGTGCAGTTCAATGAGTGCCATGCAGCATGGCAGAGCACACGTTTTACTGCGTGTTACTGCATGCACACTGTAGGTCTGAAAGAGCTTAAAATATTGGCTCATTGAAGACGGGATCTAGGGCCACTTCAGATCTGCATCTTGCTGTTGATACTCAACAGAAATATTGAATAATAAAGCCAGTAATGCGAAAAACAAGAACAAAAAAGGAATTGCTTTTCAGTCTGGTTTGCTTATAATCACTTTGTTGTCATCTGCAACTTCTTAATAACGTAAAGGTCAATTTTATCCTGATTAGTAAATTACTGTTTTTCAGTTTGTGGTTTATTTCTTGGTAGCCTATCTGAGCTGTCTTTGCAAAGACAGAAAGTCAGATCAGATCCACCTATCAATTTTTCAGCAGGATCTGAACAATAGCTACATGCAAGGCTTCATTCCCACGATGCATAGACCTTTATCTGTGCGAAGGGTTGTGTTTATGCGCCCATAGACTGACAGGTGTTTAGTAATGCCAGCCTGTAAAAATCAATGACACACTGAGAGACGCACTGAATATGATATTTACCGTATTTAGCGGCGTATAACATGCACTTTTTTCCCTTAAAAATCAGGGGGAAATCGTGAATCGTGAATCGGTCCCCGCTGTCTCTGAGGGCAAGAGGAGCGCCGCCGACAGCCGAGTGTACTGTGTACTTGGCTAGGCTCGGCTCCGCTCACAGTCACGCTCAGTCCCGACTCCTAGCCTTTACATCCCGCCATTGGACCGGTGTTGTGTCCATCATAGGAGCCGGGCCAAGGGGCGGGACAGGGCGTGATTGCGAGCAGAGTCGAGCACACAGTACACTCGGCTCGGTCTATGTCGGCGTTGCTCTTCTTGCCCTCAGAGACAGCGGGGATGAGCCGAGAGAAGCCAAATACACAGTACATCCGGCAGATGGACGATGTGCAAGGCTGCAGATGGACGCTGTGCAAGGCTGCATTGATGGGCATTTAAAATGTAATTTTTTTTTCCTCAAACTTCCCTCCTAAAAGTTTTTTTACATAAACTTCCCTCCTAAACTTGGGGTGCGTATTATACACCAATAAATACGGCATATTTATATTATATATATACACATATATATATATATATATATATATATATATATATATATACACACACACACACACACACACACACACTAGCAGCTCCTAAACTTGAATTTAGACACTTTTGGCATTTTTTTGCCAAATCGCCTAAACCCAACTCCACAAAAGCCTATGTGTCCATGTATATAGGCTTTCAGCAGAGTTTAGGAGCTGCCGCGTTTAGGTGAGCATCAGCGTTTTGACTGCCTGTGATTTTGTGTTTTCCCACGCCCAATGTAGCCATGTGTGTACATGAAGTCTATCACAAGTCTTTTAAGCTCCAAGAGGGCAAAACTGAACAGACATGGACATCACAAAAGTGACATTCATACAGTTTGGTTCAGATTCAGTATGGGATATGTTCATACAGTGGATATAAAAAGTCTACACACCGCTGTTAAAAGGTCAGGTTTCTGTGATCTAAAGAAATGAGACAAAGATAAATCATTTCAGAACTTTTTCCACCTTTAACGTGACCTATAAACTGTATAACTTAATAAAAATAAAAATATGGTTGCATAAGTGTGCACACCCTTAGTCTATCAGCCAGGCACATCTTGACTTGGCAATATTTGCCCACTCTTCTTTGCAAAAACACTCCAAATCTGTCAGACTCCAGTACACAGCCCTCTTCAGATCACCCCATAGATTTTCAATCAGATTCAGGTCTGGGCTCTGGCTGTGCCATTCCAAAACCTAATCTTCTTCTGGTGAAGTCATTACTTTGTTCATTTGGATGTATGTTTTGGGTCGTTATGCTGAAGTTCCTTTTCAGGTTCAGCTTTCTAGCAAAAGCTTGAAGGGTTTTGGTTTGACTGGTATTTGGAATTGTTCATAATTCCCTCTACCTTGACTAAGGCCCCAGTTCCAGCTGAAGAAAAACAGCCCCAAAGCATGATGCTGTCACCATGATGCTTTACTCGTGGGTATGGTGTTCTTTTGGTGATGTGCAGTATTGTTTTTGCGTCAAACATATCTTTTGGAATTATGGCCAAAAAGTTCAACCTTGGTTTCATCAGACCATGACACATTTTACCACATGCTTTTGGGAGACTTCAAATGTGTTTTTGCACAACGTAGCTGGGGTAGGATGTTTTTCTTTGTAAGAAAAGGCGTCTTGCCCCTCTACCCCATAGCCCAGACACATGAAGAATACAGGATATTGTTGTCACATGTACCACACAGCCAGTACTTGCAAGATATTCCTGCAACTCCTTTAATGTTGCTGTAGGCCTCTTGGCAGCATCCCTGACCAGTTTCCTTCTCGTCTTTTCATCAATTGTGGAGGGACATCCAGTTCTTAGTAATGTCACTGTTGTGCCATATTTTCTCCACTTGACGATGAGTGTCTTCACTGTGTTCCATGGTATATCTAATGCCTTGGAAATTCTTTTGTACCCTTCTCATGACTGATACCTTTTAACAATGAGTTCCCTCTGACGCTTTGGAAGCTCTTTGTGAACCATGGTTTTTGCTGTAGGATGCGACTAAGATAATGTCAGGAAAGACCTACTAGAACAGCTGAACTTTATTGGGGTTAATCAGAGGCACTTTAAATGATGGCAGGTGTGTACGAACTCTTATTTAACATGAGTTTGAATGCGATTGCTTGATTCTGAACACAGCTACATCCCCAGTTATAAAAGAGGATGGTTACAGCAGTGAGCACAAGCAACCAAAGAATCCAGGGATGAAAAACAGCATACCAGGCTACAGAAAATAATGGATACGTAACTGGGATTGCCAGCATCACCTGCTCCGCTAATAATGAAGAATTTTATGTGTAGGATGTGACTTTCCTGGAAAATCTGTGAGGACACGGGCAAAAAAAATAGAGATTTAATAAAAGCCACAGCGGAATCTTTCTCCCTGCCAGCACCGCTGTCACAAACATCCTCTGTGTGTCTCCCACACAGAATGGGAAGGCAGCGGCGACATTCCAGATCTGGTATTTGGCAATCCGATCGCGGGGTGGATGGAGTCTGGTTTGAATATCCAGCTAATGCCCTTTTTGATCTGAGGACACATCTCCAGCTGGTGACCCCTTAAGATTATTACATCAAGCCTGTTTGACCTTTCATAATAAAGGGTCCAGGCTCTCTGGTAAGAGTCTATTTTGCCTGTGGTGACGGTGCAGGCATGAGGTGTAGGGTTTTTGGATTTACCTGCATTATAACGGCTCTGTGATTTCTACAGTTGGACTTTTGGATCACATTATAAGCAATTTTGTTTAGCACATCACTTTTTTTGTATAAAAAAGGGTGTGCACACTTATGCAACCACATTATTTTTTTTATTTTTACTCCCCCCTCCAAAAGATTTCAGTTTGTTTTTCAACCGAGTTGTACAGTTTATAGGTCAGATTAAAGGTGGAAAATGTTCAGAAATTATTTATCTTGGTCTCATTTTTTTACATCACAGAAACCTGACGTTTTAACAGGGGTGTGTAGATATTTTATATCCACTGTAGATCCCCCGCTGATTGGAACAGACTTGGTTGGTGTGAAAGGGCCCTTAGGCTTACATTTGCACCAGTATATGTAAAGCATTAGAAAAAAATCTTTAGATGCTTCGCCCAATCAGTACAATAATAATAAATCTAGGGATATCCTAAAAAAAACACGAACCTCAACAAGACCGTGTGTGTCCCGTATGTGTGTGCTTTTACATGCTAAACATTAGTATGAAGTACAAAATCTTTTGTACTTGTTAAACATTATGTAGTAATATAAAATTGTGGCTTATCCAATGAAGAAATCATACCACATTGCATATTATTATCTTATTTGCCCTGTGGGTATAAGTGGAGTTTCCCTGCACTGATACCAATGTTTTTATATCATGGGAACTGGCAAAACTTTTGAGGTCATGGGACTACGGATGAGTTCCAGATGGAGCTTGTTGTTTTAATAAATATCTAATGTCTCTTCCTTCCCACATACAAGCCTATGTTTATTAAATGGTTTCAGTAGCTGCAAAGCATTCACTCCTTCCAAAGCTTCTTGCAAGAACTGTTGATGTAGCATCTTGTTAGGAACTAAAGTTGAAAAACATTAAAAGGGAGCAATAAAAACAAAACAAAAAAAAACACTAAAATTACTCAAAGACAGAGTTGTTTACAGCCGTTTTTTTTTATATATAAAATGGTTGTGATACATGTCATCAGTGTGAAACCGTAATCATTTGTAAATAAGGACCCTATTCAGAACTATTGATTTGTCTGACAAATTTACTATTAAAACCGCTTTAAAAAAAAAAAAAAAGACATATGGAAAGGTGCTTTGCTTCTCTTCTCTCACTGACATCATCAAGTACAATGCAGGAAAGCAGCCAACACCTACTGTATATGTCTTTATTTTATTTAAGTTTACCTATAAACCTGCAACATGCCACCTGCAAATAATTGCACACCTCAGACATGAAAAATGAACAAAGCATATCCCTCTAGTGTATAAGGCTCACACCAAAGCACCTAGTGTGGTTCTCTCTGATCTCTCCTCTCTGCTACCTACATGAGTCACTGATAAAACTCTAAGCCAACAGCTCCGCCTCCCATGAGATGGCCTGCCCTGCTCCAGCAGGTGACCCATAGCCTTAGCTCTATGAGTTTTTCCATGAGCCTATATACAGTGGGCTGTGTCCGATCCCTCCACTCAGCTATCAGATTACAGGGAGCTCTGTGCTCTAGCTCTGCAGTGTGTGTGTGTGCTATCAGATCACTGCTCCCTGCTGCTGAGAAAAATACTTTGATCTGTGTGTTTTAGAAGGCTCTTCTAGAGAAATATTAAATTAAAAATGTCACATCCATGTGGGTTATGTATATGGCCTATATGTGATAGCTGCTGCATATATTTCAGACTGTTCCATAGCACAGCTTTTTTTTTTTTTTATATTATTCTACTGGAGAAAAAGCTACAGATAACAGGTACAACTTATGTAGGAGGATCCGTTTCATCTCTGTGCATCACCTGAGGCTAGACACTTCTCTGGGTATAAGGGTTTACAACTACTTTAAAACTTCAGGCAAATAAAAAAAAAAAAAAAAATAATGATAATCTAGGAACGTATTTTATAACAAGAAAATCTAACACAGATGTCAAACTGGCGGCCCTCCTGCTGTTGCAGAACTACAAGTCCCATGAGGCATTGCAAGGCTGACAGTTACAAGCATGTCTCCCACAGGCAGAGGCGTGATGGGACTTGTAGTTCCACAACAGCTGGAGGGCCACCAGTTTGACACCCCTGATAGAACGTGTATTGAATGAATATAAATACCTTAATTTGTCCACAAAGAGGCTCCCACAACTCTGCACAGCAGAACACAGAGTCGAGGTCAGTACTTTATTGGTGCCCATACACTAGACCAGGGATCTCCAAACTATGGTCCTCCAGCTGTTGCAGGACTACACGTCCCATGAGGCATTGTAAAACTCTGACATTAACAGACATGACTAGGCATGATGGAAGTTGTAGTTCCTGAACAACTGGAGGGCCATAGTTTGGTGACCCCCTGCACTAGACAAAAAAAATCATTAGAAAATCTGTCATTTGGACAGTTTGTTCATTTTTCACCCAGTTAATGGGCACAAATCGAAAATCGGTTGACGTTTTTGAGCTAAAAAATATAGAAGAAAAAGTTTGGAAAATGTCTGCCGAACTGACGATAAATTGAAAGGTTAATGTGTTTGTCGCCCGTTAAAAAATTTAACTGTTGGTACTGTGCATATGTGAGCCAGTAGCAAAAAACAAAACAAGAAACTGATTCATTTATGTCCAATAAATGATTTATCGTACGAAATTCAGTCGTTACATGCTGGCAATATTGTTTGCTCTCACGACCGCGTGTTCATTTTTGGAAAATGGGCTTGAGCGATTTTTCGACTGCTGTATGGCTAGCATAAGGCACACAAGCCTCCATTGCTTTGCACACCACTGATTCTTTGGCTTGATGTACCTAGGCAGTTTGACCTAAGTGAATTCAATACTAATGTTTTCAGTCACCTTGAAAGCACAGATGCCGCATCCAGTCCCACTCCCAGCAGCCTGTCAGTCTATGACCAGCGGAAATACACGTTGCCTGGACACTGTACCGAGCAGTACTTGTGTTTAGGGCCATAGGCATTCAGGGATGTATGCCCAGAATGCAGGAAATCCCTATTGTTATTTTAAATCAATGGCTTCATTGAGCAAGAGAGAGAGCTCAGGAGGTGGGGAGGCAAAGGCTGACTTTTTAGGAAAGTCGAGATTTGCATATCATTTCTGCTATTTACAACATGGGTGTCTTAAGTATTTTTAGCTCTCTTTCTACTTTACAGATATAACAGTATATCTCATCTTTAGGGGAGGAGGGTGTATCAGGTAACAAACCTAAAGCTCTTGTGAAGGTTGTCCCAATTTAATACTACACTCAAATCCTTTTTACAGCCTCTTTGCAGCCTCTTTGCAACATTATTAATAACAATTCCAAATTAAACTACTGCTTTCTAAAAAGATCAGTGTAATTTTCTTATATTCTGCTTTCCCTGGAGTTTAGCCTTAAGATGGAATGAGCTAAAAATAGCTGCCCTGGCAGCGTAATATATATTCTAAGCGTGGGTCCTCGTTTTTTTTAAAGCAATATCATCTGCTCATCAAAATTTGTATCTTAGAATTCCTTCACTGACATTTGTTCTGATGTTGCTTTTGTTCCATAAATATGAAGAGGGAAGGAAACCACCAAAGGTCCTGGAAATGGGAGCTGCCCGTGCTTCTGTACTATCTAAGAATGACAGGAAATCACTCCAGAAAGAAGAAGTTGGGGAGTACTTTTATAAGCGCTGGGAATTTTTAAGCGAAGCTGTGCCATGTAGTTAGTTTAATGAAGCTTGTGGGAAAGTTTTTTTTCTTATCTATTCAAGTTAATCTATTCAAGTTAACAGTAGCCAAGTAAGGCTCGGTTGACACTGCTGCGACATGAGATCTGACTTGTGAGACCCCAAGTCGCATGACATGTCAAATTCAAGGTTTCCCTGTAAGAGTCGTCTTAATCTAAGTCACAATTCCGAGTTGGACTTTGGAGACAAGCTAATGTGAATGACGCCTAATGCCCCGTACACACGATCGGAAATTCCGACAGAAAAAGACCGATGTGAGCTTTTGGTCGGAAATTCCGTGTGTATGCTCCATCGGACATTTGCTGGCGGAATTCCCGCCAGCAAAAGAATAAGAGCATAAAAATATTGAGAGCAGGTTCAATTTTTCGGTCGGAAAAAGTTCAGATCGGAAATTCCGATCGTCTGTACCAATTCCGACGCACAAAATTCCTACACATGCTCGGAAACAATTTGACGCATGCTCTGAAGCATTGAACTTAATTTTCTCGGCTCGTCGTAGTTTTGTACATCACTGCATTCTTGACGGTCGAAAGTTCAGAGAACTTTTGTGTGACCGTGTGTATGCAAGCAAAGCTTGAGCGGGATTCCGCCCCGTAAACATGAGCGGATTTTCCGTCTGAAAAATCTTGGATGTTTTTTCCAACGGAAAATCCGCTCGTGTGTACGGGGCATAAGAGTTTCATGAGTATAACTCTACACATGCATTGATAATTCTAGTTAGTATGCAACTCTGCCTCATGGTATCCAGGTGTTGCACATTTCCTGCTGTACACCTATTACTCAGTAGAGGCAGACTATTAAATGTCAGTATCATCTAAGACAGAAGCGGTCATTCACATCACAACAATTATCATCTGGAACGGGTACTATTTAAAAAAATTACAGGCTGCAGAGTATTAACATACGACAACTGCCCCAACCTATAACTGGCCTTAACAGCAAGAAGTACATGGAAAGGTGACCCATGTCAAACAATGAAGAAAAATTCCCAGCTCAACTTACCAGTCAGTCTGCAACAAACCGAATTGTCTGTCTAACAGTTCACATTAAAAACAGGGGTTTAGTTTTGCCAGTTGTAGGTTGGGGTAGTTGCCATTTGCTTGTACTGCTCGTAATTTGGTGCAGGGATGCACTGGAAACTGTTTCTGTCATTGTGCCATTTTCTGGGTGTCCAGTGCACCCCTGTGCCTTTAAGGAGGAAGAGTGGGTTCCCTCCAAGCAAACCTGCCCCTCTATCTGTCCATTACTATATGTGCTCCTACAATGGAGGCTCTCAAAATTCATAGAGTTAGGACTGCAGATAATGTGGTGCCATGTCGCAGCCTCTGCAGCTTATGCATGTATTTGCAAATGTGTGAAAACGAAACCCCTACTTTTAATGTGAACTATAAGGCCCCTTTCACACTGGGGCGGTGGGTGCGTTGGCGGTGCCCCCGCTAGTGGCCAAGAAAGGGTTAAATCCACCCGCAAAGCGCTGCTGCAGCAGCGCTTTGCCGGCGGTATAGCAGCGCTGTCCATTGATTTCAATGGGCAGGAGCGGTGAATGAGTGGTGTATACACCGCTCCAAAGATGCTGCTAGCAGGACTTTTTTTTAGCGTCCTGCCAGTGCACTGCTCCAGTGTGAAAGCCCTTGGGGCTTTCAAACTGAAGACACTTTCAGGGTGCTTTGCAGGTTCTATTTTTAGTGCTGTAGCACCTGCAAAGTGCCCCAGTGTGAAAGGGGTCTAAGGACAATTTGATTTGTTGCAGGCTTTTTGGTAAATTGAGCTGGGAATTGTTCTTTGTTGTTTGACTGCAGAGAATTAAACCTGCACAGAACCTTAAGGCCCCTTTCACACATGCGGACCGTTCAGATCCGCCTGTCAGTTTTTTCAGGTGGATCTGAACGGTCGCTCCATACAATTCTATGGAGCGCCGGATTTTAGTGGTGACATGTCCGCTGACATCCGATCCACCCCGTTCCGCAAAATCCAAACGGATGGATGTCCTATGTTCCATCCATCTGGCAGATCGGGTGAAAACGGACACGCGGTCCGTAATCATCCGATCCCCCCATAGGGGAGAGCAGTCTCTGACAGGTCCATCCCTGCACAGAGTGCAGAGACGGACTTGTCATCCGCCGGCTCAGCGGAGATCAACGGAGTGATCCCCGCTGAGCAAGCGGAGTAGTAAAGGAGTACCCCAGCCTGAGCTCGTTTGGCTGGGCTTCTCCAATTTGTTTTGCACTCCTGTGACCCATTTTCAGCAGAGAGCAGTCTGAAGTCCGCTCTCTGCTGACGTCAAAGGAATCAGTCCAGGCACCACGTCATCATGAAAATAAAGTCAGGATCCGCCAGGTGCCAGGACTGATACCCATCTCAGGCTCTCAGCGAGGTCGCTCCCCACCCCTCCACAGCGCAGCGCTCTAGTGAGCAATGGGGGGGGGGGGGGGTTAGACCGCAGAGCTGCTAATTAACAGTCAGCAGCTCTCTGCTCAGGGAGCTGTGAGAAATGAGCCATCGGTGGTGTTCGATCGCTCGGTTCTCAGTGCAGAGGCGGCAGGGGACAGATGCAGCATCGGACCGATGCTGCATCCACCTAGGTAAGTATGAATCTGGAAATAAATATATATATATATTATACACATACTTACATACATACACTTCTCTTTTAAGAAAAAAGTGCTAAAATGGCAAGAAATGGCAAGAAACACAACACACCCACAAACTGACAACACAGCATAACAATGGTCTTTAATACAGTTTTGTTAAGGCAAAACAAAATGGGTCATGTATTATCAGGTGGTGTCATGCCAGAAAGTGTTTTTACTTGCATAATTGTGTAGACAAGGTATTCCTTTCGGTCTGCATAAAGAGTCTTTATCTATACTTTATTATACACTGAAATGTCACATTCTTTAAAATAACAGCCTTTATAAAGATAGTTCAGTGCATGAAGAAGAGCTAGTGTTTGTCAAGTAATATTTATCTAAAACTGTGCTCCACCCATGTCTCTTCTTCAAAGTCAAAATCACCTATTAAAATCAATCAATGGCCATGACCGCTACTCTGTAAACAATGTAACTATGTTGGAAATCAGAAAGCCGCATAATTTGAAGTACACTTGCCATAAGAGAATGATGGGGCTGCCTTTTTTGGCTTCCTTTTGGAAATGCTAGTTGTCTGGCTGCATCCAGCTTTAAATGTATATTACACCTTTCTGAGCATGCCTCATGTTACAACCAACAATGGTCACCTGGTCACCTTTCACAGTACCCTGCCCTCAACCCCTTCACTCACTTTCCTGAATTATGGGGTTCTTCTCTCTGCACAAACCGTTTTGCATCCAGGGGGCGATCATACGTCCCCAAAAGTAGAAACACCAGTGGCCGGGCACCCTAGGCGGCTGCCTAGTTTGTCTAGTGGTAGCACTGGCGCTGCACTGGTGGGCTCCTGGATAAAGCAGTTTTCTCCTGTTGCAGCTGCAAGACTGACACGCTGCTTGGCAGATTGACTGGCGTCGGATTTCTTTCAAGTGGCAGATCTATCAGACAAGGGCTTTGTCGACTTGACAAGAGGCGGACCCAAGATGGTGATGCGAGCGGCGGCAAACACAAATCAACGCTCCCTAGCCCCCGCCAGGTCACAGACTGACACCGGTCCGTGGGCTTGAAGAACTCTGCTTTAACAAATAAGGTGGTGGAGTGAGAGTAGCCACCAAGGGTTAAGTAGTATGTTAGTCTCAGGATTATTAGGTAATAAGAAAGGGGAAAAAAAAAAAAGAAAAAAAAATGCACCACATCTAATGGTAAATTGCAATATCTAAAATGGTTTGTTTTTGTGTGTGAATGTGCTTAAACTGGACATAACTCCTTTAATGTGTATTTCCACTTTTGCAGCCAAACTGGGCTAACAACTGCTTTATATTTGTTACATATTTCTATTCACATCGCATAACATACACAAAAAAATAAAAATAAATCTGCTTTAATTTTTACTTGCCCTTTTCTGAAAACAAAAAAACTGAAAAGGAAATGGGAAAAGGTACCCAGCAGTGCAAAAAGCGAGGTAGCAACCAGTGTTCAGCCTAATCGCCCTCACAGAGGGAGTCTTTAGAGACTGGGCAAGTGCCATGGAAATGCCATGGCTCTAGACCTGGAAGGGGTGTTGCACGGCTAGCTGTTACCATTACACAATGTCTGGAAAGTGTCACAAAACCGGAATCCCAGTGTCCAAAGGTCAAATTCTAGATCTCAGTACAGCACTCCAAAATGGGGCTGAGGAAAGGTTGTTACGGATAGTTGCTATATAGAGACCAGCTCAAGCAGCACTGTAGTGAGGAATCTTGACTGAAGTTCATAGAAAAAGAAATCAGATGGAGGCAAAAAGACTAGAAAATAAAAAATCAGGTTAAACTTTTTAGAGCAGAGCTGAAGAAAATACTGTATGTCCACCCTAGGACACTAGCGAAAAACATAGGCTAGTTTGGTTAGGGAGGGGTTATCCTCGACTGGCCTACAACTTTTTGGTTTGTCAGTGTCCAATTCTTCTGTATGTATGACCCAACCATATCTAAATTCCTGTGTGTCTCTATATATGAAAAAGTACAAATTAAAAAGTACCACTAATCTACCCCCCCCCCCCCCCCCCCCCCCCCAGTACCAGTTCCCACATTCATACATTCGTAATTCCCTTGCCTAGGCGAGAATTACACAAGTTTTGTCCGCCCAATCTGACAGCGCAGCACAATCTCGCACATGCGCAGTGGGGGTGCCAGCTGTGAAATACCAGGAAGTCACAGCTAGCTAGCACAGCCAAGATGGTGGCACTAGAGTATCGCAGAACGATAAAGAACCAGCACGGGTGAAGACAGTGCTGGATTCTTGGGTTGGGCTGGGGAGTGTCTGTTTCTTTACGATTTTTTTAAATGATTGACTTTTCTATTGAAATTCTGGACCTAGTGGTCAGAATTCCTTTAAACTCAAGTCAGCACAACTTCTGTTTAGTTATTTCCTTTTCCATCTAAATAGGGATGAGACAAACACCAGTTGGTTCGGTTCACACCAGAACTTGCGAACAGACAAAAAATTTGTGCGAACACGTGAACACCGTTAAAGTCAAAGGGACACAAACGTGAAAAATCAAAAGTGCTAATTTTAAAGGCATATATGCAAGTTATTGCCATAAGTACCACAGCAAAATTTAATTTCTAAAGGAAAAAATGTAATTTAAAATTGCTCACGGCTGTAATGTATTGCCAGATTCCGGCAATATACATAAAAAAATAATTTAAAAAAAACAGTGTTGTCCCCCCAGTCCATACTAGGCCCTTCGGGCATGGTATGGACTGGGGAACCCATGCAGTTTTTTCTTAATTCTGTCATAGGGCTCCCCCCTTAACCACTTCAATACACTACATTATATATTGTACACTGCATTATATACCCTGCTCTGTATATATACTACACTATATACTCTGAACTAGGGATGCACCGAATGTAAATTGTGGTTACCGAAACCGACAGTTTTAAAAAAATATTTATATTTTTATATATAATTGTATATTATTCAAACTTTTTAATTAATATCATCAGATTAAATTAATATGAATTTATTGTTGGCCATTATTGGCACCTTTAGTGCAAGAAAGGTCAAGAAATATGCAGTCGGCAGTCTCTAACCATCTCTTGTATCATGTCTGCAATCTCTTACTTAAAAACGTAAACAGACTGCTAATAGTATTAGCAAAATTTCCATTCGGTGCACCGCTAGCAGACAGGATACAAGAGATCAATGCAGCCTCACCAGTGCCCGTCACATGCAGCCTGCCTGTGCCCAGCAGCCTCACCAGTGCCCATCATATGCAGCCTGCCTGTGCCCAGCAGCCTCACCAGTTCCTGTCATATGCAGCCTAGCCAGCGCCCGTCACATGCAGCCTCACCAGTGCCCGTCACATGCAGCCTCACCAGTGCCTGTCACATGCAGCCTCACCAGTGCCCGTCACATGCAGCCTCACCAGTGCCCGTCACATGCAGCCTCACCAGTGCCCGTTAAATGCAGCCTCACCAGTGCCCGTCACATGCAGCCTCACCAGTGCCCGTCCAATGCAGCCTCACCAGTGCCCGTCAAATGCAGCCTGCCAGTGCCCATAATATGCAGCCTGCCAGTACCCATCATATGCAGCCTGCAAGTGCCCAGCAGCCCCACCAGTGCCCGTCATATGCAGCCTGCCTGTGCCCAGCAGCCTCACCAGTTCCTGTCATATGCAGTCTCGCCAGTGCCCATCATATGCAGCCTCGCCAGTGCCCGTCATATGCAGCCTCGCCAGTGCCCGTCATATGCAGCCTCGCCAGTGCCCATTATATGCAGCTTCACCAGTGCCCATCATATGCAGCCTCACCAGTGCCCATCATATGCAGCCTCGTCAGTGCCCGCCAAATGCAGCCTCGCCAGTGCCCGTCATATGCAGCCTCACCAGTGCCCATCATATGCAGCCTCACCAGTGCCCATCATATGCAGCCTGCCAGTGACCAGCAGTCCCACCAGTGCCCGTCATATGCAACCTGCCAGTGCCCAGCAGTCCCACCAGTGCCCGTCATATGCAGCCTGCCAGTGCCCAGCAGTCCCACCAGTGCCCTTAATATTAGAGCTGGGCGATTTTCTCCCCCAAAAAATCTGTGATTTAAAAAAAAAAAAGAAAACTTGATTCACGATTCAAATAAAGTTTTTTTTTTTTGATGGACACCGCACCGGTCCTGAGGATCTGCGGGCAGGAGTTTTTAGGTGAGGCTGCGGCTTCGGCCTAGTCCACGGGGCTGGACGCCGCGGACTAGGCCAAAGTCGCGGCCTCACCTAAAAACTGCTGCCCGCAGCTCCTCAGGAGTGGCGCGGCGTCAGCCCTACGTCATATGCAGCCTGCCAGTGTCCATCATATGCAGCATACCAGTGCCCAGCAGCCTCACCACTGCCCGTCATATGCAGCCCACCAGTGCCCATCATATGCAGCTTGCCAGTGCCCAGCAGCCCCACCAGTGCCCATCATATGCAGCTTGCCAGTGCTCAGTAGCTTTACCAGTGCCCATCATATGCAGCCTGCCTGTGCCCGCATCAGTGGCAATCTCCGTGTGTCTGGAGCTGGATTTGAATTGCCCGGGCCGCAGTAACAATGTCCCGCCTCCTGTAATCACGTTACGCTGATCAGTGTGTCATCAGTGTGTTGTCTATCACAGGAGGCGGGACACTGTTACTACGGCCGGGCAATTCAGCTCCATGACACACAGAGATCGCGGGGAGGAGGAGGGAGTGGAGGACTAGGCGCCCCAGAATGACACTCCCGCAATGGGCAGCACCCGGGGCGGGCCACGCCCCCTTTCGGTATAGCCTTTTTTTTTTATTCGGCCGAATGAAGAAAAAAAAACAGTTTTCGGCAGCCTAAATTTTGGTGCACCTCCACTCTGAACTGCAATATATATATACACACACTATACGGACTGCACTATATACTCTGATGTTAAATATTATTTCAGAGGCTCTTTTAGTGGCCTGTAAGCAACAGTCTCTCCTTGGAGGCCTTCTGGACATGATAGGTATTTTTTATTTTTTTTAACACCGCACTACACTGTATTATATACTGACAAGCTATGCAGTAAGCAGGGCGAACATGGGATTGCATAAGGGGAATGCTGTGTTCTATTCCATGTTGCCATTGGCTACAAGCAGGCTAGCAACAAGCGCTGATTGGAGGATGCAGCGGGCGCTCTAAAGCCTGCGAAACCGGAGGTTTTAAAAGGGGGAACCGGCCGGCCGTTACCGCAGTCTGCAGCACAAGACCGGGACTTCCACAAGCCTGTCAGGATGGAGCGCGGTTCGCCCTGCAGTCGTGAGAGCCTGCTACGCCAGCTAATTGAGAGGGCGGAGGGCTCCGGCGGTGAGGAGTGGCTGAGACAGTGCCTGGAGGCTGGTCAGAACATAGCCCCGCCTGGTCCGTCCCCTGTCATGGCCGCTCTCATTACTGAGGAGAAAATGGAGGAACCACAGCAGACATGCGCAGTGAAATCTACTGCTTCTCCTAGCCCACGGAAGAAGGAGAGAGCCAGCAGCATTCCAGTCAGAAGTGCCCCCCTGCGCCATACAGAAGTCAGTCAGCAAGCAGCTGCCAGCAGCCTGAGGGAAGGGAGTTCGCCTAGTGGTGAGACATGCCATGACATTGCTGTTTCTGATTTGCATTTACTAGTGTCTTCTTTATCCAGTCTTGTGAATGACATTAAAGGGGTACACACAGGTGGTACTGAGGCAAGATATGCTGATGCTGATTTATATACAAAATTTAAAAGGCCGCACACAGGCAGTGGTGCTGGGATGGAAAATATGTTTGCAGATGCACATTTCTCTGGTGCTCTCCCTAGTTCTAGTCAAGCAGACATTAAAGGTGCACAAATGGCTGGTGCTATTTTACATAATAATTATGGTTGTATTAACCACTTCAATACCGCCCATAGTCATATGACGCCCACAAGGTGGATCTCCCATCCTGGGTGGGCGTCATATGACGTCCTCGGATTCCTGGCCGCCTGGGGGGGCGAGTGCCCGGCGGCCGCGATGTCCGCCGGGCACCCGCGATTGCCCGTTAAAACAACGGGACCGTGCGGGACCGTGGAGCTGTGTGTGTAAACACACAGCTCCACGTCCTGTCAGCGGAGAGGAGACCGATCATGTGATCCCAGTACAGAGGAACACATGATCGGTCTCCTCCCCTTGAGTCCCCTCCCCCCACAGTTAGAATCACTCCTATTAGGGAACACATTAACCCCTGCGCCCCCTAGCGCTCCCTAGTGTTAACCCCTTCCCTGCCAGTGACATTTACACAGTAATCATTGCAATTTTATAGCAACGTATGCTGTGTAAATGTGAATGGTTCCAAAAATGTGTCAAAAGTGTCCGAAGTGTCCGCCGCAATGTCACAGTCATGAAAAAAAAATCGCAGATCGCCGCCATTACTAGTAAAAAAAAAATAATTCAATAAATCTATCCCCTATTTTGTAGACGCTATAACTTTTGTGCAAACCGATCAATATACGCTTATTGCGATTTTTTTTACCAAAAATATGTAGAAGAATACGTATCGGCCTAAACTGAGGAAAAAAACGTAGACATAATTGCAGAGGCTTTTCGCCACTTTGGGGGTATTGCTTGGTTCACATACGACGAGAACTTTAGGCAAAAGCTTGCAGTTCACCCGTCACTGCAGTGGGGTTGCAAGGACGTGGGTCTGTGGTTGAACCTAATGCTGCCGCAAAAGCCTCAATTTGCACCCCGGGTGGTGGCTCCACAGACTGGTTTTCGTAAAGGATGTTGTTTCGCCTTCAACGAAGGGCAATGTAAATTTTTTGCAAACTGCAGATATAGGCACGAGTGTTCATACTGCAGTGGTGCCCACCCGGCAAACAGGTGCTTTAGGAAATCGTCAACTTCTTCCTCGACACCTGCAGCTAGGGATGCGGGAGGGAAAGGCCAAGACGCCAGTGAACTTGTCAATGCATGCAGCCTTGGCTAGAACGATACCCAGACCGCAAGATGGCTCAGCTGCTAATTGATGGTTTTACGGGTGGTTTTCTGGTTCCTTTCTTTTCAGGCACAGGATGCGTCCTGGTTAAGAATTTGCATTCTGCCAGGCTGCATCCTGATATAGTACAGGGGAAAATAAATAAAGAAGTTTTGGAGGGCAGGGTAGCTGGCCCTTTCAACCTTCCCCCATTTGAGAATTTCCGGCTCTCTCCTTTGGGAATCGTTCCCAAGAAAGAGCCGGGGAGTTTCAGACTTATCCATCACTTATCCTACCCTGCCAATGATTCGGTTAACGATGAGGTTTCTGAGGTGATGGCTCCAGTATCATATGCTTCTTTTGATGAGGCACTGGTACTGTTGCGACAGTTCAGGCAGGGAGCTTTGTTGGCAAAGGCGGATATCAAGTCTGCCTTCCGCCTGCTTCCCGTGCATCCTCAAGGTTTTAATTCCCTGGGTTTTCATTTTTTGGGCCGCTTTTACTTTGACAAATGCCTACCGATGGGTTTTTCCTTGTCTTGTTTTTATTTTGAGGCCTTTTCAAAATTTTTGCACTGGGTAGTTTCACAGTGCCTGCCAGAAGGGGGGTTTTTGCATTACCTCAACGACTTTTTGTTCATGCGGGCTCGCAGTTATGTTCCAAGTCGCTTGATGAGTTTTTTCTAATGTGTACTTCTTTTGGTATCCCTATCGCTCATGAGAAGACTGTCTTTCCGTCAGCTACCATTGAATTTTTGGGTATCACTATAGACTCTGAACGTATGGAGTTTAGACTCCCTGAGGCTAAGTTGTGCCGTATGAGATTGCTGATTTCTGTTTTTCTAACGAAACTTAAGGTGCTTTTGAAGGATGCACAATCCCTATTGGGGCTCTTTGCATTTGCAGCCAGGATCATTCCAGTTGGCAGAATATTTTCTAGGCGTTTTGCCTTGGCTACAAGTGGTTTAAAGTCTCCTTATTCACATGTTCACCTCTCGGCGAATGTCAGGGGGTATTGAAAGTTTGGGATTCTTTCCTTCAGCATTTTAATGGTTCCACGGTCTGGCAGCAATCTCTTACGGACAACTTTCAGCTAAATTTCTTTACGGATGCCGCAGGTTCATCCGGTTTTGGAGCCTTTTTGGACGGTCGTTGGTGTGCTTCCAAATGGCACTCCACCTGGCTCCACCAAGAGGTTATGCAGAACATAGTCCTCCTTGAGCTTTTCCCGGTTGTAGTTTCTGTGGTGATATGGAAAGAGCATTTCATGAACCGTAGGGTGCTCGTGCATACGGATAGCAAAGGTGTGCTCTTTGCTATTAATATGCTGGCATCAAAGTCCGAAATGGTTGTTAAACTGTTGCGGTTTTTGGTTCTGCATTGTTTACTTTTCAATATCTGGCTGAAGGCACATTACTTACCTGGTCTAGAGAATGATCTCGCTGACGCTTTATCTCGTTCGCAGTTTCGGCGTTTTCGGGATTTGGCTCCTGCGGCGGATCAGGAAGGCACCCCCTGCCCGGAATTCCTCTGGGGCTTGACATGGGACTAATGGCTGCTCACCTCAAGAACTCGATGGCGCAGAAGACTTGGCGAGAATATGGGTTAGCGTGGTCAAGGTGGTGTTCTTTTTGCTCAAAAAATAATATCGAAGTGCTAGAGGTGAACGGTTACGTCGCATTAGCTTTTGTATCTTCTCTGTTGGAAATGGGTCTCGGTCCTGCTTCAGTTAGCAAGATTGTGGCTGGAGTTTCCTTTTTTCTGAAATTTTCAGATCGTCCTGCATTGACTTCCTTTTTTCAGGTCTGTCAAATTCTAAAAGGTTTCCGGAAATCTATTCCTTTTAAAGATGAACGTCGGCCTATTTCAGTTGACTTGCTACTTAGGATACTGTCTGTACTGAAGTTGGTCTGCTATTCTGATTTTGAAACGTTACTTTTTAGGGTGGCGTTTTCGGTTACCTTTTTTGGCGCCTTACGAATCGGTGAGCTTACGGCTCAGAATAGGTTTTCCTCTGCTTTTCTATTATCTAGTCATATAATACTGGGTACGGACAGCTTGCGCTTATTTATTTGTAGATCAAAAACTTTTGGTATGGGCAAAGGTCAGTGGGTTCAGCTGGGGAGGTCTCCTGATCCGGATATTTGCCCAATTCTCCTTGTAGCCGGGAATATGTCTGTGCGTCCTTCGTTTGAAGGTTCCTTTTTTATACACCAAGACTTATCCCCGATGACCAGGTTTCAATTCTCGGCTGTTCTTGCCTCATGCCTCAAGAAGCTTAATCTATCGGGTTATAAATTCTCTTCCCACTCCTTTCGGACTGGGGCGGCCACTGCTGCCAATCTGCTGGGTTTCCCTCCGGAGAGTCAAAAGAGGGTCGGTAGATGGGCTAGTGATAGATATAAAATTTATGTTCGCCCTGAACTACTAATTTTATAATTCTGTTTCAGATCCAGCTTCTGCTTTAATTTGGATCGTAGGCCACTCTTACGTTTTCTGGGCTGGTAAGCAAGCTTCTTCCAGGATCTATTCGAGCAATTTAGGTCTGGATATTAATGACTGTACAGTTCTATGGTCTGGCATCCGGGGACTAAGATGGCGTAATCTTAGGAGTCATTTGATGCATTTGTCTTCCATTTGGCCATCTCCTAAGGTCCTGGTAATCCATTTGGGGGCCAACGATGTCGGCAAAGTTAGGGCCTGGGAACTGCTTTGTGAGATCAAAAAAGATCTTTACGAATTTAAGCTCATGTTCCCAGATGCTACCTTAGTTTTCTCGGAGATGATTCCGCGGCTTCTTTGGTCCCCATGCGGAAGTTTATTTTACGTGGATAAAATTAGGAGACGGCTGAATAGGACCATTCATAACTTTATAGTTTCTTTGGGTGGCTTGTCCTTCTGACATCTGGAGCTGGAAGGTTTTCTCCCGGGATTATTTAGAAGGGACTTGGTCCACTTGTCTGAGATAGGCATTGATATCTTTAATATGGACCTGCAGGCCCTAATAGAGCGTGCTATGGTGTTGGGGGGACCTCAATCAGGAGATTCCTTCCTGACCTCGGTCGGTGGGGATTAGTCGTCCAGCATTGTCTGGATGGACACTGTGTCTCAAAATAATTTAGTTTGATATAGCCAAGATGGCTAAATGTTATTTAATGTAATACTTCATTTTAGGGTTACCCTTTGACCAACACCAGGGCCAAAAAAATTATCCAAAACAAATAAAGTTGTGTTATAAAGAATTCAATGTGTTTGTCTATTGTTTTGAGTTAATGACTCCTTAATGCTAGCCCATGACAAGCTATGCAGTAAGCAGGGCGAACATGGGATTGCATAAGGGGAATGCTGTGTTCTATTCCAGGTTGCCATTGGCTACAAGCAGGCTAGCAACAAGCGCTGATTGGAGGATGCAGCGGGCGCTCTAAAGCCCGCGAAACCGAAGGTTTTAAAAGGGGGAACCGGCCGGCCGTTACCGCAGTCTGCAGCACAAGACCGGGACTCCCACCCTCCCTCCCCATTTTATTTCATTTCACTTGTCCATTTACAGTCATGGTGTTGGTTAGTAGGGGATTAGTCGTCCAGCATTGTCTGGATGGACACTGTGTCTCAAAATAATTTAGTTTGATATAGCCAAGATGGCTAAATGTTATTTAATTTAATATTTAATTTTAAGGTTACCCTTTGACCAACACCAGGGCCAAAAATATTATCCAAAACAAATAAAGTTGTGTTATAAAGAATTCAATGTGTTTGTCTATTGTTTTGAGTTAATGACTCCTTAATGCTAGCCCATGTGTACACCGCCTGAAGTGTATTTGAAACTGTACACACTGTATTATATACTGTGTACACCACCTGCACTGTATTAGAAACTGTACACCTCTGAATGCACTGTACATATATATACACACACACACACACACACACACACACACACACACACACACACTCTATACATACATACACACACATATACACATGGGCTCTGTGTAAGCAACCTTATATAGTGTGGGGCATGGACTTAGTCCCCCTGCCTTTGGCCAATTATGGCTCCCGCTGAGGAGTGTGCTGTGATTGGCCAAAGCATGCAGGTCAGGTGTTTGCTTTGGCCAATCATCATACAGCAATGCACTGCGGTCTTGCAGTGCATTATGGGGTGCTCAAAGTTGCTGCCAACGCCCCATAAAATTTTCTGTTTGGCGAACGGGCGAACACCCGATGTTTGAGGCAAACTTACGTTCGACTCAAACTCAAAGCTCATCCCTACATCCAAATATTAAATAATTCAAACTTAATTTGCAGTTATGAGAAGGTTATATATAAATGACTTATTAATGTGCTTAACCTTTAAGTTTATATTCGAGTGAAATTACAAATGTCATTTATATGCATACAAGATAGGAAATTGGCAAGTTGAACAAGGCCGTGCGATACAGATCCCAACGGGATAGGACTAATCGAGGTTCTGGTAGCTGCTGGGCACAGAGAAAATGAGCCTAATCATACAGTATTTGGAGTGGGCTGCGAGCCATAGCTGTGTGAATGGCTCTCTTTGCCTGCAAATGTCATTGCAGTTAGTATAAGAGAGGTCTTTATGATACTAGGCATAGTAAACAGGAAGAGCACCAGGGAGAAAGGGGCCTGAGAGAGTTCAATCAAAGACCTAAACTGAAGGGGCACATTAATAAATTTAGAGAACTGCGTTTAGCTAGGAAACTCTTATTCAAATACTTTTACTACCAATGGAGTATTTTAATATAGATCTAAAAAGATAACACTTACATAACATAAGAAATAGTATAACTGTAATACCAGGTAGCAAAGTTTTCAACAACTGTCTGAATGAAAAATTATAAAATGGTTTTGAAATATAACTTTTCTTTTTATACCCAAGTGATAAATGAATGTCTATGTATTAATAGACATTAATAGACATCCACAACGCACTGAACTCCTCCAAAGTTATTATCATGCAATAACGCGGTAGAATTGTTTATAGGTGCCACTATAACAATACAGGGAATCCGAAGCGTCATTCTTGAGAGCTCCTGACACATCTTTTTTCTTTTATCTAGGTTTATAAAGCTTAAAAAGCCGACTTCAGATCATGCTGTGTTACTTCAGTGTAGTAGAGGTTAAAGCTGTTTTATACATTGTAAAAAACAGATTTTTTTTTTTGTCTGATCCAGTTGTTGATTTACATTTGTTTTGATCACTGTAATGCTGTATGACACAACAACTTTTGCTTTTTAGGTCTGCGCTAAGGGCCGGTCCCTATCCAACGGTAACTGCTGAATGTGTGGATACATGTGAACAATGGCAGACGGCTATCAAACGGCCACTGCTTTGTATCGGCTGAGTGGTCCCAGCTGTTCAGACACGCCTGCAAAGTCAGCCGTAGGAATCTGCTGACAGCCCTATTTCCAAATGTGAATGAGGCCACACTACTTGTATTTTGTGCAAGTACAGAAAAATACAAGTTTATCCTGATAGAAATGCAGTATTCTTGTAACTGTGTGTACTGAAGTGAAATCTGAAACAATGTAGTTAGCTTTTCAAGCTGGCTTCTGTGAACCATACAACCCCTACCTACTATGTGATGGAGATAAGTACAGGGGAAGGGGGTTTGTAGTCAGGATAGCAGCTTAAGAGTGATGACACTGTTCCTACATAGATACAAGTTATATAATATATGTGGAATAGTAAGAATACAAAAGTAGTCGAACCAAACCACTCCTAGCACTTATGGGAGAAAAAAATAATCTAATTTAAAAAATAAATAAGGTCTCCTGCACACAGAAACCTAATACACCACCTAATAGAAGCCTATAAGAAGTCTTACCTGTAGGTACATTGAATATCTCCTAAACATGCAGTGTTTAGGAGATATTCTCACTGAAAGCTGCTGGTGACAGCGCATGCACGCTGAAGGTCCAGTATACTGTGCCGGACCCTCACAGCTCTGTGTTGTACCCTCAGAGCGCTGTGTCGCAGCCAACGGCTCCCACACGCTAGCACAGGAGTGACATTTTCTTGGCCACTTATACAGCTGGACCCACAAACACGGAAGGAAGACCCAGGGAAGATGAGAGCCCTGTCAGCAAAGACAGCAAGCCGCTTACCTCATTCTAAGGTAAGTATTTCACTCACAGATGTCTGAGAAGTATGGATGACTAACATCATTTACAAAGCGTGGGACAAGAAAAATGGAACTTACCTCATGGCAACCAAACAAGTTTGGCCTTTATATGAAAGAACAGTCCATATTCCCATCACACACAATCCTGGAATAAGCTCTTAAAAGTACTGGATGCTGCAGGGACCACCAACTGGATATTGGCATGCATGACACAGTGTAAAAATTTACCAGCACACCACAGATCTTCAATTAAGTCCAAACATTTTTTTTTTATTATTATTGAAGAAAGATCACATTACAAACAAAAAGTGCAACGTTTCGGAGACGCACAGGGCCCCTTCGTCAGGCAAGTGATGTCATCACATACCTAAGGAAGGGGCCCTGCACAGCTCTGAAACCTTGCACTTTTTTGTTTGTAATGTGATCTTTCTTCAATAATAATAGTTCTGACTACGTTCAAGATCTGTGGTGTGCTGGAAAAAAAAAAGAATATTTCTTTTTTTTTCTTTTATTTTGTTGGCTTAAAATAAATGTGATAAAAAAAAGGGAATATTTATATATTTCACAATATGGCATCTTCTTTTTTTTTCCCCTCTATTATTGTACTAGACTTTGTAAATAAGCCCCCTAAAAAAAAAGTTTTAAAATAAATCTTGCTGATAAAAAAAAGGGAATATTTATATATTTCACATTAACCAGATCGTATCTCGAATGTGATAGCATTAACTTTTTATTATTTTATTCATCATAGCATCTTGGATGTATTGGTGTATTATTTAATATACAAATTATGAAAAGGCAATATAATATTTAAACATAATTACATTCCTACAAGTCGGCAAACAAGCATACTAAGAATACATGCAAAATGATAGCCCCTACTAAATTATTAGGGTGATTTATACCCTTAATCTTGAATCTACATTGAACTTCTGCACAGAAAAGTCTAAACTACTAGCACAGAAAGGCCACATTTGGCAGTTTTGCATGGAAAAGGCAGACAAAGGCATCTCAGTTTTGCTAAACTGCCCTTTGTGGCTTTCCCTGGTGTTTTTTCACTTCTGCTGCCGGCCACAACTCCAGATGCTGATGAAATCACTGCCTAGCACACTAAACGCTTCCTATTCTGTGGCCGCTTCAGTCTAATCCACCCTCCTCCTTGGCCTGTGTAGGGGGAGTTAATAAAAAATAAATAAAAAAAATGCAAAGGCAAAATTAACTGTTACACCGCTGTAAAACTGTGTATATGCATCTGCTTGCTGCTGAAGATAAAGCACCGATTAGCACATACCATCTGCATGTGTTGTACCCACCACTGTATATACACATAAAACGAACACATTTTATATATACATACAAAGATTGGATTTCCATCAGCTCTACTTGAATACCATTCTTCTCACCATAAGGGCAAATGCAGAATGCTTTCAGGTGTATTTAAGATGCTTCTAAATTATTTGAGAACTTTTTACTTGTATGAAGAGAAAAGAAATTAAAAATTAACAACATCTGACATGTACAGGCATCCTAAATGTATATAGTGCTATAATCCTTTGTTTACACCATTGCGATTTGACAGTTACAAATCGCATGCCAAGTTGCACCCCATTGCTGTTCATGTCACAGCGGTTATGAAAAAGGTTCCTGCACTACTTTTATCCAATTTCATTGCGACTTGCATAGACTTCTGTTAAATGAAGTTGCAAGCAGCAATGAAATCGGCTGTGCAAATCACACTGATCTCTGGCTTCGAAATCCCACTGAAGTAGCGCAATTTCAATGTGGCACCAGTGTAAACCAGGGCTTAGGGATTCATGTCTGTCCCAGTTTTGTGATTTGTAAACAGCCAATTCGTTTTTTTTTTATTATGCATTTATTAAAAGGTATTTTTTCAATTACTCTACCAGCCTTACTTTGAAGCGTGGTAGGAAAATGTAGTTTACGGAGGAGAGCCACGCAAGCACAGGGGGAACATGAAAACTTCATGCAAGTAGTGTCCTAGCCAGGATTCCAATGGATGACCCCATTGCTGCAAGGTAGAAGTGCTAACCACTAACCCACACCAAGTGTAGGTTTGGACAGTTCTGTCCAAAATCTATTTACCAGCATAATTTTTTTAGGAGCTAGGCAGCTTTGATCTGGCATACACAGTTTTTACCCCATAGATGCCACATAGGTACAGTGGAACCTTGGTTATTGAATAACGCGGTTAACAAGCATTTTAAAAGCTAAGCAACTTTAAAAAAAAAAATCCTGACTCTGTTTGCAAGTGTTGTCTGGCAAAATTAGCAGAATTCAAGCTAATGTGGTGTGCAGTACTGGCCAGAGGTGTGTGGGCGCCGGTGACACTCGGAACGGTTCGGAGCTGTTCGGAAACACTCGTAATCTCTTGGAAATAATCGGAAACACTCCGTTCCCGAGCCTTTCCGAGTTCAGCCGAGTTGTCCCTGAGTATTTCTGAGCCTCTCCAGTGCCCCCCCCCCCCCATCTTTGGCCACATGCAATAGAAGTCAATGCGGAACTAATTATCTTTGTTTCCATTGACTTCTATGGGGAAACTCGCTTTGATACGCGAGTGCTTTGGATTACAAGCATTCTCCTGGAACGGATTATGCTCGTAATCGATCCAAGGTTCCACTGTATGTCTTTTCTTCCCTACAACACAGACCTCCAGCAAAAGCTATAAATACTGTCCCCTCCCTCCCTTGTTATGTATATAGGATTGGATTGTCTAACCAGGATGCTACAGAAAGGTTCTGCCAAGATGTATTCTATTGTCACACACGTTCCTGGATTGTGCAGATCCTGATATGCCACACAGTTGCAATGCAGAGGCCCACCAAATTCATGCACACAGGACCAACCTTGTGCACAGTCTAGGACTTTCCAGATCCTAGGCCTGCAACTACTCCCTACATTCTGGCAGTCGCCAAGAAGTCACTGCAGCTGCCACTGAATTCTCAAGGCCATGTTGCATTGGATTGGAGTATGTTCTTCAGCCATATACAGGCCATCTTGTTGGGCTTGTACATTTTCTTGAGCTTGTGCAAAGTCAGTAGATTCAGATGCAAGCTGCAAGGTCAGGTCAACACACTCCAGTAGGGTGGACACCACTAACGAGGTTATCAACAAAAAGTGAGCAGAAAGCCCATCCATACCTTACTATGGAAGCCCACCCACCTAGCTTAGTCTACTGTGCCTCACTTCTTTATAACCAATCAGTTTGCATGGTCAGAACTCTGTGCCCGGGCCTAGCCACACATAAGCAGACGTCCTAGTAGCCAGGAGATACATTCTGGCCACCAGGGCAATTTGTTGATCCCATCCATTGAGGTAATGTCAACTTTTAGGCTGGGTTCACACTATTGCGATTTGGATGAGGGTTTCCCCGCATCCAATTCGCATGTCAGGAGATTGCGACTGTTCTCTATGGAGCCGATTTACACATCTCCAGAGCGGCTCTGGTTGCGAATTGCACGGGAGTCCTGTGCGTCTTCTGGCCAATTTCAGGTCCGAATTCAGCCAAAAATTCGGACTGAAATCGGACCAGAAACGGTGAACGGGGACAGACTGGATCTCTGCTGTGCACGAAGGTAAAAAAAATCTTCTGTGTGCAGCACACCCCCCCAAAAAAAATATGACCTGAGCCCCCTCTCCATCCAGGGATTAGTGTAATTGGACTGGGTTATCTGCCTGCTAAGCTCAATACACTGCGCCTGTTTTAATATTTTCATTATAACATTTTTAATGCACACATCTTGAGTGAGGTTTGTACCTTCTATTATTAATACACCCATACGTTACTGATCTTCGCCATGTAGAAGCCTTCCATTTTCCTTTTATGATCAACATCTTTCCTCGACGGGAGGAGTACTTTAAGAAGTTCATGCAATCTAGAAGTTCATGGCTGAATCTTTGTGTCACCGATCTGTTGCATTATCGCGGGTGTGTGTCCACATCTTTCCAGCCATAGGAGATCGTGACTCGTCACCCCTGATTCCAGCTTCTATCCATGCCTATTTGACCCACAGCCACTGGCGTGTGTCCATATCTCATGGTAAGAGTACTTACCTCTCCCCTGGTTGGTGGAAGCACAGTCCTGGGTGTCGTATGAACATTGGATTATCACTACCGATGTTCATTAGAGACCTAGTAAACATTTGATGATATCTACATCATCCTGAGTTTTCTCAGAGGAATACATCATGTCATTTATTATTGATGGATTTTCACACTGTGTCATACTGCGTTAAACTTTGATTTTTATTGTTATAACACATGCACTTGATATTTTGTTATATGTCTTTTTACTTTTAAGGTGTCCCCTGGTCATATGGTGTTACCTGATTTTTTATATATTGCATTTATTCTGTTTTGCTTACTTTCACCACAAATTCAATTGTGATTTTTTTTCCCCTAGGTTTATACCTGGGATACATTCATGTTTCTAGCGCTGCACTTTTCCCATTACATAGTGTAATTGGATGCCTGCTTCCTCATTCTGAGCACCAGCGGGGAAAACATCCATACCTCCAGCTTTGAACAGTGCTACATGTCTTTTCAGGTATTCTTTGCACGTACACAGATATAGCAAAACACTTTAAATGGTTTATTTAAAAGGCCAAAAGGGAGCAAAAGTGAAGTTCATTGTTTCGGGTTTACATGCACTTTAGGCTCGGCCATAAACTGGCATATTCAGCAGCACAAACAGCAAAGTCCTGTAAATTGTGGCAACATATATAGAATACAGGAAATCTGGTTGTGCATTTCCATTTTTTGACATAAATTTCACTTTACAGCCCAAAAGTAAAACACAGTGTTTGCATTTTAACAGACTGATTCGGTTATATCTCTGCTCTTTCCACCTGTCAGCACATGAGAATACAGGACTCATGACTGTCCCCAATCACTTTCTTCCTCTCCCAGTATAAGTGCTGCTGTACAAAGGATTACAGAAGGCTAAAATCAAGTGAAATGTGGGTAATACTAGTTGCATGACTTTTTTTATTATGTATCTGGAGTTTAAATTTACTCAGTAAGGCTCCTTTCACACGTAAATTTTGCCGCGATTCGCTGTGATTTCAAGGAATGCCTGTGTAAGTGGCATCAAAATCGGACCAAAGTAGTGCAGGGATGACTTGAAGTCGTAATAATATGAATGGCTGTCATTGGAAATCATGGGGAACGACTTGTGATGCTACTTTGCAGTCCCAAATCGTGAGACAAGTCGTATAAGTGTGAAAGGGACCTTACTGAAACAAAAGTAACAAATCAATACAAAAAACAAACAAAAACAGATTAGCAATTTTGTATTGTAACATCATAAGCATATTTGTTTGCAGGTCAAATCATTGTAATAAAATGTAAATCAGGCAATGGTGAACTTAGAGGAACGTGAAATTTCCAGAGGTCAAATTTAAAAAAAGTCACTTGAGGAGTGAAGCTCAGCATCCAACAAGCCGCAGCTGTAGAAATGGTCTTGGCACAAATGTTTAAGGCTCCCTGTGACCAATTGCAGCACAAGACAAAAACAAACCCTGTTTCTAACAAGTGGATTTAAATATTTACTGTACTGAGCCCTTATTAAGGCATTTAAATCAGCTCACATGTTCAATCTTGGCACACAAGCCTTTCTGCGTACTGCTAAAGAGCTCAAATCTTGGCTGCAGTTCTGCAAATCGCCCATCTTGGGAAGTCAAATCCTTGAACATCATGCAGAGAACATGTGGACAGGTCATCCTCAATAGGAAGTAAACCAAAAGGAAAATTAGACATACACATCTCAGATCTTAAAGCTGCAGATTCAACTAATCCAGATGGAAACCTACAAACTATACTTATTTCAGCAATTTAGCTTCTGCAACAATCATTTAATTTTGATAGAAATGGTTTTGAAGTGTGGAAATAATACAGGATATGTCTAGTCATTGAAAGAGGAAATGCATATTAAACTGGAAGGATGGTAAGCAATGTGACAGCATTATTCACTGGAAGAGAGGTCACACGGAACAGCACTACAGCTAGCGGGATTGATAGCAAGAGAAATGACAGATCAGGGCCAGCTCAGTGTCCTGTCACAAATCAGGAAACACAATCATAAAGTCATTCAGCGAGGAATGTACAGATCCACCCAGTTCTGTCTGTTAGATGAAAACAAGAGACATCTTCAATGCAAAGTTCTGTTCTCAAACCCAGAACAATGAGAAACTAAAGAAAATACAAGGGGGTCTTTTCTGGATCTACTGTCAGTAGTGTAGCTGCGCCTGTACTGGAACCAATTTTTTAATAATGTACTCTAACGGCACGAGGTTTGATCCAGACTCAAACATTACTTTCTCAGACAATTTAGGATCTCTAGTAAACAATAAAAAAAATCCAAAGTGTTTTATTTGAACACACAGATTTGATCACGTGCCAGAAAACATCTAAGTTGTGCAAAAATGTTTATTCTCAGGAAGAAAGGAAAGGAGAGGGGAAAAGGAAGAGAGCGCATTCATGGTGATAAATGGGGAGTACTCGGAATGGTCAGGGGTGGGTAGTGGGGTCCCCCAGGGTTCTGTGCTAGGACCAATCCTATTTAATTTGTTCATAAATGACCTGGAGGATGGGGTAAACAGTTCAATCTCTGTATTTGCGGACGATACTAAGCTAAGCAGGGCAATAACTTCTCTGCAGGATGTGGAAACCATGCAAAAAGATCTTAACAAATGAATGGGGTGGGCAACTACATGGCAAATGAGGTTTAATGTGGAAAATTTTAAAATAATGCATTTTGGTGGCAAAAATATGAATGCAATCTATACACTGGGGGGAGAATCTCTGGGGGAATATAGAATGGAAAGGACCTGGGGGTCCTAGTAGATGATAGGCTCAGCAATGGCATGCAATGCCAAGTGGCTGCTAACAAAGCAAACAGAATATTGGCATGCATTAAAAAGGGGATTAATTCCAGAGATAAAATGATAATTCTCCGGCTCTACAAGACTCTGGTCCAGCCGCACCTGGAGTATGCTGTCCATGTCTGGGCACCAGTCCTCAGGAAGTCCTCAGGAAATGGAGAGAGTACAAAGAAGGGCAACAAAGCTAATAAAGGGTCAGGAGTATATTAGTTATGAGGAAAGGTTGCAAGCACTGAACTTATTCTCTCTGAAGAAGAGACGCTTGAGAGGGGATATGATTTCAATGTACAAATACCGTACTGGTGACCCCACAATAGGGATAAAACTTTTCAGAGAAAGGGCATTTAATAAGACAAGTGGCCATTCACTAAAATGAGAAGAAACGTGGTTTAACCTTAAACTGCGTAGAGGGTTCTTTACTGTTAGAGTGGTACGGATGTGCAATTCCCTTCCACAGGCGGTGGTCTCAGCAGGGAGCATAGATAATTTCAAAAAAACTTTTAGATGAGCACCTGAACGACCGCAACATACAGGGATATACAATGTACTACTGACATAAAATCACACATATAGGTTGGACTCGCCTACTATGCAGCAATGTAACTATGGCATACATTATGGTGTATTCCTGGCAGGTATAAGAATGAGAAGATTTCTTATTATCTATTACTTACACTGAGACGTATGTATGTATGTACGTACAGTGCCTTGAAAAAGTATTCATATACCTTTGAGATTTTGTCATGTTAAAACCAAAAATGAAAATGTATTTTATTGGGATTTTTTGTGATAGATCAACACAAAAACGCACATAATTGTGAAGTGGAAGAAAAAAAGATAAATAGTTTTCAAAATGTTTTACAAATAAATATCTGAAAAGTGTGACGTGCATTTGTATTCAGCCCCCTTCACTCTGATACCCCTAACTAAAATCTAGAGGAACCAATTGCCTTCAGAAGTTACCTAATTAGTAAATAGAGTCCACCTGTGTGTAATTTAATCTCAGTACAAATACGGCTGTTCTGTGAGACCACAGAGGTTTGTTAGAGAACCTTAGTGAACAAACAGCATCATGAAGGCCAAGGAACACACCAGACAGGTCAGGGATACAGTTGTGGAGAGTTTTTTTAAAGCAGGATTAGGTTATAAAAAATATCCCAAGCTTTGAACATCTCATGTAGCACTGTTTAATCCATCACCTGAAAATGGAAAGAGTATGGCACAACTGTAAACCTACCAAGACATGGTCATCTGCCCAAACTAACAGGCTGGGCAAAAAGAGCATTGATCAGAGAAGCAGCCAAGAGGCCCATGGTAACCCCGAAGAAGCTGCATAGATCCACAGCTCAGGTGGGAGAATCTGTCCACAGGACAACTATTAGTCGCGCCCTCCACGTCTATGCTTATCATTTTGCTGCAGGGAGAAAAAGGGGGACCCAAAAACACTAGGTGATCATCCAAAAAAAAAAAACTAAGAAAAAAAATAAATGTACGTGGTTATGATATTCTGGAGATTCCCCATGCCCAAAAAATGTATATTCATTTACAAACACTCAGCCGATGATTACAAAATGTATTCCTCAATTGTGTAGGTCTTGGGAATAAAACAATCTACCCACAGCATTCTTTTTCTGCATCACCACAACACACTGCACTACCCCCCCCCCCCCCCCCCCGCAATCATTTACATTCCACAAAAGGACCCCCTATGAGGACGACAGAAATGTTTCAAATGTTTGGGCCAAACAGCCATCCCCTGGCCAGGTAACAAATCAAGGATTGCAAAAAATGCACTAAAAAACTGCAATGGCTTCAACACTTTACAAACACAATACAAATGTATAAATATCATGCCTAATGACAGTATGTACAGTAACATCTGTGGGGAGGGATACAAATATTTAAAGGCTAGAGTTCTGCTTTAGGACTGTACCAGAGAGGCCCATTTGTAATTTATGATTTCGTTATACCCTGTTGACATTGTACACAACTGCTGACAGCTGTCACTTCTGCATTACGTGTTAAAAATCCAACTTCTATATGGATGACAGACACTGCATTTCCCCTAGTTACAAAGCTAATTCCACTAAAACAATGATAGTTCCTCCTCAAAAGGAACCTTGTACTAGAATACATAGTCTGCTTTTGTGGCAGCCTCCATCTCACTTACAAAATGCTGAAAAAATTACAGCAATATAAAAATAACTTGCAAGATCATAAAATCTCAAGCTTTCCCAAAATCCCACTGTGAAGCCCAGTGACTTTAGTAGCAGGAAGAAGGAAGCGGCCGGAACAGAGTGAGTAAAAAGGTGAACATTTTTTCACACTTTCCCTCCAAGGTCCATGCACACTGGGCAAAAAAAAGGCCAGTTCTTTTGGCAGAAAAAAATGCACATAGAGTGATTTTGTTCACGCGTTTAACTTTATTTTCTGCCAGAAAACTTCTCTCAAAATCCAGAAGTTTTTTTTTTCTCTGCCTCTAAACGCTGAGCTTAAGGCTTCATTCACACTTGTGCGACTTGTCGTGCGACTTTGAACACTAGAGTCATGACAAGTTGCACCCCATGTTTTTCAATGACAACCGTTGAAAATTGTACGTCTTTAAGTCGCGACTTTAAAAAAGGTTCCTGCACTACTTCGGTCCAACTTTCATGCATTGTAGACTGCAACGTAAACCCTCAAAAGCCATATGAGAGTTGCACCTGTATGTTTTACATGCAACAGTTGTCCAATATCACTGGTCAAAGCCAAAGTTGAATCCAAGTCGCACCCATCCAAAGTTGCCTCAAAGTTGTACTCCGAAGTCTCCTGACTTAGGGGGTTGTGTGAATGGAGCCTAAAATATGCCTCTAAACATCATGTGCATAGACACATAGGAGGACATTGAGCTGCTTCTACAGGCAAAACGCTAAACTCCTGTACAAGCAGAGCTTTTCAAGTCTGGTGTGCATGGATCCTTAATGTGAACTTTTTATTTTCTATTATCACTGGAACTGTTTTTTTTTTTTAAACGGGTGGGGGGCTGCCACATAAGTGGATAGAAAATCCTAATGCAAATTTTTAACAAGAAAATGCAAATGGAAACATTTCTCCTTTAAAGGCAAGGTAAATCCATAGACTGAAGGAGGAAAGTGGAGTCCTCATTTCTGTACCATTACACTTCAGTATCCAGAGACCTAAGGAAAATGATGCCAACAAAACCAGTAACAAAAGGTTTACCTTTATTGCATCAATGACAAGGTCTCTTGCTTCTAGTTCCCCTTCTAAGATGCTCAGCAGTGTCAGCAATTCTGGCTTGCTGAGTTTTTCCAGATTCATTGTGTTCCCCTAAACAAAGGAAACAGAGAGGAGTTAGAAACCAAACATTTGGTTAGCCAAACTATTCACAGTGAATATAGGAACTGTAATATAGTGTTATAAACATACAGTATATATGAAAGAGGATCTAATCTTATTATGCCTTCTTTCACTGCAACTCCTAGATTGTATCATGACCAAGTACTGCAATTGCCAGTTTCACCTACACTGCTGATAAAAGCAGGTATTGCATCATTGGCTATAAATTAATAGCAGATCAGAACGTGAGTATCAATGGACATAAAATACACAAAATGCCCAAAAGTGAAGGGGAGTGCAGTTGGATTCCTCTCCTAGCCTTCACTTTTCTAGGAAAGCTTTCCATAAGACTTTGGAGTATGTCAATATGAATCAGTGCCCATTCAACCAGAAGAGCATTTGTCAGGTACGGATGATAGAAGCGAAGACCTGGCTTGCTATCAGTGCTCTAACTCATCCAAAAGGTATTCAACAGGGGGAAGAGAGAACTCTGTGTGGGCTACATGATCTCCTCCATGCCAAGTCTTTATGGAAGAACAGTTTAACCACTTACGGACCGCCCCATGCTGATATACGTCCTAAGTTTGAAGAGGAATATCGTTATTATGGCAGAAGCTAGCTGCCATAACCCCGGTATCCTCTTCTTCGGCCGGCGGTCCACTGTCCGATAAGAGTGGTCTCTGCGGCGGATTCCCGTCACGATCCAGTGCCCTCCGACGCTTACCGGAGCTGTCGGCAGCGGCGGAGGCGATCTGATCTTCACCCTTGCTGGGTATCAAGACGAGTGAGGGGAAGATGGCCCCCACCTGTCTCCATAACATTGCAGGGCGGAAGCAATGTCAAAACGTCACTTCTGCCCATAGGGCCATTTTTTTATTATTATTATTTTTTTAAATGAAACATTTTTTTTTTATGTTTTTTTTATTGCATTTTAAATGTAAATATAAGGTCTTTTTGAGCCTAGATCTCATATTTAAGAGGTCCTGTCATACTTTTTTTTCTATTACAAGGGATGTTTACATTCCTAGTAATAGGAATAAAAGTGACACCATTTATTTATCTTTTCTTTAAACAATGTAAAAATTAAATTTTAAACGCGCCCCATCCCGCAGAGCTAGCGTGTAGAAGCGAACGCATACATGAGTAGCGCTCACATATGAAAACGGTGTTCAAACCACACACAAGGTATCACGCGATTGGTAGAGATAATTCTAGCCCTAGACCTCCTCTGTAACTCAAAACATGCAACCTGTAGAATTTTTTAAACATCGCCTATGGAGATTTTTAAGGGTAAAAGTTTGTCGTCATTCCACGAGCGAGCGCTATTTTGAAGCGTGACATGTTGGGTATCAATTTACTCGGCGTAACATTATCTTTCACAATATTTAAAAAAAAAAAAAAATGGGCTAACTATACTCAAGCTTTCCCACTTGAGTGACAGGAGAGGTGCTTTACAGTCGCTTTGCAGGCGCTATTTTGAGCGCTATAGCGCCTGTAAAGCGTCTCAGTGTGAAAGTAGCCTAAAGGTAAAAGATACATGCTTAGTCTTTAGAACCAATTTAAGGGGTGAGGTGAAAAAGGGAGAGATAGATCTGCGTTTCACCAGCATGTGGATGATATTGAAAGCCATGTAAGTTTATCAACTGACCAAGGGAGGAGGCATATATAGAGTATAGAAGGGGTCCAAGGACAACTTAAGAAAAAGGATAAACAGAAGGAAGGTCACACTGAAGGAGGGCTTAAAAAGGTAGCAGGAGAACCAATAAAAAACAGAGTCTTGGAGATCAAGGTTGTGGAAGAGGAGTGACTGGTCAATTGTATCAAAGACAGTAAAAAGGTCTAATAGTATGAGTATAGAGTAGGGTGAATTGGTTTTAGCAGTTAGTAAATCATCAGGACGTTTTGTACATCACAGAGTGTAACAAACATTAATTTCCTAAGGTTTTTATTTTCCTCTGTGGTTCACTATTCATCAATTTACTGGAACTTTGAAAGAGCAGAGCTAATTCGTGCCTATGGGGTGGGCTAGTGAAGTCTGAACATTGATCTTTACCTTATGAAAAAAAGGTTTGACAGCTTATGCTTTTTATGTTAGCAAGTTGTTTACATCTTATTTTGCTTCCAGCCTTGGAGATTGCACTCCTGAGCTCTGTAATTTTCAGATATACATAAATTACAGACCTTCCATGTACAGTAATATGCCTGTGTACAATCTGTTTTGTTTATATACAATAGTTACATATTCACAGGGCTGATCATATGAAGATAATGTAGGAATCTGTGGAATGTGTAATGCATAGTGGAATGGGAGTGTTTGGGTTGGGTCAAAGTATTATTTAGGCTGGTTCAGTGCAGTTACAGGAAGATAACACCACTAAGTCTAATTACGAAACAAGTGTTTACAATTCCTTTCCAACCCTTAATACATACGTGTTTGGGTTTTGAGGATGTTGGATGTAATACCAGACATTCAGTGCTGGTGGTTTCTGACTACAATAGGTATTTTAGGTCTCACAGACCATCTTACAGACTTTCAAGCTCCAAGTCCAACATGTCACTAGAAGAGACGGTTTCCTCCACAGCCACGTAACCAAATGGGCAATTCCCCTCTCCATTGTCTCGGATTGGCCAATGTGGATATCATGATGTCACCACCTGCCTCTTCACCTCGTCCAATTAGAACACACCGATTACTGCCCTGTTCATGCGAGTAGGCGATCTCCTGTTTTTACTACTACTACTGTGATTTCCCACTTTCACAGCGGTCCCACTTGAATGGAATAATATATGCTTTTATTGAGCCAAGCTGGACCAATGTACTAAAAGAAAAGAAAGATCACCATGCTTGGTTAAGCTGCTAGCACCAAAAATCTGTGATACCAACATTTTAAACAGAGAATACTAAATAAGGTGTAGCACTATATTAAAACTAAATACAATTATATCAAACAATCCACAACAATATTCACACCAAAAATTAAATCGAAGTGTCCATGCATTTTTTCCATATAATAGTATCAAAAAGATATAAAAAATTCCAATATTTATAATAAATCGCAAAAAAGGATCAGATCCCAAACGACCAATCCACTTCACAGTGACAATGCAGAATCGGAAGAAGATACCCACTAAAATCGTAGTGCCACACAGTGCTTTCACAGGATCCTACCAGAAAAGTTTTACCACCTTGTGATAATAGGGTCAAACAGCGCTTATAGGTTTAAACCCTAGTGATCCAAAATGCCCCTATTTCAGCACATCCTCCGAGACATCCACTGGTTCCACTCATGTAAATGACATACAAAAAAGGAGAAAGCAACTCTCATAGGGTAGTACAATTAAAACCCAAATTTAATAACATAATAAAAGTGCACACTCACACTATACTAAATAAAATGCAGCATTACCGCAAGTACATGCAATCGATCAGCATCGATTACATCCTACTTCTGGTAACGCGCGCGTTCTTACGTCATCATAAAAAAATCACTTGGGAGTTCAACTTGAAATTCGAATGTCCTTATAATGCAGATGGAATTCCAAACAAACAAAGGTTTATGTTCAGGAAATGGTGATCACGAAGCTGTGACTCTTTCAGCTTGTAGCCTATGCAAATATGACAAGTGATAATAAGCCATTTCAAGGGCTAAGCTACATCAGTGGCTGCAATTTAAAACTGTTCGCTTCTGACCATGGAATCTTGGGATCAATCAAGTTATAAAGTACTTAACTAATTATGCACAATTGCGGCACTGTGCTATCAAGCATTACTAATCGGATACAAGTTCATTTGTAATTCACACCACAAAAGCGCATTGATTTAAGATTTAATGAGTGGCAGCTGGATTTTGTGATCATTTTCTGGTGATTTTTAGTTAGATTAATTATTATATTGAAAACATTTTAATTGGACAGCCAGTGGCTTTGTGCCCATTGAATGTGTAGTGTAGAAGGTGTTGTATGTAGCAGATGCACACACAAGGCGGGTAATTTAAACCTGAAAACCTTGAGACTCCATAGAAAACATTAGAAGATAAAAACTATACGGCTGGATTTAAAAAGCCTCATAATAGGGTATGATAAAAAGTAATTATTAATTTTTTTTTTTTTTTTTTTGGTGATCATGTACCCTAGACAGTCCCGTATCTCCAATATCTTTATTTCTTATATTAATTTGGGATGATGGTACAATATATGTGAGTAACTCTAGGAGAACACCCCAGTCTAACAAGCTTTGAAAACCTCATAATAGGGTGTACTATAGACGGTAAATCTAGCTATAGTTACACTAGAAGATTTAGCACCCTCTACCCCCTCCGCAATTGCAAATGTGGTTATTTTTTCTGTGTCCTTATGTTTATTTGTTGTGGCCCCGTTCCCCAAAGCCATTCAGACCTAGGACATGTCCCTGGCCCTGCAGCCTCCTGGGATATTCACATCATATCTTTCAGGAAGCTGTACCAGAATCTGTCTTGATAGGACAGCCTTCTGTCGTTCCTTGAACAGCAGTACTCAGACTAGAAGAGGGAAGGCAGCAGTAGTAGTAGCCGGTCAGGTCAGGCTCTGCTGCACAGATGCTAATAGGGAACATGCTGAGAGAAGAGGAGAGCAAAGAGAGGAGTTGATATCTTGTTATTGTGTTAATGCTCCTTCAGTGACCAATCAACAGATTGCAGGTGGGCTCAGGCACGGTACCCATAAGCCCTCACGCACACAGGGCATTAGAAAAAACAAGCTCCAAAGCCAGTACCGACGCCAGGAAAAAGCAGCTTTAAAAACATGCTTTTAGTAGCTTTTTGCATTGGCGTTAATGCGTGATTAGCCGCGCTAGCTTTTAGCAGCGTTTCTCTGCCTCTATTCAAAATCAATAGTTCCCTATGAGAGCCCATTGATTTGAACAGAAGTCACAGATCATGAAAATCCGACCTGTGGTGTGACTTGTGCACTGAGGATCTTGAAGGGGAACCCCTCGCCAGGATGAAAAAAAAGAAAAGAAAAAAAAAAAAAAAACTGTGTGGGCCCCCCCCCCCCCCCCATAAAACCATACCAGACCCTTATATGAGCCTTATATGAGCATGCAGCCCGACAGGTCAGGAAGGGGGGGGTGGACAAGCGCCATCATGATCATCATGATCCGACTTTTATTCAAATCAATGGGCTCTCATAGGAAACCATTGATTTTTTTATCTAAAAAAAAAAACACGCTTGACGTGGCCGTTTCCAGCATTAAGCCGCGTTTAGCAGCAACAAACATTTTTTACAGCGGTGATGCTGGTCCTCAGAACATACTGGCCCTGGGGTTTTCTTGCAGCTTCAAAACACCTATGCCACTTACAGCTCCTAAAAGCCTGTGTGTGCATAAGACCATAGAATAACATGGAGAGGCGTTTTTAAGCTGCAAAAACGCCCTGTGTGCATGAGGCCTCAACGTGAGGCAGAAGTTATGATGTAAGCATGCTCAGGCCCAGCACAGGCTAGGGGAGGAGTAGGGGCAGTCTTACTCAAGCATGATCCAAGGCAACCATGCCTAGTGTAAGTATGCCCAAGTACCAGTAGACATACATCCAAAATCCAGATTACACACACTAATTGACTCCTCACAGATAAGTCCCCAGGTGACACTCCTGGATGTGGTACTGATCATTCTGTGTGAATGGACACAGATGCGGGACTCGGAAGAATGCCCGTACGGGTGTCCACCAAAGAGAGCGCTTCTCCAACCTGGACACTCAGGGTACCACACTCAGGGGGAGTTGGTACAAAAGGTAATAGTTGTGGGGATGATCTGATGGAGGTGACTCAGGTATAGTTCTTAGGTAGAGGTGGGGTAGGCTTCCCTGAATAAGTGAGTTTTCAAGGATTGCCTAAAGGCAGACAAGGTAGGGGCAGGGAGTTCCAGAGGATGGGAGAGGCTTTCGAAAAGTCCTGGAGGCAAGCATGGGAGGAGGTAACAAGGGAGCTAGAGAGCAGGTGGTCTTGGGAGGGCTGGAGAGGACGATTTGTTAGTGGTTAGTATTTTGAATTTTATACGGTGGCGTAGGGGAAGCTAGTGAAGGGACTGATAGAGAGGAGCAGCAGTTACGGATTGGTTAGTAAGATGTATTAGTCTAGCAGCAGTATTGATAATAGACTGAAGGGGGATAGCCTGTGTAAGGGTAGGCCAGTGAGGAGGGAGATACAGTAGTCAAGGTGGGAAATAACCAAGGAGTGAATAAGTTGTTTTGTTGTGTCGTTATTCAGGAAAGCAGTTAAAGCGATGTTCAATCCTTGGTTTAAAAAAATTAATAAAAAATCATGTTATATTTACCTTCTAAGTGCAATGGTTTTGCACAGCATTTTATGGCAGCACATCACACTGTAACACACCGCAGTGCATTGTCATGCACATAGATGCACTGGGAAGGTGCATTGGGGTGCTATTCAGTATGAATGGCACCACAGTGCACCAATACACAATGGGGGTTATTTACAAAAGGCAAATCAACTTTGCACTACAAGTTCACTTGGAAGGGCAGTCGCTTTAAATCTGAGGGGTAGATCTGAAATGAGGGGAAGCTCTGCTGATTTTATCATCCAATCATGTGCAAGCTAAAATTCTGTTTTTTTTTTCTTGCATGTCCCCCTCGGATATACAGCGACTTGTAGTGCAAAGTGGATTTGCCTTTAGTAAATTACCCCCAATGTGTGTTATCACAGCACAAGTGTTAAGGGGCCCAAGAATAGAAATAGGATACTAAAGCTATAACACACAATTATTTTTTTGCAGATTTTGGCCAGGTTGAAAGGGTGGATTTAATGACAAAAGCAAGGATAAGAGCTTACATGCATAAATACATGATAACAAAGAGCTATTAGGACCAGCACAGATATCATATGTCCTAGAGAGCACAGCAATACCCTGGGGTGTAATACCGATAATGGGCCGCAGTATGTATTCCAAAATTAGCTTTATGCTAATTACTCTTAATGAGTAATATAATTCACCACCTGAGACCAGAGGGTCTCCATTTAAACTACTTAGTGGGTAAAAAGACCTTAGGCTAAAAACTGCTAAATGGCAATCCTTAAATAAAGATGCAAAGACATCCTCTTTAGCCAATACTTCATGGGTGGTTGGCAGCCCGTTGTACATATAGTAATTCTTCTATATAAATCATACACTGCAAGTGGAGCAGCCAAAGCCAAATTATTAAAAAAAAAATAAAAAAAATTAGACTCAAAGTCACTGCAAAATAGAAAATAGAATCTTTCATTTCTGTATTCCATTCTTTTCAAAGGTCAACTGCTGGCACTGCTGCTGTGATGCATGGGCGCTGCCTTTGAGCGCATTGGAGGTGCTATTCCAAATATATGGAAAGCCAACACATGTAATGGCCATTGGCAAGCGTGGTCACAACACAGAAATAAGTCGGACCTAAAAGTGAACTGTTTTATGTGGCAAAATATTTCCAGTTCTGTTAAGGTAGTGTTGTGATTTCCATTCCTCTATCAGATGGAATGAGGCCTTACTGTCGGTTTATCCACAGTGGGGCTTTAAAAAAAAAAAAAAAAAACATTTTGACAAGCAAACACTCCAACATCTCCTGGTAGTATTGAAACTTACCACCACCTCCTTGCATGAAAGAGGTGGGAAAACTGCAACATTACCAGAGAGAATTCGAATTTTGCTCATCTGATTGGTAAAGACATAAAGACCGAAGCCATGCAGATGTAGGTGGCTGCAGCTGATATGTAGGGGACCTCTAGGTGTCGGAATGCTAGTATCGAGAATAGCTGTTCTGCCGTGACAGAGTTCCTTTAAACATAAAACAACTTTATTTATTCAGGTGTTATAGTGTATATAGTATATTAACAGAATAGTGCGCCAGTGATCAGAAACATCTGTTCACTTCTATAATACTGTCACAACCTAAACAGACGCGAAACCGAAGAAAGTTATATTACTAGAACAGTTCATAAAAAAACAATAGTAACTCGTAGACACCAAAATCCAACCTATATTGGCCTAAACTTACTTGCACTTTATAAGAATTGTATGTATTATTCAGCAATTAGAACCACAAGAAGCAGTTTTCCTCTGGCCTTGCGCTGAAACCACTTCCTACTCAAAACATACTCAGGAAGTCCAAAGAAAAACAACCTATTGTAGCTTGTAAAATATAGGAACTGGTGAAAAGCAAAGTCTTCATTTATAACACCAAACGGCTAATGGAGCATTTACTAACAAGGTAACAAAGTAACTTGTGGAAAATGATAGCACAGAAAATGTATGTGTATGGAAACCCTAAACCCCAAAATGTATGTTTGCCATCACGTATCACTATATACAAATTTTTTCATCAAATCTTTATTTTTTATTTTTTAGTGCAAATGTACAAAGATCCACTTCCTGCCAGTAACAGCACTTTGGGTTTTTCCTGTTGCTGGCTGACAACGCCAAGTCACTGCACCACAATTAGCAGCAGCATTACACGTTCCTTGCTGGGCTCGTTCACACATGGTGCGCTGACTGGTGTGTAAAGGCCAGTCACTGCTAGGGCACATAGAAAATAATATGTGCCCCATTCGCATTGCAACATAGCCTGAGGCTGCGGTAAAATACAGACACATAGCATAGGATGGCAATGCTGTGCAGAAACATGAAAGAAATTCTAACAGTTATAATAATAATAATAAATAATAATAATAAAAAAAACACACACACACACACACCCACACACCATGTTATACTTCCCGTACCTACTTTGTGTAATAGTTTTGCACAGAAGCCCTAATCCTCTTCTTTTTAGATCCCGCCAGCCGTCCTGGCTCCTCGACCCTGCCCAATGCCCCCAACAGCCAGCCTCTTGCTATGGGGGGAACTCGAGTAGGCTCGCTCCCAAGCCACTCCCTTGTGAATGGACATTTGTCCGTTCACACACAGAGTGAGCCTTGAACCCCTTCCCACTCTCTCCTCATTGGCTCACTGGCTGTGATAGACAGCAGCATAAGCCAATGGCTCCAGCTGCTCTCATGCACATCGCTGCATCAAGATGGGGCTCAGGTAAGGGAGGCTAAGGAGGGAGCTGAACCAGGAAAGGTTTATTTACCTGAATGCATAGAATGCATTAGGGTAAAAATCCTTCTGCCTTTAGAACCACTTTAAATGAAGTGTCAGTTTAAAGTCAAATAAAGGTAAAATTAAAAAAAAAAAGAAGTAAACACACATCACACCGCCCTCTCCCCATGGCCTACATCAGTCAAATCAGTCAAAACCTGACACCTGTCTGCGAGCAGGCAGTGTGAAGAAGGAATTCATTGGTTCAAGTCTATCATACGATAGGCATCCCAAAAGTCATCTGAAGGAGCACACGTGGCGGGCCGACAACGCTGCTGCCAATTGTGAAGCTGTTAACCCCAAGAACTAGAAGTAGTGTTACCAACAGGATCTCCAAGTAAAACATTTTGTAAACAGATTTGCACAAAAAAAAAAAAAAATTGTTAAAGAAAACTGTACAGACTACAGAGCAAGGCATGATACCAAACAAACCGAAAAACTGATTTCGGGTTTACATTATTTTAATACACATTTAAGTAAACCTGGAAAATATGAAATTGGTAGGTATAAAATGAAAATATGCATAGCCAACTTTTACTTTCTTTGAAAATTACATATCAAATCCCATGCACATGGCCGTATTGTATTTGTAGGTCCATAAGAAAAATAAAAAGTCTGTACCACATTTCAACTCTGATGCACAGGTTTGTATGCATTCAGATATGAACTACGTAAAGTCATTCTGCGCTTGTGTTGCTGCCACCTACATAGTGTTGATATCTACCTGTACATCCCCCCTGATTTATTTCATTGGCGCAGTGGTGGCGCAGGACGACCTCACCCTTCAGAATGGGTCGAGATCATTCTGCACCTGTGGCGCTGCCTACACATGGTTTATGTTTGCACCTAAGCAGCAATGGTGGCATATATGATCCATTTACTCTGTATGCAAGTAAACTATTGCACAAGTGTTTAAATGCATACAGCGTAAATATAGTCAAACATTGGAACATGGATGTAGAATTTTCTTGCTTTGGTTGTCATAGCTAAACACCAAAATGGAGGTGTGTAAATGCGCCCATAACATGCATGCTGAATTTAGTTCCATACAAGTTACAGATCTGAATGCAGTATATTGTACATGCGTGTGCAATCAGTAAACACAGAGATACAATATACAGCCGGTATTATATGCAAATCCTGACTTCTGTAAATATAGACATCCTGCTCATTGGAGGTGGAAGGGGCAAATTTTACAGAAAGTTCATTTACCTTGCTTAGCTGTCCTTAGCTCTGCATCTACTTTGCATTTCCCCATGCAGTTCCACTGACTGTAATTTTTATTTCCTTACAAGATCAGTCTAAATTGCCTAGGTTTAACACCAAACAAAAAACTTTCTGTGAAAACATCACCAAGATGCTAAAAGCTACAAAGGCCCAGTACAGAGCAATCACAGATTCAGTATCAACCTAAAGTTGAAGTTTAATCCCCCTAGCATAACGTTCCCCTGTCGAAAAGCATACAAAAAGTTGAATTTTTTCTCAGCACACACATTAATTGTGCATTTTAGGCCAGAGAATTACTTAAACCTCCACAACATTACATAGCTTCTGAAAGCTGAGAACCAATAAAAAGTCAGTAGCTGCAATTTTTTATGCTGCACAACTTTTTATTTTATTTCATTTTTTTACATTTTTAGCATTAAAAAAATAGAAAATATATACTATAACTAATTCTAGCGCACACAAAAATAGAATTCAATTTTTGTTCCTAAAAAATTTAGGAGACGAGACTTTGTCGAAGTGAATAGATACCAAATATGCCAAGCCGTAAAAATACATGCACTGAATTGTACTTACTCATATATGCATCCCCTATGGGACGGTATTATGCAGAGACAGGTCCTCCTTTATTAGGCCCCTGAAGTCTCTCCCGCATTGTTTTCAAACAGCACTAGATTTCTTTTCATTCCTGACTGCTGGCTAGGGATAGTTTATCCAATTGCAATTCTGGCAAAAATCACACGTTCTCACTGGCTGCCACCCATGTGGATTGGTCCTTGAAAGTCTCGTCCCTCCCCCAGTCTGACTGAATAGTGAAAAATATATTTCAGTAGTCTGATGAACTTGGCCCTTTGTCCCTCTGCTACCATCCATCAGCATGCTCCTTGCAAGCAATAGGAATACTGCATCATACCCGATAGAGCCCTTATCCTACTCCACCTTATCTTAACCACTTGCCTACCAGGCACCAACACCCCCCTCCCATCCAGACCAATTTTCAGCTTTCGGTGCTCTCACGCTTTGAATGACAATTACTCAGTCATGCAATACTGTACCCAAATGAATTTTTTGTCCTTTTTTTCCCACAGCTTTCTTTTGGTGGTATTTGTTGGGTTTTTTATTTTTTGCGCTATAATTGAAAAAAAAGACCGAAAATTTTGAAAAAAAAACGCATTTTTCTTTGTTTCTGTGATACAATTTAGGAAATTATTAATTTTTCTTCATAAATTTTGGCCACAATTTATACTGCCACATATCTTTGGTAAAAATAACCCAAATTAGTGGAAATTATTTGGTCTTTGTGAAAGTTACAGACTCTAGAATCTGTGGTGCGAATTATACAAAATTGATCACATCTGATGTACTGGTGATCTCATTTCTTGTGACCCGAACAAGCCAGGAAAGAACAAATACCCCCCAAATGACCCCTTTTTTGAAAGTAGACATTCCAAGGTATTTAGTAAGAGGCATGGTGAGCTTTTTGATGTTGTCATTTTTTCCCACAATTCTTTGCAAAATGAATTCTTTTTTTATTTTTTATTTTTTTTCTACAAAATTGTCATTGTAATAGGTTATTTCTCTCACATGGCATCCGTATACCACAAATGACACCCCAAAATAAATTCTGCTACTCCTCCTGATTATTACGATACCACATATGTGGGACTTTTCCACAGCCTGGCCACATAGAGAGGCCCAACATGCAGGGAGCACCATCGCGTGTTCTAGGAGCATAAATTACCGTATATACTCGACTATAGGCCGTCCCGAGTATAAGCCGAGACCCCTAATTAACCACCAAAAAATGGGAAACCTGCATTGACCCGTGTATAAGCCGAGGGTACAAAATGCAGCAGCTACTGTAAGTGGAAAAGAGGGCCAGCAATGCCCATCTGCAGCTGCCTGTCCCCTGTACAGACCCCCCCCCCGTGTCCCCATTACAGCCTACCTGTGCCGATCTTCGGTCCCCGGTCCCCGCTCTCCGGTCTTCGGTTCCCGCTCTACGGTCTCCGGTCCTCGGTCCCTGCTCTCCGCTCTGTCCCTGCTCCCCGCTCCCCGCTCTCCGCTTTGTCCCCGTGTACGGTGCCATTGCAAAATTAAAAAGCCGCGCCTCCTCCTCATCCTCGTCCGTGATAGGAGGAACGCTGTTTTCCCAGCAGTCAGTGCGCAGTGTTCCGCCTATCACGGACGCCCTCTCATCCTCGTCCATGAGATGAGAATGACAGGGCATCCGTGATAGGCGGAACACTGCACTGCTGGGAAAATTAGTGTCCGCCTATCACGGACGGGCGGGAGGAGGCGGCGCGGCTTTTTAAAACTGCCGTCTGTCTGCATGACAAGCTGTTCATGTAGGCAGACGGCAGTGACTCGAATATAAGCCGAGGGGGGGACTTTCAGCCCTAAAAAATGGCCTGAAAATCTCGGCTTATATTCGAGTATATACGGTACACATCTAAATTGTTGACTACCTATTACACTTTTGAAGGCCCTGGAGCACCAGGACAATGACACGTGACACTGACGTGGCACTGATGACACGTGACACTGACGTGGCACTGATGACACGTGACACTGACATGGCACTGATGACAGATGGTACTAATACGGGGCACTGATGACACGTGACACTGATGACAGATGGCACTAATATGTGGCACTGATGAGAGATGGCACTCATACATGGCACTGATATCACGTGGCACTAATATGTGGCACTGATGCGAGATGGCACTAATACGTGGCACTGATGACAGACGGCACTAATACGTGGCACTGATGACACATGACACTGATGACAGATGGCACTGATACGTGGCATTGATGACAGGTGACACTGATAACAGATGGCACGTGACACTGACAGATGGCACTGATGACAGATGTCACTGACTACAGATGGCACTGGCAAATGGCACTGGCAGATGGCACTGGGGATGGCACTGGCAGATGGCACTGGCAGATGGCACTGGGGATGGCACTGGCAGATGGCACTGGGGATGGCACTGGGGATGGCACTGGCAGATGGCACTGGGGATGGCACTGGCAGATGGCACTGGCAGATGGCACTGGGGATGGCACTGGCAGATGGCACTGGGGATGTCATTGGGCACAGATTGCAGTGGTGGCAGTGGGCACAGATGGCATTTGATTTTTATTTTTTATTTTTTTTAAAACTTACGGCGCTGCAGCCGTTCATCTCCCCCTCCTCACACGCTGTCTCTGTGTGAGGAGGAGGAGCGGCGCTGAGAGATGATCTCATATGTTTACATATGAGATCATCTCTCATTGGCCAGGGCGATCGCGCTGTAAACGGCCGCTGTTATTGGCCGTTTACAGCGATCTGTGATTGGCCGTGTCCGAGGGACACGGCCAACACAGAATTTCCCTGCTGCGCGCTCGTGAACGCGCACAGGGAACGAGGAAAGGGGAGGCCGTCATATGACGGCCTCCCGGGATTTGGCATCCGCGCTGTGGCCGTCATTCGGCTACGGCCGGATGCGAAGTGGTTAAGCTGGATACACACTATACAACTTTTGTTCTTCAATTTCCTTTAGATTTACCTTCGACTATGTAGTGCAAAGGCCTGCCTGATTTTATACAAATTGAAGTGTTTAGATTTGACCTCATATTATATGGTTTTGGTAAATCTAAAGGGAAAAAAAATCTAAAGAAAATTGTATAGTGTGTATCCAGCTTTAGTCTGAGCTCTGCTGTACAGGGTCTGCAGGACACCAATACTAGGTCACAATCAGGTATTTAAACTACTTACATTTAAACAAATAAATGATGTATTAAAAGCGGTAGTAAACTGCAAAAGAAAAAAAAGAAAAAGAAAATAATAATGCACATTATGAAAGACTACCCGAGAACGAAGCCCTCTAGCGGTGTGATGTCACCGCTGGCTTCCATTTTTCACCCGGTCTTCCTTTTTGGGTTCGCAGCTGCAGTTTGATTGGCCGAGCTGCGATGACATCACAGCTTTCTATATGAACACGCCATCCATTGAGAGTGCAGTCCGAATGCGTCGGTGACATCACCGGTGCTGCTGAAGTAAATGTCTTCTGAACAGTGCATGTTCAGGGGATATTTACTGTACCTACAGGTAAGCCTTACTATAGGTTTACCTGTAGGTATAAACTAAAAAAAAGCGCTTACTACCACTACAGAGCTGCATTAATTTCTGTTTTTTATATGTGCATGGAGTTCAGCTTTAAGAAAATGAAAGAAATGAGTAGGTAGACTCTTTCGTAAATCTTATATCAGAATATTAAGTGTTGCCATGGGGACAGAGACTAGCAATTAGTTGTGCGCAGTCTGAAAATCACACCCTGTGTCTCACCACTGACAACCATCCTAATATTGGCTGCAGTTCAAGCCCAGAGTTTCGATAGAGAAGCCGAAACGGAGGTTTGCATCACCACTTAGGCCTTTATAAGTACACGAGCATTTCCAGTTATCCACACCTCCGCCCACGCTTTTGTGAATCACAGAGGTAGCAAACACCTGGCCTGCTGTGAATATAGGCCAACCTGTCACTGCAATTGTATGAAGATTCCTAGTCAAACACTAACATCACATTCCGTTAGCTGCTAAACTATCACACTGATTGACCTGGTGTGGTTTAGGCAGCATTACCTTTCACTATGGACTTCTAGTAGTATATATAGGTAAAACTCCATAAAAAAGGCACCCGGACCTACAGCATTTGTTTTGCTTGTTAAAGCTTTCAAAAAAAAAAAAAAGGGGAACAGTAAAGGAAGCAATATTACATGTAAGGTATGCCAGCAGCAATCAAAATAAAAGGAAATATAGATCGTCCATTACATTCCTTATTTTTGGTGTTTTGGGCATGGTAACGGGACTGTAAATTGGCTTTATAATATAAATCGCGTGGCCACAAAAGTATGCATCTGGTTACATCACTGCCATAAGCCAAAGTGATCGAGAGAGAGAAGATATATCCAGACTGAGTAGTGCGGAGCTCAGTCTGACAATTCAGCCTCATGTACACAGCAAGTTTTGTTAACTCTCCTACACTACTTCTCTAGCTTGACGCTTGTAAATGTGTGTAATGCTTTTAAGTGCGTCAACGCTTGGGCAATAATTCATTTGATTGGTGATTGCTGATCCTGGATTCACAGGCTGTGGGGGGGTTTTCTGCCTCAAAAAGCATATATGTGCATGGGCCAACATGCAGGGGTGTTTACAGGCAAAAAAATTAAAAAAAAAACCAAACAAACAAACAGCCAAACGCCCCTAGGAGCAGCAGAAAAACATCCAGTGGACATGAGTGGCAAGAAGAAAATCATTGTGGAAAGAAAGCCATAAGAAGTCTCGTTTGCAGCTTGCGAGAAGCCATGTGGGGGACACAGAAAACATGTGGAAGAAGGTGCTCTGGTCAGAACACTGCACATCGCTCTGAATACACCATCCTCACTGTGAAACATGTTGGTGGCAGCATCATGTTGTGGGGATGCTTTTACTCAGCAGGAACAGGAAAGCTGGTCAGAGTTGATGGGGAGATGGATGGAGCCAAATACAGGGCAATCTTGGAAGAAAACCTGTTAGAGTCTCCAAAAGACTTGAGACTGGGGCAGAGGTTCACCTTCCAGCAGGACAACAACCCTAAACATACAGCCATACCGACAATGAAATGGTTTAGACTTTAGACAAAGCATATTCATGTGTTAGAATGGCCCGTCAATGTCTCCAAATCCAATTGAGAATCTGTGTCAAGACTTGAAAATTGCTGTTCACAGACGCTCTCTATCCAATCTGACAGAGCTTGAGCTATTTTACAAAGAAGAATGGGCAAAAATGTAATTCTCTAGATGTGTAGAGACATACCCAAAAAAGACTTGCAGCTGTAATTGCAGTAAAAGGTGGTTCTACAAAGTATTGGCTCAGGGGGCTGAATACAAATGCACGACACACTTTTCATGTATTTGTAAAAAAAAATTGAAAACCATTTATCATTTTCCTTCCACTTCACAATTATGTGCCACTTTGTGTTGTTCTATCACATAAAATCCCAATAAAATACATTTACGTTTTGGTAGTAACGTGACAAAATGTGGAAAATTTCAAGGGGTATGAATACTTACTTATTCAAGGCACTGTATTTAAAGAAGCAGAATGTTAATACACACTTTTATTTAGAACATTGCTATACAGAGTTTATTCTTGCCTGGTTATACAGTTTTGCTTCCAAATATATATATCACATCCACTAACAGTCTCTGAATCAAGGCTTTCTACGACCTGTCCATAATTCCAAGTACTGACTACGTAGGCACTATAAAATCCCTATTTTATATGTCTACTGCAGCCATTCACAACCGGGATTCCTTAACTACCTGAGATCCGCGCTATAGCCGAATGACGGTTACAGCGTGGATCTTAGATCCGCGATGTAGCCTGCGCGCTCTGTGATCAGCGAGTCTGTGAGACTCGCTGGATCACAGATCCGAGTAAGGGGTCGATCCCGACCCCTTACCACGTGATCAGCTGTCAGCCAATAACAGCTGATCGTGTGATAATAACAGAGCCGGTAATCGGCTTTTTTTCCTCCTCGCGCTGACAGCGCGAGGAGAAGAAAAAAATCCGATCACTGGCAGCAGTGAGAGGGACATCAGTCCCTCTCACTGCAATGTGCCCAGCAATGTGCCCAATCCATGGTGCCCACCTTTGCCTAATTAAAGTGCCGCCTACCAGTGCCCACAGTGCCATCTGTCAGTGCCCACGGTGGCATTGGTCAGTGTCCACAGTGCCATCTGTCAGTGCCCACAGTGCCATCTGTCAGTGCCCACAGTGCCATCTTTCAGTGCCCACAGTGCCAGTGCTGCACATCAGTGTCACCTACCAGTGCTCATCAGTGTCACCTACCAGTGCTCATCAGTGTCCCCTACCAGTGCTCATCAGTGCCCATCAGTGCCACCCTATCAGTGCCCATCATTGTCATCCATCAGTGCCCATCGGTGCCACCCATCCGTGCCCATTAGTGCCATCTTTGCTGTCCCCATCAGTTCCGACTTATCTGTCCCCACCAGTGCAGCCTATCAGTGCCCACCAGTGCAGTCTATCAGTGCCCACCAGTGCAGCCTATCAGTGCCCACCAGTGCAGCCTATCAGTGCCCACCTGTGCCGCCTCATCAGCACATATCAATGAAGCAGAAAAATTACCTGTTTGCAAAATTTTATAACAAACTATTAAACATGATTTTTTTTTTTTCCATCTCTTTTTGTTTGTTTAGCAAAAAATAAAAACCCCAGCTGTGATGACTGCGCAATTGTCATTCAAAGTACGTCAGCGTCAGCGCCAAAAAGTACGTCAGCGTCAGCACCAAATGCTGAAAATTGGTCTGGTCACGAGGGGGGTTTAAGTGCACAGTAATCAGGTGGTTAAAGGAGATCTATAGTCACAGCCTACGCTTTCATTTTATGACATCAGCATTGCAATAGCAATATCAATTTTTTTTTTTGACAGTCCAACATAAGCTCATTTGAAAATCTCTTTTCAGGTTGTGAACCCTGCATGTCTGCAGACTATCTCTTTCCCTGATTTCCCATGGTACCTTGCTGTCTGCAAGCATCGATTCCTGTACTGACTCCGCCTCCTGAAACTCCTCCTCTCAGCACCTCTGTAGATCAGAAGGCAGGCTCTGTGAAATGTGTGGCACAGCAGTGCCTACTCACAAGACAAGGGAATAAATGTGTGTGGGAACATTCCCAAACTCAGTTTTCCAACTTCCAGATAATTTTGAATAATTGAAATACAATGTGGAATTGACCTCCCATTTGAAAGCGTATGCATAGCTCCAGGGACCTCGCCACTTGGCAAAACTAGCAACATGGACACCAATGACCTCTTTAGCTATCTGCCTTCTTCCCACTAACCAATGTAAGGGGCATTTTTCCCCACTGTCCCCTGAAGAATTGTTTTTTAGCAGGGGCTCCCCCTGGAACCTAAAAAATATTTCAAGGATTCCTCTAAATAAAAATTTGAGAACAGCTGTCCCCAAAGACACATTTTTAGAGGGGAACACTTTGTAAGTTTTGTTCCTTCAGCCCGCACTGTTGAACGAAAAAAAAAATGTATAGTGGGTACCCCACATAAGACTTATAACAAGCTAAAGATCTACAACAAAGAGGAGATGTAACACAGACAGATATTGTAAAACAGACAAGAGTTAGTTTGGACACACTAGCCGGCAGGGACTTTGTGCAGGCTGGTATGTATTGTCTAAGAGCGATGAAGGGTGGTGTGACGCCACCCAGAGTTCAGGAGCCGCCTATACAAAATCGACAACAGGTTGATGGTGTACGCTGGCAACTACTCATCCAAGGCTTTTCTTGCATACACAAATGAATGTGCACCTCTGAATGTGGAAAGTTTTCTTCAGGGGCCACATGAGTCCCTGTATTCTAGTAAATACCTAGCTGTGTAGTCACCAGTGTATAGCTGTACTCGATCACAGATCTGTACAGACAGTTGTACCAGAAACCCCCGTCATTCCCAGGCGCACAAGTATGCTCAGCTCTCTGTGCCTGTGTAAATGAGCCTTTAATCCTATTTCCCAGTTCCCATTCTGTCTCTAAAAGAGTTCATGTAATGTTAATGTCCACTGCCTAGTACTAAATATGTGTAGTTTGCTGGTTAAATTCAGTTGTCGTCTCTAAAAAGATCTTCCAAAGAGCACCCCCCGTATAGGATTTACCTGTGAATTGTTGCATAGCTCTCCAACACACGGCATCTCACAAAACAGCCACCCAGAAAATGATCTCACCGAAAGGCATGTGTACTGCTAGACTGAGAGGCACAGCAGGTTATTCATCTGTAATTCAACTTGAATAATGGGATTTGCAAGCTCCACCCACAGAGGATTCTCTCAATGGGAGGCTTATGACCCCGTAGTACCCTTTAAATTACATAATGCCAGGCTGGAGCTACAAATTGCATTTTTGGAAAACCGCTTATTTTAATCCCACTGCAGAGCTTCGCAGAGGGAAAGATGAGGCATCAAAAGGCAGACACTCATTATATATAATATGACAAAGTGTAATTAGCTTTCAATTAGTTGAAAGAATGTGTATGTTTAAACAAATGTATAAAAGAATAATTACTTTTATTAATTAAAATAGTTTTGTTTTGGATGGAGTAGAGAAGGGTTAGAAACTCTACAATGTTTTTATTGCTGTTTGTGTCTTGGGGTGATCGCCTTCTCTGTCATCACAGTCACTAAAACAGAGAGGGGTGGCTAATCCACAATTTTAAATAAAATGAAAATATGAGCCATGCCATTTATATTTGTATACAATTATTATTATTTAAAGTTCTGGGTGAACTTTATCCATTGTAGTGCCAGCAGCTTCTCATTGGGATATTTGGGATTTCATCTAACTTCCCCTTGTGTCTCATAGCCGATATTTTTTATTTATTTTTTTAATAAAAAGGTGTTATACTTACCTGCTCTGTGCAAGAATATTGCACAAAACATTAGTAGGAAAAGCAAGTGATAGCAATGCCTCCTCTACTAATTGGGTGCTGGTCCAGTCCGCGGTCTGGGTAAGTAAATGGAAACAATTTGTTGACCGCACTCCAAAGTGTAAAAGATTATTATTAAGCCAACTTGATTCGTGAAACGCATCAATCTCTGCTGGTATATATCATTATCGTTATTACCTTGATGTTTTACTTGGAATAAACCACAACATATCTTCTACACTTTGGAGTGCGGTCAACACAATAGTTTCCATTGCACAGAACATTCCCTTACCTTCTCTTTGGCAGTCCCCTGCCAGTACTGTCTGCTACACCCTCCTCCGGTTGCCCCCTTAGTAAGCCATAGGGGGACATCCCTCTAGTCTCAATGCTCCTGAGCTGGGCTGTGTGTGTCCATAGACACACAGCGCTGGTAAGCCACACCTCTGATTCCTCCTCACAGGAGATTAACTGGCAACAGCCCATGGCTCCCGCTGCTCTCAATGTCTCCTATAAGACCAAGAAGTGAGATGAGCCGTGCTGCAGTCTGGACAGCACTGGAGCAGTCAGAGGAGCCAGGTACATGTTTAGGAATAGAGATAGGTAGTGGTGAGTTAGTGGGGTGTTTTTTACCTTAATGGAAAAAAAAAAAAAAAAAAAAGTAAAAGTAAAAAACCAAACGAAAACAAAAAAAAAAACACACTTTTAAACTTTAGAACCATTTAAGGGCGTGTCCCTTTTGCAATTCACAAACAATGCAGGGTGGTGCGATTTGAGCCCATTCATTTTCATGGGTCTGAATTGCACTGGAGCACACTAAAAGTAGTGTATGCACTATTTAAAAAAATATGCACGTCAACCAGATTGCACGGTACTTCTATACCAGACAAACACACTGCTTTGGGGTGTTGTTAACTTAAGAGCTATGGGCAGAAGTGACGTTTTGAAGCCGCTTCTGCCCTGCAATGGTATGGAGCTGGGTGGGGGCCCATCTTCCCCTCACTCAGCTCCATACCACAGAGAGGAGAGGACGCTTTTGCCTCCGCCGGCAGCTCCCGTAAGCGTCAAAAAGCATTAGATCGCGGCGGGCCCTCTCTCACCCCCGATAAAAGATATCTTGCGACAAATCCGCCGATGAGACCACTTTTATCGGAAAGCGGACCGCCTGCTGAAGAAGAGGATACTGGGGCTATGGCAGCTAGCTGCTGCCATAACAACGATATTCCTCTTCAAATAATGACAGTATAATGACAGCAGACGGTCCGTAAGTGGTTAATAGAAAAAAAAAAACAAGACTTTAGTATCACTTTAATTCTAGGGGACAAGAAAAGCAGATTTACTTACCTGAGCCCCCACTTCTATGACAGGCGCTGCATAATCTACAGTATATTGTGTCAGGGTGGCTCCATTGTCTTGAAGGGTCCTAAGAAGTCAACCTTGCTTGCACGCTCCCAGTTGGGACTAGAGTGGTGTTCCTCTTATGCCACATGCATCAATACAAACACACAGCCCCCAAAGCCCAGGAGAGTAAGGCCCTACTCCTCCCTCCTATTTTCTCCAAGCTAACAGATGCCTTCCTTGTGAAATGCTCACTGCACCTTTGCTCTCTGAAAGGAAGCTTAGAAAGAGCACTGTATTCCTTTCCCCAAGCGTTTAAGAAGGTGTAAATTATATTAGCATTTTTTTTATGCAATACCAGGGTATTAGCCCCAGTGACATCATGATGTCCCTCTGAAAAATGGAGGACTTTCAATCTTGCTGCACATCATGGAAATGGCACAAAATTTCCCATTAAATTCTGGCCCCTAGATTAGTCATTTAAATTGGGGTTTGTGATTGTTTCAAATAAGTATTAAAGAGGAGCTATATAGTTTTTTTCTTTTTAGATGTACAAATGAAAGGGGTCATCTTAATGTAAAAGACCTGCAATGTAATATATGTTTAAAAATCCTTTTTTTTCAACATACATTTCAGAATTTTACTGTATATATAAACAAAAAAAAGTTCAGAATGGATTAACCTGATTTACATTGAACCCTAAGGGAAAATTTGCCTCGGTTCACAACCAATTCAGTTCAAGACCAAAGAGTCGTTTCACAAATTAAGTTTGTGAACGAAGATACCACTGTATCTGGCCCAAAGATCCAACAAAATTTTGCCATGGTCCACTGTCAAAGGGTGTACAAAACCGGGCATGGATGTCCCATTCTGCACACAGATCCCCTGCTGAATGGAAGGAATGTGAAAGGACCCTTATATTAGTTTCTGCATGTAATACCAAAAAACTGTAGTAAGGCCCATGCAGGAAATCAGAAGGCTGTGGCCTGTGAACAGGGAACGCTTCAGGATCAAGTACACAAAATAAATGAATAAATGCTTCAAGGAAAATGTGAAAGACTGATTTTATGACGCAACCTTAGCCATTCCCTGCAGCTAAATATTAACCTGGCGGTGACATAAGAAAATTCTTTTGAAGATTCATATTGCTCTACGTGTCATAAGTGGCCTCTTGTAATACAGTGTTTGGAGACATTTATGTTCTATAGAAAAGGTTAGAAAACAGTTAATAGATAAGACAGACATGTAAGGAATTGCAGTGAAGCCCAGACAGGTTTTATTTTTAATTCTGCTGAGATACCTCTCCTCAGTGCCATGGCATGCACAATATTCATGACCTAATCCACAAGGAGCTTCAGTAATGTGTAACCCAACTCTGATGATGATACCCAAGAATTTAGAAGAGCGGCACTGAAGTGCAAGCAGCTTGAAGAAAAGTGTCAAGCATCCTGCAGAGAGTACTTAACGCCTCGGCACCTTGACACTCCGCCATGGTCTTGCCACACACCTCAACAACTTAGGAATTCTTCTTCTAAAATTCTATTATCATTGTTGTCTAATCTGATCTTGTGCCACAAATCTAGAATTATGATTATTGTATGCATTCTTGTATAAATAGAACTGCGCATTTAATCAGAATGCAAAGGCCTCTTTCACAATGACATGTATGCGTTTATAGGACATTTCTAAACACATATAAATGCAAGTAATGATTTTTAAACGGTATTGTTTACACTTTGTGCTTTCACTTGTGTCAAAAGACGATCAGTTTAGCCGCCTTTAGAAAAAATTTAATTCTGTGCATCTAGGGGCAGATTAGATACCCTAAAAGTGTCTAGTGTGTAAACGCATGGAAAAATGTGTAACTGCAGGTCAACAAAATTACATTTTAGGGCTCATTTGGATGACTGATTTTGACTGTACACCACCAAGAATCAGGCTGCATTTACACATGGGCGTTTTGAATCGCAGGCAGAACCGCACCATATATTTAGGTGCCATTCAAATGAATGTCATTGGAAATGTGTATTGTGCAATTTGTCATTCGCACCTGTGGGTATGCACAGGCGTTTGTGATTAGCCAGCAGCCTGTATAAATGGCAGGCGCCATGGCTCTACAGCCGTGGCCGAAAGTTTTGAGAATGACACAAATATTAATGTTCACAAAGTCTGCTGGTTCCGTGTTTTCAGATCTTTTTGTCAGATGTTACTATGGTATACTGAAGAATAATTACAAGCATTTCAGTGCCAAAAGCTTTTATTGACAATTACATTAAGTTTATGCAGAGCCAAAATTTGCAGTGTTGACCCTTCTTTTTCAACACCTCTGCAATTCTCCCTGGCATGCCGTCAATCAACCTCTGGGCCACATCCTGACTGATGGCAGTCCATTCTTGCATAATCAATGCTTGGAGTTTGTCAGAATTTGTGTTTTTTTTTTGTTCACCCGCCTTTTGAGGATTGACCACAAATTCTCAATGGGATTAAGGTATGGGGAGTTTCCTGGCCCTGGACCCAAAATGTTGACTTTTGGTCCCTAAGTCACTTAGTTATCACTTTTGCCTTAGGGTAAGGTGCTCCATCATGCTGGAAAAGGCAACGTTCCTCAAACTGTATTTGGATGTTTGGGAGAAGTTGCTCTCAGAAGTTTTTGTACCATTGTTTAATCCTTGCTGTGCTCTTGCAAAATTGTGAGTGAGCCCACTCCCTTTGCTGGGAAGCAACCCCACACATGAATGGTCTCAGGATGCTTTACTGTTGGCATGACAGAGGACTGATGGTAGTGCTCACCTTATCTTCTCTGGGCAATGCCCCAAACAATCAGAAAGGGGATTCATCAGAGAAAATCACTTTACTCCAGTCCTCAGCTGTCCAATCCCTGTACCTTTTGCAGAATATTAGTTTGTCCCTGATGTTTTTTTTCTGGAGAGAAGTGGCTTCTTTGCTGACCTTCTTGACACCAGTCCATCCTCCAAAAGTCTTCTCCTCACTGTGCGTGCAGATACACTCACACCTGCCTGCGGCCATTCCTGAGCAAGCTCTGCACTGGTGGTGCAACAATCACGCAGCTGAATAAACTGTAGGAGACGCTTGCTGGACTTTCTTGGGCATCCTGAAGCATAATTCACAGATCCAGTGGAAATGTTTTTTTTATGGGATTAAGTTCATTTTCATGGCAAAGAGGAACTTTGTAATTAATTGCAATTCATCTGATCACTCTTCATAACATTCGGAGTATATGCAAATTGCCATCATAAAAACTGAGGTAGCAGACTTTGTGAAAAATGATCGCCTGTCATAGATCCTGTTAGGCCACTGGCCTGGGGTGACACCTGTGCATACCTGTTGGACAGAAACGCAAGTTCTTGGTGGCATACCATCTAAATCGGCCATGTGAATGAGCCCCAAGACTAGGTTCACACCTATGCGGGTTTGCGGTTGATGCATTTTCCCAGTATGTTTTTGCGTTTTTGGAGGGTGTCTGTTGTCATGCAGGAGAAACCTGCAGAAACGCATCAAGAAGGCAAGTGATGAGTTATTAATGAATTTCTGCTGCATTCTCATTGAAGTCCATGGAATCAAAAACGCAACCTGCTGCGGGCAAAACAGTCCCTGACCCTTTACAAAAAAAACTAGCCTTAGCCTGGGTTCCCATATGTGCAGCCGTGGTTTCCAGCATGAGTGAGTTTCTGTTCACCGGTTCAGGTACGAATTTTTGCCTGAATTTGCACCTGAAAACGGACCCAAAAACATACAGGACCTTTTTGGAATTCGCACTGCAGCCACCCAAAAAAGTGTGAACCAGCTTCATTAATCGCTGGTCACTCGCATGTCATATGGCCTAAATGCAGGAGAACACCATCTGAAAAATATAAAGTGCGTTTATACATTCCAGATCATTCCACCTGCGCTTAAAGCTGAATTCCAGGAATGTGACAAACAACCTTTGCAATTCCAGGTCACCCCCCCCCCCCCTCCCCTGCACTAGACGGGCTAAATGTTAATTTAGTCTAGGGGACACTAAACAGGAATTATTACCTGACCCCTCGCTCTGGCACCCTGCTCTTCTTCCTGAAGCTCTAGTCTGGGCAGGGCCACAGCATCATTATGTGCAGTGCTTTACTATTAACCCTGTATTGTACATAAAGAGGCAAGCATGCGACCACAGGCCGAATCGCCCCGAGACCATTCACACAAATCAAAACAGTGTGCTGAAGCAGCGGTGAGGCCAGTACTTATCCTTATCTGTGCACCCCTAGATTAAAAACCACTTGCCAACCAGCGACGTCCCGATATGTCGCTGGGTTGCTGTTATCGGTTTGAACAAGCATCTGAGCAAATTTTTATATGATCAAATGCTTTGGAGGGCAGAGGAGAGATCTGGCATTTAATAGATCCCACATCTCCCCATTAAGAGGACCTGCCACGGTCCCTGTCATCACAAGGGATTCTAAATAAAAGAAAAAAACTCACACGCAACCTTTCACAATGTCCTCTGCTTAAAAGATATAGAGCGTTTGTGGGTTCTAAGAAAAAAAAAATATTTTTGTGCTAGAAAAATTTAGAAATGTACATATATGCGCTGAAGTGGTTAAATGGAAACTTAACCCTCCAGAGAGAGAAGTGGGTGCTAGGGTTGTTTTTGTCAAATAAAAAAAAAAGGCAGAAGGCTAGTGTGAAAATATACACAAATATGGTCACAAAATATATGCTTCTGAGCTAGCTGGGTTCCAGATAGCTTTTCTCATTGAGAAAAAATAAATAAAAATAAATAAAAAAAGTCTAAATTTTCTGTTTTTTTTTTAAATTATATTAGATTATAATATAATATAAATATATAGACACTCTATATATATATATATATATATATATATATATATATTTATATATAAATGTATACACACACACACACACACTATATATATATATATATATATATATATATATATATATATATACACACACACACACACTGTATAATCACGTATTTAATCATATCTACATACAGTACACTGCCTGGTCTCACTAATATTCCATTGATCAATGCATCTAAATTATGTACAATAAAATATTTAACGTAAAGTATAAAAAGGAGTTCCATGCTGTCTGGAATACCCCTAGAATTCCTAAATCCAGTTATTTCACATTCTCTGTAGGTAGAATCATAGAACCTCAGCACAAGCCTGTATAGTCCAGCTGTGCTGAGAAGCTTTATTCATTCTGTGAACATAATGGAAATTTCAGCCCTGTGACTCTGGGTCAATGAGGAATTTAAGGAAAATAAACAGGCAGAGCTCCATTCATAACTAAATATAGCAACATACCATACGGCTTCAATCAAACGCCTATAAAATGACGGCAAATGACTGTAGTTAAAGTCATTTTAAAGGACGATGAAGGTTTTGGTAGAATATATGCTATACATAAGCAATTGTGTTGCTAAAATATAGTTAAAAAAATAAATAAAAAGAGGCTTTATTTTTTTTTGTTTTTTTTTTAGGCAGGTAAAATGTAGAAATAATAAAATGATATGGCCAAAGACAGCTAGGTCTCTTTGAGACAGGCAGCGGTGCTTACCACCCTCTAAAAGCAATCCATAGTGGAGGGCAGCAGTGCAAAGGCTGACAGACATTCAGGAGGAGCTAATGCCGCTTCCTGACACTTTTTTTCCCCTTTTCTTTCATTGCCGAATGGCAATTTGACATTGTGGGACCGCATTTGCCTTACGGTTGTGATGTGGCCCCATTGATTTTAATAAGTGAATTCAACAGGCAGCACCAACTGTCAAACCCACCCAAGTTAGAAATGCCACAAAGCAAAGCATTGCTGCAACAGAAAGTGTACAGCCCTGTCAGACTAATGTCAGCATTCGGGTGGCCAAGGAGCGGTAAAACTGCGGCTTAGCCACCTGTTTTTACTGCCTGCATTTAAGGGCCCTTAGCTGTTCAACCGTTCAGACAAAATTTAGAAAAAAACATCATCAGAGCATTCAATCATCATGAAAACATCAAAGTTAGTTAAAAAAATGTAATAATTGAATAAGTAATTTGACCACCATGTCAATGTATAGAACTTTAACTTCTTCCTGCCAAGTGTACCAATGTAGGAAGTGGGTCTATTCTTGGGGCCACATATATGCTTACCTGTGCTCATCGTCCCATAGTAACAATCAAGAATCGGGAAGTCAGGTTCCCGATCACCAGATTACTGTGATAGCCTCCAATTGACTATCAGTGATCAGTCAAAAGAAAGATGCCATGTATCATTTTTTCCTTGCTAGAGAAGGAGAAAAGTGTAAGCAAAATAGGTGTGTGAAAAAGAAAAAAAAAGAAAAAATAGGAAAAGAATAGCTAGATCAGAGTTTGATCTAGGTCAGGGTCAAAGGTCATAGCCCATGTATTTTAGGCTCCATTCACACACTGAGCATATTGATTTATTGGCATTTCCTCCGTTTTTTGAAAGCATTTTAGAAGTGGATTACAAGCGTTTTACATGTTCTGAGCTTCAAGCGACAGAATGCTCAAATGTGAATAGGGGCCATTGAAATTACTGGGATTTGGCTTGTTGGGCGTTTTTGGGCTTCAGAGCTGACCGTTTTACCAGCTGAAAATAGTTTTTGTGTGAACGGGGCCCAAGTATGGATTTAAAAGGGCTTTTTTTAATGTTGTATCAGTGTCAGTGTGTTTTAGGCAGGATAAAAAAAAAGCAGAATGCTCACTATTGTTTCTGGGCCCTACTACTGGAACAACCAACCAATAACATATGTAGTATTGCTGCGATTGTTGGGCTTGTTCTTTGGTGTTAGGTTATGGTAATGAAAAAAATATACAGCTAACATAGAAAAATAAAAGAAAACACACACCTTTAACATTTTGTGTTAACTTTCCTTTGAAAAATTTAATAAAAAATCAGGAGATATTCATTATCATTTACTCCAAAATAAAAACCCAAAGTACGATCCACCTGGATACATTACGTAGTTGCAAAATGTAGTTTTACAAACACAAAGTTGCAGAACTATGTTCAGGAGTTAAAACAGAACAGGAAGGAATCAGACATGTTGTGGGCGGAAGGGGTCTCACAACCGCTGGTCTGTGCCGCCCATGGAGGAGGTGTCCTCTTCCTCTCTCCTCCCTCCTCCTTCCTGCCAGAAATCCACCCCTCCACTGCCCCCCCCCCCCGCTGTGTCAGGTATAGTATATGAGAACACCGATCGCTGATGTCCTCCGGTATTGGCACAGTGCACTGTCAATCACAATACTGGGAGGTGGACATCAGCAAGAGGTGATCTCATATAACGATACCTGACACAACGTCCAATAATAATCCCGCCTCTACACTGGTGGTCCCCGACATGCTGCACTTGTGGTCCCTGACATTTGGCTCTGGTGGTGGTCCCTGGCACGTTGCACTGGTTTGCATGTATATTAAAATGCTTTGCATTTATAAGGCTGTAACCTATCATACTGTGTGGTGTGTTATGTATGGCTTGCTGGCTGCAGAATGAGGGGTGTGATTTATGTTGAAGTGGGTGAGTTCACATTTACATTTACAGGCCTAGTGTACCTCTCACATTCACTCCGATCCCAACGACTCATGGGAAATGGAATCTGATTACAGTTTAGAGAGACGAGGATATGATGCAATCCCTGTTCTAAGAGATCCTCCCTGCCAGAATACAGGCAGCATTTTTTGAATCACAGAGCTGACTTCCAGAAAATTAAATCAGACATATCTCTTAAACGGTAAGAAATTTCACAAATGTGATAACTGTTTAGTGTTTTGTGTGTGTGTGTGTGTGGGGGGGGGGGGGGTGTACTAATGGGGGATTTTTTGAAAATCCTGAAGTTCTGCTTTAAGATTTGTTTTGTCAGGAAGGGGTTAACATTAGATTTTTGATCATTACAATGGTGTACAAATAAAGTTGAAATGATTTTTCGTGACCCAGGACCACATTAACAGTTAGGCCTTTTTCACACGGGCGGTCCACCCGACGGACTCCGCTTTGCTCATCGGGGGAATCGATCCGCTGATCCCCACTGAGCAGGCAGATGACCGGTCCTCCTCCGCTTACTGTAAAGAGACGGACCGGTCAGAGTCCCACTCTCCTCTATGGGGAGATTGGATGAAAACAGACCACCTGTCCATTTGTATCCGATCCCATCCTCCAGACGGAGGGAAAATAGGGTCACTATGCTTCTGGATTTTTCGGACAGGAGCGGATATTGGCGGATGTCACCACTGACATCCGCCGATCCATAGGTCTGAACGGAGTATCCGATCAGGCCCCTCTGAAAAACTGACAGGCGGACCTGATCGTAAAGCCGTGTGTATGACCCATACACACAATCCGAATATCGTACGACTTTTTTCGCTTAATAGTCGCAAGTAGAAACTGAATAGATAAATAAAATCACGAAAGTTCTGATGTGACTTCATGTGAAGTGATGTCATGTATTTGTAATGTATATTCGGAGGATAACTATACTGACTAAACGAAAATCGTACGATCTGGAATCGTACGAGGAAAATTTTCATGCATGTCCGATCGAATAATATTGGATGAACCGTCGTGATCGGATGTCGAAAGTAGTGTACACACGATCCGAAAATCGTACAATTCTTCCTCGTACGACAATTTTCGGACGATATTCGGATCGTGTGTAGGGGCCATCCTGAACTTTCACATTTTTTGTGAAAATAGATTTTTTCTAACTAAAAATTCTACTGGTGTATGGCCAGCTTTAAGCTGGGTACACATAATCCACGTATCGCCCCGGTTCATCAGGAACCGGCCGACATTCACTGTCTCACCACCGGCTTCTGCTGGAAAACCATTATCTGAGCAGGTGCCAGTGTGTTCTGGTGGGGTAGGGGCGGGGGGAACCCCCTTGTAAGAATACAAAAGCACAGCAGGAGGATTGCTGCACTAACATTGCTTGTGTTGGTACGGCGATCTGTCAGGTTTTTTTTTTGTTCAGCGCGCTGGGCTGAACGAAAAAAAAAAAATGAGTGCTTGCGAGCGTGTGTGTGTGTGTGTGAATTGTATGTCTAAATGCCCTGTATGGTTCCACACACATACATTCAGTGAATGATTTGCCTAGTGCTATAAAAACAAATTAGCATAAACATCTCAGTGTGAATGTAGCATTGAGGTTTGTAGATAAGTAAAGTCTAGGCATTAGCAGCTGCAATTGATCAGCATGAAGACTTGAGACACATATATATAGGCCATTAGTGGCCAGATAAAGCCATTTTAAATCCAATCTGTTAATAGCTAGCACACAGAAGGCACAAAGCCTCATGTCAATGCCACTTAGAAAAGAAGCTGGAAATAAGTAGAAAATGTTGCTGTGCAAACATGACATCCACAAATGTATGCTTTCATTGTTTAGTCATTCTGCCTAATTCAAAAAGCAGAGGAGGCCAACTGTGTCTATGGAAAAGTAGATCTAAAAACAAAAAAAAAAACAGCAGAAAAATAAAATGTCTAAAAAAGACACAAGGAGAGATTTACTAAAGCCCTTGTTCACATTGGAGTGACTTCTCATGCAATTTGACAAGTCTCACCTTATTGTCAACAGTTCCTGCACTACTTTTGGCAATTTCGGGTGCGACTTGGATAGACATCTGTGCATAAAGCCTCATAGATGTCTTCAAAGTTGCACCTGAATTCGCACTGACATGCGGCTTTGAAATTGTGCAGTTTCAGATGAAGCTGCACAATTTCAAAGCCGCGTTCAATGTGAACGAGGACTAAAACTGGAGCACACAGAATCTGGTGCAGCTGTACATAATAACCAATCAGCTTCTAGGTTTTATTGTCAAAGCTTATCCTCTTGGTGCTGGCCTCTCGGCTGGTGGGCATTGGCACACTAGGGGGCACTGCAGGGGAAAGGCTCCAGTTTTCTCGTGGGCTCCATCTTGTCTCTCGTACAGTTGAGTGATTGTTGGGATACAGTAGATTATAGTTTCTGTCCTCTTATGCCCGTACACACGGTCGGACATTCCGACCACAAAATCCGTTGGATTTTTTCTGAAACTTGTGTTGCACACACACTGTCGGACAAAGTTGTCGGAAAATCCGATCGTTTTTGAACGAGGTGACGTATACAACGTACGACGGGACTACGCAGAGGCCAGTAGCCAATAGCTTTCATCTCCAAATTTGATCTGAGCATGCGTGGCACTTTGTGCGTCGGAATTCTCTACACACGATCGGAAAAAGTCAGATCGGATTTTGTTGTCGGAAAATTTTAGATCCTGCTCTCAAATTTTGCAAATTTCTGATGGAAAAAAAGCCTGCTAGGGTCCACAAACGATCAGATTTTCCAACAACATAATCCGATCTGACTTTTTCCATCAGAATATCCGACTGTGTGTACAGGGCATTAGGTTTTAATTGGCAGGTAAGAGGGTAAATTTGTCTGACAAATAAGTTTATCTTTATAACCATTAAATGATTTACATTATTGTTTCCACCATCACATCATAATAATGTTTCCCTATAGTCTGGTCAGTAAATCGTTTTTTTCCTTTCGTCCTCTCAGTAAGATGGTGTGACCAACATCTAGAGTTTGGAAACATTTCCACAGTGCAATCTTTGCGTAGAGCAAAGCTGCAATTTACAAATCTTGTGAGAAGTAATATTATTTTCCAATTGCTACAAGGATAACAAAAACACATCCTGGCACGCCAGAGGTACCCTAAAGACATTAAAAAATACTTTATGGAATGAAAATGATGAGGATCAGATTGAACGTGTGAGTGGCTTTTCCCTCCAGAGTTCTTATTCCAGAAACACTTTTTGCTGCTTCTGGATCATCACAAATTTAACAAAGCAAGTTTATTTTATTTACTGAATAAGCTGTACTTTTATTTCAAGCATAATACTTTTAAACACCTCACTTTTGAACATGTACTTTCTATCCACACGTCATCATTTATCTGAACGCAAGTATTTAAGTTTACCATTGGTTTACACAGAGATAACAAAGCGAGTGTGCGTTATATGAGCTATATGGGTGGATTTCATATGTGTATAATGTACAATCTGTCCTCTGCTTATTTCTTTTGCTGGCAGGATGCCGGATGAGACATCAGGAGGGTGTTGGGAAGATGCATCCAGGATGAATAGTGCGGCTCACTGTTTTCTATGGGTCAGTTTTTCAGAATTTAATCTACTAAAAATAGCAAGTGACTTAGAATACAGAGTTCTCATTGACATAAAGTGAAATATCATCTCTCTGTAAAGAGCAGAAACTGAATAGGGACAAGGCAAGTTCTAATGAGCCGGGCCCTCTGATCCTACTGTATTAAATTGTACTGTCTGCCCTTATGTTGGAAAGCGCTGCGAAAAACTACTGGCGCTATATAATACCTGTATAATAATAAATACTTGTTTTTCTAAAATAAATACTGCTTAATTTTCTGAATGATACATTGAAACCTTCTTAGTTGACTAATGAAAAATGATGTCACCATTCCATCACCTGTATACATGAAATCCTTGGGGATGGGGATCTAGTAAAGTGGAAGTAAACCCATCCATAAACAGTTTAATTTCCGCCACGTGCCGGAAATGTAACACTACCATTGGTTGTGCTCTCAACTAGACTGTCAAGCCATCCAATGGCTGGTGTCTAAACTGATCACATGTGCAGCATCATGGCAGTTGTAGATTAAACAGAGGCAAAGATGGAAGCTTCCTTGGCTGAAAACGATAGGGGGGGGGGGGGTTACTTACAGCACCTAACCCTACTTACAAAACCATCCCTGTGAAACAAACATGCATGTCATTAGTCAAGCTTCCTTTAATATATCTCCTAACTTTTACTACATTATATGGGTACTTCTTTTTATCAATAACATATCATGGCGGACCCTGAACTATACTTCATTCCCATGACACTATGAAAGCATTATCTGTAAACTGTTCAATTCCCATAGTGCACTAAAAAAAAAACACACACACTTCAGCCTGAGCAGACTAAAAAAGGGCCTTTAGTAACACGCAGGCTCTGTTAGAAGTTAACATCTAAGCCGGGGTTTCTCAACCAGGGTTCCTCCAGAGGTTGCTAAGGGTTCCTTAAAGCAGATTTCCACCCAAAAATGGAACGTCCGCATTTTGGAATCCTCCGCCCCCTCCGGTGTCACATTTGGCACCTTTCGAGGGGGGGGGGGGGGGGGGCAGATACCTGTCTAATCCAGGTATTTGCTCCCACTTCCGGGCATAGATAGCTGCAGTATCCGTGGATATCTACGCCATGTCCGGTGCCTCCACGGCCCCCCCTGCTGTCTTCTGGGAGACACACAGGTCCCAGAAGACAGCAGGGACCAGTGGGAACGTGCAGCGTGACTCGCGCAAGCATAGTAGGGAACCAGGCTGTGAAGCCGCAAGGCTTCACTCCCCGATTCCCTTACCGAAGATGGCGGCGCCTCCACCCGAAGACCGAGGGACAGATCGGCTTCGGGTACCGACATCGCGGTCGCCCTGGACAGGTAAGTGTCCATATTTTAAAAGTCAGCAGCTGCAGTATTTGTAGCTGCTGACTTTTAAAAAAAAAAAAAAAAAAAACATTTGGCGGAACTCCGCTTTAAGCAATGAGCATTCTTCTCACTGACCAGCTCATTAATGTTTCTTGACTTGTAGATATAGTCATTTTAGCAGGGGTTCCCTCAGACTGGAAAGTTATTTCAAGGGTTCCTTTGTGCTGAAAAGGTTGAGAAAGGCTTATCCAAGCCCTCATTTCTATCTCAAGCCACTTTTCTTGACAGTTGACTTAAGTGTCACTAAACCAACATCATAAAAAACTATCATTAAATAAATAGTGTATTGCATGCTGTTCATAATCCCTCACTATGAGATCTGTTTTCTGTTTTCTGCAAAAAACTTAGTTGATCCTGCTGTTCACTATCTTAACCTTCTGTTCATGTCCCCGAGGGATTTTGCATAGCAGTGTTGGCAGCTCTGCACATGCTCAGTTTTCAGTGGGTTTCTATGCTAAGCAATTTCTTCCTATTACATCTGAGTAGCCCATGTTACTATTGAATCACACATCGGGGCGTATACTCAGTGGTAAACAACAGCCCACTGCCTTCCTCCTCCTTCATGCCCACTAACCATCTAAACACAACAGGGGTGTTATATTACATTTATAGATGAGGCTTCACCTCCCTCTTATTGTAAGACACACTATGTTATTGCAAAAAATAAAGACTTGATTTCAAATATATATTTGTATGACAATTTAAAACAGTTTAGTAATATTTATTTTTAATCTCTACCCCAAAGGCTGTTTATTTTATTTTTCAACATGTGACCAGCAGCAGAGGACTAGAATCTCCTCTTGTTTTATGCATCACTGCAGACAGGCTGGGAGAGAGCTGGGTCATGTGACAGCTGTATATCGTTTAAGAAAATGGTAATTAAATTTTTTTTTTATTATTAAAAAAATTACAGTGCCATCATCCATATACAGAAAGAGAAGGGATAATGTAAATTAAACAGTGTGTGTTTAGTATCACTTTAACCTCCCTGGCGGTATGATTATGTATGGAATTTTGTGCTGAAAGCGGTACAATTATTTTGCATGGAAATTTGGCGTTTTTATATGTAGGCATGCAATTCTTATGAATAACACACTTAAATCTGTCCAAACCAGAGTCTAGTAGACATTATGATAAAGTTTGAAACACAAAATCATAAATTATAATAAAATAAAAATATATATAAAAATTATTCAATAATATAATCAAATCAAAAACACTAAAATTTGCTCAGTTGCAGAATTGTCGCTGTCATTAAATTTATTGTTTGATGATGAATTGTGATTCTAATTTATTATCGGTGTTTTCTAGCTGGTCTAAAACCACTTTTGCCATAAAGGGACACTTTTTGGTTGCTATGGACAATCTCCAGTTTCCAGGCAGAAAAAAATCTATTTATTATATAAAATGACATGCAGGGCACTGGGCAGACCACTAGGGACAAAGGGGATGTGTATTTTTTGTATACAGTACTGTAATCTGTAAGTTTACAGTACTGTATGTGTATTGTGTTTTTTAACTTTTTAGAATTTGGCACCGATCTCCGCTCCCGTGCGTCGGAACGTCACAGGGAACGGAGATCAGCGGCACTCGGGCACTGTGTGAATCGAGCGAGCAGATGGCTCGCTCACACAGAGGGGGGACATCGCAGGATCCAGGGGATAAGGTAAGTAACCCCCCCCCCCTGTATCCTGCAATGCTATCCCGAGGCTGGCTCGGGGTTACCGCTTTTGGTACTGAAGTTCCCGCCCCGAGCCAGACTCGGGAATATCACCAGGGGGGTTAAGCTGGCCATACACTGGTAGATTTTCAAACAGAGGTTTGTATGAACTATCATATGGATATTCTCATCTGTACATTTGATGACTTAGCGTTCAATAACATTTCAAAAACCATTTGCTTAAATTTTGAAATAAGTGGCTATTTCTTAACAAAAAACACATTTACTGTTGTTAGACAGGAGTTCATTTATGAAAAATTTTCCACCTCACTCCTTCTAATCTTCCCCTCACTGTGGTCGAAAATGAATGTCGATTTGACTACACTAACGATTAGGCTGGCTTCACACTGGGGCGGTGCGGGGCGGTGACGGTAAAGCAGCGCTATATTTAGCGCTGCTTTACCATCGTTTTACCCGCGGTATGCGGCCGCTAGCGGGGTGGTTTTTAACCCCCGCTAGCGGCCGCAAAAGGGTTAAAAACCTCCGCAAAGCGCCGCTGCAGCGGCGGTTTGCGGGCGGTATCCCCGCGGTTTCCCATTGATTCCAATGGGAAGGAGCGGTATAGGAGCGGTGAATACACCGCTCCTTCACCGCTCCAAAGATGCTGCTAGCAGGACTTTTGTTGCGGTCCTGCTAGCGCACCGCTCCAGTGTGAAAGCCCGCCGGCTTTCACACTGGAGTGAATGGGGCCGGTTTTTTCAGGCGGTATACAGGCGCTATTTTTAGCGCCGTACCGCCTGAAAACCGCCCCAGTGTGAAAGGGGCCTTAGAAAAGCTAACAAACATTCCGAAAACGAAAAGTTTTGAACAAAAATATTTTTACTAATATAAGGTCTGCTTTATGTAGATAGCAATAGCACCTCTGTCACAGGAGTATGAGGAGAAGTGGTGTCTTTGGATAGTGTGATTGACAGGCTGTCTAGAGTTTCTATGCTGTGCGAGTGGCAATAGATAAATGGCTACTATGTGTGTGCGGGTCCTAAAATCCCAACTGAAGCCTGCTGTGAAGACTCTGGTAACACTTTGCGTTAGCCAATCTTGAGCAGCTAATGCAGCTCAGGTATACATTTCAGACACGGAACCACAGGAAAAGCTTGCTCACACAAAGGGGGTTATTTACTAAAAATCCACTTTGCACTGCAAGTGCACTTGGAAGTAAAGTCGCTGTAGATTTGAGGGGGACATGCAAGGAAAATAAAAAACAAAATTTTAGCTTGCACATGATTGGATGATAAAATCAGCAGAGCTTCCACTCATTTCAGATCTACCCCTTAGATTGAGAGCGACTGCACTTCCAAGTGCACCTGCAGTGCAAAGTGGATTTGCCTTTCGTAAATAACCCCCAGTGTGTTTTCCTGCACTGCACCAAAACATACATGAAGTTTTTGGGGGAAATTTACTAAAATTGGATCTGGTGCAGCTGTGCAGGCAATGTTAGCCAATCAGCTTCTAACTTCAGCTTGTTCAATTAAGCTTTTACAATGAAACCTGGAAGCTGACCTGGTTTCTTTGCAGAGCTGCACCATATTTTTCCATGTTTCCCCCTTTCCCTGTTTCTGTACTGCAACTCACATGCAGTGCACAGAAATTAAAGAGGAGCTCCAGTCTCCCCGCCCCCAAAAAAGTTGAAAGTCAGCAGCTACAAATACTGTAGCTGCTGGCTTTTAATATAAGGACACTTACCTGCCCCTGGATCCAGCTCTGTCCTCACCCAAGCCGTTTTTTCAATCAATTTTGAATCCAGGTGCCGGTGTACTATCATTAGCCGTCCCCCATCACAAAGTGTCCGCAGTGTACTGCGCATGCGCAGTACACAGGACACCCATATTCCGAAAATTGCAGAGGATGCACGGCGCCTGCGCCGTGAGTCCACTTTCAAGCCTCACCATCCAAGTGGACATAGAGTTAGAATATAAAAGAGCTGAGCGCAGCGAGGCTGTGCCTGAAGCGTGGCGAGTGAAGCTTGCGAGTTTGAGTAGCACTATGTCCGCTTGGATGGTGGAGCTTACACATCCACTCACGGCATAGGCGCCGTTCATCTTCTGGCAATTTCCGAAAATCTTTATGCTCCGTACTGCGCATCGGATCAGATCGCTGCCCAGAAGTGGGCTCGGGTACCTGTCAAAACCAGACCCCAAAAAGTGCCAATTGTTAAAGGGGGGAGGGGGGGTGCAAACAAGAGGAACTTCCCCTTTTGGGTGAAGTTCTGCTTTAATGAAATGTTATTTTGTGACATTTCAATACAGTTAGGGGGAAAAAAAGTAACCAGTGCCTTGTGTAAAAAACACAAGCCCCCTTAACGCTAGCAGAAAACACACACCAGCCTGCCAGCTAAACATATTTTAGCATGCAGCTAATGTAAATGGGTCTTTTAGTAAGGCTTCAAGTGTAGAAGTGCATCAAAGATCACAATGCAATCAGGGAAGTAGAGAAGGGAATATGACACTATTTTCTGTATGCACTGATAACGTTAATTTGGGTCTAAAGCACCTGTAACTAAAATTTGTGTAAAACGTGCTTTACAAGGGAAGCAAAACCTAAACCTGAAGTGCTGAAACACTAGACTCTAATCACCCTTCTTTTTTTAAGTAGTAATTATCCTAGACTAGAGGTTTAGCACTAGTTCACACCATAACCTGTGCCAGTGCATGTCCCAGCAACATGCGTCACCCTGCATTTTCCTGTGTGCTGAGCTGCACTGTGTAGGACCATACACAGCAGCACATCTAAACTACAGTATGGTGGAGTTTTCTTTAACCATATATCACAATGTTGCATGTTAGAATATGTGAATTTGCAAAATATTGCTTGTGCGGGAAACATGCACAGAACGCACCTTTCCCATACAGCGTTTTAGTGTAAACCACACAAAACAGGTCAATAGGCTAGATTTAAGAATCTAGAAGCAAGATAAAATGTTTTCAGAGACCAGATTTATTTTTGCTCATTTCCCTACATTTACAGCTATCAGAAAGCAGCTTTAATGGTTCTCTCGTGGACATGACTTCATCTGTGTGAGGAAACAACAGCCCCCGTACCAGTATTCTCCGCGCAGAACGCTTTTGTAATGTCAGCGGCATTCCAGCTATACATTTACTGACAGCTCAGCTTCTTACCAATTTAGTGTTTTCCAGCAATTTGTTAGGTAACGTGTATCTGATTGTTGTTTAAATAGCTGACAAAACCCTCAGAAAACAAATATAGAAACTATGGCGAACAGCCTAAATGTGTGGGGGAAAAAAAAACACCAACTATAACAACCAGTGATATTGCAGTATACCATAGTAAAGGTAAATAATAAACTTGGTTTCCAGGGGACAATGCGGCATAATTGCACCTTGTGATGCCGTATTAATAATCCAACTGTTTAACATTGATAATGGGTTTGAATCTGTGAAAATGATGTACAGCAACTAAGAGCCAAATGTAAACCATTGTGGAAAGCCAGTACAACTCCGAGGCTCCCGCCATAAAGAGCTCCTTGGGCATGGAAACCTGAAAGGCTACAAACTTCCGTGGCACGGATGGATTACTCCAAAATGAGCGGCTCCAAGCTACCCTCACAGCTATTCACAATATCTGACTGGAAAGGACTAACTGAGACCCGTCTAGTAGGGTGAGTGAATGATATGATGCAGTAGTATAATGTAAGTGACAGTGGAAAACCACTAAATTTAGTCAGACTAATAAAAATGGACACTTAATTTACTAGTAGATGGGCATGCTGGCTTCACTTTCAAACCACAGAACAATATAAACAAATTTAAAGGGTATTCTCCCTTTGACTCCTAGGCTGTAAGGACATATCGTTGGCCACTGTTTCTCCAATCTTCCATTTTGGAGACTTCCAGAGCTTTCCCTGTCTGGGGCCCCATATTTGAGGGGCCCAGGTTTGAGGCAACATGCTGAGGGGGTGTACTAGACTGTGGTAATGGGTTGGCCTCCAACATCTGTTTTGTCTTTTTTTAACTTTGTCCCCCCCATCTTTCATTTGCACGACATATCTCCGCCAGCCTCCTGACCAGCAGCGGGCAACTGATAATCTGTAGGAGTTGCTCCTGGCGGCTCACCCTGTGATGCCCAGTGGTATTCCCTATAATTGCAGAAGTTAGTCTGTCAACACCCTTCTTATTAGAGATGATATGTCTACATACCGCTGTTTACTCCTTACACGTGTCTCCTTGAGCAACTTTTGTCCGACATTTCTTATCTCAGTTTCATGGACTTGTATTTTTCGTTTTGTTTTATGAGCCTTTATAGATCTCTGGGAAGTATTTCCTGTTATAAAGTTGGAGATAATTTACATAAATTGGCTGTTAATAGTCTGTTGTTGTTTTGAACATGCTTCCATATACCTTTAATAAAAAAGAAGCAGTAGTACACTGAGTTTCCCAGTGAATGGCTGTGTCAGAACAAGTCTAAATATTGGAGGAGAGTACACTGAGTTCCTAGCATAGCTAGAGAAGTGACCACGGTGTGCTCTCCTGCTTGATGTGGTCAGTTTTTAATAGGAAAGCAAGAAGACTAGCAGGATCACCAGGGATTTCACATAAAGGAAGCAATACAAAGAGAACAGGATACGTTCATATACAAGTACATGGTACAGCAGGCACTCATCTGAAATATGAAGTGTTGGAGTAACAATCGCTTTAAAGCACATGACCACTGGAAATATCATGGCCCCAGGTGTAGTGAATTAACACACAGGTTTACTGGAAAGTTCCGTTTTTCTCTAGTCCTACAAGCTGTAGCGAGATGCAACCACCCCCCCCCCCCCCCATGCTTTATCAAGCCCCTATAGTTTAGTTAAAAATTTTCCTGGATTCCCTAAAAACTGAAGCAGTCTCCCAACTTCTACTACAAAGCCAATCATTGGCTCACCACTGTCAAAATGAGGTAACTTATCAAATAAACAAGGTATAAGGCTTGGTTTCCACTAGTGCAACTTGTCATGCGACTTGGTACTGCAAAGTCGCATGACAAGTCTTTCACCATGATTTCAAATGAGTACCGTTCATATCTGTGCAACTTCAAAGTAGTCCCTGCACTACTTTGGTCCCACTTTAATGCGACTTGAGGTCCATAGAACAAGAAATCACAGGCATTGCTTCAAGTCGCATCAAAATCTTGGCAAAAACATTGCGGCAAAAATTGCAGGACTTTCAGGTCGCACTAGTGGAAACCTAGCCTAAGGCAGAGTTCAAAGCATCCTGTGTACATGAGCCCTTACTGTAAAGAAGCCTTTCTGTATTTGGAGGTTAAATCTCTCCAGATGTAAAGAGTACCCCCCTTGTATTTTTTTTTCCAATGGTTAGTAGTGTTAGATCCAGGGTGGATAAAAATCGATGATTTTAAAAAATAAAAAAAGAATAAAATAATAAAATTATATATTTTTTTTTTTAACCCCTTCACTACCCGCCCATAGTCATATGACGCCCACAAGGTGGATCTCCCATCATGGGTGGGCGTCATATGATGTTCCCGGCCGCCTGGGGGGCGCGCGCGCGCGTCGCCGGCGGCGTCGCTCGGGACCCGGTGCGAGTGCCCGGCGGCTGCGATGTCCGCCGGGAACCCGCGATTGCCCGTTAAAACAACGGGACCGTGGAGCTGTGTGTGTAAATACACAGCTCCACGTCCTGTCAGCGGAGAGGAGACCGATCATGTGATCCCAGTACGGAGGAATACATGATCGGTCTCCTCCCCTTGAGTCCCCTCCCACCACAGTTAAAATCACACATATAGGGAATACATTAACCCCTGCAGCGCCTCCTAGTGTTAACCCTTTCCCTGACAGTCACATTTACACAGTAATCAATGCAATTTTATAGCAACGATCGCTGTGTAAATGTGAATGGTCCCAAAAAAATGTGTCAAAAGTGTCCGAAGTGTCTGCCGCAATGTCGCAGTCACGAAAAAAAAAAATCGCAGATCGCCGCCATTACTAGTAAAAAAAAAAAAAAAAAAAAAAAAATGCAATAAATCTATCCCCTATTTTGTAGACGCTATAACTTTTGCGCAAACCGATCAATATACGCTTTTTGCGATTTTTTTTACCAAAAATATGTAGAAGAATACGTATCGGCCTAAACTGAGTAAAAAAATCGTTTTTTGTTTTTTTTTTAATGGGATATTTATTATAGCAAAAAGTAAAAAATATTGTGTTTTTTTTCAAAATTGTCGCTCTTCTTTTGTTTATAGCGCAAAAAATAAAAAACGCAGGGGCGATCAAATACCACCAAAAGAAAGCTCTATTTGTGGGAAAAAAAGGACGTCAATTTTGTTTGGGTGTAACGTCGCACGACCGCGCAATTGTTAGTTAAAGCGACGCAGTGCCGAATCGCAAAAAGTGCTCTGGTAAGGAAGGGTGTAAATTGGCCCGGTGTTGAAGCGGTTAAAATCGTATTGTTTTTTTATTTTTATCATTTTTTTAAATAAAATGCTTATCTAAAGATAGTTTTCTATTTGAGATACATTAATAATTTTGTTTATTCAGCATGAAATGAAGCTTAGTTATCTAGCCTGGGGCTGTATATTCCACAATATTTACATTTTTGATAACTCATTCAATTAATCCAAGCTCTGCAAGCTGAGATAACATGCACTGCATTGATACATTCACATCATTTCAGAGTAACCATGAGATAAAACAAAGTTCAGGAATATTTCTTTATCCCATTACTGTGCAAATCTATGTACACTACAAACTGTATGATTGTTTGAAGAGAAATGCATCTGTACCAGTCTCTAAGTGTGAGGCGGAAGGGCAAGCAGTAGAAATGAAAGTGAAACCTCCTAAGCAACTTATAAACCTTGTGATCTTTCTGCACATAGCTTGAAGTGCTTTATAATTCCCATGAGGAGCAAAATAGCAGCAGGTCGTAAAAGAGACCCAGTTTGGGAATATTTACTAACCTGACAGCTTATTATTCTAAATAGAATCTTTAATATTTGCAAACAAAATGAAGGTTTCCTATCAGCAAGAATGAGTCCTTACATTTAAAAAGCACCTGTCATTTCAGATCCATCATGGCAGCGCCTGTTAGTGGGCATCTACTGCTGCCACATCCCTCACCTTGTTGTGTCACTGCCGCATCACCAGCCATCCCATTAAAGTGAATGGGAGAGTCAGTGAGTCAACAGTGAGTCAGGAGAGGAGCTGCTGCGGGACAGAGATGACAGTTGCTCTTTAAAAAATATGATTTAAATCTAGTTGATTTAAATCAAGCCTTTTT